>PVLA01000190.1:0-675977 GCA_004027455.1 Hydrochoerus hydrochaeris | reverse complement strand
AATGACAGTACATAATTTATAAATTACTGATTTGTTAGTGGGGCTTTTTCTCATTCTCCTTTTTCTTTCTTTCTTTTAGAATTCTGTATTGTTGCTACCCTTTTTTCTGTTTTGTTTTTTTCTTCTCTTTAAATAAAATTTTAAAAATGTATAATTGCTATTGTAAAAAAAGAGGAAATAGGAAGCACTATAAAAGATATAGCTGAATGTATGTTTAGATGTGTGGGATTGATGACCATATTTCTAGGTTGTTGTTGGATTGTTGAACAGATCTGTTTGCACTCTGACTGCTTGAGTGTCCACTTTGTGTGCTTTAATTCTGTAACTTAAATAACTATTTTTAAAAGAACAATATGTAATGTATCAACTAGTGATTTCTTACTGTTGATCTTCTTTTCTTGAAATTCTGTACTATTTCTACCTTTTTCCTGTTTTTTTTCTCTTTAAATAAAAAAATGTAAAATTGCTATTGCAAGAAAGAGAAAATAGGAAGTGCTATAAAAGATATAACTGCATGTGTATTTATGTGTGCAGGATTGTTACCCATATTTCTTAGTTCTTGTTTGATTGTTGAACAGATCTGTTTGCAGTCTCACTGCTTGAGTGTCCATTTTGTGTGCTTTAATTTTGTAACTTGAGCAACTATTTCTAAAAGAGCAATATGTAATTTATCAACTAGTGATTTCTTACTGTTTGTTTTTTTTTGAAATTCTGTAATATTTCTCTCCTTTTTCTGTTTTATCCCTTTAAATTTTTTTTAAAAAATTTAAAAAATCAGGTGGCTGAGTGTCTTTGTAGTAATGTTTGCATCTTGTAATCTGTTCCATTGATCCTCAGGTCTATTTCTTTGCCAGCACCATGCTGATTTTATCACTGTAGCTTTGTAGTATAGTTTCAAGTCAGGGATTGAGATGCCTCCTGCCTTGCCTTTGTTGCCCAGAATTGCCTTTGCTATTCTAGGTTTCTTCTGTTTCCGAATGAATTTTAGGAATGTTTTCTCTAAATCTGTAAGTTATGTCAATGGTATTTTGGTTGGGATTGCATTAAATCTGTATAAGAGTTTTGGGAGTATAGCCATTTTCACAATGTTTGTTCTTCCTAACCAAGAGAAAGATAGCTTTCCATTTTCTAATATCCCCTTAAATCTACTTTTTAGAGTAGTATAATTTTCAGCATATAGTTCTTTTATATTTTTTGTTAGGATGATTCCTAAGTATTTCATTCTTTTGGATGCCATTGTGAAAGGTGATATTTCCATAATTTCTTTCTCAGTGATTTCTTGGTTGTGTACAGGAATGCTACTGCTTTTTGAGTGTGGACTTTGTATCCAGCTATACTGCTGAATTTATTTATTAACTCTAGAAATATTTTGATGGAGTTTTTAGGGTCTTTTATGTAGAGAATCATGTCATCTGCTAATAGTGATAATTTAACTTCTTTTTTCCTATCCTTATTCCTTTTATTTCTCTCTTGTCTAATTGCTCTAGCTAGTGTTTCCAGAACTATTCTGAATAGGAGTGGTGACAGGGGAGTCCTTACCTTATTCTTGATTTTACAGTGAAAGCTTTCAGTTTTTGTCCATTTACTAATGCTGACTATTGGTTTGTCATAGATGGCCTTTATGAGATTGAGATAGATACCATGTATTCTGAGTTTCTGAAGGGTTTGTATCATGAACATGTGTTGAACTTTGTCAAAAGCTTTTTCTGCATCTATTGAGATGATCATGTGGTTTTTGTTTTTGGCTCTTTCAATGCGGTGCATTACATTTTTTGATTTGTGTATGTTAAAGCATCACTGCATTCCTGGAATTAATCCCACTTGGTCATGATGTATAATCTTCTTGATGATTTGTTGCATTCTATTTGCCAGTATTTTTGCTTCAATGTTCATTAGTGAGGTTGGCCTATAGTTCTCCTTCTTGACTGGGTCTTTTTCTGGTTTTTCTATTAGAGTAATACTTACCTCCAGGAATGATTTAGGGAGGATTACTTCCCTTTCAATTTAATTGTAGAGTTTAAGGAGTATTGGCATCAAATCTTCTCTAAATTTCTTGTAGAATTCAGCTATGAATCCATCGGGACCTGGGCTTTTCTTGGTAAGTTTTTGATCATGTTTTCAATTTCAATAGCTGATACTGGGTATTTTTAAAAATTGCTGTATCTTCTTGATTGAGATTGGAAGTTCATGTTTCGAGAAATCTGTCCATTTCCTCTATGATTTCCATCCTGTGTGAGTAGAGGTTTTCAAAGTAGGTATTTGTGATCTTTTGAATTTCCATGGGATCTGTAGTAATTTCCCCCTTTTCAGTTTTATTGCATGAATTTGGGTTTTTTCTTTCTTTTTCTTGATAAGGTTAGCCAGAGGTTTATTAATTTTGTTCTCTCAAAAAAGCTTTTTGATTCATTAATTCTTTGTATTTTTTTTTAGTTTCAATTGTATTAATTTCTACTCTGATCTTTACAATTTCCTCTCTTCTATGACCTTTGGGTTTAACTTTCTCTTCTTTTTCTAGAAGCTTGAGATGTAGCATTAGATTGTTTAATTGTGCTCAGTCCATTTTCTTGATATGACAATTTATTGCTATATATTTCCCTCTTAAGACCACTTTCATTGCAACCCACAGATTATGGTATGTTATTTCCTTATTTTCATTGAGTTGTAAGTATTGTTTTAATTCTTCTTTAATTTCATCTGTAACCCACTGGTTGTTCATAAAGTTGTTATTTAATTTCCATGTATTTATGCAGATTTTGCAACTTCTTTTGCCATTAATTTCTAATTTTAGCGCACTATGGTCAGATAATATGCATGGGAAAATTTCAATCCCTTTGCATTTACTTAAGAGTGTTTTATGGGTTATTATATGATTTATTTTGGAGAATGTCCCATGCACAGCTGAGAAGAATTCTGATGTGGTTAGGTGGAATACTCTTTAAACATCTACTAAGTCCATTTGCTCACAGGTATGATTCAGTTCTATTATTTCTTTGCTGACTTTTTGTCTAGTTGATCTGTTTGTGACAATGGGGTATTAAGTTCACCTGTTATAATTGTGTTTTCACGTATTTAGTTTTTCATGTCCATTAGTATTTGTCTTATGCAGTTGGGTGGTCTTGTATTTGGTGAATATATATTTATAATTGTTAATTCTTCCTCTTGAATTTTTCCACTAACGAGTATGTAGTGACCTTCTTTATCTCTTTTAATCATTTTAGGTTTGAAGTTCATGTTGTCTGCCAACAGAATAGTTACCCCTGCTTTTTTCTGGGTTCTTGTTGCATGGAATACTATTTTCCATCCTTTGACTTTTAATCTATGAGTTTCCTTTTGAGTCAGATGTATTTCTTTACAGCATATTGTGGGGTCATGTTTCTTGTTGCATTCTGTCAACCTATTTCTTTTGATAGGTGAATTAAGGCCATTTACATTTATGGATATAATTGATGTGTACTGGCTCAACTTTGCCATTTTAGGTTCCAGTTGTTTGTTTTCTGCTTTTTCCCCTTGTTTAATTGTCCTGCCTGGTGGTTTCCTTTTGTTGTTGTTCTGGAGATTGTGGTCATTTTTATCTCTATCTAGTATGTCTTTCAATACTCTTTCTAGGGTTGCTTTGGTGGACATAAATTTCTTCAGTTGTTTTTTGTCATGGAAGTATCTTATTTCTCCAATAAATTTGAAAGAAAGTTTTGCTGGTTACATCAATCTGGGTTGAAAGTTTGTTTCAGGGCTCACCTCACTCCAAGCTCGGCTTGACTTAAGGGTTTATTCTGGAAAGTCTACCATGAATCTAATGGATTTTCCTTGATAGGTGAGTTGTCTTTTCTCTAACAGCTTTTAGTGATCTGTTTTCATGTTGTATATCTGGGATCTTAATTATTGTGTGTCTGGGTGTATATTTATGTTACTTGTGACTGTTTGGCATTCTATATGCCTCATTTATTTGCATATCATATTTTTCCCATGTTTAGGAAATTTTCTGCTATTTCTTCTGGGAATAGTTTAGTTATGTCATATGCATTGACTCCTGCATCTTCCCTGATGCCTATTAATCTTATATTGTTTCTCTTGACATGTTGAAGCTGCTGGATTGTCATTTCATGCTGCTTTGTTATTTTTAAAAGTTCTAGCCTTTCATGATCCTTATCTGTGATCCTGTTCTCAAGGTCTTAAATTTTATCCTCACCTTTATTTAAGTAGTTTTACCAGCTTTCAGTAGAATCTTTTGTTTCTTGGATATCTCTTTGAATTCATTTCATGGATTCTGCTTGTTTTCTAATTGTTCATTCAAGGTTTCAATCAGCTTCCCATGCTCTTGTACTTTATCTATTTCTTTTTAGCTGTGCTTAGCAACTCCTTTATAAATATTGTTATTCCTGTCTTTATGTGGGAGATTACTTCTAGTTTGATTTCCTCAATAGCCTCATGGGTTTGTCTTTTTATTTTACTTGCTATCTTTTCAGAGATTTCTGGTGTGTGACTTTTAAAGCCCTCTATTTCAATGTCTCCTGTACTTGCTCCTGATGGACTAGATGTTTGAGATTGGATTTTGCTTTTTCTTTTTGTCATTTTCACCTTTCAGGCTAATATTTGGTCTTTCAATCCCACTAGTCTCACCTATCAGTAGTGTGTATCTTAGGGTCCTACTGTGTGATTGATGTTTGTCCAACTGCTGGGTGCCACAATGAAGAGGTGGGCCAGTCACCTCCTGCTGGCCTGTTGAGTGAGTCCTATATTCTTCCTAGGCTGACAAACCTAGGAGTATTGATATAAAAAAAACCTTTAGTTCCTGCTGTTACTATATCTTCAGGTTGTTCCAAGTCACCAGGTCTCCCTGTCAAAAGTGTCTGTCTTGGCTGGGGCCCTACTGTGTGACTGGGGGTCTCATATGCCCTTCTGATTTTCTCCAGGTTGGGGGAGGCCTTATTGACACCCTCTTCAACCTTTGTGATATTCTCTGTGTATATGAAGGTGTCACTCACACTCTTGCAAAGCTCACACTGTTCTACTTCTGGAGGGAGCTTGGCTGTTGCTCCTGTTTACCCACTGAAGATACCAAACTGTATTCCTATTTTAGTGGCATCCTTACCACATTGATGGAAGCCTGCTGAGGTCTTCTGTTTGGATGAGAGTTTACTGAGTCTAACATCGACACAGCATGGTTAATCCACTGTAGTCCAATGTTCTAGGGGGAAGAGTGGGAGACAATACTATGTCCAGAGGTTGGGGGTCCAAGAGGGTAGTGGTGGGACTGCAGGGGCACAGAAGAGGCTGACTTGGCCTGGCCCTGTGTTCTGCTGGAGGTCCTGTGTTCCCCTGGAGGTCCTGTGTCCTACAGTGGATGGCAGGGTGGGGGTGCAGAAGGGATGGACTTGAGGAGCCTCAGCTTGCATGCCGCTGCTGGGCCTGGGTTCTCTGGTGGATAGCAAGAAGGCAGGGCATGGAAGGGGTGGGTTTGAGGGGCCCAGCCTTGTGTGCCACTCCCTAGCACCATTCTTTAAAGCAGCTATCCAAGATGGCCAATTGAGATGTAGCACAATAGAGAACCTCTCTGAGAAAACCAACTTAAATGCTGGAATCTGACACCATGGAGCAGACCAGACAAAAAAAGAGGAATTTTCACAACCCAGGAAGAAACTGTGGAAAAAGAAAAAAAGAAGTGTGGATGGAGGGGTGGAACTGGGCACGCTCCAGTAGCTGTGCTGGGTGTGTCTTGGAGTTCGGTGACTCATGACTGAGCTGGGGTTGCAGCCATGCTGAGAGCCGGAGGTTGCTGAGCTCGAGATCCTTGGTGGGAGGAGGCACTGCAATGGCGAGTGGAGACCGTGAGCAGAGCTGCATGGACTTTGGTGAGTTCTGGGAATTGGATTCCCCAGAGCGAGATCACCAGCAGGATGACATATTGGATTTGGGCAAGTCAGGCTTGAATCAATGGCTGAGGCAGCTTCAGTTGGCATCTCCTGGCCCAGAATGGATTGGTGGGATCTGTTTGGGCTGGGCCATCCCTCTGATTGGGACCAAGTAGCCAGGAACGAGGCTGTCCCAAACCTATGACATCAACAGGGCATAGTCTAACGTGCTGAAGTCACTCACTAGTTGAGAGGGAGGGACCAGTCCACACTGCTGCCCCTACATGCAACTCACAGAACAACAGCAGACAGGGGAGGGCAGCACTGCCCTAGCCAGTAAGCTGCAGAGGGACTTAAGGCAGTATGTAAAGGTCTGGACACCTCCACCGTTCACCTGTCTGGGGGAAACCAGAAGCATGACAAGACAGAGAAACAGCAAAAGGCCTTCAACTGCCGACCCATAGAAAATAAGCCCAGGAGGGGTGAGTACAGAGGAGACTCATGGCAGCAGACATGCAGTATCAGACATGGCCTCATCAGAAATAAATACTTCCATGACCTCATCAACGAATTTAAATCTGAAATTCTAACTGAGGTGAAGCAAGACATAAGAAGATTAATAAAAGAAACACTGGGTACTCCTCAAGAAGAAACAAATGGAAGAATGGAGGAACTCAGAGAAAGGAGAGAAGCCTTTGATGAAGAATATAAACAAAATCTAGAATACATGAAACAGATCCAAAGAGAATATCAGGAAATTAAAAACTCCATTGAAAGCTGGCAAAATTTCTTAAAAGAAATTAAAGACAGACTTTTAAAACTTGAAGATAGGTTTGAAATGTATGATCACGAAAGGAAGGATCTCTTAAAAATAACAAGGAACCAGGAAGCAATGATACAAAGTCTAGAAGATGATAAGAGGATTTATAACTTAAGAATAAAAAATGTGAACAAAGAAGCAGGGACAAACACAAATGAAATAAAAAAGCTATTCACAGAAATAATTAAGGAAAACTTCCCAAGCATAGGAAGTGATGTTCAGATATATGAGGCATACAGAACGCCAGCCAGCTACAACCAAACAGATCTACACCCAGACATATAATAATCAAGATCCCAGAAATCCATCAAAAGAACAGAATATTAAAAGCCATTAGAGAAAAGAAACAGATTACTTATAAAGGAAAACTCATCAAAATCAGAGCAGACTTCTCGATGCAAACTATCAAATCAAGAAAACCTTAGAGCAAAGTATTCCAAGCCCTGAAAGAAAATCCCCTCCAGCCCAGATTGATGTATCCTGCAAAACTGTCTCTCAAAATTAATGGAGAGGGCTGGGGATTTAGCTCAGCAGCATAAGCGCTTGCCTTGCAAGCACGCAGTCGTGAGTTCGATCCCTGGTACCAATTAAAAAAAAAATTAATGGAGACACAAGATATTTCCATGACAAAGAGGAACTGTGAGAGTTTGTGACCACCAATCCAACCCTGCAAAGAATACTGAAGGACATTCTAGAGAGAGAGAAGAAAATCACCAGGATTCCAGGAACAGTGGCAGAAAGGCCTCAATGAAAGTGGCAGACAGTAGAATGAAGGAGAAAAGTAAACAACAATGACAGAAAAATAGCATAGCAGAGATGAGGCAGAGAAGATTGGCTATATTGCTGTTTTGTCTTGACTGATTTTATTTGAATCTGGTATGTCTGAGAGTGTCAAGTCTGGGAGTAGGGGCAACTACTCTGGGGATGGCAGGATTCAATAGGATACCCATTCTGGTTTGATTATTAACTGCCTTTGAAGTCCTATAATGTCTCCAATGTTCGGTTTTTATTGATAGTGCTATGTACCACTAAATTTAATTATACTATGCCTGATGATATAGAAATTTTATTGAAAATAACAGGAGACATCATGGTGACAACCATAGATCATCTTGTATTGTGGTTTTATATGTCCTTCACATTTCATGTTTCTCTAGGAATTTGTATTGTTGACTTGTTTTGGTTTGTTTTTCCCTCTAATACAGAAAGGCTAGGTATGCATGTAGAGACTTACACATGTGTAGAACTTCTAAACAGTTTATGAGAATTTTTTATAGTTACTATAAAAAAAGAGGAAAGGAAAGTATTCTAAAGGATATAACTGCATATGTTTGAGTGTGTAAGATTGATGACAATAGTACTAAGTTTTATGTTGGATAGATGAACAGAGCTGATTGCAGTCTCACTGTTTAAATATCTACTTTGTATGCTTTATTTTTATAAGTTGAATAAATACTTCTAGGAGAAAAATATGTAATTGTCAACTAGTGATTTCTTACTGGTTTTTGTTTTTATTATTTTTTTGAAATTTTGCATTTCTATCCTCTGTTTCATTTTTTCTCTAAGTAAAAAAAATTTTTAAAATCAAATAAAGAGGCTATCTTTCTTCCAACATATGCTTTTGGCCCCCTTGTCAAAGAACGAGTAGCTTTATGTGTTTGGAGTTGTTTCTGCAACCTCTATCCTGTCCTATTGATTCACTTGTCTTTTCTTATGTCAGACTACTGGATTAATTCAAAAGATCTATCCTTAAGCTCAGAAAATCTTTTTTTTAGTTGTTTTCATCTGTTGCTGAATCTCTTTTTTGTTGTTGCTGAATCTCTTAATTGTATTTTTATTTAATTGCTTGAATAGCTTATCTCCAAGGTCTCCAATTGGATCTCTTTAATGGTGTCTTTATCTCTAGTGAATTTCTATTTCACATCTTATATTATTATTATTATTATTATTATTATTATTATTACTACTATACTAGGGATTGAACTCAGAACATCACACTTACCAGGCAAGCACTATAGCTACCTAGATAAATCCCTAGTCCTCATTTTTTGAATATTATCTTTCTGCCTTCTCTTGTACTTCACTGAGTTACCTTAGGACTATTACTTTGAATGTTACAGATTTGCTTTAAATTGGGATCTGTTTCTGAAGAATTATTGTTTTCCTTTGGAGAGATCATTTTTCATTTTATGTTTCTTTCATCCCAGCACTGATGCCTTTGCATTTGTTATAGCATTTGCCTTTTTCCAATTTTATAAGTAGCTTTTGTAAAAAAAAAATGTTTTTTCAATTAGATAGAATGTAGGATGGCAGTTAGGTATAGGATTTGGCTTTGGTTATAGGGTAGTTTAAAAGCTTAGTCTCTCTGTGATTGCTTTATCTTTTATTGATGTAAACAGTGTCTATGAATGCTCATCAAGCTAGACTGCAGTAGTTCATAAAGTTAGCTGTATGTCATTACAGTGGAAGTTCAGGCTTTCCAAGGTGTATTTTTTCAGACACCCCAAAGACAAACCTATATGGAATTGGGGCATATGGAATCCGTTTTCACAGTCTCAGTGATGTGACATGTGGATGACGCTCCCCTTCATTCCTTCAGACCAATCATACATTATGCCAGTGGTCAGAGCAGGCATTGAGCCATGGTCCTTTAGCTACAGGATATGAAAGGAATCTTTCACAGGACCCTTACATTGATTGTGGGAGTTTCCTGGGCATATGGCATCAGCAGCCACAGTTCTAGATCTGCAGAATGAAATGAAAATTTCTCGGGGTCCCAGAGGATAAGGACAGTTGATGTTAGGGCCTATTTCATGGACTTGAGGTTTGGAGAAAAAAAAAAAGGACTTTCTTTAGGTCTGATGGGGTAATTTTTGGTTGTTATTGGTACGTGTAACAGTGTTACACACTTTCATGGAGTCGTGAGACCTAGATAGTATACATTTTAGGTCCTAGGGATGAGCACAGTGGCACAAGGGCTTTCAGCCCAAGGAACTACACTCTCAAGTCCATGAATGATTGAGGACACATTTCCTTAGGTTGCATAGAGCTTGTGAAGCTAATGTTTGGCTTATATCACTATCCATATCCCCTGCAGTTGTAAGACATGAACGGGACCTTTCTATTTCAACAAGTCAAGTGCAGGTAGTATTAGCCCTTGAAGGTTTGAGACTGCCATCCTAAAATTTAGGTTATGGATGGGACAGTCTGGTGGAAATGAAGATTGTGGCGTTGGAAGCTATGATCCTGGATCGTCAGGACATGAATGAGACAGTTCTCTGATCCTGAGGAGCAACCTTGGGTAATGTCAGGGCTTTTGAACCAGTAGCTGAAATCCCAAGGCTGTGACTTGGAGAGATGTCCTTCCCAGTTCACACTGGATGAGCTCAGGTCATGCCAACTTTTGAGGATACTAGTAGCTGTATTCCTGGAGCTATGTGATGCCTCTGAAACCTTTTCCAGGTCCCGATGGATATATGCAAATGAAACCAAGGCTTTACAGCAGTTCCTAAAGTCTGCGGCTGTGGTTTAGCAGAAGACTTACTCTTATGGAGTAAGCATGGGTGGGGTTCAGACTTGTAGCTATAGCAGCTACTGGTGTTGCAGAACTCTGAGGAGGCAGTTTTATGTCCGTGAGTTATGTACCAGGCCCAGGCTTCTGGTGGGTGGGGGATGGTGCTGACTGTTGACCCCTAAAGCAAGATGGTATTTAACAATATGGTTGTTACAGTATCTTGAATCCTAAGGACTGGGGTGCCCAAAGTAAGTCTCTCCTTTGGAACAAAGCACTTAGTTTTAGATCAGCCAACAATCCAAAGTGTGTTGAAAGCCTATGAGAACCATGGAATTCTCCTGCTGTTAGGGTTGCCAGCTGTTAATAGGGTTAAGATCAGGAGCATTTTCTTATCTTTTTCCAGCAGAGTGGGGTCTCCTTGATCAGAGAACTACAATTGATGTTGTAGTTTACTTTGCTCCTTTCTCTAGGTATCTTGAGGACTCTCCAGGTTGTTTGAAGTCCTCATTGCTTCCTTGCTGATTTCCAGAGTTCTGCCTCAATTACTGTCTTAGAAAACAATTTTTCCTCTATTGCCCTGGTTCTTCTTTGTGGCAGAATTGTGACCAGGGCACCTCTAATCAGCCATCTTCACCAGCATGCCCTAAATAATATTTTTAAAGCATGTGTAAAGCTAAATAACTCAGCTATCCTAAATATCATCAGAATTCAAGAGTCACCCCCTCCTTTTAATTAACAAATAATGAGGGACCAAGTCATATCACTACAACTTTTATCAGATATCCATCCCTAAGTATTTATGAATATTTCCCAGGGTAGTCTTTCATTTGCCACATTTAAAAAAAAAACACTCTATACATAGCATCTTACTCTGAACTCATATTTTCTTGAGTTTCCCTCTGCCATTTCCCCAAGTGTTAAAAGAGTGGAAATAATTTTCCCCAAACATATCTAAGAGCAACTGATAACACTAAACAATACAGAAGTCAATTAAAAAGCAGATAACATAGTTTTAAACTGCCATTGTACACACACACACACACACAAGATAATTACTCATTGCTATTAGTTCATCAAAAAGAACAGTTTGTGCTTTCATTGTTTTGATTATTTTTATGTCTAAAGGTTGTAATATAAAAAATTACTTTGAATATAAAAATATGCAATATATTAACTAGTATCAATTTTGATTGCTTTGAAATTCTGTATCATTGTTTATTTTTTGTTCATTTTTAAAATAAAAATAATATTAAACCAGAGACTGCATAGTGCTGGTCGTGGTTGTTCGCCCTGCCCTGACCACGTGTCTTTCTTGTTTTGCCATATACTTCCTCTCAGAGCCAGCCTAACCCACAAGCTGAGCCATGAATGCGTGAACATAACAGATGTTTATTTCCCACTCACAGGAATTTTTATGTAAATTTTGTAATTGGAGAGTGCCTCTTTTTCAGGCAGTAGTTCAGAGACCCAACTCTTCAAAAGATTCTAAGATTTGTGTTCATATGCACCAAGCCAGAGTAATGTGAAAGAGCATACAGGGTCAGGTTTGGAAGTTCTTATGGATCATGCCCAGAACATTATTTTCATCTTCTGTTAGTTAGAATCCAGTTGTATGACCAGGCCTAATTGCAAGGGAATCTTGAAAATGTAACCTACTAAGTTTACAGGGTCCACCAAAAAAAGTATACATCCTTCAGGAAAGGAAAAATAATAAATATATGGAAACTAATGACGACCACTTTGAGCACCTCTTATAATCCCAGAAGCCAAAGATAACTTGTATTGCTCTCATGGTGTCTCAATATATTTAATATTAAAATATTTATAAAAAATTTTTCTTTGTTTAAAATACATATACATTTTTTGACAGACCCCGTATATACAAGAGGAATAAAAAATATAGGTCTGGTGAACTGCTAACCAACTGCAAAAGGAGAAGCCAATCACCATTATCTGTACTAGGCTGGCACTACTGACAGCACAATAATTTACAGAGGCAACAGTTCCTCTCATGAGGAAAACTTTTTACATGATTACAATCAGTATCCATTCTAGAATAGGATCTTAATTTACATTTGATGTTCTTTTTTTAATCTTGAAAGCTCAGCAGATTTAGAGATACCAATCCCCAAAGATGTGAATTTTGTTCTTGTCTCTAGTGAACAGAATAATGTCAATTTTCAGAAAAACTGGCACCCAGTTTTAAATATTTATCTATATGCAGATATTTTTAATTCTGCACTGTATATAATTAATAGGTAATGACATATTTTTTCTTTGGATAAAACTTTGTATTGTTTTTATTGGTAATTCAGCTTACTAAACTTAGTTTTCTGATGCTCAGATGCAGGAATGAAACTGAGACAAGATTCATAATGTTCTTTCAATAGGAAGTAACTTCAAGGAATATATATGCACATAGAATTTAAAGTCAGTGCAGTCATTCAGAAAGAGGAAATCATCACAGAAGTGATGTGCACATTGCAACTTAGATGCCTAAATTCAATTTGCTACAGCAAACTTATTCTAACAAATATAATTTCCTATAAGAACAGATAGAAGTAAATATAATACCCATAACCAGTATATAAACCACTTTTGCCATAATTGTAGCCTCAAGGTTAAGAGTTATATTCTATAAGAAATAACAATAAAACATGACACTTAAAGATGAGAATGTTTCAGAGGAGGTTATGGTCATTCTTATCACGCGCATTGCCTGTAAACTCAATCTTATATTTTCAAGATCTAGATTATATTTCTTTCACAATTCCAGTGCTTTTCATTCTTAAAAGTACGTAGGTTCATCTCTCATATTCTAATTTCTTACTAAAACTATGACTGATAGTCAGTGGTTTCAGTATAGTTTTTTTAATTATGGAATACGAAATTATATACACTTATTTTTCTATTTTTACATTTTCTTTTAGGAAATATCACTAAGATGTAGTCACTCTGATTACCTAACAACATATTAAGTACTTGAATAACCAAAGAGAGGTTACTTGTTGAAAAGTCAAAGTCAAGCCATTTATTCCTTTCATATAATGCTTATAAATGTATGAATCCACTTCAGAGTGTGTGTGTGTGTGTGTAAATATGTGTACTAGTCAACAATCAGAATTTTCCATTGCAAACAACAAATTTGATTTTGGTTAACTTGAGCAGAAAAAGAATCTGTAGGACCATATCGGACAGGTGGAAAACCTAGAGAATCAAACTTACCAAGGCAAAACTTAAGGGAGCCAGGTTCCCAGGAATACAGAATATTCAAAATCATGTGGTAAAAAGAGTATGGATACTGGCCCAGTGCCACAATCACTGCTGCTCCTGGGAGCACTGGACACTAACTATCACCTCCGATTTACGCAGAATGACTTCTGTCTTGGCTTGATTTAGCTCAGATTGTCCATCTCCAGTCAGGTTTCCAGGGTTCAGAAGCTTAGGGTTTTGTTTTGGTTTCGTTTTTGTGTTTTTTTTTTTTTCTTTTTTTAGTCCTGGACTTTGGAAGAAAATATCTTCTTTCTGTAGATGTTTCTCCAAATCTAAGAAAAGATTCTTACGTGAGTGTGAATTAAACAAAATTAAAGCCAGCAATGTCTGTTATATTGAGTTGTATTAATGAGTAGGACTCAGATTTTTTTTTTTTTTGATGTCGAATTACTGACACCTTTTAAGTCTCAACCTTCCACCTCCCTCTTGAGTCCCACAATTGATTGGAAGATATGTGTGCTCCTTCATTTCATGCAAATTGTGAAGCTCCTACCGTGAATGCTAACCTCTCTTCTCAGCCTTTCTTTCTAACTAAAACATTCAGAAAATAAGTTGTTGTCTTCTTTGTTTTCTGTTTTAATCCAAGTTGTACTGCTTGAGAGGAACATGCTTTTCTCACACAGATATCAGTTATGCAAGTAAAGGACTTTCTTCTTCTTGGTGTGTGTGTGTGTGTGTGTGTGTGTCTGTCTGTCTGTCTGTATCCATAAATTACAACATCTGAACCAAACCTGGGTGAAGGTCCATCTGCCTCAACAGGGATTTAAAAAGTGATAAAAAGTGACCCATTAAAATGCTGACCAATGTGTTGATGATTTCTTTAGGGAATAAGCATTTTTAGTACATTAAAAACATGTTTTAAAATTCAAATAAATTTCCGGGAATTATCTTTCTGTGCAGTGGAAGAAGAGGCCACTCACAGACGGACAAATGGTCCCTCCACTCACTTTTCCCGTCTTTCCTCTGCCATTTTCTTCTTTCCCACACAGCTTGAGAAATAGGAGCTTCCTGCTCCTGTTTAGCTCCCTGGTGACTCATTTCAGTTTACCCTTCAGGACCCCTCTCTACTCCTCTCCTCTCATAATGTCCTTTGTGGCCTATCCCATCTCCACTCAGTGTACCAGCACCTTCCTGCCCAGGAGGATGGCATCACAGTTCAATTCCACTGTCAAACTTCAATGATTGTCTGAGGAGAGAGACAGCAGGACTTCCAGGCAAAGACGGCTGTCTTTCCCCAAGTCCTCTGGTGGAATATTAGGTAGGGCAAGCTGCTGAGCATCTACGTCAGGCTCACGGTGCTCATTTGTGCTCTTTATTAACATAAGTCTATTTTTAAGGTTTTCTTTTCCTTTTTTAAAAAATAAACACCTAAATTGAAAATGTATAAATAATGTTGAGCCCCCCAAACAACTAACTCACTAAAATAGTAAAAATATTCTAAACACTTAAAAATAAGACTAGTTGAAGTGCTGCTTATGCCTGATGGATAGATAAGGGGGCTTTGAAGTTACTTGGCTCTCCGGAGGGCGTGGCCGCTGAGAGAAGTGTGAGTTCCCGCTCTTTTCTTCCTCCATTGCCCCGGACTCTGTGGCTGGGGAGAAGTTTGAGATCTGCCCCTCTCTTCACTAGCAGGACTCAGGGCCCTGAGACCTGCGAGAGCTCCAGTGCTCCAGTAGGGCTCTGGGTAAGGTACACATGGTGGGCAGGCAGAACTAGACACGAAAACGTCTCATGCAACAGTAACCACAGGAGCCAATATGTGGTAAGCTTTGAGAACCAGTGTGTTGTGCTTGGGGACAAAGATGCAGGAATAGAATAGAATTAGACAGGTAAGCCTGCCCCCTTGTCTTTTTCTTTTATTTCTCCTTTTTTTCTTCTCTTTTGCTTTTCTAAACAACTGTTGTGAACTCCATCCCCAGAAAACTAATACCATCCCCCAAATCCAGAGACAAAAGTCAGATGAAACCAAGCAAAAATTCACCTGCAATCTTGGCCAGACTCAGCATTTCTGGGGTCTGACTTGAATCTAACGCACAAATATAGACATCAGAGAAAATTCAGTACTTTCACTTTTCTCTGTCTGAATGGTTCCCTTCTTGATATTTGACTGAACTACTGTTTTGATTTGGTTTCATTTGGTTTTTTGTTTTGTTTATCTGTTTTGTTGTTTCTTTTCCTTTTCTTTTCTCGTTTTCTCTGTTTTATCCTGTTTTATTTTTCTTCTGTGTGTTGTTTTTTTCAGTGTGAATATTTTTGCTTACTTTTTTTCTTTTCCTCATATTTATTTTTTCCTCCTTTTCTCTCTTGTTCATGATTTAGATCTCTAACCTTCTTTTTCTTTTATTCTACTTATCCTCTTCCTTTTCATCAATGATCTCACTTGAATTTGTGATAATTTCATGTGAATAAACATTTACTGTTCATTGTCTGACTCACTTCAAACCTTCTAACCTTCTCCTAAAATCTTTCCTTCCTGTGTCCTACAGTTACCTAAAATCTGAATGATCATTCTGTACCCTTTAACCTTGCTCTTACTATATTTTACCTCATTCCACTTTCTATGTCCATCCTTTTGAAACCCCTCCCATACACATACCAGTGTAAAGTCACTCTACTAAGCGGTAAATCAGTGCATATAATTTCCTGGTATAGGTTGAATTATATTACATTTCTCTAGACCTTTCTCCAATGGTTGGTTTTAGATATCAGGCTAATAGTTACCACAGTTTGTCAGTAACCAGGCTGTACTTGAGTCTATTATTATTGCCAACAGAACTAATTTAGCTAGGATGTCATATATGCTATAATCAGTTTTTTTAATCCCTGTATAGCAACAGTGTGATTTTAAGGGATCATAACCATTACCATAGTCAGGTACTGAAGGAATGGGCCCTACGTCGAATAGATAGCAACTCCTCAGCCTTAATATATTGGAAAGGTAGGTTCTTGGAATAGATATAAAGACTAAGAACCACCTGCATCTAGAAGACATCTGGAGGCACAGACACCTAGAAAAGCCATAACACCAGTGATAAGGCTAACATATGAAATTTACAAGCATCAACACAGAAAAAAATAAACTGGAAAATAGAAAATGACAAGATGAAGAAACAAAATGCAATTCCAAATGCCCAGCCCAACCCAGGACAAGTCCAGAGCACAAAGAGACAGAGCCAACAACTGGAACTCACTTGAAATGATTGGAGCAGAAGTTAAAAAACAAGTGGAAGAGGCCATAGAAAAAATAATGTCAGCCAAGGGTTTAGCTCAGTGGTATAAGTTCCTTCCTGACAATCATGAGGTCATGAGTTCAATTCCTGGTACAAAAAAAAAATCTAAGGTACAAAAAGAAATGACAATAAAATGAACGAAATTAAAGAAGAAACAGATAACTAAATAGGAGAGCTCAGGAAAATGATGAAAACCATGAATGCCAAACATAAAACAAGAAATGGAATTTATGAAACAGATCCAAATATAAATGCAGGATATTAAAAACTCCATCAAAAGTATACACAGCAGATTGAAGGCAAGAATAGAATATTAGACCTAAAAGACAAGAACACCGTTAGTGATCAAAAAAAGATATTTTAAAAATAGCAAGAGACCATGAAAAATCCATCCACCAGCTACAGGATGAAGCAAAGAAGAACAACATAAGATTGGTTGTAATGTGTGAGAAAGCTGGAAACAGCACAAAAGCCATTAAAATCTTTCACAGAATGGAAGAAAATTTCCCAAACATGGGTAAAGAATTTGATATATAAGTATATAAATAAATGAAGTATAAAGAACTCCAAATATGTGTACCAAGACACATATAAGATGCCAGAAATTCAGCACCTGAACAAAATAATAAAAGCAGCTAGAAAAAAAAGCATATCATCTATAAAGGAAAGCCCATCAGAATCACAGCAGACTTCTTAACACAAACCTTGAAATCAAGGAAAACTTGGAGTGAGGTATTTCAACTCTTAAAGGCAAACAATCTTTAACCCAGATTGATGTATCCTGAAAAGTTGTCTTTCAAAATTGATGGAGAAATAAGATACGTCAATGACAAAGGACAACTGAAGAAATTCATGACCACCAAACCAGCTCTACAGAATGCTCTAAAGAACATATTAGAAAGAAGATCACAAACACATGAACACCAATATGAAGAAGCCACCAGGGAGGGCAAGCAATTAAACAGAGGAGAAATACAGGGGACAAACATAAGAAAGCAATATGAAAAAGAAAAGCCAATACATATCAATTATAACCATCAGTGAAAATAGTCTCAACTCACCAGTCAAAAGAAACAGACTGGCAGAACTGATTAAGAAGCAAGATCCAACAATATGCTTCATTTAAGAAACATATTTAACCCAAAAAGAAATTCATTGCCTAAAAGCCAAATGATGGAAAATAATTCTTCATTCCACGGGATCTCAGAAAAAAGCAAGGGTAGCTATTCTACTTATATACATTGCAAACTTTAAGCCAAAACTGATCAAAAGAGACAATGGTTACTACATATTTGTTAAGGAAAACTCCAAGAAGAGTTAATGACCATAAATATTTATACATCAAACACAGGTTCACCCAACTTCATAAAACAAATATTAACAGGTGTTAGAAACTAAGCACTAAGACAATTGTAGTGAGGGACCTTAATACCCACTCCCACAAATAGATTAACTAGACCAAAAAAAAAAAAAAAACACAAAGAAATACTGGAATTAAACCAAGCCTGTGAAGAAGCCCATGAACTTGGTAGATATCTATAGTGTTCCACCCCAAAATATTATATTACACAATTGTTCTAAGTTGCACATGAGATGTTCTCCAAAACAGACCATATATTCACTGACAAAACATTATTATGTAAATGTAGAGGAGTTGAAAGCACCCCATATATGCTATCTAACCATAGCCCGATGAACCTGGAAATTAATGACAAAGGAAATCACTAAAACTACATTAATACATGGAAATAATACATTTCTGAATAAGCAATAGGTTGCAGAGAAAATTAAGGATGAAATTAAAGAGTATATATGATTAAATCATAATGCTGATACAACACACAAATTTGTGGGATGCAATTAAAACTGTCCTACAAAGAAAATTGATAGCGATGAACCCACACATCAGGAAAACAGCATGAGCTCAATAAGCAACATAATGTTAAGCATCAAAGTTCTAGAAAAAGAATAGATAAACCCAAAACTCATATGAGGGAGGAAATTATAAAGATAAGAGCAGAAATTAATGCAGTAGAGACTAAGAAAACAATACAAAGAATCTATGAATTGAAAAGCTGGTTCTTTGAAATAAATTGATAAACCATTATCTAACATCATCAAAGAGAGGGAAAAATAAACCCAAATTCAAGCAATTAGGAATGAAGAGGAGGGAAATCACCATGGATCTCACAGAAATCCAGGAGATCATCAATACCTACTTATGAGAACCTGTATCCTAATAAGATGAAAAACAGAAAAAATGGATAGATTTTTAGTTATAATCAAGTTGAGAAAACTAAATCAAGAAGGTATAAAAATTCTTAACCCAGTATAAATCAATGAAATTGAAAATGTAATTAAAAATTTACCAACAAAGTAAAGTCCAGGCCCTGACATGTTTACTTCTACAAGAAATTTAGAGAAGAACTAATGACACTAAAAAAATTGACAAAGTCCAACACCTATTCATGATTCAAACCATAGAGAAAGTTGGGATAGATATTTTTACTTCAATATTATAAAAATCATCTATAATAAACACCTAACATCATATTAAATGGTCAAAAATTGAAAGCTTTCACTCTAAAATTGGGAACAAGACAAGAACATCCATTTCCACCACTCTTGTTCAATATAGTTCTGTAAACAGAGCAACAAGAGAAAAAAATGATTAAGGGTAGCAGTGGAAGAAAGTAAATTATCATTTGCAGATGACATAATATTCTAAACAGAAGATCCCAGAAACTCCACAGAAAACTTGTATGTTTAATACCCAAATTCAGCAGGTTACAAAGTGAACACTCAAAAATCAATAGCATTCCTATACCGAAGCAACAAACTTATAGAGAAATTAGGGAAAGTACATTTTTTACAAAGCATCTTAACAGATTACATAGGATCTAACAAAGAATGTAAAATATCTTTACAGTGAGAATTAAGAGTACCCTAAAAAAAGGAGATTGAAAAGAATATCAGATAAAGGAAAGATATCCCTTGTTCTTGAATAGGAAGAACCAACATAATGAAAATGGTATATTCCTAAAGTTGCTATACGTATTTAATGTAATCCCATCAAAATACCATTAAACAAATCTAGAGAAAACATTCTCAAAATTCATTTGAAACCAGAAGAGACTAAAATAGCAAAAGCAATTCTAGGCAACAAAGGTAAATCAAGGGGCATCACAACTTGAAATTATACTACAAAGCTACTATGATAAAATCAGCATGGTGTTGGGAAAAAACAGGTTTGAGAATCAGTAGAACAGAATAGAAAATGCAGATGCAACCCAAAACACACCCAGTCACCTTATCTTTGATAAAGGAATCAAACATGTTCATTGGAAGAAAAATAACCTCTTTAATAAGCAGTGCTGGAATAACTGGCTTTCCACATGCTGAAGACTAAAACTAGACCCGTGCTATCACCATACACTAAATAAAGGCAATATGGAACAAAGATCTAAATATTAAAGCACTAAATTTACTGGAAGAGGAAGTAGGTAAAAATCATGAAGATATATATTTAGGCAGAGAGTTCATAAACAAAACCCAGACTGCAAGAGAGATATTACAAAGAATCAACAAATGGGATCTCTCCTTATTAAAAAGCTTTTATACAACAAAGAAATTACCAAGAGAGTGAAAAAAACCCACGGAGTGGGAAGAAAATTATAGCCAGTTGTCCCTCAAAGGACTTATATCTAGAGCATATAAAAAGTTGAAAAAAAAATTAGACTTCCCCAAATTTAAAGGCCCAATCCAAAAATGGGCATCTGAGATGAACACATACTTCTCAGTTGCACAAATACAAGCCATATATCACTAGTCATTTGAGAGATGCAAATTAAAATAACACTGAGATTCCATCTCCAAAAAGAATGGCTATCATAAAAATAATACTGATAATACTGGCAGGACTGGGGGAAAAGGAACATTTCTCTGCTGTTGATGGGAGTATAGACTGGTACAACCACTGAAGAAATCAGTATAGAGATTCCTTAAAATCTAAGATTAGAGGTGGCATTCAACCCAGTTATATCCCTTCTGGGCATCTTCCCAGAAGAATTAATAACAATACTGCAGCAGTATATGTGCACCCATATTTATATCAGCACATTTCTAATATCTAAATCTTGGAAACAACCCAAATGCCCATCAACTGAGGAATAGATTAAAAAGATGTGGGTTTTTTTATATAATGGAATACCACTGAGCCATAAAGAAGGATAAACTGGAGATTTTTGTAGATAAATGGATGTAATTCAAACTCATAAGTGAAACAAATCAGAACCGTATATGTAGACGTTGCTTTGTCTTACTAGTGTGAGACACTGAACAAGTAAATAAGATAAAAAATGAACAATAGATAGTTTGAATTGGGAAGAAACTGTTCAAAAAGAGAAATAAACTATGATAGTGGAAAGGAGAAAGGAAGGAAATTAAAAAAATATTTTTATACACAGGATAGTTCAGATAGTTAAACAGCTAGTTTCTCTTAGTTCATTCAAAAGTAATGTTTGTGCTAATGTTTGGACAAGGTATCATGCTTATATCTTATACACTGAATAAATACTACAAAGACAAAAATATGCAATGTATCAGTCATCATAACTCCTACTAACCTGTTTTGAAACTGTTTTATTGCTCTTTTTGTTTTTTTCCCTATAAAGAAAAAATTACTTGGGGTTATTGAAAAATGGGTATATTTCCCTAAGTAATTAGTGAGATTTTCCATGTGAACTGAACTGATTTATTAGAGCATCTAGAGATGAAAAGTTCTTAGGTAACATCTAAGCTGCACTTTCCTACCCTAACTGTTCTAGCATTCTTGGCCAACTTAGCATCCTTGAAACGGCTAGTCAAGAGTACTTCAGGTGAAAAGTAGTTCTTTGGACAAATCTGACTTGTAGGAAATCCTTCCATCAGTTGCTCAATCTGATTTTCTAGTCTAGTCATTGAAATTGCCTAGAACAGTTGTATACATCTTCATTATATTCAAAAGCCCTGTTTTGATTCACCTAATGTCTTATCCATGACCTCTTATTTACCTAGAAACATTAACTGGAAACTATAAAAGCACATTTATATCTATCTTGCTTACTGATTGAAAACATCAAGACAACATGTAGAACAAGATATTAATTCCTTTTATCCAAAGATTAGCTGCTGAAAAATACTGTTTATCTTTAATAATTATGATAAAGGAAAAACCCTTTCTTTGCTGTTCATAACTGGCCATGTGATTTACACTACAGCTCCAATAAGCACACTGAGAGTATTATGCACTGCTTCTACTGGCAAGGAAAGCCTGTTTACTTGCTCCTGCTATAATAATAAAGCCTCCTTTCTTATTCTTTGCTGACAGAAGCAGGCTGAATGTGTTTGGATGCTAAAGCACCTATTTATAGCCCCATTGCCAAAGGTTCTCTATTCATTACAATGCTAGATTTGCAGGTTATCATTCCGTGTCTGAAGGTAGATTCAGATGTATGTAAGGGGCTTTCCTACCCGAGACAAAAACAGAAAATACTGAATCTGTCTGGTCCCCCATTACCTTCTGAGAATAGGTTGGACAATGTCCTGAGAGTTTAAACAAAAGCCTTTTTAACTGCATACAGAATGGAGCCAACATTGAATAGAACCACAGAGATCAGGCAGGCTGTGGGTTCACCCAAAGGAGTTCTCACAGTTTTAGTACTGACCCCACTTTAACATGAGAATTTGATGCATATCACAGGTGCATTTCTAAGTAAAGTATTTTTAGAACAATCCATGATTTATTATTTCCTTAAATGTATTTGATTTCTCTAAGGAGACATTATTCTGAAAGCTAGTAGAAATGTCATCTTGTAGGAACCTTTAATTTTGTACATTTTCCAGTAGTCTTATTAGGAAGGGGGGACTTTTAAATAAAAGTACTAGGAAATATTTATATAAAGTTTACAACGATCCTCAAAATCTAGGTGAGGCAAAAAGCAAAGAAGACGATTTATAAAGAATTTTAGGATGCAAACTAGAGAAAAGCCTGGGGATTGCTGGTCTGTTGGAGCTCGTGAGAGAATTAGAGTAAAACTAAATGGCCATAAGAAGCCAGGATGAAGGGGAATATGACTGAGACAGCACGCGTTCTGTGCTGGGGCTTGACACTTCTGACTAAAAGGTAAATGGGACCATCCTATATTCACACTTCTTTTTTTTATTCACATGCTTTCCTAAGATTCCTTTCCTAGACTGTATCTATTAACTCATGATAATCTAGAAAATAGAGTACTGGTACACAAACAAGCTTTTCCAAATATATTCAAGTTTTAGATATGGCTGTTTGATATGCTGAAATAATCCCTTTGGAACTCAATTTACCTATTCCCAATGCAGGACAGGTGCCAGTTGTGCCTCTCTTAAGCTGCTTATCACTTTCATCCCTGCATTTGCTATCCTTTCCCTTTCACACATAAAACTGCTCTAAGAAAGTCCTATCATAGCCAATTCATCTTTGCCTCCTAAGTCAAGCAAAAATATCCAGTATATAAATCCACCCATTTGATATGGATTGTCAGTCACTGGGCTTTTCTGAGACACGGAGATGCTTTCCATAGCAGATAATTTAAATATTTAAACATGGCAATGTCTATGCATTTGATAGGTATCAAAAGGTTAAGTCAGTTGCCTAAGTCACCTAGTTATAATAGATGAGCCCAAATACACAACCTGGCTGATCTATTCTATGTCCCATATCCCCTGACAGCACTGTTCCATAGGGTTATGCCCCAAGATTTTTCTATATAACATTGAATTTCATTCCTAGTTGAGGAACTGGGCCCAGTGTATTTCAGTTGGTAATAGACTCACTTTTTAAATGAAAAGCATGCATTGTTTAATAATGCAATTGTTTGTTTTCATTCTGAAAAGTCTTCGAGGCTATCATAATCATATATATATATACACATATATATACACATATATATATGTGTATATATATATATATATATACACATATATATACACATATATATATATGTGTATATATATATATATATATATATACACATATATATACACATATATATATATGTGTATATATATATATATATATATATATTGCTCTTCTGATTTTTTATTGACATGAGAAATGAGGCTCAGCACAATTTTGTCACTTACCCAGAGTATAAAGTGAATGGAAGATTTGAGATTAGACCTCAGATATCCAGATTTCCACTTTGCAGCTTTTTTCCAGTCCAACAAGCTAGTCTCTCATTGCCCCTGCAGTCCTCACCACCTTCTTCACCTAATGTCCCTCAGCAAGTTATATGATCTTTCTGTGCCAGAGTTCTAATTAGTGCTCCCAGAAGGTTGCAGTGGTCCACTTCCCAGGGATATTGTACGGACAATAATTAATAGCTATAAAACACTCTGCATTACACTGCTCCATACAGACAGCAATGTGGCACAACCAAGTCTGTTTCACAGTAATTAACTTGATATTCAATAAGGGAGAAATCAGTAGAGCAATTCCTACATGACTTTGCAGAAATGCCTGTTTCCACTGTATCACAATAAGTCCCATAGGCAGAAAAAGAAGACTCAGACTGTGCATGTGAATTTAACCACAAGATGTTAGTATATGAATATTGGCTTTTCTTTAAGATGTATGCTTTTTAAAAAAGTAATCATTCTGAGCATTATCAGGAGTGAGCATAAACCATAAATAGTAACCATTATGCACATTGCATAAATTATTTCTAATTTGTATAATAAACCCAGAGGATAAGTAATTTCAACTCTACTTTGTGGATGAGATAAATCAAGGCTCAGAAGATTAGGTAACTTGATTAGCACCAATTCAGCTAATAAACAATGAAGGAAGAATTTGAATCCACGTTTATCTGATTGTTAGTGTGTTTTTACTCCCAATTTTAATGTGATAAATATACATAACATAATATTTAACAGCTGCTTTTGAGTGTACAGTTGAGTGGTGTTAAATATACTCATAACTGTGTCCATATATCACTACTACCCATGTTCAGAGCTATTTTGATTTTATAATCTGAAATTCTTTACCATTAAATGATAAGTTGCCATTCCTCCTTTCTGCCATGCTCTGGTGTTATGTTTGTGGCTAGATGTCCCCTCCGAAGCCTCATGCAGTGATAGGGAGCAGGCTCTCTAGAGGTGGCTTGATCTAGGGTGTGTGGTGCTGGGATACAGGGTGTGTGATTACTAAATCTAATTGGCCTTGGCATAGTTCTGGGTAGGATTAAGGGCGTGTATGCTATACATGCCCTAGGGTTGGCAGGCTGCATACAAGAAAGAGGCTTGTCTCCTTCCCCCTTGTTGCTTTTGCTATCTTAGTGGGCACCATGGACTGTTCTCTCATGTCATGGCTCTCTGCCAAGCTGCCCTGCCTAGGAGCCAGCCTATTATGGACTGAAACCTCTACAGACTGTGAGCCAAATCAACCTTTCCTCCTTTAACTTTGGGTATCAGGTATTTGTTTCAGCAATGAGAAAAGTAAGACATCTGATAACCACCATTCTGCTTCTGTTTTCATTTTATTTATCCCCTCGTCTATTGATGGACCTTAGGTTTGTATCTTCATTTTAGCCATTGTGAATACTGCAGTGGACTCTTCAAGATCCAGCTGTCAGTTTTTCTGTTGCATACCCTGAAGTGGTATCACCAGGGTGGCCATTCTGTTTTTAAATTTTAATGAAATAAGTATATTGTTCTCCAAAGGAAGTACACCACTTTACTTTTCTGCTCACAGTGCAGAAAAGATTCAGATTTCTCCCTCTCAGCTCTGGAAATTGTCATATTGTGCTGAGAGCAGTTGGGTTACTGGGTGTGAAATGATATCTTGTAGTCTTCATTTTCATTTACCAAGTAATTACTGATGTTTAGACTCTTCTTTTTGAAGTTCTTGTTGGCCTTTTGTATGTGTTCTTTGGAGAAATTTCTGTTCTAATCCTTTACACTGTTTTGAATTGTGTTTTTGTTGCTTTATTCATAAGTTGTAAGAGTTCTCTACATAATTCTAAATATCCTAATATGTGTCCTTATCAGATATATAATATACACATAGTTTTTCCTATTCTATACACTGCCTTTTTATTCTGCTGATTATGCCTTTTGGGGGTCAATATTTAAAAATTTTTATTGGCCTAATTTGTTTGTTTTTTCTTTTGTTGCCAGAGTTTTTAATGTCATAGTCAAGAAATGAGTGCTAAGTACAATGTTACAGAAAGTTTATCTTAAATTTTCTTCTAGAAATTTTATATTTTTAGGACTTACATTTAGGTACTTCATTGATTTTTAAGTTACTTTTTAAATGAAAATTATAATTTAATTTTTACTATAGATTTCTCTATTTTCATCCTTTTTTTTTAGTACATGTTTGCAGTACCTGATGCTCACACTCTTCTTAGGAAGTATGTTCATAGACTTCACATTATCTTGATTCTTTTTATTCCCTTTTCTCTTCCCACCCACCCCTCTCTTCACTCCCTCCATATCTAGATCACTCTTCTTCATTTTCATTATTATGTTTGCAACATATGATCTAATTTAATTCCTTATGGGTAATTAGTACATGCATATGATACATTTTAAATCTTTTTATATCCCTTCCCCCTAACCTTACCCTTAAATTCTTGCCCCTTCCCATTGCAAAAGAACTATCTTCTTGTTTCCTTTTCTCTTTTGTTTTGCTCTTTACTTTTACTTTGGATTACTCAAGTAAGAGAATGCATACAGTATTTAAACTTGTATGTTTGAATTATTTTACTTAACATTATGTTTTCAAGGAGCATCCATTTCCTGCAAATGTCTTGAATTCATGCTTCTTTATAGCTGAGTTGTATTGCATTGTGTATATTTAGCATGTTTTCTTCATTTGTCTGTTGATGAACTATAGTCTGCTGCAAAGATTTAGTTATAAATTGTGCTGTTATAGACATTGGTATACATGCATTGCTATAATAAGATGTTTATCTCATTTGAGAAGTTAACTGGAAGCAGAATAGAATCAAATAGAATTTCTATTATTAGTTTTGTTTTGCTTTGTGTCATTTTGTTTTAGACAGGGTCTCACTATGTAGCTCAGGTCAGGCTAGAACTCACAGTATATCCTAAGCTGGTCTTAAACTCATGATACTCCTGTGTCAGCCTTCTAAGTGCTAAGATCACAAGCATATGCCACCATACCTGCGTTTTATGTTTTTTTTTTAATATCCATGCTTATTTCCATAAGGGCTGTACTAGTTTACATTCCCATCAACAATGTAAAAGTGTTCCTTTTTCATGCTAATTGTGAAAGCATTTGTGTTAGTTATTGATGATTGGCAATCTTTCTCATATAAGATGAAATATTAATGCTGTTTTAATTCACATTTCACTAACGGCTAGAGATAGTGAACATTTTTTCATACATTCATTAGGTTTTGTGCTTCTGAAAAGTATCTGTTCATTTCAGTTACCACTTATCTCTGTGCCTTTTATTTGAGGGGATCTAATTTTTTTATTTCATTATATATTCTAGATATTATTCCTCTGTCCAAGGAATAGCTGGAAAAAATTTTTTCCCATAATGATGGGCATAAAAGATCAATAAACACCAACACAATCATAGCAGGTTATACTCCACTTTTACAAAGAGGCAGATCAGCTAACCCCCCCCCAAAAAAAATCCTCTGAACAAAGGGATTTAATAGATACCTACAGAGAGTTTTACCCTACTGAAGCAAAATATGCATTCTTCTCAGTAGCACATGGAGCTTTCTACAAAGTAGACAATATTCTGGTCCACAAAGCCTGCTGAGATACAAAAAAATCAAAATAACACCACGTTTATGGTCAGACCATTTTGCATTGAAATGAGGAATTAATCACAGAAGAAACCACAGAAAATTTATAAACACCTGGAGACTTGATAACATACTCTGAATGCCCCAAAGAGTCACAGCAGAAATCAAGGGAGAAAGTAAACAATTTCTGAAACAACAGTGCCAGTGCAATGCACCAGACCCTATGGAACACAGTGAAGGCAGTCCTCAGAAGGAGGCTTAATATTGTAAACAATGCCCAGGTTAGAAAAATAGAGCAAGCTCAGATAAATATCAACATGATGAACCTCGAGATACTTGAAAAACAACAACGCAAACTCAACCTGAATTTAAGGTGGAAAATCTTAAAGTTCAAAATGGAGATGAATGTAATTGAGACTAAAAAGAAAAATCAATGCAAATAATCAACAAATCAAAGAGGCTAGTTTTTTTGAAAGAATAAACAAAGTAGATAATCCTTAGCCAAACTTCGCAAAAGAAAGAAAGAATTACATCAGTGAAATATGAAATGAAAAGGCAAAATCACAATGGACACTATTGAAATTTAGAAGATGTAACAACTATGAAAATCAGTGTCACAACAAATTGAAAATTCTTTAAGAAATGGACAGATTCCTAGAGTCCTGCAAATTACCAAAACTAAATCAAGATACAAAAATTCTAAACCATCCAATAACAAGCAATGAAACTGAGGCAGTAATAACAAAAATACCAACTAAGAAAAGCCTAATACCTGTGAATTCTCTGCTGATTTCTACAAGAATCAAGAAAGTTATCATCGCTCCAACACTCTAATGACATTGACAATGAAGGAGTGCTTCCAAACTCATCCTGGGAAGCCCACATTACTCTGACCCCAAAACCAGACAAAGGCTTAACTAAGAAAACTTCAGGCCAACCTCCTTACTGTATGTAGATGCAAAAATTCTCAGTCAGATATTAGGAAATAGAACACAACAAATCACCAAAAGGGTCATTCATCATGACCAAGTAATTTTCATTACAAGGATACAGGGATGGCCTAACATATATAAATCAATAAACGTAATATAACACATAAGTGTACAAAAACTACATGATTATATCAATAGGTAGAGAAGAAGTATTTGACAAAACACAACCCCTATTTATGATAAAACTTAAGAAAATAGGTATAAAGAAACCGTATTTGAGTTGCATAAAAGCCGTCTATGACTAACCAACAGCCAACATCATATTAAATGGGGAAAACCTGAAAGTTTTTCCTCCCAAGCCAGGAACAAGGCAAGGTGCTCACTGTCACCACTTAGGCTCAACATAGTACTTCAAAACAGCCAGAGAAATAAGGCAAGACAAAGAAGTAAAAGAGGTATATACAGAAAGGGAGAAGTTAAATTATCATTATTTGCAGATGATGTGGTCTTCTACGTAAAAGACCCAAACAATTCCACTGTAAGAATCAGAATTAATAACTAAATTCAACAATTTAACAAAATGTAAAATCAACACACAAAAAAATTGATAGTGTTCCTGAATACTAATAATGGACTCAATGAGAAAGAAATGAGGAAACCAGTAACATTCACAATAGCATCAAGAAAATTAACATAACCAAGTACATGAAAGACCTCTACTATAAAAACTATACTATTTGATAAAGGACATTGAGGAGGACATCACAAAGTGAAAGATATCCCCAATTCTTGGCTAAGCATGGCCATACTTCTAAAACTGATACATAAATTTAGTGCAGTGCCTATCACATAGCTTCAGCATTGCTTGCAGAACTAGGGGAAACAATTTTAAAATTCATATGGAACCAGAGGAAAGTACACAAAAAAAATAGACACATAAATTAATGGGACAGAATTGAAGATGCAGAGAACACACCATGCACATGTAACTATCTTTTCTTTGACAAAGAGGCCAAAAACATTCCCTGGAAGAAAGAAAGTCGTTTTAGTCAGTGGTGCTGGGAAAGCAGCCTATACATATACAGAAGATTGAAACTGTAACCGTATCTTCACCACGTACTAAACGGAAATCAAAATGGATAAGAGATCTAAACATTAACACAGAAACCTACTAGAAAATAAAATTGGTAAAACTCAGAGTTCTACCAATAGGCAAGGACTTTCTGTACACAAGAAATACTAAGCATCAACAAATGGGGTAATATCAAATTCTGCACAGAAAAACAATCAACAGACTGAAGATTTTGAGTTAATTTTGTAGTTGTATTCAGTATGTAGCTTCATTCTTTTTCTTGTGCCTGTCTAGTTCTTTCAGCACCATTGTTGAAAAGACTATCATTTCCTCATTGAATGGTTTTGGCATAATTGTAAAAAATTATTTGTATATTTGAAAGCTTATTTCTAGGCTCTTTCCTAATTCATTGGTCTATATTTCTGTTCTTATGCCAGTACCATGCTATTTTAATTATAGTAGGTGGACATTAAACTTCAAAACCAGGAAGATTGAGCTCTGCGGCCATGTTCTTTTAATCTAAGATTATGTTGGCATCTTGAGAGTCTCTTGAACTTCCATATGAATTTTAAGATAGGTTTTTCTGTTTCTGCAAATACATTCTTGGGATTTTGGTGGATATTAAATTGAATGAGGATGTTTCCTTTTGTTTATGCCTTAACTTTCCAGCAGTGTTTTGTAGTTTTCATTACAAGGCTTTCCTTATTTTGGGTAAGTTAGTAAATATTTCATTGTTTTTGATGCTATTATAAATGGAATTATTTTCCCAATTTTTTCATTTAAAGAGAAAAAAACAGAAAAAAGGTAGAAATATTACAGAATTTCAAGAAAAGATAAACAGTAAGAAATCACTAGCTGATAAATTACATATTGTTCTTTTAGAAATAGTTATTCAAGTTACAGAATTAAAGCACACAAAGTGGACACTAAAGCAGTGAGAGTGCAAACAGATCTGTTCAACAATCCAACAAGAACCTAGAAATATGGTCATCAATCCCACACACCTAAACATACATGCAGCTATATCTTTTATAGCGCTTCCTATTTCCTCTTTTATTTACAATAGCAATTACACATTTTTAAAATTTTATTTAAAGAGAAGGAAAAAAAGCAAAACAGAAAAAAGGGTAGCAACAATACAGAATTCTAAAAGAAAGAAAGAAAGAAAAGGAGAATGAGAAAAAGTCCCACTAAGAAATCAGTAATTTATAAATTACATACTGTCATCCTGGATGTAGTTGTTCAAGTTACAAAATTAAAGGGTACATAGTAAACATTCAAACAGTCAGACTACAAACAGTTTTGCTCAAAGATCCAACAAAGGTTCAGCAATATGGTCATCTATTTTACACACTCAAACATACATGCAGTTATATCCCTTAGAGCACTTTCTTTTCCTCTCTTTTTTACAATATCAATTACACATTTTGGTTTTATTACTCTTGTAGTCCTTACTTACTTTTTACACTAGAGACACAATATGATACTTATAAATATGATTCTTATTTATTTCACTAATGAGGATAGTCTCAAGTTGTCTCCATTTGCCTATGAAGGCCACAAGGTCATCCTTTTTTATAGCTGAGTAATATTCCATTGTATAAAAATGCCACATCTTTTTCATCCACTCTGAAGTTGATGGGCATCTTGGTTGTTTCCAGGATTTAGCTATCACAAATTGTGCAGCTATGAACATGGGTGCACATATATCACTGTGATATGAACTTTTCAGTTCTTCGGGGAAAATACCCAGGAGAGAGATAGCTGGATTGAACGGGGCTTCCAATCCTAGTCTTCTGAGAATTCTCCATATGGATTTCCATAATGGTTGCACCAGTCTACATTCCCACCAACAGTGGAGCAGTGTTCCTTTTTCCCCACAGCCTCGCCAACATTCGTTATCAGTTGATTTCTTGATGGCAGCTATTCTTTCCAGAGTAAGGTGGAATCTCATTGCTGTTTTAATTTGCATTTCTCGAATGACCAGTGATGGTGAACATTTCTTCATGTATTTATTTGCCATTTGTGTATCTTTCTCTGAGAACTGTGTGTTCATCTCAGATGCCCATTTTTGGAGAGGGTCTTTGAATTTGGGGGGGGCTTGATGTTTTTCAATTCTTTATATGTTCTGGATTATAAGTCCTTTGTCTTAGGGACTGCTGGCTAAAATTCTTTCCCACTCAGTGGGTTTTCTTTTCACTCTATTGTTGATTTCCTTTGAAGTGCAGAAACTTTTCAATAGTATGAATCCCAATTATTGATTCTTTGTAGTGTTTCCCATGTAGCTTGCGTTTTATTCATGAATTCTCTGCCTACCCCTACGTCTCCAAGACTTCTAATTACCATGTCTTCCAGTAGATTTAGTGTTTCTGTTCTAATATTGAGGTCTTTGATCCATTTAAACTTTAGTTTTGTGCATGGTGATAGGCTTGGATCTAGTTTCAGTTTTCAGCATGTAGAGAGCCAATTTTTCCAACACCATTTATTAAAGAGACTATCCTTCTTCCAGTGGACATATTTAGCCCCTTTGTCAAACATCAGGTGGCTGAGTGACTTTGTAGTTGGGCTTGCATCTTCTAATCTGTTCCATTGACCCTCAGGTCTATTTCTTTGCCAGTACCAAGCTGATTTTATCACTATGGCTTTATAGTACTGTTTCAAGTCAGGAATTGAGATGCCTCCTGCCTTGCTTTTGTTGCCTAGAATTGCCTTTGCTATTGTAGGTTTCTTCTGTTTCCAAATGAATTTTAGTAGTGTGTTCTCTAGATCTGTGAGGTATGTCAGTGGTATTTTGATTGGGATTGCATTAAATCTGTATACAGTTTTGGGAGTATGGCCATTTTCACAATGTTGGTTCTTCCTAACCAAGAGCATGGAATGTCCTTCCATTTTCTAATATCTTCTTCAATCTCCCTTTTCAGCATAGTATAATTTTCAGCATATAGGTCTTTTACATTTTTAGTTAGGTTGATTCCTAAGTATTTCATTTTTTTACATGTTATTGTAAAGGGCGATGTTTCCATAATTTCTCTCTCAGTGAGTTTTTTGTTTGTGTACAGGAATGCTATTGATTTTTGAGCATTGACTTTGTATCCAGCTACACTGCTGAACTTGTTTATTACCTCTAGTAGTCTTTTAATGGAGTTTTTTGGGTCTTCTATATAGAGTGTCATGTCATCTGCAAATAGTGATAATTTAAATTCTTCCTTTCCTATCTTTACTCCTTTTATTTCTCTCTCTAGTCTGATTGCCCTGGCTAGTGTTTCCAGAACTATGTTGAAAAGGAGTGGTGAGAGTGCACATCCTTGTCTTGTTCTTGATTTTAAAGTGAAAGCTTTCAGTTTTTGTCCATTTAGTATAATGTTGGCTGTTGGTTTGTCATAGATGGCCTTTGTAAGGTTGAGGTAGATGCCGTGTATTCCGAGTTTCTGAAGGGTTTTTATCATGAACATGTGTTGGACTTTGTCAAAAGCTTTTTCTGCATCTATTGAGATGACCATGTGGTTTTTGTTTTTGGCTCTGTTGATGTGGTGTATTACATTTATTGATTTGTGTGTGTTAAAGCATCACTGCATTCCTGGAATTAATCCCACTTGGTCATGATGTATAATCTTCTTGATGATTTGCTGCATTCTATTTGCCAGTATTTTATTGAGAATCTTTGCATCAATGTTCATTAGTGAGATTGGCCTATAGTTCTCTTTTTTGGTTGGATCTTTCTCTGGTTTTGGTATCAGAGTAATACTTGCCTCCAGGAATGATTTAGGGAGGATTGTTTTTTTCTCAATTTCATTGAAGAGTTTAAGGAGTACTGGCATCAAATCTTCTCTAAATTTCTTGTAGAATTCAGCTGTGAATCCATCTGGACCTGGGCTTTTCTTTGTTGGTAAGATTTTAATTACATTTTCAATTTCAATAGCTGATATTGGGTTGTTCAAAATTGCTATATCTTCTTGGTTGAGCTTTGATAGTTCATATGTTTCTAGAAATCTGTCTATTTCCTCTGTGTTTTCCACTCTATGTGAGTAGAGATTTTCAAAGTGGTATTCATGATCTTTTGAATTTCCATGGGATCTGTAGTAATTTCTCCCTTTTTAGTTCTTATTGCATGAATTTGCATTTTTTTCTTTCTTTCTCTTGATAAGGTTACCTAGGGGTTTGTCAATTTTGTTTATTGTCTCAAAAAACCAGCTTTTTTATTCATTAATTCTTTGTATTGTTTTTTTAGTTTCAATTGCATTGATTTCTGCTCTAATCTTTACAATTTCTTCTCTCTTCTATGAGCTTTGGTTTTAGCTTGCTCTTCTTTTTCTAGAAGCTTGAGATGGAGCATTAGGTTATTTATTTGTGTTAGTTCTGTTTTCTTGATATGACAGTATATTGCCATATATTTCCCTCTTAAGACTGCTTTCATTGCATCCCACAGATTACAGTATGTTGTTTCTATATTTTCATTGAATTATAGGTATTGTTTTATTTCTCCTTTAATTTCATCTGTAGCCCACTGTTTGTTCAAAAGTCTGTTATTTAATTTCCATGTATTTATGCAGGTTTTACAATTTCTTTTGCCATTAATTTCCAATTTCAGTGCACTATGGTCAGATATTATGCATGGTATGATTTCAATACCTTTGCATTTACTTAAGAATGTTTTATGGGATAATATATGGTGTATTTTGGAGAATGTCCCATATGCAGCAGAGAAGAATATGTATTCTGATGTGGTTGGGTGGAACACTCTGTAAACACCTATTAAGTCCAATTGCTCACAGGTATGATTCAGTTCTGGTATTTCTTTGCTGACTTTTTGTCTAGTTGATCTATCTCTTTGTGACAATGGGCTGTTAAGATCTCCTGTTATAATTGTGTTCTTGTGTATTTAGTTTTTCATGTCCATTAGTATCTGTCTTATATAGTTGGGTGCTCCCATATTTGGCGCATATATATTTATAATTGTTAGTTCTTCCTCTTGATTTTACCACTAACAAGTATGTAGTGACCTTCTCTATCTCTTTTAATCATTTTAGGTTTAAAGTTCACATTGTCTGCAAATAGAATAGCTACCCCTGCTTTTTTCTGGGTTCCTGTTGCATGTAATACTGTTTTCCATCCTTTGACTTTTAATCTATGAGTTTCTTTTTGGGTCAGATGTGTTTCTTGTATACAGAATATTGTGGGGTCCTGTGTCTTGATCCATTCTGTCAATCTATTTCTTTTTATAGGTGAATTGAGGCCATTTATATTTATGGATATTACTGATATGTACTTTCTTGACTTTGCCATGTTATGTTCCAGTTGTTTCTCTCTGCTTTTCCTCTTATTTAATTGCTTATCCTATCTGGTGGTTTCTTTCTGTTGTTGTTTTGGGGATTGTGGTCATTTTTATCTCTGTGTAGTATGTCTTTCAGTACTCTTTCTAGGGTTGGCTTGGTGGACATGAATTTCTTCAGTTGTTCTTTATCATGGAAGTCTCTTGTTTCTCCATTAAATTTGAATGAAATTTTTGCTGGGTACATCAGTCTGGTTTGAAGGTTGTTTTCTTTCAGGTCTTGAAATACCTCACTCCAAGCTCTTCTTGACTTGAGGGTTTGTGCTGAAAAGTCTGCCGTGAGTCTAATGGGATTTCCTTGATAGGTGAGTTGTGTCTTTTCTCTGACAGCTTTTAATATTCTGTTTTTATGCTGTATGTCTGAGATCTTAATTATTACATGTCTGGGTATGGATTTATGTTGATTGTGACTGTTTGGTGTTCTATATGCCTCACTTATCTGCATATCAGATTCTTTCCCCATGTTTGGGAAATTTTCTGCTATTATTTCTGTAAATACTTTACATATGTCATTTGCCTGGACTCCTGTATCTTCTCTAATGCCCATTATTCTTATATTGTTGCTTTTGGCATCATCATGGAGCTTCTGGATAGTCATTTCATGCTGCTTTGTTATTTTTAAAAGTTCTATCCTTTCCTGATCACTAACTGTGATCCTGTCCTCAAGGTCTGAAATCCTATCCTCAGCTTCCTTTAAGCAGTTTTGCATGCGTTCAATAGAATTTTTTGTTTCTTGGATGTCTCTTTGAGTTTGTTTCATGAATGCTGCTTGTTTTCTGTATTGTTCATTCAAAGTTTCAATCAGTTTCCCATGCTCATGTACTTTTTTCTCTAGTTCTTCTTTAGCTGCATTCAACAACTCCTTTACTAAAGTTGTTATTTCTATCTTTACATGGGAGACTACTTCTAATTTGATTTCCTCAGAGAATCTCTCTTACAGTGCCGCCACTCAGTTGGCCATCTTGCAATCTCCAAAATTCATTTAAATACCATATATATGAATATTTCTCTGACTTTATACTTTTAAGGATTATATATTTCAATTTATATTTCACAGGTACATAAAAACATAAAAATGTGGATAGTAATGGGATGCCATGTAATGTTTGGCACATATATACGTTGTATACTGTTTAAATCAGGTTAAACACATTTATTCTCACATCATTTATCATTTCTTTAAGATGGGAATATTCAAAATATTTTCTTTTATATATGGCAGCTCTTAGGAGTACATTAAAAATGCACCCTGCAGGATTGCCACCGGTAGCCACCTGCGGTGCAATACCACACCAGCGCTTCATTCAGCTACCTGCAACAGTATCCACTGGACATCTCTTCCCTATCCATTTCCCCAGCCTCTGTCCACCATCATTCCCTTCTCAGCTGTTAGATTTTAAATGTCACAAATGATTGACATCATGCAGTGTTTGTCTTTCCATGCCTGACTTATTTAATGATCTTAAAATAATGATCTCCAGTTCCATCCATGTTTCTGCAAATGACAGGATATTTTTATCTTTAGGCCTGAATTTCATTCAATTGTGTACAAGTACATTTGCTTCATTTTTCAGTTAATAGGTATTTTAGGCTGTTTCCATTTATTTCTTCTCTATTGTGACTTGTGTTGCAACAAGTGAGTACAGATGCCTCTTTGACATGTTCATTTCATTTCATTTGGATATATTAAATAATATGGAGTTGCTGGAATATTTTTATTTTTGTAGGGTATTCCATAATGTTTTCTATTAACTCACATTTCCACTGATATAATGTACAACTTCCCCTTTCTCCTTTTTCTTGACAGTATTTTTTGTTTTGTTTTCTCTTTTTGGTAGTTCTTCTAAATGGGGTGAGAGGATGTTGATTTTCATTTCCCTGATAAGTAGTAAGCTGAGTATCTTTTTCATGTGCCTTTTGGTCATTTGTGTGTTATATTCTGAGAAATGTTTGTTTAGTTCTAATTTCTTACTGGGTTTTCTTGCTTTAAGTTTACAGAGTTCCTTCTATATGGTAGCTATTAATTCTCTCATTCATATATCTATACCTTTTCTCCTTCCTTCCTTCCTTCCTTCCTTCCTTCCTTCCTTCCTTCCTTCCTTATTTTAGCTGTTTTTTCTAGACTTTCAGCTCTATGGTTAAGAAAAGTGATTATCTCTTATTGCAGATCTTTTATAGAAATTTTTCAGTTTTTGTCATATTCAGTACCATGTTATGCTAGCTTATGAATAGCCTTTATTACATTGAGGTACATTCCTTGTTTGCATAATCTTTTCAGATTTTTAAAAATCACAAATAGGTATTGATTTCTATCACATACTTTCTTTTCAACTATTGAGATGACTCTGTTTTCTTTCATCCTATTAATATAGTATATCACATTACTGGCTTACGTATATCCTTGTATTCCTGAAGTGAAACACACTTCATGGCAAATAATTTTTTTAGTGTGCAGTTGGATTCAGTTCACTGCTATTTTGTGGAAGGTTTTGGCATTCATATTCATCAAAGATTATGGCTTATAGACTTTTTGCTGTTGTTTTGGTCCTTACCTGGTTTTGGTAGCAAGATAATGCTTGGGTCTTTGAAAGTATTTTGAAGAATTTTTTTCTTTAAGAACAATTAGTATTAATGCTTCTTTAAATGTTTCATGGAGTCCATCAGTGAAAACACCTTGTTCTGGGATTTTCTTAGAGACTTATATACTAATCACTTTTTGGATAAGAGACTTTTATTACTGATTTAATCTTATTATGTTTAATTGGCTGGTTCAGTTTTTCTATTTCTTCCTGATTCAAGTTCAGTAAGGTTTATATATCTAGGAATGTGTCCATTTCATCTAGATAATCAGAATTTTTGGCATGAAGTAGTTCACAATAATTTCTAATGCTCTTTTTTATTTCTGTAGTGTCAGTTATAACATGCCTTTGTAGTCTCTGATTGTTTTAAACATTTTACTTTTTGAGACAGAATCTGCCATTTAGGTCAGGCTGACTTTGAAATGACTGTGAAACCCAGGATAGTTTTCAATTTACAGTGATCCTTCTGCCTCAGCCTCATGAGTGCTGGGGTTAAAGAAATACACCGCCACACGTGGCAAACTCTGATTTTATTTGTCTTCTCTCAGCTAAGGCTTGGTGTGTTTTATCTTTTTGAAGAACTAATTATTCATTTCATTGATCACTTGCACTTTTTAAATCCTATTTCATTTGTTTCTGCTAAGATGTGCATTAGGGTACCTAATTGAATTATTTGCTTTATTTTCAAGTTATTTGAAGTAAATGATCTGTTTGAGATCGTTCTTTTTTGTGTGAGTATCAAGGGATATGAACTTTCCTCTAGTACTGGTTTTGATCTGTAGCATAGATTTTGGTATGTAGGACTCCATATTTCTTTATTTCAAGAAATTTAGGGTGAATAAGGCCTGTAATGGATCATGGTTAGGGAACAAGGGTAGGTGGAATATGAGGAGAGAAAAGAAAGTAGAAGAAAAATTGGAAACAGAGCTTTTGTAAATGGAGTGAGGAAGAAGGATTGAAGGCAGAGGAGAGGAATAGGGGAAAAAATCAAGATACATCATGTATAGGTATAAATTCCCTATAATGACTGTGATCATTATGGACATCAAAAGTGTGCCAATAAAATTAATTTTTAAAGAAAGTTTTAAATTTCCTACTTCATCTTTTCCTGAATACATTGGCTGTTTAAAAAGTAAATTGTTTAATTTCCATGTATTTGTATAGTTCCCAAAGTAGTTCTTATTAAGTTTTAGCTTGGTTGCTTTATGGTCAGAAAACATATATCAGTTTCTTAAACACATGTTGAAACTTGTTATGGGGTCTATGATCTGTTATGGGGTTTATGATCTGTCCTCGAGATTGTTTCATGTGCTGATGAGAAAAATTCGTACTCAGCAGCTGTTAAAACAGAATATTCTGTAGATGTCTGTTAGTTCCTTTTGGCTTGTGATGAAATTTATCTCTGCCATTTCTTTGCTGATTTTTCTGTACATTAACTAATTTTTCTATCCATTAACTCTGACTATTGCTGAAAGTGAGGTGTTAAAATCTCTGACTTACTATTTTAGAAATTATCTCTTCTTTATCTTTACCTTTATAATTATTTGGTTTAAATATTTGGACAGATGTTGCATGCATATATATTTAGCATTAATTATTATTTCTTCTTTACCATTATGGAATAATGTTTTCTATGTCTTTCCTGTTATTAAGGTCTATTTTACTTAATAATAAGAATGATTACTCCTGCTTTCCCTTAAATTGTATTTGCATGGAATATTTTATTTCACTCCTTTCAGTCTATGTGTCTCCTCAGAAGCAGAGGAAGTTTTTTGTAAGTAATGTGTACTTGGTTTTCTTTCTTTCTTTCACTTGTTTTTCTTAATCTGATTAGGTACCCTGTCTCCTAATTGGAAAATTTAACCCATTTATATTCAAGGTAATGACTGAGAGCTAAGGTCTTCCTATATTATGTAACTTGTTTTCTAGATTTATTGTAGTTTCTTTCTCCCTTTGTCATAGTGCTTGATTGTGGGTAAGTGAATTACATTGCTAGTCTGTTTTGATTTCTTGTTTATTATTTTTTATTTGTTTATTATAGTTTTGCTTTTTGGTCTTTTATAAGATTTACAATAATTATTTTTGATGGTAACAACTTATTTTGAAATGATGGCAACTTAATATGATTTTAAAAATAAGAACAAATGAATGAATAGTGTAAAATATATTAACAATCTACTTTCCTTTTTTTTTTTTTTGTACCAGGGATCAAACTTATGATCTAGCATTTGCCAGGCAGGCGCTTATGCCGCTGCACTAAACCCCCAGCCCTAACAATCTACTTTCATTGTATTAATCTCATCTTGAATTTTTTGCTATCCCCTTTCTATATTGCCTGTCAGTTAACATATTTATGTAATTGTTAATTTTTATCTATAGGTTAGTTTGCATACAAAGATATAAATGTTTTACAATCATGATTATAATTTTGTAATAACTTACTAGTGTGCTTTATACCTTTCTATGGTTTCTTCTTTCTCATTAATGTCTATTTTAGTGTGAAGAACTTTCTTTAGTCTTTAGCATTTCTTGTAGAACAGGTTTGTTGGAGATACATTCTTTCAGCTTTTTCAAGTGATGTCTTTATCCCTCCTTCATTCATAAAATATAGCTTCCCTCCATACAATGTTCTTGGCAGTTTTTTTCCTCCTTTTAGTGTTGTGAAGATCTTATGCCACTTTCTGGAAATTGTAGGATTTCTGCTAAGAAGTCTCCTGTAAGATCAACTGAGACACCTTTGTGTGTTCTTTTCGCTTGCATACTTGAGAATGGTCTCTTTATCTTTCTTCTGTGACTTTACTTATACCTTGAGATAAATGAGTTAAATTTAATTGATAAACTTTAAATCTTCCTGTACCTGGATAAGTGTATACTTTTTAATTTCACTGCATTTTTCAGTTCAAGAATCTCTGGTTGATTTTTATTTTAACTATGTCCATTCCTTGGTTAAATTTATGTGTTAAGGGCATTGATATATTTCTATTTTTCCTTGAAATAGTCATTTAAGACAGTTCTTGTATATTCCATATGGCTTTGACACTTTTTGATACTTTGAGTACTAGATGAAGCCAAAGTTTCCTGAATTCTTTTGATGGGCTAATAGCATGAAAAGTCATGTGTGTGGGCATAAAAATATTGACATTTATTCCACTGTTCTTAACTCTGCTCCCTTAATGTCTTTTTATCTTTCCAGAAATTCCACATAGGTTCCTTCTCCTACCAACTGTGAGTCTGTAGTCATTTCCACAATTGCAGTACTGAATGATGCCTAAATCTGTATTTTGTGGAAGTCTACTGCTGAATATATTGTTATTCTTTCAGTACAAAGCCCAGCTTTGTCTGAAATAAACAGTTGGTGTCTTTTTAAGAAACAGGGGAGGGGCTTTGGATTTAGTTCAGTGGCACAGCATCTGCCTGGCAAACCTAAAGTCCTAAGTTCGATTCCCAGTCCTACCTCCCCACGGAGAGAGAGAGAGACAGAGACAGACAGACAGGCACAAGTCCCTAAGAAGAGTTATATGTGCCTCAAAGCCTTTCTCTGAAGTTGGAGAAGGCTTACATGCCTCATGCAAGTAACTGGCCTGTGGTCAGACATTGCTGCATTTTGCCCAGCTCTCAGCAGAGTCACTGTGGACAAGCCCTAAGCTTGTATGACATGCTTTTATACTATAGCTTTCCAAAACCATCATGACACTGGTGTAGGACCATGGCCCATGCTGCTGTGAGCTGTTATAGCTGACAGGACCCGATGGCCCAAACCATTATGACTAGTCATGAGTGGTGCTAGCTAAAATAGAAGTCTGCTTGATTGTGGCTGCATGCTTTCTCCTGGAACTGGGGTGTTCAGGACTCTATCCTAAGTCAGGCTGGGGATGGGGCACATTAGGATCTTATCAGTATTAGTTTTTATAAACCCAGCACAAAATTCCAGGGCAAAGTCTTGTGATTACTACTCTGTCCCACCCCCAGCAAATGGAATTTTGTACCATTCTATACTGGGTTAGTGTTGGTAAAGGTATTCTCTTGGTCACCTGGGCTGACAGTAAGATGGGTTATGCCTCAGAATTGCACCTGCAAGGACTCAGAAAGTCAGGGATATCTGAAGCATCCAGTAGTGATTCAGGCCAACAGGTCCTTCTGTAATCCTGACCTGACAGTAGCTGTCTGAAGTTGTAGAATGAGTGGTGGAGACAGTCTCTTGGCTACCATGAGTGGTGCTAAGATGGGTCCTACTTAAGCCATAGAGCCATGGGGACTCAGACGATACTGGGAGGAGGGCAGGTGTATGTCAGGTTCACTCCAACTCTGGAACTGATGCAGCAGAAACTCGGAAAGAGATTTCTATTTGATGTACAAGTTCTATCTGAGTTCTGACCTGTTTATGGAGTTTTTAATTTTTACCAAGTATTGGGTCTTACTGTGGTAGGTCTGATGGTGGGATCCAAAACCAAGCCCTGTGTTACTTTTGGTGCCCTGCATCCATGCAAGTGGATTCTTGCTCTCTGCTCTCCTGCCCAAAGTTGGAGGAGGGCTGGAAGGAGACGGCTGTGTGGGCTAATGCTAGTACAGGAGAGGCATCCTCGAGTATTGGTCTGGAAGTTGTGTAGGACTTTGTTTAGCACTAGATTTCACTGTGGTAGTTCTGGAACTGGATTTCAAGTCTAAAGCCTTATTTTTCCCACCCTACTTTAAGGAGGCTTCCTTGTTCTGGGCTGCTTAGAGTTGGGAGAGAGATGACAAGGGCAACTCTTTCCTTTTTGCCTTCTTCAGTGAATCTTTTTGTTAAAGTAATAGCAGGCACTGATCTCTGATTCCCTTAGCTCTTTCAAAGGTAATTCAGTGTGTGAAAAGCTGTTCAAATTATGTCTGTGGGTAGAAAATGGTGGGGAGCTCACTCAGGTACCACCTTGTTCTACCTCTACAAATTGTATTTTAATTTATTGAAATTCATTTAATCATGGACAGAACTGTTATTAATTCATTATTAATATATTGACTAATTTCTTAATATACTAATTTCTTAACATTGACTAATGTATTGAGTAATTTCTGCATGTATGTATAAAGTTAGATCATATTTTTTTTTCATCTTTGGCATTCTAATCAATTATCTGTTCAGAAGAATGATTGCAATGTTGAAAACACCAAACAAGATGCATCTTGAACTTTTTGTGCTGATTCCCTGGTTAAGGATTTTGTGCCTACATAATCAATCAATGGAGTGTTCAAATCTGAAAAACAAAAGCCCAATTAGGCAGAGAAGAAACATGTAAAAAAAGGAATCTAATTGTCTATTCCAAATCAGGATTTCCAGAATAATGTTTGAATAACAGAATTGTTTCAGTCTGTTGTTATTTCCATGGCAACAGGCTTTCTTGATGTTGATGACTACAGTAACAGGCATACCTGTGCTTTGTCTCACTTTAACTCATTGTATTGATTTGCAGCCAGTTGTTGGTCTCACAATGCTCATTGCTATTAGGCAACATATCGGCTTCTAAAACTCTTGATTTAATGAGTCAAAGAGCACAATTTTTCTGTCTATATTTATATCCCTGATATGATTTCTCATTCAAAGTCAGGTCAGCTAAGCCAACAAAAATCTCCCCCATTTTAGGACTTTTCCTTGTGCCGTTAGGGGAGGCAACTCTCCTACTTATTTAGCTTGTAGTGTTAATGATCCCAGAGTTTTTAGGGGTTACAAAAAGGAGTTTAAAATTGATACTAAGAGAAACCAAGCAGGGGATGAGGGGAGATGTCACATTTTGGCATCACCTCAATCTTGAATCCAGTTGTACTGTGTATGAACATTGTATATTCTTACCCTTTTTGTATGGTTCCACTTTTTATCTTTTGTTTTTGAGCCAATAAAACCTTTCTTTCCTTGTATGCCAACTTGAGTCAGGCTTTTTGCCATTCACAATTGAAAGCCCTATCTTTAGGAATACCGTATTTTCCTTCATAGCACTTTCTGAATGTAACTTTATCATTCTTTCAATGCCATCCTCTCTTACCATGCTGGTTTTTAGGCAAACGGTAGCATGATCTCACTGTGTAGGGTCACTTTGGCAATAATTAGAACAGTTCTGACCCACTGTTGGTACTCAGAATACTAAATGAGTAAAGCCAGTCTTTGCTCAGCTATATTCTTAAAGAAATTAATCATGGAGCTATTTTTACCCATCAGTCATTTGAGATGATCACATTTAAATACCAATACTTTTTTTTGTTATGTGAACTTGGACAATTATTTGTCTGAGCTTCAGTTTGCTTATTAGTGTGGAGTGCTTACTTCAACATGTGGGCAGTTGTAAACAGCAGGCTCTTGGTAAAAAGAATTGCTATTAGCGGAACTGAAATAGTTAGATAAACAGGTAACGAGTGGGAACATACAGTTGGTTCCACCAGTGTGCTCGAGTAGACAGGAGCAAAGGCCATGACTGCATAACACTGACGTTTTTATTAGAATTCATTTGTAACAAATGGAACTTGTGTCAGCAAAGAACTGATTTTCATACAGACTTCTTTCGCCACCAATGTAACGAAGTAAGAAAATAAAAAGCACGCCTTTCATTCTGTAAAACATTTACGCGTACTACTAATTAGAGGTAATTGTATTTTTTTAACAAGCCATTTTACAAGTTATTTTAAGTTTTCAGTCTATGCATCCAAAACGAGAGCAAAGAACACAACTGTTATCTTTGTAAAGACACTCCAAGCTTGGATGGCAAAGCCACGTAACGGATGGATAGGATGGATCTGTAGCCTTCTGATCTCTGCTGGAGTATCAGGGGCACCCATATACCCAAAAGAAAAATGAAGAGGGAATCAAAAATAAAAGGAGGGACTGAAACAAAGCAAAACCAAAAATACACAGGAAAGAAGAAAAAGTGTGCATGACTGCTGATTTTTTTTTCTTTCCTGTTTGTAAGTTGTGTTATTTACATACACATAAATGAATTTCGGAAGCAGTTTCTTACAGATGGGTTCAAGTAATAACATTATTGGGTGTAGAATCAATAGGGCAGTGCATAGTACAAAGGTATAGAAAGTGCAAAGTTCCCTAGAGGCCCTTCCCTCCCCTGGCTGTCCTCGCCGTTTTGTCTAACCATGCAAATCATTTTTAAAAAAGAGCTAAAATAAAGTTCTGTACAAATCACTTTTTATATATTTTGATTTTTACCATTGTAACTAATTACAAAATTATACATAACTACACATACATAGGTAAATAATAGCACCGTACTGGTTATGGTGATGAAAATAATTGGAAACTTGAACATTTATGGAAATGGCAGATAAAAGTGTTTACCTGGGAAATTAAAACTCGGATGGTTGTACAGAAAAGTACAGAGTGGAATGCACATCAATGACAGTAAGGGAGTCAGTTCTGGGAACAGCTCCTGAATAGTAAGATTTCTGGAATAGTCTCTGCCTCGTTGGTCTGTGGTATGCATCCCATTCATTTTCTTTTTGTGATTAGCATCATCTTTCCCTCTGCCCTGTGGGCAGCTTTTGTTTCAGGGAGAAAAACTGCTCACTGGCCAATCATTCTGGTGTGCAATCCTCTGTCAGGTTCTATGTGTCTGGTATGGTGTGTCTGGAGGACACAACATCTGTCTGTCTCACCCCCTTTGTCTCACTAAAAGGAAATTACAGCACTGAGTAATCTGGCACTTGGATAAATCTTCAAAAGATACAAACTAAAAGAAAACAACAGACCCCACATAGTGCACATTCTTCTCTGGTTCTGATGTAGGTTAGAGAGTCTCATTCTGAGGTAGCCTTCTAGATACTTTTTTTTTTTTAAGTATTACTTATATTTTTTTCTTTTTTTCTTTTTTTTACAAAAGTGCTCAAATATGATGCTTGCAAGTGTTTGGTCTCTTGGATTTCATTCTGCTAGCGATGGGAAAATGTGAACACAAACAAACTTCCATGCAGAACATCCATGATGCTAAAATAACCAAAAACTCATACCTATATCAAAACTCTTTTAGAGTTCTTAGGAGTTTTTGAGGGTTCTTTAAAATCATGTAAGACATGGTGAACTCATGCCACCATCCATGGCTTCCCAAAGAACTTATGTTGGAGGATTTGGGGGAGATATATATTATTTCCACTTTCAGAAAAATCCTAATGAAATATCAAATATATCCTAAAATTGCCAAAGATATTTTTACTAAAATAAGGTTGATGCAGTTACTGCACGATTCAGAGCAGATTTGGAAGGGATTATAAATAAAACAAGTAGCTTTTCCTGATGTTGACGATTATGAACAGAAGAGCCCTGATTATCCAAGTGCTTTGGGCTGGTACAATCACTAACATCCCCGACTTGGCTGAAAACTAGGAATGCATATTATTAAAAGAGTTCCTGTACATGTGGTAAACATTTAATGCTTTAATTGAAAGGGTAACAGATATGAACCACTAATGGCAATATGAACCCAAAGCTAAAAAGAAATGCTATTAAAATAGGCATCAATTATAAGGCACTCTAAATGCAAAACTAAAACCAAAACAAAACAAAGTACAGCACTTCCCAGGAATGCTGTGTGCCACAAAATGTTTTTTACTAAACAGACTAAAATGAGTTTGGCTTTGCCCCTGTTACATATCGTAAATGCAAATTTCATAGCACATACTATAGACAATATATGATTGAATACACTTTTTAAACAATTTGATAGCTGATATATTACAACATTTTCCCCTCCTAAAGGGATATGCACTGACCTTTCCCACATGCACACCTCTTAGATATTTAATAATTTTTTTATTGCACTAGATTGTTAGGAATACTGAATTTTGTTGGAAGCCTGGCTAACAAAATGTTATTTGTGAACATGACTGGGTGGGTGGAGGGAGTCTGAGTTGGAAATTAGGAGGTGAGGTTTAACAATCACTGATGTGCATTCCTCATTTCCCTTTAGAAAATTAAAATTTGTGATATTAAGAAATCCCAATATGTCATTAAAATTAAGAATTGAAAAAGATGTTTATAATAGCTTTTCTACTGTTTAAAAAAACTAAACCACAAGAGAACTGAATGATTGCTGACTCTAACTTTTGTGTGGACACACTGTCTATATATACATAGACACCCTTACAAAATACGGATATATATGTATATATGTTAGCAGCAGCTTTATACTTTGCGCCTCCCTGTTGATTCCAAAAGCAAAACAAAATTAAATTCTCTTTGATCATTTAAAGAGAATGGGTCCTCTTTCATTAATTAAAACGGAACAGAAGTGTCAAAGTAATATCTGATGAGACCAAAACTGTAGATTGAGTATTGCACAAAAATGTGCAAATTTTCAAATGATTTGATATTTCTACAGCAAGATATTACAGATAACAGTTCTACAGCTTAAAAAAACTTACAGTTTGGAAATAAAAAATGAACAGTTATGTAACTTTTTTAAAAATTCACTTTATCGAATGATACATTTTGTTAAAAAAAAAAAAGTGTACACAGTTAGAAATGAAGCACAGGTCAGCAGTATCTTTACAATACTAAAAAACTAAAGCAAGGACTTTCTTTTTAAACACCCCCCCCCACCCTTACTCCTAAAATCTTATTCTGAGTGGTATGGTGGGAAAGGGCAAGGTCGGAGCAGATTCCATTTTATTCTGAGAAGCTACACCAGCAAACATCTTGCACTGCAGCGCTCCACCTGTTTCTCTTGGTACCTGTGAAGCAATCTCAAACAAGAGGTTGGTTCTTTGCTGTGATTTCTTCTTCCCTTTATGTTGGATCCTTGAAGTATCTGTAAATAAAATCCTTCAGATGCTTCACAAGTCAGGATTCTCTTTATTATTTTTCAGGTTAGATTATTAAACTGAATTCTTGGTCCACCTGGAATAGTTTTTAATTGGTTGTGTATGTAATAGTCCCACTAAGTGGTTGTTAGCTAGAAGTTAAGAAGGACTTCTCAAGTGCCCTGTATGGCTCAGAAGAGACTCCATGGATATTGAAGGGCCTTTAGTAAAAATCCAGAAGGGGTCAGGGGTTTCTACGTTGCATAGTGATCAAAGCTGCCCAGGTACTCTAGTGCGGCTCGATAGCAAAACTGGTACTGATCCTACAGGAGATAACACAGAAGGGAGAAAAAAGGAGTGTGAGTATATTACAGTAGACAATCAGTCTTGGTAAATGTTCTATTTTTACAGGAACAGAATCAGTACTTTTTATAATCAGTTTAATCCAATGACCAAGTAGTGACACTGCACAAAGAGTAGCTATAGGAGGTGTTTGTTACCTTCACCAATTTGATCAAAATAGTTTCCTAATGCCACGGTCTGGAAAATATCTACAACATGTCTTCTAGACAAGTATGAACTGATTTCCAAATAGCAAGAAACGATTACCACCAACTGAACACACCAACCTCTAATATGCTCCAATCATCTTTTACAATGACTTGATGCCCTATGATAACTAATTCTCAGTCTGCAAATTCACAGAGCCTGATACAAAAGCACACCATCCTAAAAGCAATCTGGATTTATATTTCTGGCACTCCTCATCCAAATTTATGTTTGAAAAAATTCCAATTACACAGTCGAGCCTTGCTGCCTATGGTCAGAATGACCATCATTTTTGATGTCCAAATACAAGTGAGAGGAGGAGCCAAAAAGTCATTAGTGTGGAACACCACACACGCAAACCATTTATTTCCACAGAGCCCTGAACTTTTAAGCTTTTCATCCCTCAAAATGGCATGATGACTTGCTTGCCCATATCAAAAAGTACCTGTGCCATTTGCCCTACTTCGGAGTTCCTGCAAGTGTCTGTTCCAGAAAGGCCTACATTAAAATCAAACAGCATGAAACATGCCCTTTTTCACACAATGAAAACATTTTCATATTGGAATAAATAGTATTGTTAGAGAGACGGAAGCATTATGATTTACAGATGACACAGGCGTGAGAAAACGTAGGATTTTCTTTATAGAAGAAACTTATTTTCAGCAGCCAATGGGGCTGAAAGTAGTTTCTATTTTGCTTAAATGTGCATTTTTCTACAATAAAAATGGTAATGTAGAATAAATGGAGTTTGCCTTCCTATCTTGTCACAGTAAGTTGCTGGCTAAGTGTTAAGGCTTTTTAAACTTCCAATTTTCCTCTGTCTCCCCCAAACCCATTAAGTTTGTCAGGCTGATATAACATTTCGAGTATTGTGAGCCAAATGCTCCCACTATTTTGAAATCAAAGTCTAGAAGATATTGCAAATGATGCATTGAGGAACACATAATTCAGTGTCCATTAGAGGAATATAAGCACCATCACACTATCCTTAGAAATGAATAATCATTAGGTCAGATTGGCTAAATCACATTGTTCTGAGAAACACTAACATTTCCATAGCAATTGTTAAATAGAAAATGGGGGGGCTAATTTCACTGGGTTTATTATCCAAGATCCAAATATTTAGGATATAAGCTATAGAGCAATCAATGGCATACAGTGCAGCTTTCTATATTCTCCTGTACACCTTGAGACAAATACGCTTTTAATATATTGATACAAAAATATGTGAAATATTTATTGTACCACTATGCACATAATGAAACCTGAAATTTTCATTTTACAGTTGAAAAATGGTCAGATAACACCATGATTCAACTTAGACTCTCATGTAATCTCTACTGTAACACTAAGACATTGATATTGTCACCCAGTTTTAAAAAGGGAAAAATGAGCTTCAAAAATATTAAATGACTTGATGCTTTTTTTTAACAATATTTTCCTGTATTTTGTGTCTGAGCATCTTGATTCAAGTAGGTCACAGTTAGTAAGATGCAGGATTGGAGATGTGAAACTCGGGAATTTTTCGTACCTCTGTCTGTACCATGGCCGGCCGTTGTGTTCTTAACATTTTGACGGTCTGGAAAATATCTACAACGCCTTCGTATCTCATTCTTTCCAAGACAATGCTCAGTGTTATGAAGACACCGGTTCTACCAACGCCCGCGCTACCAAAACAACAAAGGCAGCGTTAGGAGTGGAGGCTCCCAGTGACCTGGAGCAGTGACCTCACAGCTTTCTTTCTTCTTCTAGCTTCAACTTCCTAAGTGTTTCCATGACACCATTAGGAAAATATGGAATTGAGTTCACCAAATGATCACTTTTGGGACCTTATGTTATGGTAACGTGAGGAGAAAGTAATTAGGACAAAGTCTAATTAGGACAAAGTCTTATAAAATGACATTTTAACTGCACTTGAATATCATTTTAGAAAGACCAAGAAAACAAAAACACAAACATTGTAACAAAAAAGGAAAAGAGAAGGGGTAGCCAAAACATAGTTTTATAGTAATCATGCAAACCCTGAAATGCTAAAATCCTGTCTATTAGATGTTTTAAGGTATGCAATAATTCAGAGTAAGATGATCTAAATTGGGCATCGTCAATTTTTCCAGGGAATTATTCATTTTGTATAGTCATAATCCATGTAGGGTGTTCCATCACTTAAACCTGTAAGTATATAATAAAGTATATAGATGATATAATTATTGTATTAACATTGGTTTGGATATGAAAAAAAGACTTTCTAAAATGAGGTTATCAGACTTGGAGGTATTTTTCACTTAGTCTTCAGGTGGGGCTGTGAATGTCCTATATGTATAGATTGTGAAAATACACTTTTTCCTGTTTCATGAATATAACCTTCAATAGTTTCTTAAAGAACATCTCTAAAAGAACATCTGAGAGCCACCGGTTTCTATACTTAACCACCATTTTTAGGTGATTAGTAGCTAAAACTCCCCAAACTTTTTATAGCATGTAGCAAGATTTTGAGTTTCTCTCTCTTGTCTTTATTATTTTAAGATATTTCCAGCACAGCAACAAGAATGAAAAATTCATTCATAGCTCTGTGCACTTAAGAAGCAGAAAAGCATCTGGGGGTTTAGTTAATGAGAAAAATGGTGAATAATCTGAAAAATCTCTACATTTTTGGATCCTAATTAAATGGCATGTGTAATGCTTGGGTGCAGGCTGTAGAAAATGGATGGATTCGTTTACTTGGGGATGCAGGTGACAAGCATATATAAACAGTGTGTTCCTTTATAAATTGTGATTTCTGAAGAGTCTAAACAGGTATGTTAAATGAGGCTCTGAAATTCAAGAGCAATCTTTAGGGAGCAGTTAAGGATGTCCAACAGGAGTCAGGTTTCTGTTAAGTTCCTCTCAGTCACAAGAGACTAGGATTTATTATCTTTTCTGGGAACCAATTGGGTACTCCAGAGTTCATCTTACCTTGATTTGTTTGCTAAAATGTAACAACACATAGGGTTGTTGACTTTCTAAGTATTTTCAAGAAAGAACAAGCATTAACCTGACAACTGTTGAATTTACTGACTTTACCACGTTAGTGCAATAGGATATGATTTAGATGAGTGGTATTTCAAAATATTCCCAAACAAGAGAAAAATACCTAAAAATACTAAGGAATGTAAGACTTGTTACTAATATGCCATTTCATTTGTACTAACAAAGAATATGTATCATTATGTAATGACTGAAGCAATGAGTATAATACATGCTATACTTATGGGAAAGTAAAACTAAAAATTACACTAAACATTTTTTCCCCTGCCTATCATATTAGAAAGGTTTAAATTAGCATTTGGTCAATTAAAAGAAAGAGCAAGTGTTTGAGACTCAGTGTACAACCTCCACTTCGAATATTTTCGTCCACTGTCCCTTTCTACATGAGCTTTGGTCGAATAAAGGGTTTCTGATAATTTAGCACAGAGAAATGAATACAAATAAGAACTGCTTCTCATATAGTATTCCATGAGTAATCAACAAGGAGGTGCTAGGAAGGCCCTTAAAGATCAGCAGAAAAAAAAGAGTCAAAATAAATTTCACTACTGTCATAAAACATCACACTAAAATTAAGTCTAGAATCTGTATCTTGAAGACCCAGTGGAATGTGCGTTTTATTTTGAGATCTTGCCTCATATCATCATGAACTATATTTTATATAAACTTTAAAATTCAAAATTTTGGCAATAAAGGCTGCAATTTAGGATAGTTGAAGTTGTGTAATATAGTATCTGAAATAAAATTAGGTAAATTTCTTTTACTACATGAGTTTTGCAAAGCAGCTTCCAAAAGCACTAAATTTATGGTGAACGTCTAAACCCATTTACTTGGTATTTCTATTAACTTCAATGACTTAAATTATAAAATGCTCTAGAAATAATTAAATTGAAGGTGCTTCATTTTCTGATGTAGCAACAATTTTCAAGCAAATTGCATTTTTAAATGGAGGTACCATTCTAATCGCTTATTGACTGGCAAGAATTAGTACTATCATTAAGGCTTGATAGCTATTTATGGTTCTCTCAAGAAAATGATATAGAAAGATACTTATCAGTACAATGCTATGAAAGCAAAGCAAAGAAGAAATGATTCACATAAATTATCACTTGATCAAATTAGCATTTGATCAATTAAAAGAGTGTTTGAGACTCAGTGTACAACCTCCACTTGGAGTATTTTGGTTGGAATTATTTGGAATTATTACAGGTGGATATACCAACCATTCCTGGAAAACTGCAGTTTGTTTTTTTCTACAAGAGGTACACTTTGGGGCTAAAATTTTTCCTATGATTATTTTTCAGTATATGGAAAGAGAAACAGATCCTAAGTTATAAAATACATTGTTGAGACTATTTCAATTATGTGGATTCACTACGACAAACTTATACTAAAAATGAATATACAACAACATTTGTTTTCAAACCCATTACTGCATTAATTATGAGCATTAGTTAGTATTCTTGATTCTCAGCTCACCTGCAATGGACTGAAATGGGTCCATCTTGACCAAACTGTTCTTTTGTTTTATGAACTTGGCCAATGAAGTCAATAAATCCTTCTCCAGACTTTGGCACTCCTTGCTCTGGCCAGTCAGTGAACTGGAACTGCCTCACTGTTCGCGACTGGCCATCCTTTGGAGGGAAAGCCACACACCCAGTCACACCGGAGGGCGCCACAGGGATTCCCCACGTGCACAGAACACCAAACCAACCATATGTAGTTTTTTCCAGAGATAAAAAGGGCACAAGACATTAGAAACCTGTTTTACTAAAAACAGTTGCGTGGCTCATCTACTAGTAGAACTGCCTGTATTAACATTTATTTGAATCACAAATTTATTCTCCTCACCACAATCTGTTAAGAACTTAGGTTCTTTGATAGCAAACAGCCATACTGCTTATCAGCAAATGGTTCTGTGACACAAAGGTTAAGTTCAGAATCACTGATCAGGTCCATATTCTTTCCAAATACGTTCACAATACAATAATTTCTAAGTTTTGAAAGAAAGCATATTGTCCATACCAGGTTTTTCTATTGTCATGATGTCACATCTGCAGTGCTTATTTCTAGCACTGTCAAATGGTGACATTTAAAGGATCTGGCACAAACTAGGTAGTTGCTGTGAACCTGGTTGCCTCACATGGCTCAGAAGCATATGATTTCCTATCACAGCAGGGGGCAAAGCATGTGCCGTGAACTATGCTGTGTGGCAGGAAACGAGGCATCCCTTATAGAGACCAAATAAAGGCCCCTGTCTGTGAAAGGACTCTTCTGGACTGGCCACAGGAATTCAGTAGGCTGTGAGGGCATTTACATAGACAACCCAAAGGCAAAAAGAAAATAAGCCAGATGTAAGAGGAGTCTTTCTTTTCTAATGATACAGGCAAAATTTTCTGAGACTCATGAAGATATGAAGACACTTCAGATTCTCTCTGAATTTTTTATAAAAAAGAGCAGAAGAGACCCTCTGCTATCACAAGCTTAGAGGACCTGTTTCTAGCGGAAGAGGTTTCACCCTCTCTGTTCTTGTTTATACCTCTTTCACCATGAATATTATTTTGCATACAGGTGTGCACGTTGTTACATTTCTGAGTAAGTGGGCAGAGGATCAATCTTCCTCACTCAGTCCTACTGAGAAGAGGTGTTGGCTCAATTTCAGACAAGCACCCACAAACTACCCTCGTAATTCACATGTGGCAAAAACATGGCTGATATCATTCGGAGACAGAGGTGAAACAGGAAGATCACACCAATCTTGCAATAACAGAGAAATACAGAAATAACGGCCTGGCCCCAGAACCAACTTATGGATGGTTACCATGGAAGCATGACTGACTTCCTTCTGTTTCTGGGAAAGGTTAGAAGGCAGAGGAAGAAAGCCAGAAGCTAGGTAAGGCAGATTTGTCCTATGAATGTCCTTGGGATTTCATTTCTGACCACACTTGCTTTTAATAGCAGGAAGAGGTCATGTGCACAAACATTTACTATTTGGAGGTGAGACCACCTGACTCCATTTAAAGGTTACCTGCATAACAAGACTGTATTCTCAAGTGCCAGCTTGCTTTCAGCACCTGGAAGGTAAGATTAGAAACACACCAGGAGCACAAACAGCAATTGGTGTGGTAGCTAGGAAAATTATACAATCACTGAGGGATTTAAAAAAGTCATGTGGGCAAGGTCCTGTTTCAGTCTTTCTTTATGGCTATTGTGATCATATTTCATTTGGGGATGGAAGGAGCAGCAAAGGTGTTTTTGCCACCACTGGAGTCTGTCTCTTGGACTCTATCATCAGAAACAGTTGGTGAGTTCAGCTCAGGGTTTTTGCTCACATACCTAGCTTTAAATTCTGAAAGGGCATTTAAAAAAAAATAGGTCAGGTCACCAAAGCATGCCTGTGCAACTCAAAAATGAGACCTAGGGACTTAATGGCTGCCTTGAGTACAGTCACCTTCAGGGTAGTTAATACTTCAGACTTTTTTGGCATTAACAGGTGTCACACGGGCCAACCCTCCTGCTAACCACTTTCTATGTCACTTTAGGTCAACAGTCAGTGCTGGGCTTTGAAGATTAGCAGACTAACTCCAAACAGGAGTTTGAAGAAAGCTGCTTTCCTGAAGAAAAAAAGAAAGAAAGAAAAGAAAGAAACAATCAAGAAAAAAAAACCCCAATGGATCAACAAAATAGCTATACACTGGAGTTTCAGTCAATGCATCCCTTGTGACAGTTTCAAAAAGGAAGCAGGGCTTTGAACTGACCCAGTCTTCCCTAGGATGTGTTTGTAATCACGATTTGGGAGTGGCCAAAGGCAAAGACATTAAAGTATATGCATAGAACATCTTACATCAGGGCTGAACCTTGGACTTGGCTAATTTTCATTCTGAATTTCTTACCAAGATTACTAAGAGAGGTCATGGGTGCACAGCTCTCATGGACAGACACATTAGCACACAGAGGAATAAACCATGCCAGGAATCAAATTAGAATGTGCAGAGCTTGTCAGATTCTTCTAAAGAATGCCACTTGCTGTGCAGTTTTAAAATCATTCCAAATTAACCTCCAAGCCCATATGACCTAAAGGGCTTTGCAAAACAACAACATATTTACAGCCTCAAGTAATGAAGAAATCAAAAAACCTCCAAAGAGAATGAGCTGAGAAGGTAAATGTAAGCATAGCCAACCAATCAGTAAATGCTTCCCAGAAAAAAAAAAAAAACATTCACAAAGTGCATACCCAAAGTTGGGCTGCCAGATGTTATGTTTGAATGGAAGCCAAATCTGGGTTTATGAGAGTGGTGGCCAGGCAGGGGAGGGAGGGAGAGAGAGAGAGAGACAGAGAGAGAGAGAGAGAGAGAGTGTGTGTGTGTGTGTGTGTGTGTGTACGGACTGTGGTCACTTAGCAAATGTTTTCTCCCAAAGAAATTATTTGACGTTAATTTTAGGCTAATTGGTAAGAGCTGGAGACTTCCCCAACTTACCCTGGCATCTGTGACCTTGAATTCTCTTAAGATATATTGTGGCATGTTATATTCAGCCATGGGATCTACAACAAAATACTGGTATCTTGCAGATCGTTCTGCTGGCCAGTATTGATGACATTTCTCCTAAGTGGAAAAATTAATATTAAACTGTAAAGAACAAAACAGATTTCATCACACAATGAATAAAATTCCCCAATTCAGGCAATTCTGACTGCCTGTGGCTCACTTTCTTCAATTTCTCTTTGAAATCCTCAGCGCCAAAAGGAGAGGAAAATCATCTGGTTTAACATTCATCCATGGTATCTGGTACAGTACCTGGCATATCGTAGTAGCTGCTTAGTATCACATCAGCTGACCTGAATATTTTGACAGAGTAGGCATTAAGTACAAGTTATCCAAATGACTACATTAGTCTTTGGGCCACGCCAGCCATGTCAGTTCCACATCTCTGCAGCACCACAGCAGTTGTGCCCCATTGTGGTTGGGAATGAAAAGAATCTTGAGTGTAACTGGGGAAAGAAACCTCTGAAGTGATCCTTAATCTCAATTTGTGACCCAGGCAGTTTTAATGAGTTGGATGAGCATTGCAGAAAGCCAGCAGCCAAATTAGAACAAGTCAGGTACTTTCCCAGTGCCATACTGCATTTTAATGCATTTCTAGCCTTTATTCAAGGAAGAAAGAAAATATCTCAAGTAAATACTGCAAGATGTTTGCATGAATTGAACCTGACAAGACCCTAGATATCTCTAATACTGTTTAATGTATATCTCAGAATAATCATTTCTTAAAATCATCTGAGGTTGCTAGATTACATCCTTAAAAATTTTCCTCAGAAATGAAGGAAAGTAAAGTTCCTTCTTCATCTGGAGAAATAATAACATATTTACTGAACAAACCAGCCTGCCCAGGGTAGAAGAAATAAGAACATATGAGAGCTATAACTCAAACAGGGGCACCTGCTGACTTATCAGTGTAATTTTGCTTCATCAGGACCAAAGAATAGATCTTTCCTCAAAATATGCAAATTTAAGAGCTTGATGGTATCTTGTAAATTAGACACCAACATAAGTAATGAATGATTCAGCTGTGACCAGAGTACTCTGTATTTCAAAGAAATGAGGCTGGCACTGGGGTTATTAGGTGCAATCCCCTTTCCTTTGAAGTGAATGTTTCATGAGAAAACACACTCACTCTTCCCATTTCACGCAGCTTGGTGAGCATTACAACTATGGTGGAATTGTGTTCCCAGAGCATCCGCCAGAAGTCTTCCGTGGTCTCTGCCAAGGGCCCCTGGGTAGCAATGTATGCTTTTTGTTGCCTGAATTACACAGAAGGAAAAAGCATGTTAATATGTCTTAAGAATACATGAATGTTCACTTGATAGGTGAACATCAAGCCTAATAAAAGAAAATGAGCACACATTATTAAGACAGTTGCCATAAATTTCCATTAAGGGAGGGAGAGAGAGCAGAGGTAAAGGGGACATAAAAAAGAATTAAGATGCGTTGTGTATATATACTAACTCCCCACGAGGAATGTAGTCATTCTTCAAACATATATTAATACAAATAAAGGTTATGAAAAAAATAAAAGCATTTAATACATTTTGGGGACTTCACAAAACTTTCCTTAATATGATAGTATAAATCTTTTTTCATTTTTAAATTTCAGTGGAAAGTTAATGGCTCAGTTTCATGTGTCACACAAATCATAAACATACCTTTTTTAAAGAAACGATGCTCACATAATTTATTAAATCTATGGAATAGGGTGCTAAGCACCTTCTTTACTAGCACCTTACAATTCCAAATAGTTTCTGAAAGAACTATAGAAAATCAAGATTAAAATCTTTCTAACTGTTACTTCTTAGCTCCCAAAATAATAATAAATAAATACAAAGCAACTGCATGCTGACCTATGGGTAAAGAAAATGGCTTTGAATTGAAACGAAACTCTTTCTGGTTATGAATCTAGGGCACATGTAAATATCAAGGCTTTGTACTGTCAGTGGAGCAACAGTGTATACCTGTATCCATCAATAAAACTGGCATTGATGTAATCAGATCCTTCTACTCCACGGATAGGCTGTAGACATACCCTTGTGGATTCATATGGCATAATATTAACAAGGCGATTTTTGAATTTATTACATGGAAGATTGGCACTGATGAATCTTGAGGTGTGAGCTTTTGAGCTGGCTAGACGCTGTGGAAATACAGAAAACTGATAATGTTAGATTGCTTGAATGCAGTGTTGCCAAGATACTCTTTTTATAAATCTTTTACTTTAAAATGACCATTCAATTTGCACTGCTTTTTACTTCTACCTAATTCACATAACCTATTGAAGCTTCAAATATTATGTTTGGAGAGGATGAACTGTCAATTAGATACAAAAGGGCTCAAGGAATTGTTAGGAAGCAAAGGATAGAGAAGGAAAAAGTGACTCATAATCAGATATTTGAAGAGAAGGTCAAATGAATCTTGTACTTCAAAATTTGAAAGGTTAAAGTAAAGCCACTCCTCATTGGCAGTCCCAGAATGACTTGCTCCTGAATAACCCCATCACATCCAATACCATACCTTAAATTCGAGCTCCATTCCTGTGACATTCTCCCCTGTTTCTATTTGTGTCAGCTTCTGGATGTAGGCATACAAGTTTCTAGCTGGCACTTCGGTATTTCCACAAGTCACTGCTTCTAACAGTGCATCATGGATAAAGATGTATTGGTCTTCTGTTTGAACCATGTAATTCCTCTGGGCTCTCATTAAAGTTACATGGCCATAAATATCTACAGTTTTTTCATGCTTTATTCTTTCTAACATGGCATCTATTACAATGAAACAACCGGTCCGGCCAACTCCCGCACTAAAAAGAAAACAGAAAGAAAAGCTCAACTACACTTAAAGGCTCAAATAAACTTATCGGAAAACAAACACTATAAAGTATTTTTATTCTTATTAATGAGAGGCTTTATACTCATGAATTCCCAAGCAGCCCCTATGATGACTTTTGAACACTGTGAAATCAAAAGTATTATTATCTCATTACCAGAAATAGGGAACAAAATAGTAAAATTAGTTTCATTTCATAATGTACAAAATATTAAGTCTATAATTACTGTGAAGTGCAAAATAAATATTATTTTGAAAACATGAAAAAACAAAACATTCAGGCTGTTTAGATAGTATTTTAAATTATTGGTCAAGAGCTAGACATCCCATTTTTGCAAATTCATTCTATTTTAGTTTAACTTACAAAAAAAAAAAAAAGCAAAAAAAGTATCTAAACAAACCACTCAGTTGTAACTCAGCAAAGAAGTTTTAAAATCATCCTAGTGGGATGTATGTAATTAAAACGTCACACACTGATAAGAGACCACTTTCTTAATAAAAAGCAGCCGGTAGACAGTGTATATTTTTTGTTTTACTCTCTTTTTTCTTCCATAGTTGAATGTATTTTGAAATTCTTGGTGAGATTTAGGTATTCTGTGCAGGAAAATAAAGACCTCAATCTTTGTAACTGAAAGAGATTTAAGACTTTTAAAAAACTCCATTACCCGTGGACTTAAGGGTCATTTTCCAGTTGGTAGAAACTTACTCAGAGAAGAGATGTGAGAATCAACAAAGCACAAGAGGTAGACAAGTTCTGCTGCTCTAAGGAGACAATCTAATTTACTGACTCGGATCGCAAAGTCTGGTGCTTGAAATGGAATATCCTCTAGCATTGAAAAGAACACCAAGAAAATAACACACCTGTGTTTTTATAATTTCAAGGCAAGCCTTGTATGTTTCCTACTTATCAAATCCTTCAAGCTAAGTATGGTTCAATCTAGAATGTTTCTCTTTTTGACCATGCATGTTTACCTGATTGCTAAACATGCATGTGCTGTAGGAATGGATATATTATCACCAGGTTGGACACCACGATAGAGTCCTTTGTTTGCTCCAAGTCACTGTATTCTGTCATCTGGTTTTCATTTGTGTCCAATCATAGATTTATCCATCTTTTTAGTCAAAACAACAATGAAATACTCTGCTAAGTGAATTAGCAGATATAACAATAAAGATGACTTTGGTCTTACCTGTAAAGATCTTAGAATCTATCAAAGAATATACTAAAAAGATGTGTTAGTTTTGTGGATGATGCAGTGTTTGAAATGGGATAGGAAGGACATGAAAAATGGGGAATTGAGGAGGCAGGAAGAGCAAAAAAGGAGAAACGTTTTCATAATTATACTGGTGGCTCCTGGGAATGAGCCATGAAACTTTTCACAGCAAGGTGCCTGTACAATGAATTATACTAGAACTCTAAAATGATTAACTTGCTACTTGTTTTAACTGGAATGCCAATTCCTCTCCAGTGACATGGGCCACAAAATGGTAGCAGCATTATTTTTAATGAAAGCATATTTAATTACTAAAACCTGTACATCAAATCTATCTCCACACTGAAACCTGCAATTAGACTAGGCCAAGTGTGAATTCGATATAAGCACTGTTACAATTAACTCTTTTCTGCCAAAGAGTCACTAGATACTCCATTCAAGACCTAAGCCTACAAACTGACACAGCACTGAGATACTGCACAAAAGTACTTTCAGGGCACAATGAGCTTTAGAAATAATGAGACATCTTTTAGGCAGCACAGTTGGAAATGTGATGCAAACTTGAAGACTAAGCTCTGTGAGTCTGCCTGTTCCAATGTGGTAAGATCCACCAAGTGCCATTTGTTTAGTTTATTCTACTAAATAATCATCTGGATGGCAACTTTTCCCTGTCATTCTCTATCCCCACTCCCCTCCATGGGTCTGATTAATCGGCTGCTTCCCACATCCCTTTGGATCTTACAATACCCCTCCATAAGCTCCAAGTGATATTATTAGCCTGGAGAGATGGCCATTCATAAGCAACAGTGCACACCCTGAAGGCACAACTGCATCTTTGTGTCTCACGCACGTGTACAGTGGGCATTTAATAATGTTGTGGAATAACTGATTCAGTGGTTGGAACAGGGGCCTTTTGTAATGAGCAGCCCATTCAGTCTGTATGCCGATGTAGGAAGCAGGACTCTCCAAAGTCTGAAAACTCCTGCATTTTACAAAGGTTTGGAGCTATGCAAGCAGAATCTAAAGGCTGCGCTGCATCACGTTTGATAGAGAATAAGGAAGCTGGGAAAAGGAAGCAGTTTCTGTATATTGACCTGATGGTATACAATCAGTTTTCGATTAAAAGAACCTAAGGAATTTAGCCTGTAAGAGGTCTGTCCGTCTGTCTGGGTTTCTTTCACACTTCTCATTTGGCAGGTTCTAAGATTACGAGAAACATCTTTAATTTTTTCTGTGTTGCCTTTCTAAATTGACTCCATTTTAATTGGGCATTGTTTTTCACTGGAAACTTCAATATAGTAGTTCCTTGTGGAAACTATCCCGTAAGTCTTGTAACAACTGAGACCCATTTATCAAGTCAATTGTAGATAATAGCAGGTGTATCCCTTAAAATATGCAGAAAGATACTACAGAGTATTGCAAAATTGGTAGGAATAGCCTCGACTCTAGCTACTGTCAATTTTTTGGGCAGTAATGTATTTTTCCAAAAGATGAAGGAAGAAAATTATCAAATATGTGCCTGAGTTAAAATCATGTATTGTAAGAAAAAGAAAGAACAGAGGGATGGCTGGAGCTTGAACAGTTTTTCCTCCTGCACAAAAAAATATTGTTCACTGCTCATTCTTGCTCATGTGGAAGGGGCTGACTCTTGGAATTTCTATGCTACCTCTGTTCAAAGATGAAGCTTTTCTCATGGTGGGGCTAACTATTAGATTAACTATTGTCTAAAGTGAAGTAACACCATGAAGTTTAAGGTACTTTTTTTCAGATACAAATTACTATGTGACCTTGAGAAAGTCTCTGTTGCTACACTTTTAAAAAAGCTGATAGTGATCATCAACTTAGTTAAGCAGTGAGTCTAATTATCCAATAAGCATCAAAGCTGAGTTAAACATACCAAGCATTTGGCAAACATGAAGCGTGATTCAGCTACTCTGTAGGTACAAATTACATTTTTACATTCTACCTGGGATGACAATAAGAAAGAACTGAGGTAAGCTGAAGAATTTATAAGACTTCTATTGTGATATTTGAGATTTGGTTTGTAAAATCTTCCTTTAAGCTACCGCCTCACACTGCTCTCATTTTTCTCTATTTCTAGTAAGTAATGTCTTATGTGCAAAGCATTTTGTTTTCACCTATTGCCATGGTGAATGAGATGGCAGTCAAGTGCCTTCCTGCCACAGTGCTTGGCATCCAGTAAATGCATTCCTTCTCGTTTCTCATTCACAACATTTGGGCACTGCCCTGAAGTCATACAGCTTATGGCAGGTGGCAGAGGAGGGACCCACACGCAGCTACTGAGAAACAGCACTGCAATTTAGCAGCACTTTTTCTGACATCTCCTACTGCTTCATGCTGTTTTCTGCCATTTGCCTTTGCAGAAGGTGCCAGCTGGGGTGACTTGGTGGTAGCCCTTTCCTCTTTAGCATTTCTGTAGCACCTGCCTTTCCCTAATGTAGGTTGGGAAAGTCCCTCTTCTTTGTTTTGGGTGATGCCAGTCAAGCAAGTAAGAGGAACATCAGATTCTTCTTGGGGTTGATGGTAGGAAAGGAGGAGATTGTGCCATTATCCCATATAACGACTCAAAACACAGTACAATTAGCCAAAAAGGAGTTCTATTATGCATCCACTGACTCTGATAGAATTCCTATCAAGTCGGGAACAAAAACCAAACATGAACTCTCACTGTGATCCACATAAATCCACTGTCACCTCTTCTGACTACCTCGATATGTAATTTTCCTTTTCATCTGAGTCATGTACTGATTATCTACCTGCTTCTATGGATTGTTCCATCTCTCTTCCTGCTTTGATTTAAATACCCCTGCCAGTCCCCCTTCCCATTATGTGAATAATGTCCCAAACCTTATATACTTCTTTCTCTAATTCCCCTTCATGGCTCACTAGTAATCTCCAAACAAATGCCTCCTAAAGCAATGACCTTTTCTCTGAGCACAAGTGGGAACCTACATTTCAAATGGCCTTCAAATTTCTAAAAAAATGACCACAATGGAAGCCTAATATACCTTTGCAAATCTCTTCCTCCTTGTTTTATCCCCTCTTCTTGACAGTAAGGTATAAAATTACAGAATCACCTTCACTTGTTTTTGCCTTTTACCTGCATAATAATATTTCATAAATTTCTATGCTTTTCACCTCTATCATTTTGATCAGCTATCCATTAGTGAGGTGCTGGAATTGGCAAAACCAATTATGACACTTTCAGAATTTGTGCTTAAATACAATACAGAAAATAAATAAGTTGCATTTCTTTTTAGTTATTTTACACTATATTTCTAATGTTCTTGAGGAGAAAGTATTACATAATTATATACTAGGTGAGCATCTCTCACCTAGTGACCTCAGGTTTTAACTAGATATCATCTATTATGGGGATACTCAAGCCAGGTGAATTAGCAAATACTTTGTCTGATTATGATTTATACCTGAATGTCCCCCCAAAGGTTCATTTGCTCAAAGCCAAGGCTTTTTAAAGGGAGACTGTACCATGAGAGTGTATAGCTAAATGTGAGGTTACCAGCTGGAGCCTGCTTTAAACAGGTGGGTTACTGTGGGCATGACCTGGGAGAGTATCTCCCACCTGGGGCTCCTCCCCTCCCTCTGCTTTCTGATTACCGTGATGTGAGCATCTTTCCTCCACCCAGGCTTTTCCACCATTCTGCTGACCATGCAAGGACTGACACTTGTGACAGGCATTGTGACTCAGTGACCAGGAATATGAAAGCCACATGGAAGAGTTGTCTATTATGCATTTACCAGTACAAGCTGACTATTCTAATTTATTGATTTCTACCACCCATGGAGAGACAGAAAAGTATTCATTACTTTTCTCCACGTTTGCATTATACATTTTCCTCAGTTTCTGTAGGCTAATTTTCACAATATGTACCATTTATGCCTACCAATGCTGAAGCTGTATCCAAAGAGTGTCTATGTAGGAAGCAGGTCCTTTGGGGAGAGAATTAAGATGAAATGAGGTTTTAGGATTGAGGCTTTCCTCAGCTAGGATTTCTCTCCATGGAAGAAGAAGGGCAATCAGAGATCTCTGTCCTGACATAATCAAAGAGGAAAGGCCAAGGAAGAGACAGTCACCCAGGAAGAGAGGCCACACTGAAACCAACCCATAGTACCTCAATCTTGGACTTTTAGCTTTTACCACTGTGCAGAGAACAAATTTCTGTTGCTTAACATGTTCATGACAGGACCATAATTCATGTCTTGCTGCTGGATGGGTGCATGACTGTGCCACTTCTACCACCAGCGCTACAAGGAGCCTGATGGGACCGTCATGGATGTAGTTCCACCAGTGTTTCAAGCCAGCAGCAACGTGAAGACATGGAGTCTATGGCGTTGTGTTAAAGTGGCCCTGGGAGGTTAATATAATAGGAAAAGGACAAGTAGCTGTGTGCTAAGTGAAGAAGGTTGTACAAAAAGAATGCTCCCAATAAAAGGCACTGGAATAGAAAATAGCGTATTTGAGTAACTAAATAAAAAGCTGGTGGCTGGAAGGAAGCCAGGAACAAAAGGACATTTCCCACATATTAACTGCTCATTTTAAGGGTTCTATGTAACATTTTTATTAAACTTACAACCATATTAATAGTAATTATTTGGAATGATTACATGTTTCATAGCTTATCTTTGTGACACAGCTCATCTCTTCTTGAATTCTTTATTTTGATGTATTTATTGGTTGGCTAGAATGTCCTTAAATAATGTTTCATGTAAAATATGCATGGATGATGTTATTTCTTATGCTTTGCATATCTGACAAATTCTTTTTGTTTTGCTTCTGCCTTTACATATGACCAACAGTTTTGCTGTTCTACAAGATTACTGGTTTCTAATATTATTTCCTCAAACTCTAAACATACTACCCCATGATCTTCCTTTACATTTTAATAAGCCAGTTTGACTTTTAGTCTTTTAAACAAGTTCTGCCGAAAGTACTTGAGTATTTTAACTTGAGGTTCAAAAGATTTTTTTTCTCCTTATGTCTTAGCCCTGCTCTCATGATTAAAACCATATAACATTCAAGGCAGTATTTTATTTTACAACTCATAGCTTCCCCTCAGCATCACTCAGGCATCTTTCAAACTTCCCTGTCTCTGGGGCTTTCCATGTGCAGGTTGTAACATCTTGACCTGATGACACTTGCCTTCCTTTATGACCTATCCTAAGTCTGCACCCTTGGTGACAGCCTCCTGACGGGCTCCCATGGCAATTTAGACCACTTTCAGCAACTGACTTCCTGTATTTTTTTATGGCAGGTGGGTATTTATCCACATGCCAGGGGAGACTCAATACAAAGGAAAGGACAACAGCTTCTGTATCCCTAACTGCATTTGACAAGTTCCTTAACAAGTCAAATCCGATGATGGGAAAACTGGAGGTACTCAAGTTGAGTTGCAAAATTTAAAAAATATACAGGTTCAAGCATATTGGGCCTTCTGGATCAATGACACACACGGGGCCCAATATGCTTGAACTTGTATATTTTTTAAATTTTCTGGATCAATGACACATTCCCAGGAAGGGAATATTCCTTTAGTGCACATTTATAAAGATAAAGGGAATTCTTATACTTTGATGAGATGAACGCAACATGTCCTTATGCTTTATACTGGTCTCTTAGAAATAATCCTCAGGTGTGATTTGCTTTCTTAAGCAGATGTTGAAGGTGCAGTTTTTTTTTTTCTTTTTTTTGTACCAGGGATTGAACTTCGGACCTTGCACTTGTGAAGCAGGCATTTGTGCTGCTGTTAAACCCCCAGCCCCAGAGCTTTTAAAGTATACCAGTCCACTTTTGTTTGAATTTCCAAGTTCCCACAGCAGCACATATTTTACCTGCTTCTCCAGTTTACTCCTCCCCCTTCCCCGCATCAACATCTGAGTGCAGCGCACCTCGCAAAATGAAGGATTGTAGTTCTGAAAGCAAATGCATTTTTCTTTGATCCTGAGAAAGTTCCTCACAGCAGCGATAATGACAGAACCCTATTTAGTGCTGTTTGTTTTTCATCATTTCAACAGCCTTCAACCTGAAACATGATAAGAACAGCGAAACTGATAAACCACCCCTATTTTTATCTGTTTTCTGTCGGAGTGGTTGCCAAGCAGTGAGACAGATTTCCCCAAATATCTTTTAAAAGAAGGAGTGGGTAACCCTGTGCTTCGGGCTGAGGCCAGCACAATTCAGAATATTTATTATGTCACAGAAACATCCTAGAAAAACAGAAGAGGACAGCACTTTTAAATCAAGTCTAACATTATGTTGGGCCCTGATACTCCTGAAGTAAAATCAACTTTCTAAATCATCCTCTGCTGAGGACAATGATTCCACTAATGAGAAGCAGAACACAAATAAGCTTGTATTTGCAGTGGATTCTGCAGCAAACTCAATTATGGGTAAACTTTTGCCTTTAAAAAAACAGTTTCTGTGAGAAACAGACACTGCTTACCAGCGAAAGACTGTGCGATCTATTAAACAAGTCTGCCTACTAGGAAATTGTTATTACTCCAATATTATCATTCATCCATTTACAACATTTGTTTTCAATTTCTCCAAACATGATAGAGTTAGTCCCACGAGTTGATATATGCTTAATGTCCTGTGATGCGATATAGTAATAATGTGCAAGAAGAAAAAACTTAAGAGGCACAGGGGACTATTTTATGCTGAAATCATTCTGGGCATGTGCTTAAGAATTGCCTTTTCTGATTAATTTGGTAGGGTTTTAATGCAGACCCTTCAGTGATACTTCAAAAATGATGTGGTGACAAAGGACAACAGAATTAGGAAATTTTACAGACCATTTAATTGGGTGCAGAGACAGTCAACTATGGACCAAAAGCCAATGTGAGTATTTTGGCCACGTATCAGCTCATAATTTGATTAGATATTATAGTTCAGCTAGAAGCAAAGCATTCATGAACTGCGAGTTTATATAAAAGAGCATCTATGAAAATGGACTGAGTTTTATGACTTGGGTTTATAGTGTTAATGAAATGACCAGCCTAATAAAACTGTAAACTGACTCTGATGAGGCTGCTGCTTTTGAAACTTGTCTTTTATTACTTGTAGAAATCAGCATTAAGGTCAATATTCTGCTGTGATGGGTATGTCTAGAATATGTAAAGCTCTACCAAAAAAAAAAAAAAAAAAAAAAAAGATCTACTGGCATTTTGGTATTTTCTAACATCTTTTACCTAGACTGACCTGAAAATTTATATGGATTTCTTTGATGTGACTATACATTTCGTTTATTGACTTGTACATTATGAAATAATTTTTGGACAAATTGTCACTGAAATGCATGAATTGTCCATGCTGTCAAAAATGACTACATGCCTATACAATGTACTCTTCATTAAAATTTAAAATGCACATGTTTTTGACATAGCACCAACTCTATTATGGAGTTCTATACTGTACACATACGCACAGAGAGGCTTAGAGATTTTTTGTGGGCACATTATGTAAAATAGGAAATTATAGGTAATGTGATCCCTATGATTAGGGAAGTGGTTAAGTATGTTCTATCAACAACTCTATGGAGCAATTCAAAAGAACTGGTGAATCTATGTATTGGGTCTCTCCAAAAATGTTTGTAAAATGTAAAGTCTATTGAAATACGTCATACAGCAATATATGTATCCTAACACCATGTATATTTTTTTAAAAACTCAACACAACAAGATTATATATAAGTATACCTCTTCTCACATAAAGGGTGACTGGGAAAGATACACAAATCATAACAGTTACTATGGGTGGCCTTTCACTTTGAAATATTTTTTTCCTTTTTATCAAAGTCAGCATTTTATTTTTCCATAACGGTTGAAGAATAAACTATTTAAAAAGGAATGAGCTTAGGTAAAAAAAATTCACAAGGACCAAATCTGAATTTTCCTCCCCATATATGTACAAAGGTCCTCCAAAGACTTCTGCATGATCTTGGCTCTGTCCAATTATTATTTGACAAACACACCACCTACTATTCTTAAAATTTTATGCTCAAGAGAAATGAGAAGGTTACTGTATTTATAGAAAAAACTCGATATGCCATAGCAGGCATCATTTTACAAGAGAATACAGACTCAGCTGCCTCTGGTAATTGCTAGTTAACAAATCTGAGTAGAGGTCAGTTGGATAATGCTATGAAGTATATAAGAAACAATACATTGATACATGGAGTTTCTTTTCAAATGGCCATATCAGTTCAATCCATATTGTAAATTCTATTTAGAAGAATACAGAAAATTTCCACTTTTGGAAAGAAGATATTATTTTTCCACCTTGTCATGCAAAGCTGCACAGGTTGTCTACTACTCAATTTGAGGGGCACAGTAATTGTATAGAATACAATATGTAAACCTGCTCAGTCCCCACAGCAGGTTCACCATTAGCAACATAAATACTATTACTCTCCACTCGGGTGAAACACAGTCGAGTAGAAGAACCATTGAAAGACATCAGGAAAACATTCCACTTTGCAAGGCATATTCATATCCTCCCACAAGGGCAAGAATTGGAAGGATTCTAATGTTACTGCTTTTCAAAAATGCTATTAGCTTTATTTAAACATAAATAAGCCAGTCATTTTGAAGGATCTAACTCAGAGCTAACACACTGGTGGCCATGTTTTGCTTGGTCATTTGACCCTTCCGAGCTTTAATAATGTAGTGAGAATCTCAGTCCCAGCACTGGCAAGTCAGCTGGTGTCTTAGATCCTGCTTCACATGTTTCTGTCACTCTGCCACCCTCCAAGAGGATTTAGTGTTGGTGTTCCCCTGTTCTGGCTCCTTGAACTCACAGGTTTCTGAACTTACTCATTGGTACGGGTCATACTGCATTTTTACAACCCTTTTATTTAGATTGTTTTTGAAAAAGGAAACAGAACTAGGCAGGGTTAGAAATTTGACTAAGATGATGTTGCTTTCTAGGGAGCTGGGACTGAGTCTATGTCTCCCTTTCCTGGAATCAGAATTCCAGCAATGGCTGCTTTACTGGTAACAGATCACAATTTCCACTAGGACTCTGTGGAAGAACTGAGGTCTATAACTCCACCAGTTTAGCTTGCAGAATATTGATCTGAAACAGCAACAGTCTACTTACTCGACTTATAACTGTCCTTTATTCATGAAACAGGACATGCTGCCCTATTTAACTTCTCAAAGAAAAAAGAACTAGGTGATTTTTGAAGCACCATTCAAATCTCTTCATGTACCTAGCTACACGTTATCTAGCTGTGTGTGTCAGCTCTGTCTATTTTGGAATGTTTTGATTTATGGAAGACTTTCAGTAAGCGTGCTGCACATATGTGATTACCATGTAACGAAGATCAGTATCAAGTGTACTTAGAAGAATATCCTGGTCATGGTTAAGACAGGAGGAGGGAGGATGGGGTTTGCTTCTGATACAGGGTAATATCAGTTATGACCCTATGAACCAGAGGTGAAAGTTAATAATAAATCAACTCAATAAACACAAAATGAGACATTCCTGTATGTATCAATTACCATGCAGTGTACTGCAAGGTGTTTATGTATCATATGTCCAAGTGGACTGTTCATATTCCTGGGCAGTACTAAAACATGAAATCCTAGGCCCTGCCCCAGGTTCTGATTCAGAAGTCTGGGGAGGGGCCTGCAATTATGTATTAGAAGAAGATCCAAAGAGCTGCATGTGGTGCCAGTCTGTGGGACACACTTCAGTAGCAAAGATACAGAGAGACACTCTTAATACCTTTAGAAGTAAATGAGGAAAAACATACATCACCTATACTCATTTCTCTGTATCTTTATATCCATAAATTTAACAAAAAACTCAGTCTCTCATTCATACATTTTTTTGTCTTGCCCATAAAACTTTAATGGAAAAGGGAGACTGCAAAAGATGCTTTAAAAAAACATAAGTTTTCCTTTTCCCCCTAAAGACCAAATATTATTTTATCTCCAGATACCTGCAAATATATGGAACTATCTAGTAATAAAACTCTGATGCCAGAAGCCCACCTTGCAAGTTTTCTTTGCAAAAAACAACCCCAGATGCGAGCAAATCAGATACCGTGTAATAAAACCCAAACGTATTTTTCCAAAGACAGAAAGAAAAATATCCAAGCGATAGAACCCTGATTGGAAAGATACAAAACAAAGATAACAGAACTATTTTTAAGCTTCGTGTTATGACCAGGGGCACAGCAAAATAGTTTGAAATAGAAAATCTTCATGCTGATTATGTGCAATCAAAATACACAGTGTTCAAAGGCAGCCAATTTTTTTTTTTATGCTGTCTAGTTTATGCAGTGAGTTTCTGTGTTCTTTCGGCCTGGGAATATTTCAAAATAACATTGCAGGTACAGCTGGGGAAACTCAGTGATACCCTTGGTCCAGATCTCAGCTATTAGGTTATAAAAATATTTTTGCATTTCCCACAGATGTCTTGATTCCTTTTTTTTTGCTAGGAATTTTAATTCAGAACTCATTATTGACAGCTGTTTGTTCTGATAGACCCTAATTGCTCCCCACCAGCCTCAGCTGCATGTAGGCTGATTTCCTCTCCCTTCCAGAGCACATTACATATAAACATAGGCAGGAGAAAAAAAAACCCAATTAACTAAATATGTGTATACAAATGATTCATTGAGAGCTCTGATCAAGTAATGTATCTAACTACAACAGAGGTCAAAGAAAATTGCAGCACTTACAGTTTACAATATTAAATATAATTATATGGAGATATTCACAAGCACTAACACATAGATGATGAGTGGCAGCATCTGAACATTTATTCTTTTATTAGAACAACTTACAAAATTACTGTATTTCAGTAATTGGCAAGATATTTAATCTTTTGATGGATTAACTTAAAGTTATCCCTTTAACAAAGTGTATACTACGTGGAATCTGAAATGTTCTTTGTCAAGAGTTATCTAGTAAGCTGTGATCATTTTGCTCTACAGAAAATCTTTCTGCTGAAATCAGGGTTTCTAGGGACCCAACAATTCTTTTCCTCACTCTGCAATCAGTGCTGTGGCTGAGTTGCTTTCCCTAACTGTGTAAGAAAGGAAGACAACATTTTTGAAGTTATTTCTTTTGGAAGATTCTCTTCAAAGGCAATCCCTCATTTTGGCAGCTCAAGAGGTGCAGGCACAGCTTGGCAATGTACATTCTATGAATTGCTTCACAGCCTCACTCATGAGGTCTAGGTCAATGTGGGGAGCCCAAGCTGCCTTCCCTGTGGCTGACTGTAACCCCCAAAGAGAGGGAAACTGGGCTGGATTCATTGGAGACCATCTAAGGCGTGGATATACTCCATTTGAGAAGAGCAATAGTTCTTTTTATTTGTTCTCTGTCTGTTCTGGGAATAGAGGAGATGTGATGGTTGAGGATGAGCAAACTGCTCCTTAGTGAGGAACCCATTTGAGGAAAATGAACTTTCTCTTAACATCAGGGACACTACGTGGTGCTTCCCTTTCTGAGTGCAAGAAATGCTTCTCGTTGGAGACTTAATCTACCTCATATAGGGAGAAAGATATTGGGATGGGGTTCTTATGACCCTGGTAATTCTCCAGGATGCAGCATACATTTCCATTAATACCAGACAGGATGAAAATTAGTAAGCAACCCCAGACTCGTTTTCAAAGCCTGACATAATGAACAGGAAGTACCCTAAAGGGTCTGTTACCCACAAAACCTGGCCTGTAGCCTACAGTCTCTGAGCCCTACCCAAAGTGAAAGTGAAAACCATTTTAATTAGCATTTAAGAATAAGGGAACTACTTTTTAAAGAAAACCGATACCCTTAGACCTTTATAGCTTTTAGAAATCTTACATCTTTTGGATCCCGGCCTTGTCTGGGTTAAGACACATCCACCCTAATGTTCATTTATCCAAAGTCTATTGGATATCTGCATCATCCCTGGTGATTTAAACTCACAGAAACTGTCTTCTACCTACACATCTCTGAAGTCCAAGGGACGAGTCAGTTCTTGCACATGGAATTGAAGGACTGCCTCACTTAAAAATCTTCCATATTTTGCTTAAGGGCTCATCTTTTACTATTTACATAGTTCAAATGTATGTAGGGGAGCAAAAGAATTGATGAAACCTTTTTGTTTACACATAAGCATGGTAGAGCAAGTGGTCTCTGACTGACAATGTGCCATTGTATGAGTTTGGCAAATGGATGCCTTTTGAGGTACTGTGGGATGAACCCAAGGTCTCACGTGTGCAAGGCAAGCACTCTACTGAGCAGTGAGACATTCTCAACCCTGCACTGGCAAATGGAAAGAGAAAGGACTTTAGAAATTCAGAATCCAGTTCTTCCTTTTATAAGCCATGCGTCATTACATCACTTATTCATTCTGTCCTCACCTACACAATGGACTCTTTCCTTAAATTTTCTATGTAAAGATATCATTGGCAAAATGTCGTAATAAATCTTTGATAAATATTAATTTGTCTAGTCTTCTTTTTCTATGAATTTTAATTTAACTGACCTAATGGCACAGAAGCTAGGCAAGGTTTATACTACAGACATGATTTATACTACAGACATGGAAATACATTTATAAAACCAATATTCTACTTTATCTCCTGGTTGTTATTTTCACAAGAAAAAGAGTGACATATAATTGAATCTGATTTGAGACTTTAGAGATGCTCTGACCCAGTGGTTCTCAAAGTGTGGCCCCATGACTGCACCACCATAGAACCATCAGGGGTGTTAGAAATAGTTTTCTCAATCTATAGGATCAGAATTACTGGGGGGGGGGAACCCATCAACCTGAGCTTTCACAAGCCCGTAGGTGAGGTTGGTGCATTCGAAGCTGAAGAACCACGCATCCCGCCAAACGCTAACATTTTACAGATAGAGACACCAAGGAAAGTAGACCTGCTCGATACTAAAAATAAAGCCTCTATACTTCAGCTGCATTTCATTGCTTCTGTTAGTTACTTTCTTTCTCTTATCTCAGGCAGTGCTTATTGTTTGTTCGAGCCATTTATTCCTTTTCATATGCATAAGACTCTACAAGCATGTTCTTATATTACTTCCCTTTAATCCGTTTGAAACCTCAAGTTTTTCCTTTTCTCCAAAGCCTGCAGCTGCCACCCACTGCAATGGCAGCCACTCAAGGTTAGGGGGTCACTCTCTGGGATGCTGTGCTCTTCACTGGTATCCTGAGGTTTATTTCCAATAAGCTAGTTATTTTAAGTAACTTAATTATTAAATAAACCTAGAAGAGACAGTTGCAAATTAAATGTTCTTGCTTCTTTAAAAACAAAATTAATTTCATTGCAAAGACTTAAGAGTAATTTGTGTCTGGTCACTTTGGGAAAGTACAGGTGACTTCGGGAAAGGTAAGGCAATTGTGAATAGATGGAAAAGATACTGGTAAAGTTTGAGAAATCCAAACTTAACTTGCTTGCAAAATTTTAAGCTTGTTTTTCACTTTAAATATACTAGTACTGCTCATCATAGTAAAAAATATTTACTCCTAAATTTAAAAAAAACACAGGATGAATCTCATATAATAATGTATCCAACAAGATTCTCAGGGATTTTTGCTTTAGCTGAGGTTTTCTCTAAATGACTAAGTCAACACACAGATCTAGCTTTTTTATCAACTGTCCTTTGTTGTCAGTATTTTCATCTATCCTGTTTTAAGCAGGCTGAGGGAGATGTTGGCCCCTTTCATTCCCAAATTCCATAGCCTGGGGCTCAACATGGTTGATTTTCTAACAAACACTGGTTATATTAACATACACCTTCTACTGAGTATTACTGATTAGCTGACAATGCATAGTGGTTCTGATGGTCCTGTTTTTATTATCACTGTCAGGTGAACTATGGAAGTCGTATACTCTTTTGATAGCACATCTTGAAGTCTTAAAGAACTTCTCAGGGGGGAAAATGAGTTTCATAAATAAGTTTCAGAAATTTATTTTTGGGAATGTACAATGGAAACAAGTATTTTACAGGATTAAGAAACCCTATAGTAAAGGGATTCCATCTTTACCCATATTATCTGGCTGTGGAAGTCCAGCACACACCGCACTTAGCATTAGTCACAACCCATGACTCACAACCCACATACATTGATGAAGTAGGTAGCCTGAATTTTTAAGTGATTTGCCTTTTTATAATCAGGTAGTTTTTCTCTTTTAATAGACTTTCTCATATTTATTGTAGGATCCAGATTGGGTAGGAGAACCATTTGTCAGATTACATTTGTGAATACTTGATTTAGATTTGTAAAACTGCTACTTCCCCCCTCTTTTCTTCTAAATCAAAATATTTGTGATCTAGTTCTCCTTTCACAGATTTTCATGTATGTGTGGCCGAAGGGAGCACACCTTTCACAGATTAAAAGGAGAAGTTTCGTCAGGTAAGTATGAAGAAGCAGATGTTAAATAATGGAGTGTAAATCGAACCTAAAGTTTTAACATTTAATTTAAAAACCAAAGTGCTGGCTAAAAGTTTTTTTTTTTTTTTTTCTACAATCCAAACAGTTTTGGGTAGCAGCTCTCCAAAGAGCAATGTGGCTTCAGTACTCTGGAATTATGTTACAACTTGATGACTTAACACTTTATAGACTTGAAAAAGCAGTTTAAGTATCAGATTGTAGGAGTACAAGAGACACAGTCCAAGAGCACTCAACCTGGACCCAAGAAACTAGTAATGAATGCCCTTTACACTAACTCTACCCATGAAAATGGAACATTTACCAGAGATAGGGCTGCCAGGATATTAAAATCACAAATGCTGAATGGCAGTTATATAATGAGTTTCTTTAAAATAGAAAATGAACTGCCATTTAACAAACATTGGCTGAAATGTTGATAACTCAAGTTGGGCAATGCATGCTTAGAGATTTATTATACATTCTCTCCACTTTGGGTATGTTTAAAAATGCCCCAACTAAAAACATTCAGAAAAAATAACCCTCACTCTATGTTCTCTCTGAATGTAGCGTTCCCTACAAAGTAGAAACAACCAAGAAGATCTTGTTTAGAGCCACTAATCTCCTTCCAGTGACTTTGACTGGACCTATGTTTCTTCTAACATAGCCATTCTCAGATGCACTGAGGTTCTAACAGGAAGCTGGATGTAACTAATAATTCTGTAGGTGCTTTTTGATAAAACTACCCATGTGGAAAGGCAGGCAGAGAATTCAGCAAGAGGTATGATGACTACCTTAGGAATTGTTATACCTTTGCACATTATGCAAGCAACAAAGATTTACACTGAAAATGATTTCCATGCAGAATTATTTTCTCATATTTATAAAATATGTTTATCCTAATACTTTAAGAAATACAAACATAGCAACAAAGGCATACATACCTATGTCTCGTAACTGGACAACATTTAGAGAGCCTGTTTCTGAATTCTGGAAAAGGTTTTGCTAAGCTTGTGGCTTTACTATTGTACCCTACAAACCAATAAGTTTGAGTTTAATTGAACCAAGATAACAAGTGAATTTCAGGCTGTAGCACATAAGAGAAAATACTCTGAAACCAGGTCAATCATTTTCAGGCGCACAAAAGAGGGATAAAATGTTAACCGTAGGTTAGAAAGGATTTCTGTGGTTTGTAACATGATTGGTTATGGTTTTTCAAATGTAAGTAATGAGCATGACTAGCATGAGCAAGAATCCCTGCCAAACTGATTAAAATCAGAGCTGGATTAAAGTTGACAAAATAAGTTTCTGAAAGATGTATAGAATGGCCCCCTACCTGGAGACCCAAGAAATCATTTCTTCAGAGAAACAGAAAATTTCTCACTACAGCTTCCATAAAACTCAAATTCTTCATCAGCATCATTAATGTAAGTGTATATTTAATCTACCAAATTTTGGCCAGGTTTTCTTATAGAGAATACACCACTGGAAAATGGCCTGATTATTTCCTACCTCCTGAGAGGAGCAGAAACTCAGATGAGCGATTTGTACAATATCACAGTGCTTCAGGTTAGTCCAATTTCTACAGAGCAATTGCCATTTCCTATCCTGAAAGCCAAATAATGAAAGTAGTATAACTCAGGTGCTTTTATTATAACACATTTAAAGTTTTTAAGACCTTGGACCTTCTTTTATCACTTTACATTTTAAAACCCCCTGCTATATGTGAACTGCTTTAGGGAGAATTTGATTTTATTAGAGTCTTTGACCATGTGTGAAGATGACCATATTTGAAGACCACATTGAAATCCAACAACCCCAGCTCTTGGCAAAGTTTAGAGGCTGCAGTTGTGACCAATTGAAGCTACGGTTTATGTATATTTACTTTCTATGGTCATTTATGGTATTCAATTTGAGCTTGGTGTTGAAAGATAATGTAATTAAAAACAAACAAATAGCATCGTTCAGTAATTGGTAGTTAGGCAACAAGTAAGTCAGACTTCAATATGAATCCTGGCTCAGCGCTAAGACGGGGCTGTGCCTCCTTCTCAAGGCTCCTTACAGTCAGAGTCTGGTGCAGTGAGGTCAAAATCATACAAAAAACAAAACCCCCAACTCACATCTCCTACCAGTGTACACAAATATGAGGGTAGTTATGTATCTGAAAGAAAAAAAAAAAAAAGCAAACCATCTCAGCATAGGAAAACATAAATCCAGCAACAGTTCTGAAAGAAATTCAAAGACTTTTCATTACTTTCTTACACATTCCATAGAATGGCCAAAGAACTTGTATCTTGGATTATGCTAGCGGGTTTTGCTCTTATCTAGATGGATGGAACAAATTCACACCGCAGCTCAGTCAGGCTGATGAGAACAGAGCAGCGAGAAAGTCCAAGCCACTGCAGCTCTGAGGTTCACTCATGCCATCTCTGGCTCAAACAGAAGTGTGACAGGATGACTTTGGAGGACCAGTGACTGGGTAGAGTCTTAGTGTATTTATTTTAATACAGAACACTAAAGATTTATTTTTCACATTTCTTTTTTTTCTTTCATTTTTACTAGTATCTGTTCATCACACACACACACACACACACACACACACACACACACACACAGAGAGAGAGAGAGAGAGAGAGAGAACATCCTGATCCCTTTTATCTCCCTTTCTTCTTCCCTCCCTTCCGTTTCTCCCCATCCCCGCTTCCACAGAGTCTATCTCCCTGTTTCCTATCATCCATCTTTTTGGGGGAGGTACCGGGATCGAACTCATGACCTTGAGCTTGTCAGGCAGGTACTTATGCCACTGAGATAAACCCCTGGCCCCCATCATCCATCTTTTTCTTTGCTTTTTAACTTATTTACAATTTGTGTTTCCCATATAAGAGCAGCCATGTGATATTTAACCTTCTCTGATTTATTTCATCTAGCATTAGGGTCTCACAGATCCCTTTTCTTTGTATATTCTATATCCAAAAGCACCTTTTTGCTTGCTTCACTTTTCCTCATTTAGTTTGTCTTCAGCACAGAGCCTGTTAAAGCATCCAGACTCATTTCAAAAGGGATTCTCTACTGACTTTGGTACAACTTCATTCAGCAACAAAATTTCTCTCCATGATTGCATTTAGTTTAGAAACATAAATGTACCTTTAAAATGCCACTTATCAAGGCTAAAGGTTTAGAAATACTTACTAAACATTTGTTTATTTATATGCAAGGCTTCAGAGTTTTGCACAGCTAGATTCAGGCATACAGCAAACACAGTGAGTGTTGGGAAGACATACGGGTGACTCCAGCATATGGCATGGTCAGAAGCAAAGGGTTTGTAAGTGCAAGAAATAACACAAATTCAAACAGAGAAGCCTGAATGACTATACCCGCAACACATCTAGAGTCAAATGAAGAAGGTCATTTGCACCATGTTAAGCGACATGGAGGCAGATTCTTATCTCGTGGAACCATAATATCCAAAATGGGCACTTGGCATATGAGTTACTGTGGAACAATATACCACACATGGCTTCTTATTTCAGTTCCAGTGGGAAAACATGACTGGCAAATTTCTTTCTCTCTTTGCTTCCTACTTTATTCAATAGCAGAGGTAACAATAGCATCTGCTGCACTTGGCTGGAGCCTGGGATGAGGAAATTGTGGCTAATGAGCCTCCTAGGCATATGGACACTAACACGCTCACGCTACAGCCATGGCGCAGCCAGGCCGGCACTCCAGTGGGAGCAGCAGATACATGAGGCAGCCACTGCAAACCGAGGCAGGAATGCCAAGACAGCATGTACAGTCATTTTTAGTGGCCCGAAATGGTTTCCTCCATCGCAGCTGCTGGCACTACTGCTAAGCAGGACAAGTTTATCTCTGACATTTTCTCCAACTCCCTCTGACTTCCTGCTACCCTTTTCTGCTGCCTCAGCTTAGCTGACCACAAAGGGACTAAGCACATTTAGACTGTTCTTGGCTACACATCAGAACTTCTTTCCCTTTGTCATGGTCTTGAAGATCTGTGACTTAATTGTATCTAATGCACCAGATTATCTGCTTCGACCAGTTTAATATCAAACGTAATGTCTTCTCTCATTATACAGATGCTTTCTAGTTATTTTCCTAATGCATCTACAAAAGAGTTAAGGCGCTCTTTGATCAAATTAATGTGAACAAAATTTAAAGGACCATAATACATTGGGAACCATGTAGCTCCAGTGCTTCTGCAGACCTCAGTTCAGCAAGTGTCTATGGGAAAGCTGTCAGACTTGTTGGTCTTCATTTTGTTTTCTCATCTCTGAAATTAGATAGATAGATAGATAGATAGATAGATAGATAGATAGAGACACAGAGACAGAAAGAGAGACAGAAAGAGAGAAACAGAGAAAGTGAGACACAGAGAGAGACTGAGACACAGAGAGGACAGAGAGAGAGAGACAGGACAGAGAGAGAGACAGAGAGACAGACAGAGAGAGAGAGAGAGACAGAGAGACAGACAGAGAGAGAGAGAGAGAGAGAGAGAGAGAGAGAGAGAGAGAGAGAGAGACAGAGAGAGAGAGAGAGAGAGATTTGGGAGGCTTGAAATAAAGTCCCTTTCAGGACTGATTCATTGTGAATGAATCATACTCCTGGAGTTTTTGAGTTTAAACAGAGGCACATTAACCCCAATAAATCCTGTATTACAGGAAGATGCAAAGGAAATATATTTCAAACAGGATGAAAAAGGAGTTAGGACAACAATTTTCTTCCACCCACAAGCTTGTATTTCAGTAAAAATACTGAACAACTATGAAACAAATTAAATTGCATTTCCTCTACTTTCTTATCTATCTCATATAACAATCACTAAGTCCTGCATTTTGAGGTAATGTTGATAATCTCTGTTCCTGTTGTTATGAGAGAAATACACATTGCACACCTCGCCAGCCTGATGGGACTGGGGAGACGAGCTCCTAATAACCCAATAACCATAACAGCAATGTAGCACTCAGAGGTAGAATAAATAAAGAGAAATTATTTGTTGCTTTTCTCCATCAGGAAGTGGAGTGTTTTGCTACCCCTTTGAATATGGGCCAGTCCCTGACTTGCCCTGAGCAAAGCAAAGTAGTAGAGAGAGACCTCGTTGTCAAGAGGTGTCCCAGCTGCCTCTGCTGCTCTGAGAAGGCTGAGACCACTGAACAGGATAAAAAAGCTCAGGGACCAGGAGGCCCGGGCTAGTCTTCCCAGCTGTTCCAGCCCACTGCCAAGGAAGGAATGTGAGCCCATAGGACGCCAGCAGAATACCCATGTCCCAACCAAATAAACCACAGAACAGTAGGAAATAAGATTGTTAGAGTTTTAAATAACTGGGAAATTTTGGCTTGGGATTTGCAGTCAGTAATGGTTGATGGATAGATTTATCCCCCTCTTTCAGAATAGCTGCCAAATCGAAGGTATACAGATGACCCCAAAAGAGAAATACGGTTGTAATTCTTTCAAATATAATTCAATGCTCAAAAATAGCCCAAACACAAATAAACAAAAGCAAAATGAAAAGGTGCTGTTTTAAAACTTAATCTTACTTCACCAATCCTCTCCTTTCATCTGTTAAAATGAATTTAAGCAAGTACATGTAGCTATTCAGCTCTTAGCATCAGAAGGGGAGAGACAGTAAAGCCTGCCCCATTTCATCTAGTTTATCTTTTTATCTGCTTAGATATGTGGTGAACCTTGGTTTCCACAGCTCTGCTGTGCACTGAGGAGCGACCTGCGCTGTCTCCCTTTTCCAGCTAAAATTCAGAGAAGGGGTTTTGGGGAGGGGGAGGTGGATGGAGGGAAATGGGATGGGGAGAGAGAGGAAAAGCATGCTCACACTGCTAGGAAGAAGGTTTTGAAAAACATAAATGAAACATGTCCAAGTATTTCATGAGAAACCTGTAGTGAAATTTTGGGAATTAAAAATAGATCGTGCTGTTCCTGAAATATACACCCCAAAATTCAAAGGGCAACCATCTCAGGGACCTGCAGGCCTGAGCAGGGGGTCTGACATTATGACTCACTTTCCTTCCTTTCATCTGATCTTTTATGGTTGGCCTCTGTGTAACAGCGAAAAAGGGACAGTCACTAAGTCATATGCCACTTAAGGGCACTCCTGGGGCTTATTGTTTTGAACTGCCAAAATGCTGGGCGTCACACCAAGCATGAATAGGAAGCAATGTGACTGACTGCTTAGTAAGAAAGACTAGCATTTATCAACTCCAAAGAGCCCAGCCCTCAACAGCAGCCACCTTGGGAGGCTAAAGATTTATTGTAGCAATTCTGCTACTGTACAAAAAAATATTTTTGGAACTTTTTTTTTGGGGGGGGGCAGGAAAGAGCCTGTAGCTTGTTCCTTTGAATTCACTAATGATGGCACTGCTTTGTCTTTGAAGATGATTTTTTTTTCTCCCAGAGAACTCTAGCACCCAATATTGGGTTTGGATGGTTTCTGATCACCATACAGAATACAGGGATCACATAGGGAATAATTTTCAAGTAATGAGTCTTGTTCTTTCTATGCTCCACAAGATAATTATTAAAGAAAACCTTTTTTTAAAAAAGCAAATATTACACAAAATGCTTTAAATGTTTAAAAGAAATAGACCATTCAAAGAAGGCTTTTGGGAGGTGAAAGCTTTGGAGTGGGATGCCATTTGAAAGCAATAATTCTGCCACAATTGAAAGTCAGTTTCATTACTGTATAGTAGTGATTCTCAAACATAAGTGCTTTTTCCTTCTTGGCAGCGTCTACAGATGTTTTTGACAGTCACAACTCAGGGGAGGGTTCTGGAATTTGATGGGCAAAGGCTGAGGGTACTGCTGTGCATTCTACAAGGCACTGATCAGCTCCACAAAAATCATACTACCTAAATTCTCAATCATGCTGAAGTTGAGCAACAAACTCTTGTAATAAGTAAAGCACATTTACTGTGATGCTGATTATAAAACTTAATAGATTTTTGAAGCGTTATGTATGCTTGCTTGTTGCCACCTTTTAGATTAATATTTATATATACATGCATATGCATTTTCTAGCCTTCTAAGTTACACAAAGTTCAAGTTTATGCTTCAGAAAATGTAACAGTATTTTTATTTAAATAAAGCAAATAACCAAGTATTTTCAGTAGCCTTCTAAGTTACACAAAGCTCAAGTTTATGATTCAGAAAATGTGACAGTATTTTTTTTTAAAATAAAGCAAATAACCAAGTATTTTCAGTAGGGTAAAGCACACTAATAATAAAAATGTCAATAACTACAAACATTTATTAACTTTTTATGTGACAAGTATATGAATAAACATTTTACCCATATTATTTGATCTTTATATGGTATGAAGCAAATACTATTGTTAGCCCCATTTTGCTGATCAGGGAATCGAGGCCTGGAAAGATTCAATAACCTGATCAAATTACAGCAGCAGGGATTTGAATTCTGTGGGATGATTTTAAGTGCGTCATGTTAATCATCATATACTTCTGCCTCCCATGCCTGTTCACCCTGCCAGTCAAAGCAGATCTATTTGCTGGGTATCAACTCTTTTGTGTGCCAAAGATAGTTATGTTGTTCATAAAACATAAATTGAGCCAAATAGAAAGCATTAGTAAGGCATCCACAGAAGGCAAACGTCCTGACTAGAAAAACATAGATTCTCACCCAGGCGGTGCTTCCTGTTGGGTGTTGTAGTCTTTGGCAAATGACCTAATTTCTCAAAGTATCAATTTCTTTATCTGTAGAGTGAGGGTAGTGATAGTGCACATTGGCCATTCTCATAAACACCAAATCAACTGATAAAGAGAAAACCTGCAAAAGCCGTCATAATGCAACACAAAGGTGAGGTGGCTGCTGTTCTTGTACATAAATTGGACACAGAAAGGGGACAGCTGCTCAGGTACTCCTGAGGGGACCTTTATAATACAACAGAGATACAGCACTTTAAGGTAGACAATGTCTTACACTCATGGAACTCATGTGTCCTCTGTGGACTTTATATTAATTACATCAGTAATGTTACTTTTCTAACACATTTTCCACATCATCAGACATTCAGAGGGTTCAACTAGCACACCAAACACCTACTCTACTCTGAGTTCTACATTGTACAAACACTGAAACCATTCTGCAATTTCTTTTAATGTTTTCCTCTGGCTTAATTACGTTTAAACTATTTCAGTGGAAGTATTTTCCTCATATAGTTCTATGCAATCAAAATACTGAGCCCCCATTTTTAAAATCACCATGTTGTTTCATAAATTAAGTATTTGGTTTTTGTGCAAGATTAAAGAACCTGCAATAATCGGTTCTGCATGGTATAATTATTTCTTCTCATCTTATAATGTTCTCATAAATAAGAACATAATTTACATATTCCACCCATTTTCCTACACAGGGACACTGGTGCGTGTGCGTGTGTGTGTGTGTGTTTAAACAGTCTAGCCTTTCATCTACAGAAGGCTTACTTTTCCTACTTCTGAATTCACACATGGAAATGAATCCCAGGTTTAAGGAAAATATGAGTCTATGCTTCATACTTGTCAGCAGCACAAAACTATCACATGCTTTGGCAAGACTTTGTGGTCTTTGATCCGAAGAGACATTTGAAGGGAACATTGGGAGCAATAAAGGATGAAATTTAGAGTGAATGATTAAAAATGCATTAAATAAATTTCCATAGTGCCGGTAGCTTCTTTGGATGGCAAGGTCTTTTATTTGTATGCTTATATGCAATTCTCTCCAATCTTCTGACCTTGTAAAGGCTATTTTTCTCCACATTGAATTAGTAGGGCTAAATGGTTATCATGTGAATATGACCTAAGTAGTTTCTTGGTTATGTTTCATAAGTAAATTTGAAATTAGTAAAAAGATTAAACATTAATCTCTCAGCCCCAAATTGCATTTGATTTTTGGGGGGAGGGGGACAACCTTAATAGGCCACTGATATTTCTAGGACACTACAGATCTATATCTGCTTGCAGTTTCTGTTCATTCCAGATTTGAGGACTCACTGGATTCCAGGATCTGAAAGATTTAAGTGACCTTCCAGAGGTCTGTTTTACTCCTTTTGGCATATAGCTCCATTCGGAAGACTGACTCAGAAGTCATGATCTACCTCTATTTTGCTTGTATTTAAAAATGAATAAATTTCTCCTAGGAAAAAATATATTCCTTTGTTGTTAAAATATATAACAACTCAAGCATTAGTTTTACCCTTCAATGTTTTAGATCAACTCAATTCAACTTTAGTATCATCCCAATCTGTTCATTCCTAACATGAAGCAAGTATTTATATCAATCACTGCTCATATAATTTTGGTATTTGAAGATAGATTTTATAGAATATGTGGTTTAAATCATAAGCTTTTTTTATAAAGCAACATAAAGAACAGTGCTATAAAGGAAAAAGGGGGGAGCAAAACTTTTTTCCAAGGTATCTGAAGTAATATGTAAAAATGTAATCTGCAGTCTCCAAGGAAACGTAATCTTAATCCACAACTTGAAAGTTTACCTCCTTAATCTTTTGCAAATCCAGGTTTATAGCTGAGGGGGAAGCTGCATGTCTCCCTTCAGGTACTGCATAGATGTCTGTGAAGTGGTAACGGTAAATCTTTTTGACAAACATTTGCTCAACAGATATGGAGTGAGGAAATATGTGTAAAGAACCAGGATCAGAGTGGACAGAAAAGTGAACAGGCTATGCACAGCCTTTGCAGTGAGGCTGAAACTTGAATTGTTTATCTCTGAACAAATCACCCATGACCTCCTTGATACCCTTTGCAAGTAAAACATTTTATGGATTAAGTGATTTTAACTTTAGTGCTTAGTAATTCTTGTAGAAAACAGTATTTGCTCAGCAACTCCTAGCTATTTTCATATTTTGATTATTTATGTTAAATTGATTAAGGTGTTGAACTGCCTTTGATACAGAAAGAATCAAAGAAATGTTAAGGCATGGTAATGTGTTACGGAGTCAGAAAGGATGGAGTTGTTGATTCTTATTAGGTCATCAAGGAAGAATGGACAGTGAAATGCTCCCCAAATGGGAAGTATTTGGGGAAGATATGAACCACAAAGTGATCTAAGGACTAAAAAATTTGCTTGGTCTATGTAGGGTATAGAATAGCATTTCTAATAGTAATGGCATGAGCTCAGGTAAGAAAATGGATCTCTAAATTTTACAAAGATGATGGGGAAGTAAAAGCAGTATCACATGCAAAGCACTCTTTACCTCTAAAGACTTTTCAGTTGAAAAAAAATGATTTGATGTTGAATAAATGCTCAACTACCATTACTATTATGGCTAAAAAGCAAGGAGGCATGCCTATACTTTGCCATGAAATTGACAGCATGTGGTTAAGAACACTGAAGCCAGATTTAGCAGAAACTAATAACTGAGAAATAGGGATAAATTAAAGGCAATTTTAAGTAATGAAACATTCATAAACAGATTCCAATAAAAAGAGATGTACATATAGTCTTATGTTAAAAAAATGCAATCTAGCCTTGAAAATCTCATGTTCATGTCAATAAAAATTACTTCTATACAATATGACACTCAAGGGACCTTGAACAATTAATGACTGAACAATTACCATGGTGATGTAAGAACTGGGTACAAATTAACCCATGCCCTCTGTGAACCCAAGCATATAGGATCAGTGCATGTACAGTTAAACATGCCAAGTGTGAAGCTACTTGAGGAAAGTTCAGAAAACATAGTTTAGTTCTTCTTGTGAAAGACGAATAGGTTATAAGTGTAGGAGTCTTCCCCAAGCTTACAAGTCAGATGTCTACAATATGAAGCAAGCCCATAAATGGAAGAACTAGTATGTAGATGAAACAACAGGGAAAATGTAAACACTGGATAGTGTACTCCTGCTTAAATGGATTCATGCTCACAGTTTTAAAAGACTGCCATGTGTATCAACACAATTATGAGAGGCCAGTTTGAAACCTGTTCAATATATGTAGGAATTGTTCTTTCAGATGGATTATGAAACAGGCTGAAATATCATCAGGTAGAGAAGGGGACTGACTGAAATGCCCTACCAAATAACTTGCTGAGATCAAGAGATAAGATAGAGTTACTGGAATGCACAGCTAGTGCGAGCAGCCCAAGGAGTAGGCAATGAAGTATGCAGGGCTGTGAATGCAGCATTAAGTTTGGATTTTATCTAAGAGGCACGGAGAACCCCAGCATCGAGGTTTGTGAGTCTTCAACAGCCTCATTTTAAAGGGTTCAACTATTTTTCAACTTTTTATAAAAAAAAAGGTATGCTGTCCTGAAGATTTTTCTCTAATTCACAGCATTAAAATGTCCTCGATTGTGGGGGAAAAAAAAAAAAACCTGATGGGATTACTATGATGGACAATATAAAACCTTATAAAAACCTGCTCAATGAACTATTCTGATATTTATAAACATCCGGTTATTTAATAATATGAGTAACGCACATCATACAGGTGCTATGGTATTTTTTACCTAGAGTTTTATGTACTCGGTGGCTCTTTAAACTGACTCAATAATGAAATGCTAACAATTTACCATTAGTGCTTTTTTCTACATGCTGTGCACTGAACTAAGTGTATCCTTTCATATCCTTACATTTGGTCCTCACGAAAATCTGACTGCCATGACTAGCATTACCTGACTTTATGAGTGAAATAGAGTATAACAGAGATCAAATAATGTCCCCAAAGGCACAGAGCCAGTAAGTAAGTGTTCAAGTGTACCCAGGCTGTCTCTCTCTAGGACGAGCACTCTGCACACTCTGCATGGATTAGTAGAGAGCTGGAGTTGACCCTTCTCTCATTACCTTTTGAAGGAGACTCTCTTTTGTGAATATTATAGCCTGTTTCCTTCTCCTTGGCCTTCCAAAGTCTTCTCTGCACTTATTACAGTCATCTCCATAACTCTTACCATTGATTTTAAAATTATTACTTATTTAATGCTCTTTTTAACTCTAGTCTATTTATTACTAGAAAGAACCACTGGAGAAAGTTGAATTTTTCTTTCTTGGTCCTACTGCCTCAACTCCATTTTGGTTACGTCAGAGAAAAAAATTGAGTACATCAGAAGAGAAGCAAAAATATGAAATATAGATTATATATTTCAGAGTATTTTTGTGATTATTTGTAACATGATCATGGTAATTGTGATCACTCTCCCTTGGGGAATTGGCTATTTTGGGCTTTTGCATACTTTCTTACAACTTAGGGGTGGTTTCAAAACTAACATTTCTGAAACATCACATGAGTAACTGCTATTTAGAATGACTTTAATCTGCTGCTCTATCAGAAAAATTATGTTCAGGTTTTAACACATTTATATCCAAGTCCACAATTTGCAATAGTTTGGATGTTGATTATTTTGACATGACATTTCCTAAGTAAAAAGGCCAACATTTCTTACCAGATACATGAAATTATCTACGAGTAAACACAGATCATTTCACAGAGTTCAGTTTATGGTATATTTTTCCCTTATTGTTTTGAAATCAATAACAAATTTCTTTCATCAACATACTTACTCTTATGTTGTTTGTTTCAATACACAGCTTCTCCAGAGCCTCAGGCACTGTGCTTCCAAATGTCAGCAGCTATTAGCTTTGCGTGTTCATCTTTATTTCCTCATTTCTCCTGAGCAGTCTGAATCTCTCAACGGTGACTCCAGATGACTTAAAATAACGTGTGTGTGTGTGTGTGTGTGTGTGTGTGTGTGTGTGATGCATATTCTCAAAATAAAGCATTGTTGCTACCTTTTTTCTCGTATATACTTGCTTGCAAACCTTTTTGGATCTCTCAAAATGCCTAAAGTACATGCCTTGCTCATGATTCACAGAGACAAATTTCATTTTAAATTTATCAATATATCTTAGTTTTTTTATGCCTAACTTTAATGGATGCATATTTTCAGAGAGTGAATACGCTATATTTCAAAATGCAATACAAACATCATAATGTTCTTTTTTTGTCAAGACCTTCCAAGTTTAGTTTCCCTAATTTTTGTTTCTATTACCGTACATATAATTAATGGTGTATGTACCTTATTGTCGCAATTAGGCATATGAGAACATTTGTTATGAATCCAAATTTCCTGTTTCTCTACCTTTGGCCAAACTTTCTCTGAAAACATTTCATGCAATGCATGTATAATCTTTATAAACAAGTGAGTTCAACTTTTGCCAAGCACCTGTACCACGTAACCAGGTGCATTGTTTCTTTGAAGACTGTAAAAATGTTTGTATAACAGAGTTCACAAACTGGCCAAACTAAGGCCTGATCTAGAACAACAAGCTGGCGAACCAGAAATCTACTTTCATAACATGGAAACATTTACTTAAATTAATAAAAATCTTGACTATCCCCTATTTTAGGTGTAGGAGAGTAACAACTAGAAAACAAGTCACCAATATGTCACCATCTTCTTTCTGATGATTAATTCTGAGTCAAATCCTGTATTGTCTCACTTAACATTTCTCTTAACCAAACATGTAGAACATTTACAGCATTTATTCTGATCTACCCATTGTCCCATATTTCTTGGAAACGAGCCCTCATTGTGAGGGTCTACTTTATTTTGCTAGAGTAGTTACGGGTTGTGAAAGAGTTATGCTATTAATTTTTAATGTGAGTGTTTTATGATAGATGCTTTCTTTTTTTTTTTTTTAAGGAATTCCCATGCTTAAAATTCACTTACCTTTTTAAAAGCCCCATTTTTTCCTGTCTTACTTAGGTTATAAAGAACAATTAAGAGATTATATTGGCTACACATTTATATAGCAATAAATATAGGCTCTAACTAAATATCTTAAATGTTAGTAGTGGTACTTGAGAAGAACTCAGGCAACTGTAAGAAATCAGTTAATATTAAAAATGTATGAACATTAAACAGAGGATGAGTGGTTTTGTAGAGGATGTTAGAATTAAGTAAAAATTATAAAGATAAATACAGGATCATTATCTTTGAGAATATAGCTTCTTCCAAATAATAGGTCTTTGTATACATTTTATTAACTTAATTTAAAAGATCTACTTAGCATACTGGTTATATGCGAATTGATATTAATAATGTATAAAAGGCATTTGTCTTTAGGCAGTAAGATATTCTCTCTGAAACTCTTTACTCAAAACAATTCACATAAATGTTTCTAAGAATGTTCCTCAACATAGGAGGTGAAACTTTGCCCTAATTACAAGATCAATACAAGATGTTATTCTTTTTAAACATGTGTTTATGGCCATGAATATGCTTAATATTGAATTTATTGATTTCTTTTAACCCAAGGATCCCCACAGCAATGGGATCATTGTCTACTGTCTCCAGGGACAATGTACCCCTTTATCAAATCCTTCCAATTGCTATAGGGCAATTCCTAGAGTGACAACAAATTGCAAAAACAATACCAAATGAGTAATGACTTAACTGATTCCTCGAAAGGCTTCTGACTGCAAGAAGAACAAAGGCTTTGGTGGGCCTTACCTGCAATGCACGACCATTGGGCCTGCATCAGGAGGGTTACAGGTTTTGACTCTTCGTAAGAAAGCCAGGAAAGGCGTGGGGTGCTCTGGAACACCATGATCAGGCCAGGCGGTGAACTGGAATTGTCTCACTTCTCTTTTCTCACTTGAACCATTCTGTGGTACAGGAACACAGGCTGAAGTCTGCTTTCCCCACCTCAGTGGTCCTGGTGTCACATCCCTAAGAGGCACTCTCTTAATGCCTCCCCCCGCCCCATATCCTTTTAGGAGACACATACTTCAGAGATATAAACCCCAAGCTGTCTGTAAATGACAAATAGCTGCTCAGGAAGATAAAACTCTTAGGTGAGAAGCAATCTATTGTTCAGCATTAACCATCAGGAATGCTCCTGTTATACTTTACAAAAAGAACTAGTGCCTTTTCATCTATTTTTCATTTGCTGCGACTTTTGTTTAGAGTACAAGTTTCATATTTACTGATAAATTGCCAGCCTAGGAGAAGAATTGTTGGGTGATAATGGAAGAATTATTTCACTCTTTACTGTTGCCAGTGGGATCAAGATTTAAGTAAAGGCTGGAGAGACTTTATTTCTCAAAAAGTTTTCTTTAAATAAAAGGGAAGGCAAAAAGACAAAACACAAACCTTGTAAAGTGCAAATGTTCGAACACAGTATGTGGCCAGCTCCACAGTATCGAGCAGTGTCACCTGGATGAGTCCATGGGTTTCTGTGCCTCTGCTGGGCCAATATTGGTCACACTTCACCTATAAGAAACAAGTGACACATTCAGGGCAGATGCTTATCCATTTCTCCATTAGCTCTACTTCGTTTGGCTGTGGAAGGAAAACAGCTTTTCTGCATTTCATTTTATGTTGATCTTTTCTGGTGTGCATTCTTGTTATCCCAATATATGTAAATTACTGCTCTGATGCCAATATAAGCCACATTTTTCAAACTGGTAGGAATATTAAGCAGTAACAGATTCAATTTTCCTGAGAAAAATTAGTTGCAGATTGTTGCTCAGCAAAAGAAGGAGAGAGGTACTTGAAATTTCAGAGTGTTTGGGGGGAAAAACCCCACAAATTTGTCTTAGCTATATGTTATGATTCCTATCAGGAAAATTTGATGTAGGCATTTTAAACTACAGGGTGAGATAGCATTCATCTATCAAGAGCTAAAAGGCACAAGGTATTTCATCTTATGCTATTGCAATTTCCAAATATGCTTGTTTAAAGAAAAGTAGAAATAATTTGAAAATCTATCAAAGTACAATAAACAACATAAGCATATATTTTTCTGAAAAAAATACAAGACAAATGGTATTTGTGTCCAAAAGAAATTAAAGCTGTAATGTCTAGCAGGAAAAGATTTGTTTGTTTTTAAGAATGGTCTCCGAGGGTAGTACAATAACAGTACAAAGTTTAGATAATTTAAAATTCATTTGAGATAAATAATCTACAATTTCTAGGTAGAGTAAAACAAAAGCACATAAAAATATTCAACTCAATTAGTTTAACATGCAACAAAGAGTAATTCTAAGTCTGCAATGAGCCTCAAATTTACTGAATGTATCTGTTGGGCATAAAAAAGCATAATAAAAATGACAAATATAATACTGTATTTTCTGGTAAGGCCATAGATCAGAACATATTTACCCTTTCGATCTTGGGTTAAAAGAAAAATGGAAGTGATCTTTAACTGAAAGAAAAGGAAATGCTTTTCTGTAGGTAAAGAAAACTGACAACTATTTTAAATTAGGAAGCATACTCTTTACTTGAAAAAGAAAGAACTGACAAAGTATAGCCTTTGAGCTTCAACAAAGACAATCGGGTATTATTATAATAAATACTAGAATAATAGACGATTAGATAATTAGTTGCTTTTATGTTCAATATAAATATCAGCAGCATTCTGTGAATAATATTGTAATTGTTTCTAAGGAATAACAGTGTCTACTTCTCTGAGATCTCAGGCTGATCCCATGTGGATACTGGATCTTGTAGAAACACAGAGGTTTATCCCCTACACAATTTTCTCCACAAGAAAAGGAAGGAAAGAAATTTGCTGTATGTTTATCTTGGTAAGCTAGAAATTAAATTCTCAAGGCTTGATTTCTATGCTTTTCTTTCAACTGTGAGATCACATAAACACCACCTTTTTGATGAAAAACATACAAAAGAGTTCATAGTAAGTTAGAAAATTTGTGTTTTAATAGGATTAAAACAATATTTTGCATGTTTCCCTGAATGAACAGAATATGCTTGCAGTTTTATTTCTACCATATGCTCTTACTCAAAGAGAAAGGAAGACAAAGGAAAAATAGTTCTTCAAGAAGAATACTCACCTAGCATGACCAGATTTGATCTATCTGTTCTCCAACCCTCTCCCCCCATTTAATCCAGGTTACATCTGACATAATTAGCAAAGACTACCTACCACTTGAGAGGAATAAATGATACTTAAACAGTGATGATTCAGATGGGAGGGGGAAATTACGAAAATTAGGCCTAATGCTTTGTTTTGGACCATGAAATAGATGTGAATTGATGTCCTGCTGCTGAGAATAAAGTAACTTTGTAGGCCTCATACTGCAATTATCAGGAAAGAAGATACTAACAATGTGTTGAGTTTAAAGACTCAAGAGAAAATGGAAACTGATTGTTTGACAGTTTTTGCTGGACAGCAACTCTATGAAATAAAAAACAACTGATAAAATCCCACGAGAGCCAGTATCACTATGAAATACACAAAAACACCACAGTAATGCAACAAAAACATCTCTAAGGTCAGTTCATATACTGAACCAATTTCAATACAGTTCTATTTCAGAACTGGGAACTGGTTAAACACAGACTGATGAGTGAGGTAAGATATAGGAGATGAGGAATGGGAATTCAGCCTTTATGCAACTGTTAGAAAAATCACTCAATTGTTTAATGATTCTCTAGAGATCTGCACCATCCACAAAGCATAGAAAAAACTAAATTCAAACTAACTAAACTATGCTCATACTTTCAGTAATAAGTTTGAGACTGCTGTTTGCATCATCTTACTATGGGGAGGAAATGCTATGAAAAGTTCTAGCTAAGAGGAGAAAGCAAATTGCTTTGGTCCTCAGTGTAAATAATGTACTCAATGTTATTCCTTTTCCAAAAGAATTGTTTTGAAATATTTAAAACTAAACTGCAGAATTGGGAGCAAGTTTTCAAGTAAGTACATCTAAACACAGCCATTTCACTCAGGAAGTCTTTTGCAAAGGGAGCTTATGAACATAAATCGTCCAACACACATGGACACACACACGGTCTCTGTGGTGGGATTAGATGCTTCCCCTGAGCTTATCTGGACAGTGATGTGGACATGTTCTTCCCTTTGCCACTCAGCCCCCTGGCGCTTCCTGTCTCAGCACCGTTCTCCAAGCAGCCTGCACAAGTTCATCTGATTTCAGAGAGTGAAATTTCAGAGCTTACCTTTACTGGCAAACATTGTTTAAGGTTTCCATTTTCAGACACACTGTATACAAATAATTTGCGATTTCAGTATTAGAGAATGGGTGTAAAAGGTAGTGAAAAAAAAGGACAGAACAATAGAAATGATTGTTTTTCTAATTAGCTAATGTAAATGCTAGTTCTATTTTCCTCTCTTGAAATGTTTTGCTTTGACAAAAGCTCATCTCCCCTTGATATAGTGAAAGAAAAATGTCAGTATTCCTGGAGTTAATATCTGCAAGGTTTCATGCAAAAAACTGGGTGTGAGACAGGAGGACTGCGCTTGTGTGTGTCAGAGGCAGAAAGCAGCAGCAGCTACTAAATACAAATACTGATTTGTGCCTTTGTTATTGTCATTTTTAAATTTTATGATGATTAAAAGAAACCTCAGGACTGATTCAAGGAAGGTCAGGCAGAATCTCCCAGATGATCACAAAGCTGCTTTTCTATTTCCAGGACTGGAGTCTAGTTGCTCCCTCTGAAAAATGGAAACAGTATCTCTGGCATCTCACACCCATGGCAAGATTAGACAATAATGCTGTGATGTCCTAACAGCTACTTTGAACAGTCATTTAACAGGGAGAGCTATTACTGATTATCAGATTTTTTGGTGAGTAATATAAATATGCAAAAAAGGAGAATGTTATAATTTTAGTAGGTATTGATTCCGGACAGTATAGATGCAAGCAAGCCAAGAGGTTAGCAGCTATGTGGATATCAAGGTGAAAGGGGACAGATTCTGGCCTAATCCCTCAATTTTAATGAGTAGGTCCAGTTAGGCAGGCCAGACCTACTTCTTCAAGGAGGCAGCATGCAATTCCAAAGAAATTCCTTTACCACCCTGGGCTCCCTCCTGTTGTGAGAAGAAAATGTCAGATCCTGGTATGGGAAAGGATGGCACCTTTTACCACCCTTTTACCCAGTACTGCTTAGAAGAACATCACCCAGGTACAACCTGAGGGCTAAACTGAAGGAGATGGTTTAAATATGGAGCTGAATTTGAGAGAGATGTTTCTTTCTACCATTGGAGAGTGTTGAGTCTCAAACAGAAGTTTCATTTTTCTAAAATTACGTGAAAAATTGGCTGGCTACTACTAAATACATGCTAAAGAATTAACTGTTTTCATGATACACTATCTAAAGTTCAGTTAGCGGAATGATAAAACATTTATATTTAAGAGAAGATCTTGTCACTAGACACAGTGCATAGGTGATCACCCAATGGGACTGCTCACTCTGTCCTGGGAAACACTCTCATTCTCTACTCTCACATGGCTTAGCTCATAAGTGCCTGGCACATTTCACACATTTAAGAAAGACGGTCAACTTTGTAGTCCATTATACTGTGGTCTAGATTGGCTTATTTTTAAATTTCCTGAAACAATTTAAATTTCTGAAAACAAAACCATCTTATTTCAATTTACCAAAGACATATGGAGCATAGCAAAGCTCCAGAATTTCCCGTTGTAACAAACTTAAACCTCCGAAGAATTCTAGCATCACTCATATGGATGCATTCGCTACCTGGCACTGTGAAAAGCCTGTCTACACTCAGGTTATTTAGCCAAACAAGGGCTTCAAACAGGAAATAAATATGTGAGGCACTGTAACTATTGCTAAAAATAACTCTGAACTCATATGTATTGTAGTAAGTTTGGGCTGAGCTGTTAAAGAGTCAGGATTCTATGAGGAATGGGTAAGTATGGTAACATTAGAAAATTTAGCCCATTTATCAATGGTCATTGAATAAGGATCACTGTAAGAAAAGAAAGCTAATTTCTATGCATTATAATAACTTCTGGTAGTTTTTCCACAATAAGACCAGAGATCATCTCAATGACTTTAGTCTTTTTTTTTTTTTTTTTAGCAATAGTGTTATTCTCTGCACTGAACTAGTAATATTTGACCAAATATATTCCCAAAGGGTAAAACAGGCCAGTTTGTGCATTTCCTTGTTTTATTTTATTTTTGCCGACTAGTAATCAGTGGAGGATCAGGAAGCAACAGAATAACTGAAATGAGAGTGATACTAAAGCATCCGACCACCAATGAAGTCACACATGCAACTGTAAAGCTGAAAAACATTATTCTCTAAATAATTCATAAATTTGCTTTTGATGAACCAGTGTAAAATTTCTAAATCTGTTATTAATTTACAAAAATATATTTTATGTTTGGTGTTCCAGTGGAAGTTGATGTAGAAAGCTGCCCTGAACTTTTTTAATGACTTCCCCATTAAAATGATAAGCATATGTTTCTAGTTTGGGCACTGAGTTATATCCAGAGAAGGTGACCCTTTCAGTGGCCAGGTAGTGTGTGGATATCAGCTCTTCACATATAGGTTGGGTCCTTAGAGTGTTTACCCCATACATAGTAACTTCAGAGTGGAAGCTGGAGGGCCGAGGATTTAGCTCAGCAGTGTAAGCGCCTGCCTAGCAAGTGCAAGGTCATGAGTTCGATCCCCAGTACAAAAAAACAAAAAACAGAGTGGAAGCTGGATATCCTAACTAGCTCTACAGATATCTCTGTTCTGCCTGGTCTGCTAAAAAGCTTCCTTTGACCCAGCCACATTTCAGTACCATTGTTAGCAGCAGTATCATTATATGACTTACTGTATCAAGGCAAAGATAATATCCATATACTAGCCAGTATAAATATGTGCATTCTGCAAATCTAACTACCAGTACAACTCAGCAGTGCATGTCAACCAAACATCTTCCTTGCCTGAAATTTTATGGATAGAGGACAGAGTAAAACATACATCAACTGGATGTTAAAAACTGGAAAGCATAGAGAATAATACACACTTCTCAGAACCTTCAAAGTAACCTAATCCAACCTGGAAGATCTATAGGCAGGTATGCACAGAATAAGGCTTTTGCATAAAGTCACTGGGAACAAAACTGTGTCTCCTTCTCTGGTCCAGCTTTTCCTTAGGTTACCATGTCTCTCTTTAATAAGAATGGCCGGAGATAGAATCTGTAGGTGCCCATTCTAAATAGAGACGGCTGAAAAAGGAAAGAAGGTTGAAAATCCAAAAAGCTAACAAAGAAGCTGGTGGGATTTTTCTCTTGTCCCTGACACTGTACTTGCTGGCAGAGAAAAACGGAGAGTGTGGAACTTGCTAGATAAGGACCCAAGCATCCTTTTGGTTGCCAACACTCTTTTTGTTGAGCATCACTCTTTTTGTTACCAGTGTCCTATTTACATTAAGTATCCACATTTTCAAAACAATCCATACATCACACAGATTCCAAAGGCAATGTTTGTGTTACGTTCCTAAAGTTGCTTAAGGAAAAAGCAGTTCTGTTGCCCTAGATAGGCAGGGCTTTAGGATGCAGTTTGAAAAATTAAATGTTCAAGGCCTTCGGCACTTCCAGTTCTATTTGGAAAAGGACACAGACCTGGCATTTGGAAAGCATTTGCTCTCCATTAAACTTACCGAACCTTGACAAACCAGAGAGGCCAAGAATTAGTCTGCCACTGGCCAAGGCTGGGCTTTCCAAAACCAATAACAATGAAAACAATAACTGAGTGCCATTTATATGCTTCCACACAGTCCTGTCAAATTTTAACCCAAAAGACCTCACAATCTGAAAAGCACTTCAAGATTTATTCTATAGAAAAAGAAGAAACTGTTGGACCAGAATCTCCTTGTTTGCAGTTTCTTGCTCAAAATTGCTCTTTTGGCCACAGAACTAAATGTGAATGTGTTTCCATCTCACCCTGACTCTCTAACAGGGAAAGTTTACAAAAAGGACTTTCAAGGACTACAGAGGTAAGTGGTCATGGGGTCAGAAGTGTTCTACTGGCCAAAAGTCAGTTCTTGGTATCACAATCCTCTTAAATGATTAACACAGTAAAGAAACACCAGTCCAGTTTCTTTGGCCTTGACAATATCTAATCTCTACTTATTAGCACAAACAATAAAACTCAGTAGTGTAAGTCTTTTTCTATTTTCTGGTCCTAGAAACAACCACTGTTGTGACACACAAAACACTTGATCTGCTTCAGTAATCATGCCATCCACCAGTATGCATGATTCTGTCTTTGGGAATGGAAAATGGAATTCAGATAGTTTGCAAACCAACAACAGAATTTCTCCCTTCTATCCTGGTATTTTCAACACTAACAGGTGTGGCCTACAATGCATGACAATTCAAATCGTATGGCATTTGTTGTCAATAATTTTCTCCTCAATGTGAATGTTTACAGAATCAAGTCAAGCTATAAAGGTAGTTCTTTAAGCAAATCAATCCTCACCACAAAACTTGAAAGGTTGTGTAAGAAACAGCAGTCTCAAATATCAGCGGGGAATAAAGGCAGGCTGTTGAGGATAAAAGAATGACACTCATCTCCTAACTCTGTTTAAGCCATTTCAGCATCTAACCCATCAAAGGTGCTCCAGGATTTGGCAAAGAGAAGCCTTCTACATTCCCTCTGTCTCGTGCATGTCAAGACAGGAAACAAAGTAGAAGAGAAACAGCCAAAAGCATATCGATGAAAGGAAAAGAAAAAAGTAGACGGTCACCCACTAAGTAATAGAGCTCCTTAGGCCAGGAATCACCTTGGCCAACCCTACCTTGGAGACTATAATTCTTCAAGGGAAGCTGCCAACTACATACTCAGTTACCCACAAATAACATCCTTTGAGTGGAAATCTCAGCTGTATACATTTTACTTTCCTGCCAGTGTTTCATTTTTTCCAAACTTTTTCTTCCCTGCATGCGGTTGCCCAGACCAATTCATGTACTCATTGGCATGTTATGAAACATGGAAACAATTAAAGACCACATTCAGGGCACCAGAATGACTTGCTAGAGAATCAGTGAACTCCGCAAAACTTGAGAAGATTTGGCAACACACATGGAAACTGTGGGGTGAAACCCACTAAGAGTATCTTATATCACACAGTACATTCTGCAGCAGTTTTGCATTGATCTCTGTGTTTCAGGGAGCAGTCATGCTTTACCTTCACAATCTCCAGCTCTTAGACTTATTTTGTTTCTTTATATATCCCAGTGAAACTCAGGAAATAGTCATGTTAATAATTTTCTCTTCAGGCTACCTGAATGTATATAAGTGAAAACAGTTTCACAAGATACTACTGCAACTAGAGGCAACTGAGGATTCTCTCAAGGCCATAACTGAGGTGGAGTGACAGCATTCGAAAAATCAAAGAACTTGAGTTTTCAAAGAACCAATTGAAGTCCTAAATCGGACTCATCCTTGGTATAGGCTTCTCTGGCCATTGAAATGCTAGGAATTGTCAGTTATCTAGAAAGCAACCAGTCAAATTGCTAGCACTGTCGTTGAACTCAGCAGCCTTTTGTCTCAGAGCTTTTCTAACTCAGGGAAAATTACAAGCACTGCAGACAAATCTCAGGCCAGAGTGAGTGAACCAGACCCAGACAAAACAGACTGAAAACATGAGCCTAGCTCATTTCCTAGCATCCTAAAACAGGTACTGGGCAGGTGGCAGGTACCTGTAATTCTAGAACTCTAAAGGCTGAGGCAGAGGATTATAAATTCAAGGCTAGTCTGGGCAACTTAGCAAGACCTTATCTCAAAAAAGAAAAAGAAAAAACAATGAAGGCATGAGATCCAATGTGGTGGTACGTGTCTGTCAGTCCAACCCTTTGGGAGGCCAGAGCAGACAGTTAGAATTTTAAGATCAGCCTGGGCAATTTGGTGACTTGCCAAGAGCCTGACTCAAAACGAGCAAACAGAATAGAAAACAAAATTTTAAAAGGACTGGGTATGTAGCTCAGTATGAAGGTCTGGGTTCAATCCCACGTACCCCAATCAATCAGTCAATTGATTGAGCAATTAGAAAAGGGAATGGGGAGGGAATGTGAAACCTAGTCCAAAGGAAATGGTATCAAAAATATGTTACCTTTATGGACAATAGTTATTCCTCTATGAAAACTGTGTCTCCATAACTCATGACTTTTATATATATCAGTTCAAGATATGGTTACAGTAACAGTGGCAGCCAGAATGTCATTTTGTTCTATCAGCAGACTGATTATCAAGGTCCCTGTGCCAGGATCTACATTCCTGAGACTGCATCCCTGGGAACTCAAGTTCAAAAGAATCTTAAGGTCTGACATCCACTATCTTCTTGAACAAAGCACACAGGTATGCGACACTGGGAACAAGGAGCAGAATTAATCATGCAAAATGGCTCTGTAAGATTGATCAGGGTTCACTGTCAACCACAGCAAAACAAGTTCGCTTCATGTGGGAGCTAAAAGTGAATTACTTAGAAGGCAGCTTTAAAGGAAAGTGATACAATGGCACAGCCACCAACCTTGGAACTGAGCTGAGACTCATGGAACCACCTTGCCACATCCTTCATTTCAGGCAATATCCACACGGATATTTCCATATATTTCCCAAAGCAGAAATGACACACAGATAGGGTAACGCATGTGCCATCAGGCAGCTAGTCAGGGCTGCAGATGAGATCTGAGCCAAGACACTGGATGGTAAAGCTCTCCCCTTGGAACTCTGCTTGTTCTCGATTGAGTTGCCTCCTTCACAACAGTGACCCAGGCAGTCCTGTATAACACCGTGCTATCTTCTCCTCCTTTCCTTCTCTTTTCATCAGGCCAAATCCACAGTCAACAGGAACTGCTGCATACTTTTTGCTCACTGAAGTGTTAACACGGAGGGAAATTTTATTCTGGAAAAACATAGTCTTAATCTAAATCATGAAACTTCAGGCATTAGCCCTTGCAGAGATGATTTTATACTATGGTACCCAGACCAACTGCCTTTATGAGGGGGACTTGAGGAAGTTCCTAAGTGGAAACAGGCTATTTCAAGTGTCTGCTGTGAAGTTGGCTGCTGGGAACTGAGAATTTACTTGACTTCCTAGGTTGGTCTGCAGAACCATAATGTCTCTAAAACATGAGGCTATGTATCTCAGTAACAACTAACCACTATTTCTAACATTGCTTTGTGCAGGGAAATTCAACCTAAGTTCTTTGAGAACCCAGAAACACCTTCCTCCTTCTTCTTGCTACTTAGGTAAAAGACAACTGGGCAGGAGAAGGGTTAGATATGGAGGATATGAGGAGGAAGAGGCGAGATACAGCTGGATACTTCTTCCCAAGGGTTCTAGATTGAGAACAAAGGGTTTTCAGGTGTTGGGGGTCAGGACTCACTTGTATGGTGACACTGATAATGTCTGGGATTCCTCAATTGCCTACTGACTGATGCAGGTCATTGCAAGCTTAGGTACAGGTTGAACCAGCACAGAATAAAAATTATAAGACAGCATTTTAATTGGTGTCTTTAGGCCATTTAACACAGGAGAAAGCTAGCTTGCAAGAGCAAAGAGTAATTAATGAAGGAAGCAAACAAAAGTTCATTTAGTAACTTCCAAATAAGTCCCTCTGTCTGAGGGGTGGGGGAAAAGGTAGCCTGCAACAGAAAGATAAACTGCAGGTATTTAAGTCACAATGCCTTCCGCCAAGAACTGCTCATTACCATCAGATGATGCAGCAACAGTGGAGCCAGTTAGAACTAACTTTATTATTAGAAGCAATTAGGGAGAAAAGGGGGCAGAATTTCATTTGGTTATTTCAAAACAAGTTTCTGTGCACAGTTTAATGAAGGCCTGCAGTGTCAAGATAAAATGTGTATTTTACTGAAAACAGCTTTGGCAAAGGACTGCTTGTTACCAGCTGGTATCTCCAGGAAGAACAGACAGGGTAAGTTGGATTTACATGCGTGCTATAATATAATAGTTCAGCTGTCTCAGCTTCAGAGGCCTGTTACCAGGCAGTGTGGCCTGGGTAAGTATGTGTGTTCTGGAGCCAGAATGTCTGTCTTCAATTCCTATCTCTGATCTTGGCAAGAAAATGACCTTGGATGACCTTTTCTAGTTTGTTTGGCATTGGTTTAGTCACATATAAGGTAGAAATCATACCAGTTTTTATCTCATAGGGCTTTAGTAATATATCAGTGCACTGAATATATGTTAGACATATAATTATTAACTGCTATATTCTAGAATCATTTGCTTAGAGGTTGCTTTTAAACTACTTATATATAGTGGTTATCCTAAGCGCAAATCAGTAAGGGGCCTATTTATAACCTTTAATTGGGGTTTACATGTAAAGTTGGTGACAAATATCTGGTTTCAGTCATAGTCACTTTTACATAGCTTCTTTTCAAACAAAATTTTAGCATCTCTAAGAAATTTAGATGTTGTGAAATGATGTCATTGCTTTTAAGGTTTACTAGAACAGCTGTGTACCATAACTTTTGATTTCTAACTTTAATAACAGTTGCAGTATTTTTAATATGTCCCTATATGTGATCTTTTCCTTTATTAATATCCCAAGCACCTTTAAGTCTTCCCCCTTATACACACACAGCTGGCCTAGGAAACACGGTGATGTTAGAAGAACACGTCCACTCTCTCATGTTAAGTAGGGGATCTGGCTTTGACTCTACGTATTCTCTTTAACTGACCATGGTAAAAAAGACCCCGCAGCTGATCTCAACTGTCAATGTCCCCACTTATCAGTGAACATATGTGCCATCTTTTTCAGAGACCCCTTCATTAAAATCTCAGGTTGAAGATTTTTTTTCAGATGGTTACAAAATTTGCACATGCAGTGGGGAATATGGCACAGTGCACACACATTATGTTTTCATTTTCCAAATCAACGGCATTTAACTAATGTGTCATGCACCAAAATATTGGACCCCTAAGATGAATAAAACTCCTTTCTTGGATGTTAACAAGCAATAACTTGCTATTAAAATCTATTCGCTTTGGAGACGTCTAAACTAGCAAAACACCCCTGTGTACTTATGTGTTTTCTCAGCCTTGTGTTAAGCCATATCGTTTTCCATGCTGCTCTGAATTAACTTATGCTAATTTGAATAATTTAAGTAAGAGCCTCTTTTATAGTATTTAGATCTTACCCTATAGATTGTGAGAAACAAAATGTTGAAAATTCTAATACACATTGGTGAGATTCTCCCAGAAACCTGTGGTTTCTTGATCAATGTAAGTTTAGGAATAGATTCAAGCTGACATTTATATTCTTTAATTGAACTGTACATGTCCTAGAATGTTCCTCCTCCCCCTTTAGCAATCACAACATCCTAACCTAGGAGAAACTCAATTTTGAAAAGACCCCCAAGATTTTAAAGAATGATTTTTATCAGAGTTGTTGATGCTGATTCACAAGTTAATATCTGTCAGAAACAGTTAACCTTAGGGAAAGATTATATTGTGACTAGAATAAAACACACAACACAGAGAGACTCTGCTGGAAGATGGAAGTGGTAGATACCGCCCCTTACCCTAGATCTTTCTTCTAGTTTTGTCATCATGACAACTGTGGCACTCCGTTGCTCCCATATCATTCTCCAAAAGTCCCCAAAAGTCTCAGGAAGAGAGCCTTGTGTTGCAATATAGGCGTTTTGTTTCCGATAGCCGTCTATGTAGTTGGCATTCACATAGTCACTTCCTGGGATTCCTGTAAAACAATGAGTGTGACTGAACTAGGTGAGCAGATCCCAGGTGACAAGAGCCTGGAAACAACCCAATGTTGGTGTTATATTATTGTCCCACATTATGCTAGAGGAGGCACAATTTATTAAAGTTTGGGTTCTAAGTAAGATTAAAAACAGATCCTATTGTGACCGTAATTCTTTAAAAAATGCATTACTCCAGCTATCAAGTATTTATAACATGACACAATGGATCACAAAAGAAAGAGAAATGTAACAGATGGTCCACACAATGCCTTTTCTCTCACAGGTTCTCTGCTTTCTCTGATACACCAGCAAAAAAATAGTTCATAAGGACAATAAATAATCTGGTCACATTCCTCCCACATATTAATCCCCACTTTCTAACAAAAATCTAAAAAACGAAAGAATGCCTGAGTCTGAAAAAGAAATATAAGGTGGATCCTGTCAGAATAACAAACTATTTGCTGCAGAGGAACTATCAATTCCCTGATCCTCACAATGTCATGACTGTCTTTTCCCAAAAGTGGGAATAGGAGACTAGAGGAACACACACCTTGGCCAAGTGCACCATGATGGAGAAACTGGAATTAGTCACGGGCAGTCTGTCTGCTGTGTCTGTGATATGACTTCTGCAGAGTCTTGCTTCTTGCTTTAAACCTCATGGGGTTGATGTAAGTAGCATAGGAATCTGCCCTTGATGCCAATGTTCTCTTAATTGACTGTCACACCTCTAATTTGGACCTCACCAGTCTGTTCTAACTAGCATAAGAATAAGTCTGATATGTCTATCATAGCATGAGAACAAGTTTCAAACATTGGAACTTCTTCAAACCCAACAATAGGTTCCCTTTTAAATAATAAAATCAAAACTCTTACTATTGTGTACAAAACTCTGTACTTCTCTAGTCTCATTTCACTCCACTTACCTTCTAATCCGTAGACACTGACCTGCTTTGGTTGTTAGAAAACATGGCTATCCCACCTCAGCACCACCTACGGCCTAAACTTGCCCTGTCTCCTCCCTACCCTAAAATACACAGCCTGTATAGAATTCTTCCCGGAGTACACTGCCCTCCGGGTTCCCTGGAAACCCTTACAAGTACTATACCAGGTTAGAATTATATACTCATTTTGGTTTAACTTGATTATTGTCTTTTTTGACCATCATGCTATGTGCTTTTATTTACTTTCGCTACCACTCATAACAAAAGGAATAATTCACTGTTAGAACTTTTTAGTAGATAGCAGAGCTATATTTTACTAAAGAGATTAACAGTGTAATTCCTGATAGCTAAATTTTGGAAGCCTATATGTTCATTGACAAATGAATGGATAAAGAAAATGTGGTAGTTATCTACAATGGAGTACTGCTCTGTCATAAGAAAGATAAATTTGTTATCTTCAGGAAAACAGATGCACCTTGACACCATAATGTTAAGTGAGATAAATCAGACACACAAGCTTAAGTATCACTGGTTTTTTCTTATATGAGAAGCCCAAATTATAAATAAAGAGCTAAATAAATACAAGCTTATAGCAAGCAAGGAGATAGGGTTTGTTCAAATGGGAAGGGGATCAAGAGATGGAGGGAGGTGTGGAGAAAAAGGAAGTAAAGTAGATGAAACAGACTCAAGATGTGCTATGTACCTGTACCAACCCTCCACAAGGAATATAATCATTATGCAACACATACATGCAGTAATTTAAAAAACTGAATGAAATCCTAGTTTTTTTCAGCATAATACCTTATAGAGGGAAATAGTAAAATTCTAGCATCTTTCAAGAGTTAGTGTTCCCTATGAATACTACAGCAGCAAAGGAAAAGTTAAGAAGTGGGGATATGCACTACCTGAAAACATGAGAAGACAGGTTTAGATTTACTGAGTCCCAGGTTTTCAATTCTGAAGGTTATAACTATAGAGAAAGGAGCTTTATCTCTGATACAATGAAGCATTTTCAAATAATCTAAATAAAAAGGACCACGTCTCCAAGGTGTAATGAGTTGCCTATCTCTGGGCTGGAAGATGTACTCAAGGGATATCAGTATGTTATAGCACGAAGCACTAGAACTCATCCACAATCCTCCTGGCTCTGGGAAAATGCCATGTCCTGGAATTATGGAAAAAAATATTTTTCTTTATAATGAAACATATGTGCCCAAGCTAAAAAATTTTGATATTTCACTAATTACCACTTACAATTACTTTGACTGCTTTTCAGATTCTAGTTTCAAAACTGATATTCTCAAGAAAAGTAACGAAAGTCAGATTGAAACAACTGTGCTCAAGAGGAACACATGGAAACAGACCACCACCAGCATTAGCTGAAAAGCTTTCTGGGTGAAAACTGAAATGCACAGTTGGCCGTAACATTATTCATCTATTATAGCTACTCAAGAAGCAGTTGGGGTTCTGGCAGTTCTTTATTGATAAAGATCTTATGCCTCCCCTCTACCAAATTACTGTAGGTTCAAAAGACAGTTTAAATAAGATGCTTAGGTTACAGCTGCTGAGAAGTGTACACCTCTCACACGTCCATAGGATTTGGTTCTGGGCCAAGAATGAGTCCGTTCTATAACCCAGGAAAAGTCCACTTTCAATATTTTAATTTACCAGTTAATAACATTAAAGAATAGATAAAAAGAATTCTGGCTAAGAGCCTCACTCAGCTGAAAATATATGAAAAAATTTAAAAAAAAATCACCTCAGAATGGAGAAATCTGGATAAAATAACTTGGAAAATACATCAACAGGGCACTGAGCCAGTTCTTCCCTTATCAACTGTAACAAATGCATCTGAAATAAATGCATCTGGGGATGTGGAGGCATTGTGAATGAGCACTATCCCTAAAGGAAGGAATCAGATACATCCAGTCCTCTCTGCATAATTTTTATCAGTGATTATGGATGAATTTTTTAAAAATATAAAACTCAAGTATGAATAATGAAAATTTTTGAGGGGGGATGGATTGGTATTAAAAAATGGTTGTATTTCACAGCAAGAAGAATCCTGGTAAGAATCTAAGTAAGTATCAGAGATCAATACTGTATTATCAAATACTTTGAGAATTTGGACTTGAGATTTTGAAAGGAAGAAAACTGAAAACAAAAAGTCAAGACTCAATGAATTCTACAAACTGAAAATAATGCTAATATTCCTCTTCCATTTAAACACTTGTCTGTAAGCAGATAACACCCAAAATGAGAATCTCTTTCCAACAAATTCCTTTCCTCACACTCAAGTTCTCTCCTCTAGGTCTTTGCAATGTAAAGATGTGAGAGACAACTATATCATCTAGAAATTCTATGCTCTACTGACGATTGTATCTACATAACCCAACATCATAAGCTGTATAGAAAGATGAATGAGAGAAGGTTTTTGAAAGAGTGGTGGCTTGTTCTCCTAAAAATATTAACCTCAAATTGGAAGCAAAATTTAAACACCAGTCTGTTTCAAATAGTTAAGGTCCTGGTTTTCCATATAACATATTTAGAAAGTTTTCAAGCAATTGTGTGAAAATACACAATATGCTGCCTTGCCAAGTGCCTTGGTGCCATGAAATGCTTCCTTAGAAACTCTTGCTGGGAGGCTGCATCTCCAAACTTCTTTTATTTGGGGGGGGGTGGCATCTAATTAACCACATTTGCTTATTTGATTTTCAATATCCTATCCTACCTGGAAAATGATTTGCATCTGCTAATGCAACAGTAATTAGAGTTCACTCTTAATCCAAGAGAAGTATACGAGAATTAATTGAATTGCTCTGGGTCTCTAATGGTGGAACTCTAACTTAAAATGTAAGACCAAAGTAATACAGAAATGTAATACATTATCTGATTGCTTTTGTTTCTTGGAGTCACGGAGAACTTTCAGTGTTCCAGTTACAGTGCTGTCCTTGGGTTTTTGTTGCTTTTGTCATTTGTTACCAAAATGGGGAAAAGTTATTAAAGAACAGGAACATGACAAGGATACCTGGCTTCCACTAATCATGGGTTAAATCTTAAGAGAAATTGACCTGCTGTAGGAACTGTCCCTTGGAGTCACTCATCTTAATATCACTGTTCAAGAGAGAGCAACTTTGATCTATAGACCTCACCTTTCCTAACTTGGCTGCATGGGTAAACATCAGTAGGCTTTCATGATTTCCCATGTGTTGTTTAAAACATCAGTAAGCTTTCATGATCTCTCATGTGTTGTTTCAGGTTGTATTCTTCAATTAACCACAGCTACATAAACAATTCCAACATTATAAATAATTAAACAAATAAATAAATAATTATTCTAGTTTTATACTAAGACACTTAAGGTTAACTGCATGTTATAATTATATGACTCATTGTCTTGTATTTCATCAGTTATTGGGCTGTTATTTCTTGTGGCACTTAAAAACGTTACATACATGGCTAAGGCCAAGATTTTGTGTTTTGGGTTAATTATACCTAGAATTGTAAAACCCAATCCTTTAATATTAACAAAGGTTATGAACAATCGGTTGACCAGTGCTTCTGTCATCCTTATATATAACAAGCCAAAAGTAAACACCCACTCACACAGAATCAGGCAACTTTCAGGCTCTCATTTTATTTGTTGGCAATTGTGAGTTAGTTTTCACTGGGAAAATAAGCTTCAGTATAGACTTTAACTGGAGGCTCAATCATTCCCCTAACGGCCTGTAAAATTTAGAAACTGTTCCATGAGTTCAAGTGCAAAGACAACACTCTTTTGCTTCATCTAAGCGTGATAAGAAGAGCACAAGGCTTTGTGACATTGCTTCTGTATATGTTTAAATATTAAAATAAGAAGGGGGAGATCTTTGGAAAGATGAAGGTATTCTGTTTAGGACAATACTTGTGATAACCATTACTGAAGAATGCTTAATTCTTAAAAAGATGCTTCAATGTGAAAGAATAAATTACCTGAGTTGTTTTGTCACCACGGGGTTAAAAAAGGATTTTGTTCTTTTAATTTGTGGAGGACTAAATGGGTCATGTACCTTTCTTAAAAATAACAATGACAAAATAAAACCCACTCCATTTTTCTGCAGACTAAATTATTTTTGTCAGCAGGTAATTTGCCTGGAAAAGATTTCTCTTGTTAAAAGAGTATTTGTAATTGCAAGAAGTTTATAAGCAATCCTTCCAACTTGATGTTAGGTGAAAAAGCAGGACCCAAAATAGTGCATAAATTACTTCATCAATGGGAAATTAAGTAATCATAAGAGAAACATTTGTGTTTTTGTATCACAACATGTAGGGAGAATCATGTGTCCATTTTAGAGAGTAGAGAGAATTCTAAGCACTTGCTAAGAATTTAGAGAAGCTGACCACAAAACGAGGAACTCTGTCCAGGGCCACTACTATTCTGCTCTTTGACATTTGGTCAGTTATTCAACTTGTCCAGGCCTGTGATTTCTTATCTGCTAAACAAGGCATGTTGGACAAATTGATTCCCTCAAGTCCTTTTGAGTTCTAAAATAAAATGACTCTCTATGGTATTCTTAACCTTCTTGGGCTAGGAAATCTCTGCAAAGATTATTTAAGGTGAACAAAAGCTTTCAACCTCTCAGATTAGGTAGGAACAAACTCTGAGGTTCTTTCAAACTGATTTCTATCGCTCTCTCCTCTGGTGTGCTAAGCAATTTTGCACTGAGACTGATACTTCAAATCTTGATTGGAACCTGATGGGGTGAAAACTAAACAACATGGAAAAAAAAAAAAGAGGAAATGGTGGTACAAAAAGGTCTGTGTGTGGAAAGCAGCCCTCCTTGAAGTTCAGGAGCTGGGACCAAGTTAGAGGCAGCCTTGTAGGAAGGCAGAATCTATGGTGCAGTGGACAAATGGCTGGTGGGCCGTAGAGGTGTGGGAGGAACACTGCATAGAGGGCTTAGCACGCTCCACAGCATGGCATGCCTTCAAACTCACGGACTGTGTTTATTTCCTTTACAAAATCTTTAATGAAGTGAGGCTTGTGACAAAACCTTTTTTAGTAATCCAGTTTACTCTCTGTTGTAAAATAGGTCTACTCAAGATCCAACACTATACACACTACCTTTTATTTAGTCAATTCTGTTCCTTCATGTACACACACACACACACACACACACACACACAATAATCAATTGCTTTCTAAGATCTACACTGAATTTTTTGTCATTCATTATGCAGAAAAATCTACTTTGCTGACACCAGATAAATTATAACACAGAAAAGTTGGATAAAAATTTATGAATAAATTTATTTAATTCCCAAAGACACGGGTCTTTTTTCTCCTTCCCTTTGTACCATAACAGCCACCCATGGCTGCATCAGAATTGGGAAAATAAAGGGTTTCATTTCTAACATAGTAGAGAAAATAAACCTTTTTTTGGTGAAGACACAGGGTCCCCTGATGTAACTGATATTTGGGAAAATTTCTTTTTCGTCTCTGTGGAACATACAACAATTTTTTCAAAAGCATGCCTTGCGCTGTGAGTATGCAACTGAGGACCACAGTGAGCTAATGGGAGAGTGAACCCAACTTGCACTTTTTCATTACTCTCTGTCTTCCTCTGACATATTATATCTCTGCTCTGTGAGGGGCCTTTGGCTGGAGGATCAGTATAGAAGAAAAAGAGCGTAAGTTAAAGTCTTTGAATATATAGCAAGATCATACGCATACAGGGAGTCATGAGCATTTATGACAAAAGGAACTTGTTTGTCATTAGGAAGCATTTTGCTCTAAAATAAAACAAACTGAGGCCCATTGCAGCAAACCTTAACAGCCACTCACAGAACTGTAGTACACTTGGTTTATATTATTAATAAAAACGAAATTATTATAGGGCTTCACATAGCAATGAGATAAAATCAAGCCTGGGATATGCCTGTAGGAGCTATGTATATAGGAAACATTCAAGATCCTCAGTCTCTTATCATAAATATGTGAACATTATCATCACACCATTTTTATAGTCTGTAAAACTCAAATGAGTCAATGCATTTGGAATTTCTAAAATGCTATGCAGGTATTATTGTTATTATGACTAATATAATGAGCAGAAATAAAATAAGCTCACTCTTTCTTAGGACATGATGAAATTAGTCCAAGATTTGGAATAATCTTTGTGGCTTCTGTCTTTTAAAAGAAAATTTAACAGAGCAGATGAAATTATTGTCCAACTTTCTAGCAATGTACAGCCTGTGCCTATGTTATTACAGCGGAATGACACTCATATGACAAGTTTTCTATTGTCTCAGAGTATTGCAACAGAGATGCATTAGAGTAATATGCATAGATGTAGTATGAATATGAAAAAAAATCCAATGACAGAACTAAAGACAATATTGACAAAACATACTCATGCCTAGAGCTTTATAATTTACTTTTGATTAGATTCTAAAGAAAAACAGTAAGTAGAAAACCAATACAAGCGGCTGTCTCTTAAAAATACTGTTTTTCTTTTTTCGGTTTGTAAGCTACAGTAGGAGCTGGGAAATAACAAATCTCAACATCACTTGTTTAACATCCAAACAGCACTAATTAGATAGCTGCTACAAAGAATGCAACAACCCTATGAAATTGTTCCAGACTTGTTATGGTTGATACATTTTGTCAACTTGAGAAGTTTAGAAATTTAACTAAGAGATTCAGCAAGTATCCAGGATCCTTACTTTGTAAATATCCTCATTCTGTACAAGAGGAGGGCAAAGAGACTTTGTGAGTGCTACATCTGCCTGGGGGTGGGTAGTTAAGTGGCCTGCATACAGTTTAAGGGAGAAAAAGATTTTCTCCCATTTTGCTCTGGCTGCTTTTGCTGGCTGCTGCCTTGAAGTGTTGCCCAGTGCCACACACTCCTGCCTTGGAACCAACTGATTATGGACTGAAACCTCCACAGTGAGCTAAATAAACCTTTCCTTCCATCATTTTGGGTGTCAGGTATTTTGTTCCAGCAACGAGAGAAAAGTAGCCAAGATGAGACTTCCAAAGCTAAATCTCACCTACTTGCTACTTAATAAAAATTAAGCTGTAAGAGTATATCTGTTCACTGCTCCTCAAAGAGATAATTTTAAGTACTGAAAAAATGATCAGCATGCAATATGTCTATAACAAATTCTCCGAGACGAATTTCATTATTATGTACTGTACTGCAAGCCTATATCAAGAATAAAAACAAACAAACAAACAAACAAAAAAACCCCACATTGGGCCTGGAGATTTAGTTCAGTGGTATAAGCGCCTGCCTGGCAAGTGCGAGGTCATGAGTTTGATCCCCCAAAAAACAAAAACAAATGAACAAACAAAACCAACCTAGAAATAAAAGGGTAAAACAGTGTCAAGATTTTAAACAATTACCTTGAAAAGTGAAACACTTAAGGAACTGTGCTATCCACATAAATCATGACTAATATTCTAAACAATGTGAGGAAAATGAAGTCAACCAAAAATTGGATGGGATTTATAAAGTTTTTTTTTTAATAGGATACATGTTCTAACAAATGTTCTTCAGTCCTTGAAATAGAATGTCAAGAGCAAAATAAAACAAATATCGGGTGCCCACCAACCACTCAGGAGTGACTGTAAAAGGAAGCGAGAGTAGGAAAAGGGATCCTATTTTATGGAAGCACTGTGGGAAAGAACACATGACAACCACAAAGGAATTCTTTCCTGAGTTGAATCATTTTAATGCTTTGTTGTCAGAGCATCCTATGGAGCATTTCTAATTAACATTCTGTACAAAAATGTTGAGTAAACTATATTAAAATTTTTATATTATTTTCTAGGGGAGGAGGATTGCTTTGGTTTTTACTCATTGAATATATATCTGGCTACTAGAGATGACCTAAAAAAAAAAATGGATACAGATATTTCACAGCATGGCTATGATGTGAAATTGGAGAATATGTGAACGTGTGCTGACAGCTGTTTTAAATGAAGTGGTAGAGACTTACTGTACCGTGCAGAAGACAGATGCAGACATGCCTGAATCACAGGGCACTCCTACAACAGCAAATGCTGGGTCAGCATTCCAGAGGGTTATCAGTAGCTGCCGTTTATTTTTTTAATTATATTTATCTTAGGGGTGGTGATTTTCCATGAGCAGCTTTCTCATTTTAAGGTGCTAAATTGCCCATCTCAAAAATAATCAAGTTGTTGTAACATCATCTATAATATTTACACTTGGATTTTTTGAATTGCTCCTATTATGCAAATCTAACAGCAGATGATATATTTTGAATTTCCATTTAAAAGAATACATTCTTCTCCCTGTTGAAATTTGTAATGCTATTATGGGCCTGGTTTCCATTTATCAAGCATTAATATTTTCTTTTGCTTCACCGAGTACTCCAAATGCATGCAGCTTTCTCATTTGGATATGGTTAATTTTTCCATAGATCATATACAAATGAAAGTCTCTGAGGATAAAAGGACCTAGTCGCAATAGTAATAAAATTCTTAATGCCAATGATAATCTTAATCATTCTTAATACTTATTAGCTATTTTCTTAGTGCCAGACACTCTTCTGAGGGTTTTACACATTAATTCATTTAATCTGCCTACTACTTCAAGGAGGTAGTTATTGTTACTCTTAATAAAATTATTATAAGGAGGAAATCAAGGCACAGACAAATGTCTGAGAAAGCTCCTCTGAAGCAAGAAGAGCCTGGGACTCTTTAATAGGAAAAAAGTTCTTTAGAAGCATATGGGATCTTTCAAGAAGGTATGCATTAAAGAGATGTCATGAATATATTTACATTCAAAACTTTAAACATATGCTCCACCCAGTGAGAAAAATTAAAGCAGACTACTACAGTCTAAATGTGTCTCCTCAAATTTGTATGTGGAAACATAACTTCGGAGTGATAGCATTGAGAGGAGGGAGCTTCGGGAAGTGATTGCATCACAAAGAGAGAGAGACTGCATGGAATTAGAGCCCTTCAATAAAACAAAAGTTCACAGTGCTAGATTTGCCATTCCTTTACCACGCTACACAGCCCTTGAGAACACTGCCTTTCTCCTCTCTGGAAGAAGAAACACCAAAGCACCACTCTGGAAGAAGAGAGACCATGTGCTTACCAGACATACTAGCACTTTGGTCTTAAAGTTTCCAGATTCCAAAAATGTGAAATAAATTTCTGTTGTTTATACATTACTTGGTCTATGGTGGTTTATTACAGCAATCCATATTTTACAAGCCATTTAAAAATATCAGACTAATAAATACTAGTATTAAGGTATGTATATAACATACAGTAGTTTATTCTCCATTATTTATCATTCTTTCTTAGATGAAACCTTTTTGGTGAACTAATTACTATTAACTATATTTTTTTAAAAAGTGAAGGTCATGTAGTCCTTTAAACTGGGACTTTGCTTCTAACCTCCTGCCTTCTTATTCAGGGTTCTTCCAATGTACCTTCCAAAGTAATACATACTAAACAACAAGAACAAAACACCTGAAATGCATTTATGTGTCATTTATTCTTTGAAAAAAAATTTACAGTAGTATTTTGGTTCCTGAATACAATTTAAACATGATTGTAGCCATGAACCAAATCAAATTTCACTGGATGTGTCACTGGATGTGGAGTTTGTGAACAGAGGCAAAAATGCTGAATGTTTCTGTTCACAAACTGAATTGTCTGTGAGAAGCAGCATTCATGGACCAAGCTATCACTGTACTTTGGGGTTCAAAACCACCTTAAAAAACCTCTAGTTCCAAGATTCAATTGTAAGTATTTATAAATGTGTATTTTAAAATACCTCGGAAGACATTCTAGCTAAACAGACACTGATTTCGAATTAGGTATGACACGCCTATGTGTCAAAGCCAACATGATTCCAAAAGCAGCTGCAAGCCAGAGGGGTCTCCTGGGAGAAGACAGTAGCCTTGAACCCAACTGATATAATTACTAGCATTTTGATTCCATCACATACTAGCTATTAATTGTAAAAATTGTAAAAATGTTACTTGACTTTTTTAACGTTCTAGTTTCCTTGCTTACAAATTCAGAGAATAGTACCTAGCTTTTGAAGTTGTTTTGCATAGGAAAGATAATACATATAAGATCTGTTATAGGGTACACAGCATATAAAATATACACAGATAATCATGCCTATTATAATTTCCATCTTCATTGTTGAATTGTAAAGAAGCATTTTATTTTGGCTTTGTATTTAGACTTGGTAAAAAACTTTTTAAAAATCCATGACAATGTGTTTTTTTAAATGAAATATTAATTATAATCCTATTAATAAAGCATAACACTGTCAGCAGTAATTAATTTTAGAATAAAAACTTTTTTATCCCAGACTGCAATAATTTTAATTACTTATAAAGCATTATGAAAAATAATGTCACTAATTAATATTCTTGGATTTATCAGAAATTGAAGATACAAAAAAAGCAACTGAAGTATGTAGATAATCTATAGAAATAAGAATAAATAACTCTATTATATTTGCAATGTTATGGCTCTGATGGATTTGGATCACTAAGTCTCCATACTATGTTGCTGCTTCAGATTAGTTAGAATATAGACTAGACCATGAAATGCAAAGTGTAGTGTTTGTATTGTCCAGAAGTGTACTGTCCAATGATAAAATGGATTTTCATCATTATTTGTGTGGGAGGCAGCTCAGAGCCAATTTTCTGTCTGTTTTTCTGTTTTCTCATCCCTAATATCTATTAAATATTAAATATCTCACTTAGAAATCAAGTAAAACATTTATACTAGCATCTCATGTGAAGATTATACACAGTAAATATAATAACTGATATCAAAAGTACACAAAAGTAACTTTTAAAAAGATAGGAATGAAAAAGGTTGTAGAGTGTTAATACTCAGGGAAGTGAGGGTTACTGAGCTACTTAGGGGTTGAATTGTGCTCCAAAATTGATTTCCTTGTTTTTCATCTTTTCATTTGTTCAGTTCTCTTTTCCTGCTTCAATAAAAGTATACATTCTTGAAGGGTGATTAGTATAGAAGAAGAAAAGGTCAAGGCAGAGGGGAGAGGGGAGAAGGAAGAGGGAGAGGGGAGAGGGGAGAGGGCAGAGGGCAGGGGGCAGAGGGGAGGGGAGAGGGGGAGGGTTAAGGATAGGGGTGAATTCAGATAATTATATATGCATGTATGGAAATGTTATAGTAAAACCTATTATTCTGTATGATTCATATAAAATAAAAATACACATGAAAAAGTATATTTCTGAACATTTTGCATAATAATAAGCATAATATTATATACAGGGTGATCAACAAAATGGTGAATGTTTAAATTTTTAACAATTATTACAAAGACACATTGCCATTAACTGCCCTCAAAACATTCCCTTTCACTCCAATACACTTATCCCATCATTCTTGCCATTTTCTGAAGCAGTTGTAGAAAGGACAAAAAGGAAAGGCAGGCTGGCTGCTGGCTGCTTACTGCCTTCTGCCTGCCATCCATGAACTGTGTCTCCTCTGGGATAGCCCTGCTTCCATACTGCCCTGCTTTGGAGCCAGCCCTATGGACTGAAACCTGCATACACTACCAGCTGAAATAAAGCTGTCCTTCTTTAATTTGTGGGTTTTGGGTATTCTGTTTCAACAATGAGAAAAGTAACTAAGACACTCATGGGAAAAAAGAAAAAAAACCACAAGAAATGAATTAGAAAGTGATATGAATGAGGAGATAAGTATGTTTGAAGCTAGGTTCCACATTTTTTTAAGCGGTCAATGGTAATAATGTGTCTTTTACTGTAATACTTTTTTAAAAAAATTTAAACACATGGTATTTTTTATCAGACCTCATATAATGTGTTTAATCACATACAAATATTAACTTCCATTTGGTCTTTATTTAAAAATATTTATCTTAAATTATTAAAGTAACTCTCTTTCAGCAGTTTTCTTAGGAACTGCTTAAACATGCATATTCCAATAGTGATTAGATTTGTCAAAAATTCATTTGTGTTTTTACACCGGTTACCTTATAATTCAACAATTTGGAAAGTCTTTTGTGCTTGTAACTCTCTTGAATTCTGCATTTTTCTCAGCATAAATAAAATGAGTGTGATTTGGAAACATGCCATGAAGTAAAGTGTCACTATTTTCTAGAAGCTCAATAAGCACATTGGTGTCCACACAGTTCCTAATCCTTTTTATTTTGCCCTCTGTCATCTTCACAAAGGAAACTGGGTAAAAGTTGTTTGCACATTTTAAATTGTGCATGAAGGCGCTTAACATTTGGATATGATAAACCTTTCTAGCCCTGTGCTATCAAAGCTTCAGGTATAGGAGGCTCCTTGGGGAGTGGGCATCGCATTCCACTTGGTGGCATTCTCTGTTCAGTGACTGAGATGTAGCATGATTTACAGCTGCCTTACATACTTGGTGAGGCATTGGGCTATGATTAAATGCTATTCACGATTGTAATCTAGATTAAAGCTATCTATGTAGCCTATGAACTTTGATTAAATGCTTCTAACTTTTGCATAACACATAAAATGGAAAGGCTTTTGGTTTCTAGTTCAGTTCTAGGTTTAGAGTGTATTTGTAGGCACAGAGCTATAAAAGGCAGGATTTAGCTTGATTAAAATGCTTCCATATATTAAAAGAGCACACAAATAAAATGGTCATGTTTCCAATTATCAACAAGGAGGTTACTTTTTGGTCCCTCAATATAATTTACTGTTCAGAAGTAGAAAATAACATAGTAAAGAAAATAATGACAAAGTGGCAAAAGTATAGTGATACCTTGGTTCAGAAACAATTTGTTCTACAATTTTGGAAAGGATAGTCACATTTGTGTTGGAAATATGGTCATAGTTGTGTTTGTCACCTGATGCAGAATTTACAAATGAAAACAAAATTTTGCTGAACACCTTTGTGAACCAAATCATTTTCAAACAAAAGCATTCATGAGCTGTGGGAGTATTGTATAAAATAGTGGTAGAAGCGGTAGTACTGGAAGACTGAATTTTGATTGGAAATACCACTCTGCAGTAGCAAAGGCAGGCTGATAAATTCTTCAAGGAAGAGTATGCCAAATAGATTCTCATTTTACATTCATTTTATTTCTTTTTTCCATTTATTTTATTTCAATAATTTGCTGTACTTTTCTAATAAAAATAAGATTTCTCTTCTTGGACTTGGACTTATTATTTGGAGTCCTGGCTCAAGTAATTGCTAGTATTTTACATGTTAAAATTGAAAATATAGAGATGAACTGTGAAGTCTACATTACTAGTTCATGCATATATTTAAGGCAAATATATTAACTAGTTTCTAAACAAGATTAAAAAGAAATTAACACTATTCTGTCTGAATGAATACTGGTGAAATCTGATGAAGTTAATTTCCTTAGCATGAAAACAGGCTAACTCTTGAATACCTAGTATTTTTTGGTCACCTAAAAAAGGACCATAATACTGTTCATCATCAAAGTAAATTTATTGTGAGGGGTTTTGATAAAGTATATCTAAACCATATAATACCATTTTGAGCTTGCTTGAATGCTGAAAGTTATTTCTTATTCTCCCAAATCTGGAATGCAGTATATTGCTGCCACTGGTGCTTGCTAGGAAAGCTTGCTAGTAATGTTCCAAATTCTGAATTAATTTTGGACACTATGAAGTCAGACAGAATTTGGTGAGAGAGATAAAATGGTGGCCAGCATCAAATTTGGAAGCCGAGAAGGGGGAAATGTACTTCAACAGTTACAGATAAAAATGTTTGAGCCATGCAGTCCTATGCAGTCCTATGAAGAGTTGGGTTTGAAGCTAGCTTTATTTAATGTTTTACAGAACATCTGCAAGAGGATGAATCGTGATGCTTCAGGTCTGAAAAACCTTCAGAGCTTTCCTGCACTTCACTAAGGAGGAACATGTTACATGAGAATGAGTAGCTCTGGCTGGCTGCTCCCGTCAGGGAAGGATTTAAGCAGCACTGAAAGTTATTTTCTAAAGACTTTTCAATCCAGTGTGCTATTATAGATCAAAATATTAACAAAATATGCAGTGCTGAGGATGACTTCTAGATGTTTTAATATGGCATGGAAAGGGACTTATTAATGGAGAGAGGCAAGTGGAAACTGTCTTATGCATCCAAAAGGGAAATCACTTAGGTCTAAGAGAAAACCCTCATCTATCATTCCCTCTAGAATATACTCTTTGCTACAATTGTGAGGAGAGATACTGAGCAGTCCACAAGTTAGATACACGAGACATTTCCAGTTGCTTGATTTACATTAGTCACCATATTATCAATCTTAATCTTTAGGCTCTTCCCAGTAGACATACAAATTTATTTACAAAGAAATAATCTTTCTACTTTTTAAAGAAAGTTATTTATGTACCTCTTCTGACCATTACTAGTTCATGCACAGCCATCAACAACCATTAATAAACTGGGCAATGCCAATTTCCTTTCCTTCTAAGATCACCAATTATACAATCAAGTCTTCCATCTAAGCAATAAGGTAATGAGCAATGCTCTTGTGTCCTATGCTATCAATGATTCTATGCTGCTGTTTACAATATATTTGCATGAGAAAGAGAATAAACTGATTCTTTGGTATGTACTTTCATAGTTGGTTAATATCATAGGTAAAAGTATATCTTCTTGTAAGTACTTAAATACAAGAAAATGAGAATACCACCTTCATTTCCTTACCTTCTATTGCTGATAGTAGAACTCGAGAATGATCATAGGCAATGACATTTGCATATCTATTCTTTGGTTTATTTACTTCCAAGTTTGAATTTTCCCATGTGAACTGCTGGCCAGGGTCAATTGACTTTAAAAGAAAAACAGCACACACAAAATCAATACTGAATAACACAGAATTATAGGCATTTATCACAGCAACAATCATGATTTTACAAGAAAATTTTGAAGCCACACTCTATCAGATGATTCTAGCTGTAGAGGTGAACACTAATACAAACAGCAGAGTACGGAATGATTAATCACAGTATGAAGCAGTGACAGTCACCAACATTGATTCCAATGAAAAAAATCAATGTAGATGTCCTGTTAATATTGGAAAGACAGGTTTTTATACTTTTCCATTTTCCTCTCTCTTACTACAGCTTATAAGCTTGTGCGGTTCAATATTCCTTCTGGTTCTGTGAGCACTGTTGTATTTCAATTTTTCTTCCTATTGGTTCCTATCTAGAGCTGAGCTCAGTCTTGAGGTTGAGTGGTCTTTCAGCAGCTGCTCTGACAACAGGCTGTGGTTTCCTTACCTCCATGCTCAAGACTGATGACAGCTTTAGGGTTTGTCTGTCTCTTCATAATGCACTATGGCCAATATCACAGGTAACTATACAATTCAGTTAATAACAACAGTAAGAAAAATAAGTCAAATAATTCCTTACTCAAAACTCTAATTTATAATCTATGGCAGATAAACTGTTTTTTTTATGTACCATTATATTTTTCCATGTATTATTATGTTATCATTAAGTTTGGTTTTTATTACTTATTATCTTAGTTTTTCATCTTTTTTGATGTCAGAGTGCAGCCAAAATTACTGAATAATGTCAAATATTACAGATATACGATATGCAATTTTATAGTTAAATTAAACTGCTTTTTCAAGATCACATTCAGCACTGATTATAAAACTCTAGGTGACCTGTTAATTTCCAGCAATGGCACAGAAATCAAAATACCCTTCCTTTTATCACAGGAAACTGATACTTTCTTAAAGTTTTTAACTTCACAGTATATGAGAATATGAGCTGAATAATAGTATAAACATGATTTTAAATGTTTAAAAAGAAAATTTCAATAATAGTAACTATAGTTCAGTATAAATTTCTTTGAAAAGTTAATAAAACATTTTAGTTATTTTTGATGAAGGATATTTTACATGTTTATATGTATGTAGAATTTGAAAGCAAAACATACAAAACCGCTATCACGTGTATGTAAAAATACATACATCCTGGTAGAAGGCGTGGACTTCAACACAACATAAAACTCATAGGTATAAAAAGCCAATTGTGTCAGTAGTCTTGCAGAGCCTCCAAACACACTATTTTCAGCAATATTTAAGAAGGAATATAAACTTTTTCATGTATTAACCTGTATTAGTTCTGTATTTACAAAAGACTCAGTCGTTGAATACTCCGTAAAATAACTAGCCATGCTTTTACAGTCTAAAGAAGAACGTTACTAAGGTCTTTGAAAGTTGTTCTAGGGAAATATATCATCTCCCCTGGAAAACATAACCCTCTCCAGGTATTATTCCATGATTGAAAAGAACTGAAGGAAGAATTCAGTTTTCTGGGAGGAAGCACTCGAGTCAATCTTGAACCTTGTTCACACAGAACAGTTGCACGTATTGAACTCCCTTAAAAATATCTCAAATTGTTCCCCAACCCACTGGCATCCCCTAAAGCCAGAATTTCAGTATCTAACTGAAATCCCTCCTATTATTCCAACTCATTCTTTACACTACTGCCGAAGTTGTTTTCTGAAGGGCAGGTGTGTGTTTGGTTCCTGTTTAAGAACTTCTGCCTCTGAGTGGGTTTATAGCTCAAATTCTAAATTCCTTAGCCAGAGCCTTACCTACGTAGCTTCAGCCACCTAGGCATGCACACTATACCTGTGTTTGTAAATGGCTCTACAATTTTGAATGAATAGAATTGGTGAACAAATGTGTCTGACAAGAGCTCATGAAGAGAAACTGCAGCTTGTTCTTCTAAGTGGCATAGAAGTTTACACAACTATGAGACTTCAACATACAGGGTACCAAAATTTAAATTTTTAATACACTGCTTAAAAATTAACAACATAATCCTGAGATAATTGTCACTGCTATTTCACTTTATACTGATGAATATTAGTGAATAAACAAGACTCTTAAGTATTATTCAAATATTCCAGGAAGCTCCGAAGTTAATGAATAGGCAGTTCCTTTGGTAGCAGATATTACTATTTTTCATGGCTTTGCTTCATTCAGACCAATATCACCCACAGGTGTGTAAATGGCATGCATGTCACTTTTATAAGGAAACTGTATATTTTGACTTGAACACACTGTTAATTGTATCCATTTCTACTCTTGCCACATATCTTTACCCTCTGAATGATTTATTTGTTACCTACACTGAAGAATTTACATGCACTGAATTGGTAATGGGAAAATGAGTTGTGTGCCATATATGCTAATATGCTTAGAGAAAAATACAAGATGTTGATTTCAAAAATAGCTGCCAAGTTACTATCCTTTACATATAGTATCATTTCATTTTCACAACTGTTGAGGTTATTGCATTTAGGAAATTGAAGAAAAGACAGTAAAGAAAATTAATTCAATTCAGCTTGCTGGGGCCCTTCTCTGTCACAGGCACTGTGTTTCTTGATGGTTATTTGGCTAAACTCACACAGCTAGACTCAGAGAGCTACCCTCAAACACAGGTCGGTCTGAAGCCAAAACTCAGCTGATAATTACCAGCTAGCAATCAATAAGCCACAGTGCTACTTAACTTATCCAGGAAGCTACCCACTGTGAAAGAAGCCCAAATAGGTGAAACACACCAAAACATAACTATCCTTTATCTGGCCAGTCTGAATAATATTTCTTCCCAACTTATCATCCTGTGTCATTCTGGGACAACTGCATAAGAAATCACATTTTAAAAATGAGTTTGGCTTCACATGGTTGATAAAACAGATGGGATACAGCTTACATTTATACTTGTTTTACACAGATCAAACAAACATTGATTAAATAATGCTGACTTGTCTTTGTGCAGCATAGCACCCATCCATCTGTATCTGTCTGTCCGACTGAACATTTAACAATACACAGCATAAGTCATTATTTTTGGAACTTGTCAGAATGCTGCGAGCAGTAAACTCAGTAGAGAAGAATAAGTACCAAACGTAGGTAAGGTGGACCAGCATCTTTCAGATTTTGAAAGGAAAAAAAAACTCACTGAGGAAAAGTTTCCATTATGGCTTTTAATAAGCTAAAGATACTACGGATGAATGATTCTAATTCTCAAATCCCGTTTTTTAGGCTTTTCTTAGTGTTTATAATGAGACAGCCGCTTTGTTCTGGGTTTGCTTTGCTGCTGTGTCTTAGGTAGAAATGAAATGACCAACATGGATGGACGAACAACAATGTAGACGTAGAGTAGACAGAGAATTTGACTGAATTCACCCTCATGTTTTGCCTGGTCTGCCCTGACCAGGAATCTTTCCACCACAAGGTCAAACTGAAGCCACCTCGATGTTACTCACAGTGACGTGAAATGAGCACCCCTTCCCTCACAGACTTAATGAATTGGGAGGGGCATGCTGCTGGTGTTCTGTATGCTGAGCTTGACTCTCAGTTCTCTCTGTTCATCTTTCTGGCTTCCTCTCTCCAAATGACAGTGTGACAACCTTATTGTCCCAGCACTCAGCCCAAACCACCACCTTCCTGAGTTGGCTGCAGTGTCCTCTGAGGAGAATTTTGCAAGTTGGAAACAAAGCGAGGTATATTTATTCAACCACAAGCTGATTAATGGACTTCTAATAAATTATATGAAGTGCATACATTATATTATCACAGAAGTAAGAAACTGGATTCACAAACAAGAATGTTTTATCATACTATATTTGTTTCTCCAGCCATTCAAAAAGACTAATTAATAATGGATCCTGAATGGTTTCTACACATCTAAAACTACCCAGATCTCAGTCTGTTTTTTTGTCCATATGTCTGCTACTGGGCTGCCCTCCTCACGATAGTTTCAGACTAGATCATTCTAACCCTAACAAGCCTTCCACTCCCCGGCTTTACCCCACTGAGAAATAAGTGACCAAGCAGAAAGAAAGTCTTCCTTGTGAGTAATTTTTACATTTTTTAAAATTTGTTTTTTAATCATAGTATGTTTGTATTACATCTTTGGAATTTATTACATACAGAGTCTCAATTAGATGTTTGCTAATCCTATTTATTTAGTCTTGAATTTGATGGTCTTGAAGTAGTGACTTTTTTTTAATCAGTTAGGACTTTGAGACAGGTAAGAGGAAAAATAAACTATGTATAATATAGGTTTATAAATTTTTCCTGAATCTTTGATTTAAAAGCCAGAATTACAATATAAATATTTATATAATAGCTATAACAACACTTAGATATATTTACTGTTTTCTTTGAGCTGTACATGTGTTAACTAGTTTTATCTTTTAAAAACCTCTAAAAGTAATTATCATTATTATAATTGTTCTGTGAATGAGGAAACTGAGGCACACAGAAATTAACTCTTCCACAGTCAAGAATGGTAGGTGGAGAAGCCAGATTCCGGGTCTGGGAATTCTTGTCTCACAAGTCTGAAGGCACAGTCATGCTATTCTTCCTGTCTGCCTAAATGGGGGAAGATCTCTGATTTTTTTCAAGTTTGCCTTTCAGTTATTCTCTTATAACACAGTATAAGGAAGGCTAAGATCAAAACTCTATATAGTACCGCTAATCTGTATTTACAATTCTAAACACAAACAAGAGTGACCATAAATTTGCACATCAGATTACAGCCACTGGGTAAAACTACATCACAATATACCCATGGCCTTTGTTGGTAAAGGTGACATCATCATAGAGCAGAGTCTTTCACTGGTTTTGTAAAATTCAACCCTTTTATCTACAGACTATACTTCACATGGGCAAAATAGCGTTTATTCTGTTTCATTTCCCTTTGACTTCATAAAGAGAAAACCTCAAAATGTTCCTTCGGAAACTCATCAAAGAGAAACCACACAAAAAAAGTCAGATTCATCCTATTTTGGTGTGTTTTTAAGACAACTAACAAAAATTTAATTATATAGAAGGAGTAGAGCAACTACTAGCCAAACTATGGGTCAGCTTACTCTTTTTACAGGCATTCATTTGAACTTTAAACGACCTTGGCTTCCGCAGAAATACTATCTTTCCACATAGCTCGCCATCTTGGTGCACTTGGCATTTACTTGGTGTGGTTTACCCTGAGATAGTCACAAGCCCTTTCTGAGGTTTGGAAGAGGACTCAGCCAGTGAATGAACAATTCTACAGTGAAGTCTTTTTCATTTCCATTTGTCCATATTCTGTGTTTGTCTGTCTCTCTACTTGAAATTACCCACATTGCATAGTTGAGAAAAGCCCTGTTTTGTATAACTAGCAAAGGCCTGTAACCGACATAATGAGCACTTTAAGTGCGTGTGTTCAGTGAATCGCACATGGTGTGATTTGCATAAGCTGGAACATGAAGAAAGGGTGGGAATCTAGTGATGAAGAATGTCTGCAACTACCATCAGTAAAACCATAGGAAGATATGATTGAAAACTACAGTAAACATTTAAATTAAAAAAAAATTATGAGAGTAAAAGTCAAATTGTCATTAATTCTCCTCAAAATATCCTCCCCAGCTTCGTATCTATGTATTTCGTCATTCTTGCTGTTTTCTGCAGCAGTTCTGGATGTGCTTTTCCATGAATGTCTTTAGTTGCACTGTCCTGGATGCCTTTATGTCCTGAATTCAAAAGGTTTATGCTTTCCAATCATACTGATTTTGAGAAGGGCCAGAAGTCACAGGGCCAGATCCAGGGATTAAGGTGGGTGAGGAGACACCCTAAGGTTTTTACAAGCCCGACTTGTGTGGCATTCGGCAGTACGATTCACCAGATTTTTTATCATACTTTCTAAAGACATTTATGGAAGATTTCCACAACTGCTTTAGAAAGCGGCAATAATGGTGGAATAAGTGTGCTGGAAATGGGGATAATATATCTTTTAAAGAATAAACACACGTAGTGTAAACATTCACCCTTATTTTTAACCTCTACCTCATAAGTAGATTCAAAAGAAAAGTCAATTTATGAATGAATTTCTTAGTTTCATAATTGTGGTGTGATTCATAATAGCATTAAAAAGAAAACTAGTGAAGTTAAAAGATGAACTGGTTTTTATAAGTAATCACATTCTTATAAAATGTAAAAAGTTCTAATGAACGTATTTTTTTTTTCGCCTTGCATCCTATAGACAGATATTTAAGGCTTTCAGCATGTCCATGCTTGTTAAATTTTTGAAAGCACTCTTATATTTAGTTGGCAATGTGAGGAAAAAATATAGATGAATTGCAAAACTGAAATATGAAAAAAACTTTTGTTAAGGTTCAGTCAATGCCTTTCAGATCTTATTTTATGGCTCAGAAAAACAACAACAAGAAGCAAACAATTTTCCTGAGCCAGGACCTTGCTATGAATTTCAAACTGGTCTGTAATTCACTTTGTAGCCCAGGCTGGTGTTGAACTCACAGCGATCCTTCTGCCTCAGCCACCCAAGATCTGGGATTACAGATTTGCACCACCATGCCTGGCTAGAAAAATCAGAATTCTAAACCCAAAATGAAATGAGAAAAAGTGATGCTTTCTTCTCCTGATGACAGAATAAAGAATAATAATCACCAAAAATAAACTTCCTGTTTCATTTTGTCACTGATGTTTTTAGTGCAACTATCTAATTGAAATACGAGTTTGCACAAGTGTTGTTTGTGCAGAGTATGCTCTAGGACACCCCTTGATGCTGTTATCACTGCTCTTCTCTGGGAGGTAACAACATAGCCTGCTAAATATAAGCTTCTAAGAAAAGAAGACACGCAGGTCAGTCACTATACTTATGCCCATGGTACTTAGGTGTCTTACAAAGTATGTACTTCTAAGGCGTCATGCATACGTTTTCTTCCTTACATATGATAAGTAAACTAAAAAGAAAGAAAGTGCCATAATCTAGAACTTGAGTTTATTTCTAAATTAAAATATTACTTTCCAAAAGTAGCTGTTCAAAATACACATGGATTAACATTGTAAAACAAAAGACTATTCCAGATAAAATACTATAGTAGAGGTTTCATTGTAATTTTTACATTAACCTTTTTGAAAACTTGGGACTCATTTGAGAACCCTGCCACAGGGGTCATGATTTATCTGATATTATACCTTTAGTGTTTAGCATATGGTGGATTTTAAAATACCTGTAGGATAAGTGGCTGAAATATATTAAAGGTAAGACACAGTGTGCAATGACTTTTACTTTAGCAACTTAGGAAAGTAAGATCCCTCTCTGAAGGTAGAAGGGTAAAATAAACATACACTGGAATATACCAGAGATGTGTAAAATCATTTTATGTAAACTGAATGGCTTGTTGCTAGCACATGCTTGGCTACAACTTGATGTACAAATACCACTCCAACCTTGGCATATTTGAAATCCACTTTACACTAACACCTGTAACAGAATTTCAATGCATGATTTCCAACTTTTGTACATTTTCTATTCACTACCCAGATGAATCACATGCTTGTAGTCTTCCAGCTTGCAGTTCTGTATAGACAACATATTTTTTTTTTGCATAGCACTATGTGCTTAGGCAATTAATTAATCATTTTAGTATATAGTAGTGATCTTCTTAAGTTTAACAACTATGCTCTGCAGGTCTCAAGGTCAAAATGTTGGGAATTGTGGGACGAGTGGAGAGGTTCTGATCAGATGGAAGAATACATTTCCCAGAAATAAGCTCTGATATCAGTTGTGTTTCAGTTAGAAAGACCTTACATCCCACTTTACATGCACTGTCCCCGAGGAATTTGTTAACAGGACTCTCTCATTCTCTAATCTACCAGTTTGAGCAGTCAGTTATATAAAAAATAAAGACTATTGCTGTATTTAAATAATGCTTATTGCCACTTCAGCAACACTGAGATTTAACACTGAGATATCAAGGCATACGATGAGAAGGTGCTTGGCCTGAATCAATGATTCATCCTTATCTAACTCACCTGTGGAGCTAACAGAAGCAGGAAGAGAAGTGAGAAGATATGCTTCTTAACACACATTAATCCCGCTCTCATGAATCAGCAATTTAGCCTACTGAGATTACCACCCTCTTCCTCTGTAAGGCAAGGTGGTGTGATGGGAGGAATGTGATCGTGAATAGCTGGTCGGATATGAATTCTATTGCATAGCAGATGACGGTTAATGAATTTTTTAAACACTGATAATGCATTTGATAGACATATTCTTTCATCTTTTGCATCTAGTACAATGTTCTACAGAATATAAGAGTATGACAGAAAGATTAAGTATAATTATGTTTTTTTTTCTTTTTCTTTTAGTTCTCTGGGAATGGAAGTACAATGCTCTATTGCCAGGATATTACACAATTCAATGATCAGATGTGTCTTCAAATACAATACCTTCTCTTTACTAGAACATAGAGTAATACAGCTCTTAAAAATTAACCAGCACAAATATGTTTAAAGAAAGGCTAAGCTGGCTGATGGCAGAGAAAGGAAATCACAGAGACACAGAAGGTGGCACCAGGAGGTCAGGGACCCTGAGCATCTGGGCCTCTCCGGAAGATGGCAGTGCTTGGTCATCAGGGCTTAGTGACACGCCACTGTGACCACACAACTAAGGAGCGTGAGACCTCGAAATCCACTTCCTGCTCACGTTTATAAAGCTAAGTATCAGGTGCAGAAGGAAAGTAACATCGCGAAGGTGCTTTTCCTGGACAAGAGGCCAAGCCAAGGGTCACTCAGCCTTCCCCATCTACACCCATCCCATTGTGCACCTTCTTCAAAACCTGAGCTATTCTACTACATATCTATTTCTGGAGGCTACAATCCAGGAACAGTACCAGACACAAGACTCTGCCTCAGATTAGAAGTTTACTATCATCAAGTTTAATTTCTTAGGTTAAAACTGCACAGTAAGCAAAAGAGGTTAAAACTGCAGATGTGTCTATTAGTTTTGGTTTAATAATGCATTCATACCACAGTAGTTTTTATTTCCAAAATTTTGTGATTATGAAAGACAAGTTGTAGCTTTCTATATAATTAGACCTCTGAGAGTGAGGTTTTAAGTCTAATATGTATTGTATCTAATTAAAAGTAAAATGACACATGATCTCAATTTCTCCCTCATTTTTGCTTAGCTGACAGTATTTCTCTCTCCCTTCCATACCACAAATTCTGCAGACAAAAATATAAAGCTGATGTACACTCAGTGACTGGAAATGAAGAGGTACAATGGATAAAAGGGGAGAATAGTTATTTAGAGGAAACTACCGAGAATTGTAAGCGACTTCTAAGTGATGAATAACAAGCTTCCGAAAACAGATTTAATGACTATTCTAATGGTTTAAAGCATAGCACTTTAATAGGATTTTTAGCAGAATCCTTCTGAAAGTATGTCTTCAATAAATCCATCATTAACAAAGAACCGACTGCTTCACTATATAACCACAGGTTACTGGATTTGAACACAAAGGAATTATGGCAGTTGTCACTCTGTATTACCATCCTTGTCTCAAGTATTGTTAACTATCGTGAGAGAGATGGCTGTATATTTAAAATGTAGGCTGCCAGTGAAGGAGGCTTATTTATGGTAAGAGAATCCAGCAGACATTAAACAAAATACAACAAAAAGCTCGCAGTTGTAATATTTATGCATGCAAAGACCAAAGGAGGAAGACCAACTGCAATCTAAACTTAAGAGATACGTGACTGAGGAACTGAAATCTAGCTGGAGTTACCGCTGAAATGGCTCCCTGAAATTTTGTGGTGGTTCATTCTCGAATGCCTAAAGCACTATTCCTTCATTTGTGTCCCACTTGCTTTATGTTGTCTTGTTTTCTGTCTTTACAGTCTTTCCAAGTAAGGGACCACCATGCTGCATCACTTGGGCTGCACACCACCTCAGTATTAATACTGAAGTGGTTAGAAACAGTCCTAATGATTCATCATGAATTCCAACCTTTGTCTCTATTTTTCTCTGCCAACATGAGGTTCTCAATTCCGATTCCTCACACAGGAACACTTCTTGCCTGGAGAGCACTTTATCTTTCCTCTTTTTCTAAATCTTTGCTTTTAAGGTTCCTTTCAAATCTCACTCCTCCTAATCTACTCTCACCAGAGATCTTTCTCTACTACCACACATTAGAGCAGTGATGGCGAATAGAGCTTTTCAGGATACAAACAGCCCGCTGTGACATGTATGCTATAGGTTCACCGCCACTGCATTAGAGTGTGCACCATCCATGTGGTCACTAGCTACACTCGGCTTACAGTTCTTTTTTTAAATGCTGTTTATTATAAATTATCTTTTTGACAATTCCATATTGCCTCAACTCTATTATAAATTCTCGAACAGAAGTATGTCTGACCAAACATCTCTGCCATTTATAAAATGGCTAATCCAGTTGAGGTAAAATACATGTAAAATCAATTTATGTAATTTTACCAATTTCAGAGTTCAATTTCTATGCAAGTTTTTAGAAATTGGGAAACTCATTTCTTTTGCAAGCATACTTTTGCAACCCTAGTCTTAAAATGCAGACAAAGATTATGATCCTGAGTATGACAGACTAAATTACTAAGATGATTTTACCTATCAAGGATAGGAATAAATTCACCAATTTTATTAAAATACCTTATATTGATTAACAGTATTACTGAAAATAGCCATTTGGCTAAGCTAGTGTTCATTAAATTTGTACAAATACTAGAAGATTAAAAATACTTTCCAATCCAGTACAGGAACATCTGAATAGATATAAACTACTTGGAAAATTATGGGTAATGTTACCGTAAAAGTGACCCACTTTCTCAAAATCAAAAATAATCATAGCTACCCAATAAAAGTAAACAGAATTTTATTTTGCAAAAGATAATTATATTTAGCTTCATTTAGAACACCTATTGTTTATTTAGAACAATTATTAGAAGATAGAATCTGCTTTTACTGAATAAAATAGTATTTCCTCCATTCTGAAGATGTGCTTTAATACTTTAACAGCACAGCACATCAAACACAAAGAGGTCAAACAACTTTTTAAACAGCAACATGTGTAAAGAACAAACATAAGAGGCGTGCTAAAAGATGGGCTCTTCTTCGAATGCAGATATTAAAGTATAAGTGGAATATCTTAATCTATGATTTCCAATAGGGAAAACATAAAAAGATCACCATGATACTTTAGACCCATATTTCTTTCTGGAGGCATTTATTCTACCTAGCTAAGGGAATTCTGGTTGAAATTGTAACACACAATACCGTGCTTGTTAACTGCTCCCACAGCTTACAAAACTGTTATGAAGCTCTGCCGTGGAGACCTAATAAAGAACAAATGCTGCTTCTGCTTTACATACATTCAAGTAACAGAACATGAGAAAGAAAAAGGAACTTTCTTCAAGATGGGTTCCAAAAACCTAAGACTTTAAAAGATCTTTCTTTTGAAGAAATTATCAAATAGACACCTTGAAGGAAACATTTAAATGGTTGCTAGCATTCTAACTACACCAGCCTACTGGATTTTTAAATCCATGAATTTAATGAATTTCAAAAAAAAAAAAAACCTTATTACTTCACACATGGCAGATATAATGAGTATAAGCAAAAGTCCAAGTCCCATTACATTGAAATAATACTCCCAGTTATACTATATTGGAATACTCAAAAAATCTAGGTTTTGTGGTTTTGGATTAAAGTTTTGCCAAAAAAAAAAAAAAAGTTAACTGAATCTTTAGACTCTGAATTCAAGGGCAAAGATCATACATTATTCATCTTTGTAGCCTCCAAGTCTAGCAATGTACCTGGCACACATAAGAACTCAGTAAATGTCTGTTGCATGAGATAATATGAATATAAAGCAGGAAAAGGACAAAGACCACCAAAAAAGGCAGGTACTAAAGTTCCTAAACTTTATTTTAGATGTAGCCAATATGTTTCAAGAAGATCTCCCCTGATTTCATAGACATTTAGGAGAAGTGAGTATCTTTATTTCAAAGAGTTTGTTTGTTTATTCTTTAAAGAAAATTATAACCCTTGATCTGTGGGATTGTAATTGGTTGGTGTAGGAATGATTATAGACCAACAGCAAAGCCATTATATTCTTTTGCAAGAGCAAAGGAAATATTAAAGAAACAAAAGTGTTCTTCTCATGCAAATATTTTAATGATCAAACTACTGGGAGAGAAACAGTAAAGCTTCTAGTCTTTGTGAAACTTGCTGGTAGGTTCCTGGATTTAGGAAAAGATGATTCTACACCCCGACCAGAGTCGGCTTGAGACATGGACTCTCCAGCTCAGTTTTCTCTCTAGACACTGAGACAGGAGCAAAAGTGAGTCCTGTAATTGGCATTCTCCAGCTGCTTCCTTTGAGGCAGGGCAGGGGCTTCCCTGTCGTGTACAGAATCGTGGACAGGGAGCTTGGTCTCTTGCACTGACCTGATGAAATGTTGCCCAAGGGAAGTCACTGAGGAAAAATGGCTTCTCCACGCAGAGCGAGAACCACTACCCAGCCAATACGGTTGCTGCTCTCATCTTCATCACAACGGGATGTCTGCTGCAGCACATCTACTCTAACAAAGCATCTTTACTCATGACTTGGTGATAAGCATCCCAGTGACTTAAAATTATACTCAGGAAGTGGGAGACACAGAAAGCAAAATGGGCTCTTGTGTGCATCTTTTTTCTGCAGTCATTCTAGAAATATTGTGCTAATAACAAAGATACCTGGATCATTAAGGTACATTCCCTGCCCCCTAAGAAAGTGTGGATTCCAGAGGAACCAACATAAAACCAAATAAAGCAATGAAGATTTGAAGATTCTGCATCCTTTGTACTTTCTTAACTGAGCAGAGAACAAAGTGAATTTGTCACATGCACAGTGATAGACACTTAGGTCATTTTGCTCTACTACTCAAGCCAGTAGGTGGAATCTCTCAGACTGACACCAGTATTTTCAAATGACTCCAAAGTGAAATTAGTTCCCTCTCTTGAGTTTTAAAAAGCAATAAAAAAATAACTATTTATCATAGTTATGCAGGGGAACCCAGTGGATCTCTTAATTCTTCATGATATACTCATTTAATAATCAAATATAAAGTGTATCTACTTAACTTTTTAAATTTAAAAGGATGAATTTTATATATGAATTTTTAATAAGCAAGTGACATAGAACAAAAATTTGACACAAATATATAATTTGCCTAAAATTGCTTGTTTTTTCCATTAATAAATTTTTTGTTTTACAATTCTTGGTGGTACCCAAATAACAAGTATTGTTTATAACTTGAGTTCTCACAAAAAAACCAAATCTTTACTGTTGCATGGTAGCATGACTTTAAAATGTACTATATCTTTTTTATCCCCAGAAAACACTTTTCTTTATTCGTATAGGAAATCTACATGAAAAAACACCATCTCTTACACAGTTTTAGATGAGAAACTTGCTGAGTGACTTCGGCCCCACCACTGCCTGACCCTGCCACAATATCTTCTCTCCAGTAAAACAACAGAGCCAGACTCGATTCAAAGATTTTAAAGATCCTTGAACGCTGCTACACAGCAGAAACTCTGACACTGGATTCAAACTATAGGAGTTTTAAGAAGGACTGTTCTTTTTAAAAACAAAAATAATAGAATTCCTGAGCTGGGACACAATCAGTGTGGAAGGGACAGCCAAGAACCAGAAAAGGCAGTCAGTGCCCAGTGGCACAGCGACACTTTCTCTCTCCAACACCTAGGCTGAAAACGTTTATTCTCCGCCTGCATTGAAAGAGGACAAGGAGGTCAATTAATTCCTGAGGTTGGGGGTAGGTAGAAACTAAGTTCTCCTAGCTTACCCAAAGCACAAACCTAACTGCCATTAATGCAGAGGGGGGCAGCGTTTCACTGTTCATTAACTGTACTAATTACAATTTCTCCCTCACTGCAGCCACATCTGCACTCTGGAGTTACTGAGGCCCAAGAGAGCAGAGGGGACATCAGCGCCCAGGGTGGGGGAGAGGGGCACAACACAGGGCCACAGTGGGAAATTGGGCGCCAGAATCTGACCTCTATGACCTCTACTTCCAAACAGCCTTTAGAGTAAGCAGATAAACATATTTTAGAGTGGGAGAGAAACTCTAAAATGGTCCCCTAGTCTAATCACCTAGCAGTTCATTAAGCTACATGGCAATTGTCATACTGCTCATTTTCACAAAAATAAAAGCAGGGGCTAGCGCAAACAAAATAACAACGAAAAGCCCTCAGGCGAATGGAAATAAACCTAACAGGCAATGAGTCTGTGTGCTGCTGGCATTCTGAAATATGCAAACTTCTAGTTGAAAAGATATAGTTCCCATCGTTTCAAATCATTTAGCAACTTTGACTGGACATTAAGTTGCATGAACATAATGAAGACTTTTCATAGATGAAACAATGTTCTTAAAATCTTAAAGGTGTGACTTTGTATCATTTTTACCATTTAAATAGATTTGTGCAGCTTAGTTTATTGTAGTGAACAAGTCTTTCTTTCATTTTGGGGTCTTAGCGAAATGAGTTAGAATCTGACTTGTGATCAGAGAGGAGGGAAACCTTGCCAGGACAAGTCTTCACAGCTAATCTGTAGAATGAGATGAGGAGGGAGACTCTGGTCTGTAGTTTAAAATACCAAGATAAGAAACAAATCAATAGTAAGCATCTGCTTTGAGAGTTCAGATCGGGTCTTGCTTTACACGTTCCACTTTCTTCAAACATCTGCTTCTTCCTTCTCTGTATTTTTCTAGTGTACAGTCAAGGGCAGAAGTAAGAGCACTTACTATTAGCTAATGGAAGCAAGTAGGTAAGTTTTGGATTTTGAGCCCAACTAAGAGAATCTATTCTTCTATTTGACAGGATTCAAATGGAGAATGGAGGGTTAGCTATAACTTTTTAGGGATAAATTAAAACCTGTTCCCCATCCTCAAACTTGCTAATTCATTCTCTCTTCTTCCTACTCCACTGCCCCCTCTCCATCTCCTCTTACTGGTAGAGATTGAATCCAGGGTTTTAAACTTGCTATGTCCACCCTAAATCTACTAATTTTTAAAAGAAATAAACAAGGACATGAAGACAGAGACCGGGTCTAAAGATTCTTACTGAAAACAAAATAATTTTATTTGCCATTGTTATTGATCAAAGAATATCTCTGACACTGAAAAACAAAAATAAAATTATTTCAACCAGAAAACTGGACAATGTGCCTTGTTTGGGGTCTTGTGACTACTTTGTGGCCACTAAAGTAAAGTTAATGGCATAAGATTAGTTCACAGTGAAAATTATTATGGAAGGAACTCAATTACCAGAGGTAACTACAGTGGCTACAACACGACCAGACACCAAACCAGCTTAACTGCATATCCCAGGCTCTGCCATTTATTGGCTATTTGACTGTGAGCAAGTTAATTAATTTTTCTGTGGCTCAGTATCTGTTCTGTATCAGTAGTTGTGGGCCAGTGGCATGCATTTTCAGTTATCACTGAAAGCTCTAAAATGTTCTCCATCACTGTTCTACATGGATAGCACCTTCAAAGGAAAACTGAATGAGTTAACATATGTGTGTCAATGAGTTCCTGACCCATGATGAATGCTATGTTTGCTATCTTTATTATCCTCACAAAGCACTATGTATTTGGAAGCTCTGCAGAAAGTGTATTACTATCACAATATTAAATTGTAGTGTATTTTAATACCAAAGAAAAACAAATGGGGAAAAATTCTTAAAACTTGCAAGAAAACAAAGGGGCATTGGGAAGGAAGGAAGGAAGGAGGGGACAGGAAAGGAAGAAAAGGAGAAGAATGAATCAAATCAAAGGTCTCCTTGAACCTCTGGCGTGAGTTTGGAGGACTGATGAATGCCTGCTATTAAGGAAACTTCCTCAGCATGTGAGAAATAATTAAGTTCTGATTGTGCTGTAGGCATGAACTTCTTAGTGAAACCAAAGGCTCCAGTTGCTGTATCTGTGATGATTGAGAGACTAATACTATCCAAAGGATAACCAAATCTGCAAACTCCCATCACGTCCCAATGCTTAGACCCTTCTTTTTCATCTTTTCTCTACTCTCCACACATAGTGATGTGCCCAACAACTATTGTTTTAAAAAGAAACTATGCCAAGTAATAAAGCCACTCCCCCTTTCCAAATTTAAAAAGAAATACATAAATAAGCAAAACTATTCTTGTGATTTAATGGAGCAACAGGTTTTCTGCATCCAAATGCCACCATATCGTGATAGCTGTGCTAAAATTCTCCCCAAAAGTTATTCTTAGAAGAAATATAAACATAGATCATTCGTTCATTTCGTTGGGTGCTTGCAGCTTTGGTAGCAGAGGCAAGAAGTAATTTCTACGATTTGAGCATCCTTTTGGGATTGCCCAATGCAGATTCCGTAACATGTCATCATGAGTCTCCAAGGGTGTGATCACCTTTCTACTTCATGCCTCAGCGTCATGACTGTGGTGCTGGAGTGAGCCACATGGCAGGCTGGGTTCCCTGCACAAGCCAGGCCTGTCACTGCTAGGATTTTGCATACCCCCCACCTGCATGTAAGCTCGTATTTCTAGCAAGTGGATGCTTCCCAGGACAACTCTCCTCAATACTGTTCCACTTCCAACATCCACTTACAGTTAGGGGTTGGTTCTGTCTATTGCTCCTAGAAGAAGGGTGAATCGTGCAGCAACAGACCTGATTTCTTGAGTTGTTTTTTGTGCTCCAGGTAAAGTTTGTCAAACAATGAAGTCATTCAAATTACTCTTCTTACAAACAAAGAAGCCAAGATCAGGGGAATTAAATGATGTGTCCAGGGCCATTAAAATTCATAGCAGACAAACCATAATAGTTTCTACTCATCAATAAAAATGAGTTCTTTTTTACTTCTTTTCCTGGACTTTTTGACGGTAATTCCCAGAAATGACAATATATGAAAAATTATGAAACAAACTCAACAGCCACCACAGTCACCCTCCATCCTTGTTGCGTGTTACCTTTTCCTAATTGCTTCCACAGAGTTACTTTTGTAAAAATAAAAAGGGAAGGGCTGGCAATTTAGCTCAGTGGCTTAAGCGCCTGCCTGGCAAGCGCAAGGTCATGAGTTCGATCTTCGGTACCAAAAAAAAAAAAAAAGAAGAAGGGAATATTCCAGAAGGAAAAAATAATTTATGAAAAGAAATTAATGTTATGAAGTGACTAACAGGCCACGAGTATTGAGGTCTATGAAACAAGAGGCATTTCTATACCACATACAGAGAGCAAGAGGTTAGCTGCTTCACATAAATTCACCTCCATTACAAACTCACAATTACACACACATCATTTCATTTTAAACAAGAGAGCACCAAAATAAAGTGATATAAACAGTTCAGGGTTAAGTTACACAGCTACTACCTGGTGGAGTGAAAATATGAACCAAGTTTTCCCTGATTTTAAAGACTTTTCCAGCACCTGCTATCAGGCCTTGCTGAGTATACATTTACCATTATACTCCTAAAATTCTAACTTTATTTTAAAATCAAAATAAAGCTGAAAACTCAGTGACTTTTCTATATCTTGCTGTAATTTTCTTTTGTAGCTGAAATCTCACTTTGGAACTGCAGACACTTCAGGACTGTTTCCTGGGGCCTTTGAGCTCCACGTGGGAGCAGCTGAAAGACATTCTGGATGATGCTCAGCAGTGGTCATAGGTCAATTAGAAACGGGGAGCCCAGAGGAGAAAAGCACTGAGAAATAGAAAACTAGGTTTATGTGGGATTCCCCCAAGATAAGCACAACTCTGGGGTGAGGGGAGAAAATAAAAGAAAAAAAAAAAGAGGCTCAAGCATGAAAAACAGAAATTTAATACTGTCAGGAAAAGAAAATGTGAGGTTTAAAGAAAAAGTGGATGAACGAACAAACGTTTAAAAAGTCTCAACAGAAACAATCTGTGAAACCTGAGAAATTGGCTACAGAATTTGAATTCTAATAACTGCAGCAATTCAGCAAAATAAAAGACTACAAATACACAGACACGCATGCTGATTTTGGAGGCAATGTTGCTTCTAAGGCGAGCTGCTGTGTGTGTGTGTGTGTGTGTGTGATACTAGATTTGTTTACAAGTTGCAGAGTGGCAGCCAGCTGGGAATGGACTCTTTGTACCTTTCTATCTTACTTGGCGAGATTGGCCCTTCACTGTGGAATAAAGAAAGCATCTTCTCAGATTGCCAACTGGCAGGCCCATCTTTACTATAAAGCTTCACTGGGAGTTTAATCAGTAGGTACTCTGGAGTTAAATTTGAGGGGTCTGCATTAAAATGCATTTGCTTCTGCACAGTCAAACGGTAATAACAGTCTATTTTCTGGGGAAAAAGCCTGAAAATCAGGCTTCACTGCTGACAGAGGATGTGGGATGTGGACAGAGAAGAGTGACTCCTTTCACGGAAAGACGCTCTGTCGTCTCTGCTCCTGTTGCCGGGATGAGCAATTTTGATGACAACAAAGAGTCTCTCTACACTGTAAATTTAGTTAGAAATTGATCCAGACACACACTTTGGTTAATCATCTGCTGTGGGCCCAGTGGAAAGTCTGTTGCCACATGGCCAGAAGCATACAGAGAAGCCAAAATATGTCACCAACAGTAGTCCCAACACAGCCTGGCACCAGCATGTGACACAGAGCAAAAACAGTAAGCGCTGTGTTGGTTTAAACTAAAAATATTTCTTTTTCTCTTTCCTTACTATTATTTTAAACTGGTTTCAGTAAATCCTAGGGCTTTGATCAACAACAAAAAAATTTTGTGGTTTTATTAATTCTAAGAAATATATCTCCCCTATATCATCTGAAATTAATGTGCACCTCTGGATTAATGATAAACTTGAATCATATCAGCAGCATAAATGGTTTTTGTTTTTCTTACGAGTACATTTTAACTGCAGGCAGTTTAAGACCGATGCTACCTACACGTGATGGAACAAGTAACAGCTACTAAGACTATGGACCACTTGTACCAAGGACTCTGATAAACATTCATATGTATTCATTTATTTCACATGACTTTATAAAGTAAGTACTGTGATCACTTCCTTTGCAAAGAGGAACAAACTAAAACACAAAGGGCCCAGTTATTTGTTTAGGGTGAGAAGCTTGAACCAGGTTTGAACCGAAGCACTATGACTACATCACCTGTGCACTTGGCCCTTTGCAATTCCATCCTCTGTTCCTCAATGACTAGAGGGCCCTGAGTGGGAGGCAAAGGGTCAGGATCCAATTTGGGAAGCAGAAAGACTAACTGTGTTCTTATGGACATGGTTAATGACTTTTCACCCCCACCTCCAAGGTGAAAGCATCTGCAGATTCTGATTTAAAATATTAAATTTAGCCATATGCCTCCCTCAACTTGGTTTATCCAGGCTAGACAGGAAGAAGTTGTCACAGCTTTTTATTTGATGAAGTCATTCTTTCATTCTGTTATATAAACCACCGTAATTGTTCAAAATTTAAAATGAAACAGAAATCTCTTATGGCTCACATATCAAAAATACTTAAAAACGGAGGCCTTGCCTGATGCATTCAGCTTTTCAAATTCACATAAAAGATAAAAACAGAACTTTGTCACCTACTACTTTGCCTTTCAGGAAAATCAGAGAGATCTGGAAAATCCCAGTGCATTCAAAGCTTGGTCAAAAACAAAAACAATTCAAAACAAACACAACTTGTGTGTGTGTGTGCATGTGCGTGTGTGTGTGTGTGCGTGTGTGTGTGTGTTGCTTGGCTTTTTATTGGTGTCTGTATAATGCTCTATAGCGTGTCCACTGTTGTGAACTCACACACAAATCATAAACTAAATGAAAGCAGATATGGCAAGTGGCTATGCATCCTGGGTGTTCATAGGTTTACACAATGTTTACCGATGATGCCTTTTGTTCCTGTAATGTGCTCTGACACACACTGCCACTCATCCCAGCAGCCTTTTCCTAGGGGAAGAAGAAATGTTTTCTTTTGTGGTCTCTGTTTTGATGACACAGAGAAAACAATATTTATCACTGGAATGGACATACTATCTTCCAGAGAAAAGCAGTGCTTCCTTAGCATGTGGCAACAAAACAAAACAAAACAAAACAAAACAAAACAAAACACAACAGAGTTTCTTCAGGGACAGTCATGCAACACAATTGGTAACTATGATATTTTCACTGAAATCTTCAGTAAGGTCATTTTGATCTATTTAGAGACTAAGGTTCCTCAGCTCTATAAGCAAAAATAACAAAAAACAAAGAGTAAAAGATTTAGGTAGGTGAAGACGCAGTGAAGAAGAATACGACCTGACTTGGTGGCTCTAGGGTAGTAGGTCAGTGACCCTGAAGTAAAGTAATTCCTTTCTCATGCTTCTTACCTCTAGATAAGATATGCCATATGGTCTCTGAGGTCTACTCAGTTCTACACATTTAAAAATATAATCTAAGCAATGCTTTTTCATGTCTCTAGATGTCTCAGCACTATTTCAATGGATTTCTTTATTTGTTAAGGAAACAGTATATCTTTTTTTCCTTTCCTTGTCTCACTACAGTGTTATGAAGATTTATCTTTACTCAACAAAGTTATAATACACATGCTGTAATAAGAAAAGGACAGGACGCTGGTATCTGCAGTGTCTCACATGAGAACCTCATTACTGTCAGCACAGACAGGAGGTGTGAGAACGCTGCCATCGAGGTAGGAAACAAGGCTTAGTACTTTTGGATGATAAATGCTGGATCACATAAGAGCACTGAGATCAAAGGTAATCCATTTATACAGACAGCAGCGTGGAAGTGGGGCTGGGGTTTGCAATAGGAAAGCATAGGTCAAAGGTGTCTTTCAGGTGGGACTTCTATGAACCACGTTTTCTTGTTTCTTTCCCATTGCAGCAAAAAGATTGCTCAGATGGTTTACAGGACAAGAGAACTTGCACTGACAAATCTGAAATCAAATGTTTGACAACTGTCCATGTCTGTTTAACTACCATAGCAGGGAGAATCATGGTTTAAAAAGTAACTTAGAAGGGACTGTCAGAAACTTAGAATAAACTTTGTTGTGGGTTGCTTTAAAAGTGGGTTATTTTTTCAACTAAGACCACAGAATGTGGAAAAGCTAAAATTACATGATGTAGAATTGAGAATTTACTTCAGTATCTCTGTGGGAAACTGTCTTGACAACCAGTCGGGCACTAGTTTTTACATCTCTAACTTTGTAGCATTTTCAGATAATGACCACTGGGATGCCTGTGTGTTAACAGTCTTGACCAATAGGAAGAGGGAAACATCTACTCAACAGCATATTCAATCTTGTCTAGAAAAATGAGAAGAATGTATATAATGAGGTTGTTTTCATATCATTTACAGTACAAATAAGTGTTGCAACGATATGCAGAAGTCAGAACAACTATACTTCTCAAAGTGCTGCTGTATGTATAGGAAATGAACATACATGCTCCTAAAAAGAATTACTTTGTGTTCCCCTAATCAATCTCCCTTTCCCCAGGTTTTCTCATTTAATACACTGGTAGTAGATTAATGTCCTAAGAAACCACATGATAATATAATATACTCTTTATTACACTTATCATACCATGAAAACACATTTGTCATAGAATTATATTTTGTAATTTTTCATTGGCATTTATGTTTGTAAATTTCTTGAAAGTAGGAAGAACCTTAATACATATATTTTTTTACCTTATTATGAACACCTAATAGCTTTACATAAATGAGCATAATTGTCTCCTTACAACAAAGCTTTTAGTCCTTCCCTTAATCAAGAAGTCCAGGCCTTTAACTGAGTCCCCTGCAATATGTACCCATGCGGGCACACATACACACACTGCACATCCTGGAGTTTATACACATATGTGCATATTCACACACTTTGTATGTGCTGGAGTCTATACACATGTACACATATGCACATCTACTACCTAATTTTCATAGCAACACACTTTACAAAGGAGAAATTTATGGTTATGTAATCATGCAAAGGTATAGCCATACAGAGTATGCAAGGCACAATACAAATCTGTGTGGGTTAAATCCCATATCCTTTCCACCATGAAACCACCTCAAACTCACTTTTATATTAGTGAGAATAGCACTGGAAGCTCTTTATGATTCCCGGCCCTCCTTATTTGTCCACTTTAATTTCACCCAACTCTCTCATAAATAATTTGCTTCATCATAAGTCTACTAAGAACTACCTATCCACACATCCTTTTAGTTCAAAAACTTTGCCAGGGTATACTGTTAAAATGTAGCTTCTAAGTCCATAGATCAAGAGAAGGACCTAAAATTCTGCATTTCTACAAATTACCAAGTGGTACTGATGTGCTGGTTTGCAGTCCCCACCCTGGGTATGAAACTCCCAGAGCATCCTTTCCTGCTGTCTCTGCGCCTTCCCTTGACAATGTGCTCTTCACCGCCCCTCTTGGATGCACTCACTGACACCTCTCTTCCATACCTCTCCCGGTTCTCTATCTGGGGCTCACATTCACCGAATTCCAGCAACGTGCCATTAGCTCTTAGGATTTATTCCATGGCGTACTTCTGATTATTTTTGTATGTATATATTCGTCTTGGTCAACTAGACATCTTAGAAGTATTGTTTTTATATCTTTTCTAGTTCTTTTGCACTCAGCACAAGACTGTCGTTTAGTAGTGCAGTGGATAACTACTGGTTCATCTTCCAAGCTCAGAAGCACTTTTCAATACATTCTTTCCCTTCGCCATCCAGGGTTCTCTGTCATTCAGAATTTGACTAGCAATAAAAGTCTACTCTCTTTCTTTAGGGGGCCTATATGTAAATAAAAATATGATAAATAATCATGCTTTCTGTGTGTGTGTGTGGGGGGGGTGTCACACAGCAGCAGGCTGCAGAGCAGAAAGACTGAAGTCAGCACAGAGAAGCACAATGATGCCAGCTCCCGGGAAGATGTCAGGAAAATGACCCAGCCTTCCAGACCCAGGTGACAGTTCTTAAGGTTTCCCTGGACTCTTAGCCCTTGCCCTATGATAAATTAAGAGGTCTTCAGCTTAAGGATGTCCTATGGCTGTAGTTCCTTAATCAATCTGAACTACAGCAGATAGGTTCAGTGTGTTTAGCTAATGATGACTGTGATGATTTCTTGTCAATGGAATCTCAAATGCAGCAGTCTGTTTGCCAGGAAATGATGAAATGAAGATCATGTTGTGTAATAATTTCCCTAAATCAATGACATTTTATAATTGAAGTAATCAGAGTGCTTTCCTAAAATGTTCTTCTAAAATGGAGGCTCCTAAAAAACCATGACTAATATATTGAACCATCATTTCTGGAGTTGAGACCAGGAATTTGAATTTTAAGTAGGCTTCTAAAATAATGCTGAAGCAGTAAGATTTTGTTTAACATGATCTGCACATATTATTTTGATTTAGTATAAAGTTTCACCAATTAATGCATTGACTTTGACAGCCATACGAGCTTATGGATGGAGAGGGGCTTTATAATCTGCATTGCAGTAGTCACATTGTAAATTGTGACTACTTAAATTCTAGTAGGCGTATTTTAGTCTCATGTCAGAAATTGAAAACCTAAAGTGTTTATAAAGATCTTCAGAGATGGGGTTCCAATAATTTCTCAGGCTCTTTCTCTAGCTGTCATTGAATCCAGCCATGGGGTCCAATGGCCTTTGTAATAGAGGAGATCTCCTGTACAATCTAATTATACTGTGCTATCAGGGTAACCTGCTTTCTCCTATCTTGATCTCAGGGTCAATACAAGCAGTTTTCATGCTTTTAATCTCAGTCTTAGTCTTAGAACCAGAGTGACAAATTTGGCTTCATGCATCTTGTGTGGTCTCAGTAAACATTAATTCACAGTGATTATGCAGAGCGATTATTATAATTCGATGTTTGAAAATAGTATGAGTCTTCTTTCCTCCATTTTCTTCTCCAAAAATGAATCAAAATGCATTTACATTTATATGGAAGTTAATAAGAAAAAAAATCCTTGAAATTGGTGCTCTGAAATATTATACAGAGGCCTTAATTTTATTGCCACAAATGAGAACAGCATTTAAGTATCTCCTTCATGGCTGCTATGGCAAAATAGAGTCAGTGCATGCCCAGGGAGCGGTAACCACAGGTCATCATCGTGATCAATGGTGAAGACTCAGTGTGGGCTATCATGTCAATGGCTACGGCTATTGGGGGAGTTATTAAATGGGAGCCTTGCCAGCATGTAGTTCATAACTATTTTTAAGGGGCACTTGTGATCTAATGGCTAGATAAGGGTTATTAGGGAAGCTTTCCATGTAGAATTTCTTGAGAAATCCCATATTCAAAGGAGACCAGTTATTGCATTCGATGTATACATCTGAAATTATTTGAGTAATGCAAATACATATTATTATGAAGGTGGAAAGTTATACTGCTGGTGAGATAACAGCTTAAATAAGCAATTGAGTTGTAACATTTTTATCTCCTAGTCACAAATAAAGAATTAGAGCAGAACCATGGCAAGAATATCATGCAACAAAATAGTAAGAATCATAATAACAATAAATGTTGGATTTGGGTTGTAAAAATTCTAGTTGGTAAAAACGGACACTTAACTGTTTTACGTTACCCTAGATGATAGTCATCACTTAGCTCGTCCTCTCTGTTAAAATTAAGTTTGAAAATTCAAGCCTTAAACTATAAACTACAGAAATGTTCTAAAGGGTATTACATAATTTTCAAAGACCAGCTAAGATCTAGAGGAAGAGGAACAACAACAACAAAAAATAAATAAATAAAACTAGAACATTTGAGAAAATTAAGACAAATCATAATCCAGTTTTGAATTTCTCAAAACTGAGATGGTTTCCTGAATGACTCAAAAAAGCCAGCAATAATTAAAGAACCAGTTTCACTATTGTTTCCTGTTTCAGAAATACCCAGTTTTGGAAAATTCCTGCTTCAAAAATGACACAGTATTCAAATACACACACACACACACACACACACGTGCGCACACACACACGCATGCACAAACATGTATAACACAAATACTTCATTTTCATAACAGAAAGACTTCAAGAATTTAAAAAGAATCTTTAAAGATTCTGATATTTTAAGATAATATTCAATTCTCTGCTTCTTCAGAAATAGTCAACTTTCTGGAAATGCAGTACCCACCTTAAAATTAGTGCTAGTATAATTTTAGACTGAAAAATAAAGTCTTGTATGTGTTTTCATTAATTACAGAGTTCTTGAGCCATGTAAAACAAAGAGTATTGAGAAATCTTATTTCTGTAATCTCTTTTTCAATGACAATTCCCACCATAACTCAGTGTATTTGCCAGCTATATCATATATTGTGAAGCTCACCGATTCAGAATATTTTATGAACTAAAAGCCAAAATATTAAATCAATCTCATTAAGTAACACTGAACAAACATAAAATAACACCTCTTAAAAATGCAACTAAAATATCAAGAAATGCAAAAACATTTTAAGTTAGTGCATATTAGACACTTTTATATCATATTTCGAGTCACATTTAAATGAAAAAACAGATGTTAATTTTCAAGAATGTGATTAAAAAGAAGAGGACAGCAGCTTTTGAAAGTACTGTCAACTATAAGTACTGCAAGTACTATTAAGTATAAATACTAAAGTACTGTCAATGTAGTGAATTACCTCATATTCCTGGGAAAACTTCAAGTTGTCATTTGCTTTCAATCTTTCAATGTGATCGGCAAGTTCCAAGATAGGTATTGGGGGATGGCTAGCCATACCTAGTAAAAAAGAAAGAAGAAATACATTTGAAAACACATGAAAGTCATGTAAACTCTTTCAAACTATAGAGGATACTGTAGTTAGAAATGGCCTCAAAGTATGTGAGTAGTAAAGGTGTTTTAGGTGAGGAGGCAGGCAGATAGTTTGGTTACTCAAAGCAGGACATGCTCTGGAGGGCTGGTTTTGTGGCCAAATAGAAAAATCACCAAGCATAATCCCCAAACTAACTCTTCCTAGTATAAAAGAAAATGTTATCGTGGTATGAAACAATGAGGTTAGCTAGTGGAGAAAACTGAAAGGCAGCTTTAATGTCAACTTCTGCTTTGAGTAATGACTATTATGTCATCACAAACTCCTTCTCCTGCACTGTGTGAAATGGAAATTGTGTGGAATTTAATGGTATAAAGTGAACTAAGAAAACAGACACACAGAAAGGCCTAAAAGAAAAAGAGTAGCAGCTTGATAGGAAACATAAAGTGACTTATGAATAATCAAGGAAAACTAACTTGAAGAATGAAGGTTACCAGGGTAACCGGAATCATCTGAACCTGCAAGGGAAATGATGGTGTGAATAAAATAAAAGAGTGAATTTGCTTAAAACAATGAAATGAATATCTTGGTGTACTTTCGAAAGGACAGTGAGAATCGTGTCACGTTTTTGCAGGATCCACCGTATGTTGTGGCTAGCTTAACCAATTAAGATTGCTTTAAGATTTCACAAACCTGTAGGTGACTGACATTCACATGCAAACATGGACACAAAAAATGACATGCACCACAGCTCACTGACGATAATCACTGACAACACACTGGACAGCAAACTCAACTTCAAAAATGTTTCCACTAGTAGCAGATTGTAGAGGTTGGGGTTGCAGCCTACTCCTGGACATTTACAAATGGCCACATTAACAACCCTATGGTATTTCCCGCCAGGTCCCATCATTCAACCCCTAGTAAACCTACAATCTACTTCAGGTGTAAGCATCTTTGTCCACTAATGACAAATGAATTCAGGGAAGTGAGCACACGGTGAAAGGACAAGGAAGGGACAAGGAAGGGTGGAAAAGGAAAAGAAAGCAGAGATTGGGCTGACACATCATAGTTCAGAGGGCCAGCTGAAGATGTATCGATTCCATAGACACTGTTAAAAAAATCCACTGCTAGTTTTGGTAATTTCTGTGTCTTTCTGTTTTCTTATGTTCCATAGGCTTTGCATGTTGTTTCATTCTGATTAATTCTGCAAGATAATTATGAGAAAGCATTGCTGACTCATATCTTAGAAACACAAATTTCAGCTGGCTAGAGAAATATGAACTAGCATGCCCCCAGAGAAGCCTCTGAAGTAGAAACATTTAGCGGGAAGAACTCAAACTGGAAGCCATGTTAACCCTGCTATCAGGGCAACCTTTTGGACGATGTAGACTGCAGAGGAATGACCATCAAGTCCACATAACATGTGACTGCTTTATGGGCATTTCAGAAATTGTGTCATTATTGGACCTCACCAAATGAGTTCCTTTATCTCAAATGCCAAATTATCAATGGTTCTGGCAAAGTAAATAAAAAGCTATTTTGCTTCTTCAAGACTATCGCTTAACAGAGTGTTGTAAGTTGAGTTGGTTTAGTATCAATAGCTGTGAAGTCTGCATCTAGTCAGCTGAAAGTGTAGTGGAAGGCCAATAAAAATGAGTTGGTTAGAAAGAGAAACTCCTTATTGGTGATTTAAATATATATTTGGACCAAAATTTTGGAGCTCTTTCTGAAACTTTCCTGTATAGTTGGTAGAACTGAACTAGTTTCCATTCTGTGGAGGAATTGGGTGAGTGACAGTGACCTGATAATTAAAGTGATCTCATCCAGCTGAGGCACTCCCCGGTAAAAAGAATGGAAATGCAAAGGCACAAGAGACATAAGGCTTATTTGGGAATGGAATGGATGGGTGTGGACATCATTACAGTGCTTTAACAGAGAAAATAATAGAGACAAAGATGTTTAGACCTTTTCGAGCGAATCGTGGGAGAGAGTTATTATCATATATGGACTGAGTGGTGGTTTGGCTAGAGAGGGAGGACACAGAGCCAATCAGGGAGGCGTAGGGGACTGAATTACTGCTCAAAGCTGCAAAAAGTAAAGCCAGTTGGAGATGGGAAAAGTATTAGTATAGCAGCAGTAGAAGACCATAATAAACAACCAAAGATGTGATCAGCATATTTACTTTGGGCATGCACTGGCACATGGTCTGCAAGTATTATTTGGAAGTTAATTACAGAGAAATCCAAGCAAATCTGTGCTTATTCTTTCTAAATCAGAATATATACCTCATGCAAAGATACCATCACAGAACTAAATCATTATCTAAGGCTTGCCAGTATGTACCATATTGCGTCAAATTTCTAGGAAAAGTAAAAATGGCAGCATGGATGTTTCACTGAAATAGGGGAACTTGTGGGAACTGAATGGCACAGGAAACACAGTCCTGGCCCATATTACTGCACATAAGTTTTATGTTTGGCTCTATGAAGAGACAAATCAATTATAAATGAGTGCCTCAATCTCTTCATCTGTAAAATAAGTGCAGAACTGGATAAATTCTGGAGTGACTCCCTTCTACATAACTGTCCCCCTTTCTACCACACACTGATAGGATTTCTCAACAGAGAACAGACTACTGGATATGGCTGACCCATAAGGCTTTTAAAACTTACAGCAACTTTTATTGGTGCATGGAGAACATTTTCTTTTTCCAAAACAAGCAACTATTCTGTAGTTGAATTATCTACTTTTTAAATTAGCTAAGCTTAATGGCATTTTTTAGCTTGTCAAACATGTATACAGTACATTATGTTACATTATGTATTTGTAAAGACCAAATGAACATAAAAATTATGCTAGGTAATAAACCTGGAAAAAAACTAATCTGAAACTCCTTAGCTTATATTAGAAAACAATCACAAAAGATTCAAAATAATGTTGTACAACATTGCAGAAACTTTTCTATCACCCAGTGTTGACAATAGGACATGACAACTATCAAATACATTATATTCTAAATGAGAAAAAAGAGACACTACTAAAATAAGAAAGAATACTAAGTTGCTCTTGCTCTATTATCTTTTCAGTCTTTGTCTAGCAACCCAGCCAGCCCTCAGAGAGTAGAAATTAATTTATTTTTGTGAGAACAGTGTCTTTCACACCTGAATCTGAGATACTTTAAAACTACTTTTTGTAGGCTGTGCACCAGATTAGTTCAGACTATCTGGATGTAGAAGCTAAAAGCTGGTATTTTAAAAATTCAATGAGCAATGGCCTCAGTCCTATATGTATTTGTGGAAACAGATGGGAGCCTGTGACTCCTTTGTTTTCCCATTTAATGATCATATCAGGATTTAGGGGAATGAGATGATCTTTTCCCTGGTAATATGCCTGAATCCTTTGACTCCCCATTACCAAGTGTTAGTTCTTTAGCTATTATTAGCAGCAAAGAACTCAAAGCACTATTAACTGATGAAGACTTGCTAATGCCATAACCTCATCAATTCAAAGATACAGATGCATGATGCAAACGTGTTTTTCTTATGGGGATTTGTACTTGCTCATATATATCCCGGTTCTTTTTCTCTCATTTCCTTTCCCTCCTCCCCACACTTCTTTCCCTACTTATTTACAAAAGCTTTGTTTCCATTTTCACTCTTTTCTCTTTTTTTTTCTTTCCCCCTTCTCCTTTCTTAGTTTCCCTTCCCATTTCAACATTTTATTCCTATTTCACAGTATCTATCATACATTTTGGTCCTCCTTTAAACTTTTGGTTTTTCACACCAGAGAAATAATGTGATATTTACATGTGTCCAATTTATTTCACTTAAGAGTATCGACTCAAGGTACATTCATTTAGCTAGAACATCTTAAGCTTATCCTTCTCGATAACTAAGCAGTACTCCATTTTATAAAAGCCCTCCACATCTGCTTTACCCATTCAGGGGTTGATGGACACTGAGACTGATTCCAAGATTTAGCTATTGCAAACTATGCTGCTACAAACACGGGTGTGCATATATCACTGTGGTATGATGCTTTTAATTTGGGGGAAAACATACCAAGCAGGGGAATGACTGTGTCAAATGGAATCTCTAGTTCTAATTTTTTTGAGGCATCACCACACTGATTTCCATAGTGGTTGTACCACTCTGCACCCCCAGCAACAGTGAAGAAGGGTTCCTTTTGCCCCACAGCCCTGTTAGCATTTGTTGTTTCTTGATAATAGCATTTTGAAGGCACATAGTGAATCTGAGCAGAATGTTCATACTGAAGCTACGACATTCACAAAATACAACTCCAGCCTGACAAACAACAAATGCAGCCACTGAAATGTGCTTAGCCTACAGGGGAAAAAGAAAACGAAAACAAAACAAAAAATGATGACTGCTTTTAATACGGCACTTACTTGTGAAGATAATGTCATGGCAGCTTTCTCATAAGAAGGAAAACTTTAAAAGTATGGCATTTTAAACTGGGAGGTATCTTAGATATAACTTACTCTACCATTTTCATTTTATGCAAGAAAATTCTAAAGCCTGGAAAAGTTAAATGGCATGTGCATGTTTAGGTTAGACAGGGAATAGTAACAATGTTTCCATGCTGTTTGGGTATCTCCCTGCAGTATTATTTCTAGAATGGTAGTTTTCATCCTCTAAAGAATGGACGCTTCCAGTGGCCAAAGGAAAGGGTCTTGTAAGCTAAATGGAAGACATTAGGCATTGCATACTAAATACTTGGACAAAGAAATACACTCATCCTCTCTCTTTGCAACAAGCACACTTAAAGGGCTCCCTCTGGTAGAGGTTCAGGAATGAGATAAGCTTCTTCATGTGAAAGTTAACAATAAGCATGCCATTGATGGCAACTAATGCTCAGTGTCAAAGTCGGAATCATCCTGAGGGTTGGGTGGGGAGGTAGGATCTGTGCAGAAGGCAAGCCATTGGGCTCCGACATTTCCTCTGCCAAGTGGCAATGCAAAGCCATCAGCGCCATTCTTGTCAGGTTTCCTCCGGCTCGGGATGTGACACCTCCCAGCTCTTAAGGTTGAATTAACATTTCTTGAAGCCCAGTGAACTAGATAGAGGCTTCTGTTCAAAGTAACAAAATATTAATTTTGCACCCATTGGAATTACCATCAAAGAATGCTGAGGAACAGATTGCCTGCTTGCATAGACAAGGAAATGGACAGCATGTAAAGGTGGGCATTTCTTACACTGGTTCATCCTCTAAGGAGTCATTTATCTTTCCCTCTCCCTAGCCCAAGCCCATTCATTTTATCAATTAAGAAAATGAAGATCAAAGGGGTTAAACGAGTTGATAAAGGACATAATTATCTGCCAAGTATGGTCATGCAGGAGATCTGGCCACAGGTCTTGTCACTTCTGATTTAGAGCACTTCTCATTATGTCATGCTGTCTCAGATCATTTGCCTGGAAGAGTGGTGACATGTGCGTAATACTGGGCCAGTGAGACTGGGCCGCTGTTAAGGCTTCTGTCCAGATGTCCCCCTAAGGTCTCATGGGGTCACATGGTTTTTTCTGGTGACTGAATCTAGAGTGTGTAATTGATTCCTAGTGCAATGCTGAGATTAAGGGTGCTAGAATTAAGGTTGGGTGATTGCTGGATCCACTGATTTGGATTGGCACTGTCTTAGTCCAGATAGACTGGATACAATATCAGAGACAGAAAGAGGCCTGGCCTCTCTTTGTTGCTTTTCTGCCTTTCACTGCCATGAACTGTTGCCCCTCTGCCATGTGCCACACTGCCTTGGAGCCAGCCAATTATGTCTCTACAAACCTCTATAAACTGTGAGCTAAATCAACGTTTTTCCTCCTCTAACATTCGGTGTCAGGTATTATGTCTCAGCAACAAGAAAAGTAACTAAAGCAGCCATCTATGTAACAACACAAAGCTCATAAGCCAGCTCCATTTAAGATGATGCCTTACTATAATAACTTCATTTAGAGTATTTCTCGTTACATCCTGGGAGCCAGGATGAGGGCATTCGTATTCAAATCTCTATTTTCTAATTACTTCTTGCCAAAACATTAAGTTTCAAGAAAACATATACTAAAGGTACAAATTCAACATGTTAAAAATAATAGTTGCTATTTGAAAGATGATTTTTTAAAAATCTGCTTCTCTAATGGTCTTACTTTATTTTATTAAGTTATTTAGAGTATGTTTGAAAAAATTTTAGTACCAATACAGAAATGTTTATTAAATATAGGCTGAATATTCCTAATCTGAAAAGTCAATATCTGAAATATTCCCAAATCTGAAATTTTTTGAACCCTGAGAACAGTGTGATTATGGACTAAAGAGAAGCTAATCTGTCCATCAAGTTAAAGGCAACAGCTTTTTCAAAACTATAACTAATTGATGTAGCAGTGATAGAGAAAGAGACTCAGTTCACTACCATACTTTTACCATAATGTGTACACTACTTTGGACACCATAACAATACAAACATTCTACTAGGTTTATAATTTGTCTCACAAACTAACAACAAAGATAACAAGAATATTGATTTATCAGGTATAATTGCTTCTTGGTAAAACAGGAATGACAGTTTCATTGGATCCATGATTGGGATCATCATTAAGGGAAATTTTCTCTACTGGTACTTCCTGAAATAAGCACTGAATGATGTCATTAAAACTCATTTTCAATTCTCAAAATGCAGAATTGGAACAAACCATGAAATTTAATTTCTGATCCCAAGAATCATGGTTTTCAAATTATATATTAAAAAGATTCACTTAGGTTCTGTACCCACATTGCTTCTATAAAAAATATGAAAAAGAACATTAAAAATGGATTTTGGTGGCACTGATCAAATTAATAGCATGGATGCATCCTAGGAGAGGCTTCAGAACTTCCAAAGCTGACTCCATGGCAGCGCAGACATTTCTGCTGCTGATATCACGGTTTCTGATCTGGTAACTTTTTACAAGCTTACTTTTATTTTTCACAGGCCCATCAATCACCCACCATCCATATATGCTTTAGGGCAAAACATATTAAGGTCAACTACAGAATGAAAAAGAAGCTTTTACGTTGTGACATCTGATGATGAATTCTTAAATCTCTTTATCAAAAAGGTGCAAGCACAAATACCATAGTTTTATTTTTGTTTGAAGGTTTTTTCTGGGGCCCTGGGTGTGAGTGGGGCAGCAATCCTGGGAGGTGGGACATCTAGGCACAAAGAAAGGCAGTATCTGGCACTCCATGTGACACTGTCAACTCTATTCTGTCTTACATCTTTCTTTGTACAGGAAAGAAAGTGTGTTTCTCTACAACAGTGAACTTTTACAATCACTTTGTTGGGAAGAAGTATAAATATGAACATATATCAATATTTTATTTGACTTTCTTATATACCATCACCTATGGAAAATATTGCATTTAACTTCATCATAAATATAATATATATAAACTGAGGCCATGGGCCAGAGTAATTAAATCTTCACTATAGGATTTTCACACCATTTAAAAATACATGTAATATGTGTCTCCCCTAAAATCGAGTCCATGCAAAGTCCCTGAAAGGTGTCCAGCATGCAGAAATAGGAACAATGGTGTGAATGGATGAAGGCATGGTACTGGTTGTTACAGGACCAACTGCAACAGCAATGTATGGCAAGTCGTGGCCATTACTAAGGAGGAATCAGTGCATTCTGAAATCTATAGAACAGAATGCTATCAATTCCACCAGACATCTACAAGGAGGTAAAATCTAGAAGAATAATTTGGAAAAATTCAGTTTTACATAGTCAAGTCTAACCCAGCAAATTGTGCATCTATCCACAAACTGTAGATTTTATCACTTCAGGAACTATATACATACATTTAAAACATCTAGGAGGCTATGTATGAATACAGTTGCAAATGGCATTTATGTCTCTGTTTGGACATCTCCCAAAAGCCTCACGTGGTCATGGGTGTGGGCCGCTGAGCCAAGCATTTGTAATGTTTGCTGTCTAGTGCTGGGGTTGGTGGTGTGAGGGCTGCACTCTCCAGGGGTGGGTAGCTAGCATACATTATAAGGGAAGGAAGGAGGCGTGATTTCCTTTTTTTGCTCTTGTGGCCTTTGGTACCTGCTGCCACCATGAATGGCTGCCCCTGCACCATGCCGCCCTGCCTTGGAGCCAGCTAAGTATGGACTGAAACCTCCAAAACCTGTAAACTAAATAAAGCTTTGCTTCATTTTGGATGTCAGGTATTTTGTCTTAGCAATGAGAGAAAAATAACCAAGAAAGATACTAATCTATATACTTGGGTCTCCATTTTGATTTTGTAAAGTTTTCGGTGACACTAGCAATGCTTCTCCAATTACCTTGTCCACTCTAGTTATGATTGATCCTCTATATGGACAACCGTTGACTCATTCATTTAAACCATTACTCTCTTAGGAGATAAAATACCTTAGATTCTCTCAATAGCTTGGCTGTATCCTGCTGTTTGACTCTCGGTAAGACAGCTCAACATTCCTGGGCAATAGCCTCAGCAGAGCCATTTGCAATCGTGAAAGCTGGAGCTTTCCGACCTGCTCAGATGCTGGAGTGCAGCGTGTAGCTTAGAGGAATTTAGCTCTTAGCCAGAATTGTGCAGGTGCACTAAACAATATTTCTGCCTGCGTCCGCAACCACATAAATTTAGATGGTTACACTAAAAACAGCAAGTGTCTCTGTTTTCTTTTTGTGTTTTAGCTGAATCACAATGGACAGCTCTACTCTGACCAAAATGTGCTTGTGGTATTGTTAAGCTGTAAGAATATTATCATAGGACATTTAGAACATTGGCCAAATTGTGAAAAAGGATCTGACATCTTAACGTACACACTCAACGAAGAATAAATAACTTAGAGTAAATGAATCTTACATTCATATTTTTTAAGGAAAGTAAAATTTATGCAATCAGTGAGCTAAACAATGTGCTTCCTGTGGCATCTGAAAGGTTGGCTGCACTTCAAGTGGCAATGTTTGTTTGGAATTTTATCATTCACAACAGACGCATGGGATGGGAATCAATCAGGAGTGGGAATCAATTTGCTTTCACTGGCAAGTTCTGTTTGGATGCTGGTATATAAATCACAAGTTTCTTACCTCATCAAGAGACTCCATGAATATATGGACTATTAAGTCCCCATTTATGCATAGTATTATTAAATATTCTCAGCTGTTATGATGTTTGGGGTTAAGTAACTATATAGTCATAGATCTGACATATATAAACTATTTCACACAGTGAAATATAAATAATTCAAAATAAAAAAAAATTAAGTAGAATCAAAGCACCAAGTATATAGCACCGGAAAAAAGGATCACTTTGTTTTAGCACTTGCTAAACCCCTGCTTCTTTGTGAATAAGAAGAAAAAATTAGAGAAAGGTTACTTGGTTAACAATCCCACCTTCTGCTTTTATCCCAGTGGCAAATAATTAAGGCAATTCACAGTCACTGGCTGGGATCCATGCTAGGTGAAGCAAACAGTCAGATCTCTGTGAATTTCACATTAACAGCTGAGTTTATTTCCTTTGTAAACTGGTCAAATTTTCAGGACAGCAGGCCACACCATAGGGCTTGGGAGGAAAAGTGAGGCTTCAACAAATCAAGCTTAAATGGGTGGCTCATGGCAGGTAAGGGCACAACGCAGTGCTTCCCGGGGTGCGGCTGTGTCGGGAGCTTAGGCAATTTCTCCTTTTCTATTCTCTCCCTCTGCTATGTCCCCTTTTCCTATTTTATTTATTAGTCTACTTTATTTCATTATCCATTTGGTGATAAGTAGGTAAATGGTGCTTTCTTACATATATCTGTCCCCATTTTAATTCCGTAAAATCATTAGTGACTTTAGTGACCACTAGTGATGAGTGCCACTTTGATTATAACATTCATTTTCTTTTCCAGTGATTTATTGGAATTTAACATGTTCTCCTTATAAATGGACCTAGTATTCCCACGTACATTAGAAGAAGAAATTCTTAACAAAATTAATGGGTTTTCCATATTAGAAAAATTACCCATAAAGGTGAGAAGTACTTGAAGACAGAAATCCCTTGGAAAAGTCATTCCTATTCAGTTGCTAACATTCACTTTTGTCCTGTTAACCATATTTTCTACATAGCTCCCATCCGTGCTTCCCACTTATGCCTGGAAGCTGTGTCTGTTGTTACTACAGGCGATGAAGAGCTGCAGTTTGACTGACTTTTTTGGAGCTGCATTTCCTTCCCTCTCAGCTCCTTGACTGTGTTTTTGCTCGAGGGGAAGACCAAGGTTCCAACAGACTGCTTCACACAGAAGCACTGCGGTGCAGCCCTGAAAGAACTACAGAGAGACACAATCACGCTCCCTATTTCTTCAATGTGGTGAGGCAGGTGATGAGGCAAGGATGGCCAAGAATCATACTGAACATAATTGCTTTGGCATTTTGATCTTTTGTATATTGAGTTAACCCATATGCAAAGTACATGAATTTCTGGGGCCTTTAATAAGAAGTTGGCTTAGCTTGAATTAGTCAGTATTACTTGAAATCATAGTATACCAGCCAGATTTATTACATTAGGTTATTTTGTATTAAGGTACTCAAAGGACCATTGAGAAGACAGTACAACATGGCGCATCCAGGAACAGCAGTGCTTCCAGAGAATGACGTGAGCTTGTTTACTTTTCATGCACAAGTTTATGGGATTCTTTTATTTTTTTTTAGCCCTTAAAAATGTATATAAAGATACGTGGATACCTGAAAATTTATTCTATTCTATGTTTTATACTTATGAAGTTAATTTTGCCTTCTGAAAAACAAGTTTTAGATATCTAACATTATTTAAATTGGATTTTTTAAAAAAAATCCACAATCATGATTGCACAGTGCAGCCACTTTGAAAATGCTGAGCATTTCATTCAGTTCAACACTTGTTGCCATGACAAATGTATATGACAAATTGACAGTATGCTAAATACAATAAATTATGTATTTCCAATTATAAGCAATTCACTGAGAATGGACAGCTTAATAAATCTGCAGTACATCACACAGGGAATTGGAACATTCATTTAACACTAACAAAACTTGCCAAAAACTTGGGGTACAAAACTACAAGCAAATTTTTATCTGAAAGATTTCTTATATCAGCTGTTTATTATGTTCATTATCATAAGTTATTAAGGTTGTGTCACTTGGCTGTGTAATTTTAGCTCCACTTGTCATTTGTTACTTGCTGCTCACTTGGTATAAACAAACTTTGGTTAAAAGAAAGCAAAAGACATTTAGACTTGGAGTATCGATATTATACAAAATCCCCACAGAAAGGAAAGTGCTTTTCCTCCGTGGAAGCACTTAATGTTCTTTAAGAAAAATATATATATATTTTTTTGTATCTCAGTCCCTTCAAGTGTCTCCCCAGTAAGAAATCTGAACTGGTGACACACAATATAAGTAATATTCTAAAATGTGATTTTGCCCTTTTCTCCTTTTCTTTTTTCCTTCCTCTGTCTTTTCTTTCTTCCCTCCATTCTCTTCTTCAAAATTTCAGAGCAGCATAAACAGAAACAAGTAGGGAAATAGAGAGCAAAGCTATGCTTTCCCAGTGGGATGAATAATGTATGCATTCATCCTTTTATTCACGCATTCACTTTACAAGGAAGTAAAATCTCTCCAAATTGAGGTCTCTGAAAATAATAAACTGTGTGACGTCCATAAAAATGGCAAATATTTTCACAAAGACAATAATTCTTCCAAATTTTGCTACTCCACTTTAGATTTGTACAACAAACTTCATTTTCTTCCAGACTTATGCTTGGATGAGCCTCGACAATATTGAAATAAAACACGATGAAAAATGTGATTCAAAACAAGCCAATGTATTCGACTCTCAAGACAGTATCACCTGAGCCGTTGAGCTGTGAGAGAAGGCTGCATTACGGACGAATGGGTCATGCATCTTACCTGGTGTTTGAAAGTTAAGGCGCCTCAGTTCTACGGGGTCTGTTGGATGGTGTGAGGGAACCTCCTTACTGTTCGGTATACTGCTCTTTCTAGACTCAGACTCTGCCCTCTTCCTACGGGAAGAAAATTAAAATTTAAGAATTGAAACACATATAATAAAAGAATTAAAACATACTTCAAAAAAACAGTCATAATCTTCAGTCAAGTGTTCAGCTTCAAAACTTTTTAAGCACTCAGGTTTATGATCTTGTGCAGGGTGGTTTTCCTCTCTTGGCCTACCGTAGCTCTTCCGGCCTAAAATTTTTATGTAAGTGGATGATCTTAACATCTTTCTTCAGTTTTAGGATTAAATAATTTAATATCTTTGTCTTTCAGTTCTAAAGGGGTGTTGGTAAGATGTGCAAAAACTGTTCAATAATTGTTACCTACTAGTTCTACTCGCGAAGAATAAGCTAGTGTGTTTCCAGTCACTGATTCTAACATGGTTGTTACCAGGAGATTACAAAGCCTCAAGCCAAAAGGCTATTTCTGTGTCTTTCCTCTTTTAAAGAATATATAACTAGTGACTATAAAATGGAGATACACTGAATTTTCCCACCAGACAAATAATACTTCTAAAAGTACCCTAATATCTACAAGGAAAATTGGGGCCACACAAGACCAACATCTTATTTTTCTTTCAAATTGGAAGGGAAAAAAAATGTGTCAACTCTTTATGGTAGTGTTAAGCAATTTGTGGTTAATAGTTTGTTACTGAAAGTCAATCACAGAACAATCAGAGAAAAAGTAATTTCTCCCTACGGGTAGTCCACTCTCCTGATTATTCAGTGTACCATTAATGATGTCTTGTTATAAATATGATTTTTCATAGAATTCATGTTATGTTTTTAATATGCTTCATTAAATACATGCTTAAACTATCATAACGTAATCTAATTTTCTAAGTAAGAAATATTATAAGATTTCTTTATCTTTCTGTTTTTCTTCAAATCCAAACAACTATCTTCATGTCAGCTGAATAAGATTAAACACTCCTTTTAATAAATGGAATCCCTGATATTATTAGTACACGTTTGCAGTATATAATGATTTACACATTTATCATGGAAGCTGGTAAATTTACTTGTCACATCTAAATTTTTTTGTCCCCCCCTCCTATTCCTCCCTACTCCTTCAATCTCTTGGTTCTCTTTTCATTTGCAAAAGCTCTATTTCCACTTTTTAGATCACTTCTTTTTATCCCATTTTCTCCCCACTCTCTTCCCTCCCTCATTTTCTTGATCCCTCCCCATTTGGGAAAGATTTCTCTACTTCCTATTATCTATCTTTTATCTTACTCTTTGCTTATATTTTGGATTTTTCATGTAAGAAAAAACACGATATTTAAGCTTTGTGCACTTGATTTATTTCACTTATTAAGTCATGATGCATATCCATTTATCTAAAATGGCTAGAGTTCTTCCCTCTGCAGACCAGTACTGCACTGTCTATAAACTTATCACATTTTCATTATCCACTCATATCTTCATAGGCAGGTAGGCCATTTCCAAGACTGAGCTATTATAAAGTGTGCTTCGATAAATATGGGAATGAATCAATGTAACATGATGATTTTATCCCTTGTGGGAAGATACCTAGAAGGGGAATAGCTGTGTTAAATGGAATTTGTAGGTTTAGTTTCTTGAAGAATATCCATTCTTATTTCCATAATGTTTGTACTAGTTTATACCTCCACCAACAATATAGAAGGACTTCTCCCTCATTCCCAGCTTCACCAGTGTTTATAATTTTCTTTTCTTAATGGGAAAAAGGTAAAATGTCATAACAAGATAATAGGAGAATAGTAATAGTTAATATATTACATGTTATCTTTAGAGCAGTTGATCAGGATACTAGATAAGGGCATAAAACTTTCTCCAAATGATATTAGGACAAACCTTCCTTTTTAATGAACTAAGAAATATTAATAGTAAAACTGACTTGCATTTTTCCCCAAAATTTCCGGCTGTCTTTTTCCCTTTCACCCATTCTAGTTCCTTTTGAACAATTGCTTTAATTTCACAATCTCCCTTGAACATTTTATACTTTATTTATTCTTTCAGTTTCTCACACTAGGGAGAAAATATGATGCTTACACATGTGAGTCTGATTTATTTCACTTATGAGTATGGTCTCAAGTTGCTTCCAGTTACCTATAGAAGTCTCAAGTTTATCCTTCTTTATAGCTGAGTAGTACTCTGCTACATAAAAATATCACAACTTTTTTTATCCATTCCTTGGATGATGGGCATTTGGGTTGTTTCCAAGATTTATCTATTACAAATTGTGCTGCTATAAACATGGGTGCACATATTTCTCGGTGGTATGATGTTTTTAATTCTTCTGGGAAGATACCCAGAAGGGGAATAGCTGGATAGAATGGGACATCTAGTGTTAGTTTTCTGAGGATCTCCACACTGATTTCCATAGTAGCTGGACCAGTATATACTCCCACCAACAGTGGAGAAGGGTTCCTTTTTCAACACAGCCTTACCAGATTTATTGGTGATAGCCATTCTTTATGGATGAAATGGAATCTCAGAGTTGTTTTAATTTGCAACTCTCAAATGACCAGAGACATTGAACATTTTTTCATATATTTGCTTGCCATTTGTAGTTCTTCATCTGAGAAGGGTGTATTAATCTCAAATGCCTATTTTTGGATTGGGTCTTTGAATTTGGAGAGGATCTGATTTTTTTCAATTCTTTATGTGCTGTAGATGTAAGTTCTTTGACTGAGGGACAACTGGCTAAACTTGTTTTCCCATTCTACGGGTTTTCTTTTCACACTGTTGGTGATTTATTTGGCTATGCAGAAGCTCTTTAGTAAGATGAGATCTCAGTTGTTGATTCTTTGAAGTATTTCCAATGCAGTCTGGGTTTTGTTCATGAACTCTCTACTTACACCTATATCTTTAAGATTTCTATCGGCTTTCTCTTCCAGTAGATTTAGTGTTTCTGTTTTAATTACTTAGATCTTTGATCCATTTTGAATTTAGTGCATACTGATAGACAAGAATCTAGTTTTACCAGCCTGAGCTACAAAATGAGCTCAAGGCCAGCCCGAACTGCATAGTGAGACTCTGTTTCAAAAAGACCAAAAAAAAAAAAAAAAAAAAAGAGTCTAATTTTAATCTTCAGCTTGTAGAGGGTTAGTTTTCCAGCACCATATATTAAAAAGGTTTACCTTTCCCCCATGAACATGTTTGGCCCATTTGTCAAAAATAAGGTGGCTGAGTGTGTTTGTAGTTGTGCCTACATCTTCTAATCCGTTCCACTGGTCCTCAGGTCCATTTGGTTGCCAGTACCATGCTGATTTTAATACAGTAATTTTGTAGTATAATTTCAAGCAGGGATTATGATGCGCCCTGGCTTGTCTTTGTTGCCCAGGATTGTCTTTGCTATTTGAAGTCTCCTCTGGTTCCAAATGAATTTTAGGAATGTTTTCTCTAATTCTGTGAGGTATGCTAATGGTATTTTTATGCATATTGAATTAAATCTGTATAATAATTTTAGAACTATGGCCATTTTCACTATTCTTCACTGGTTCTTGCTATCCATGAACAAGGTATGTCTGACATCCTCTTCAATTGCCTTTTTCAGAGCACTGTGTGTGTATGCATATATATATAACTTTTACTAACTTTATTAGATTGATTTCGAACTATTTCATTTTATTTCCTGGATGCCAATGTGAAGGATGTGGCCTAATTTCTCTCTCAGTAAGTTTGTTGCTTGGGTATAGGGATGCTATAGATTTTTCAGTGTTGATTTTGTATCCAGCTATGCTACTGAATTTGGATATTAAATCTAGAAGTTTTATGTTTGAGTTTTTGTGGTCTTCTATGTAGAGTCTCATGTCATTCACAAATAATGATCTGTTTGCTATCCTTAGGCCTTTTTTTCTCTCTCTTGTCTAATAACCCTGGCTAGTGTTTCCAGAACTATATTGCATTGGAGTAGTGATAGAGCACATCTTTGCCTTGTTCCTGATTTTAGAGTCAAAGTTTTCAATTTTTGTTCATTTAGTATGATGCTGGCTGTTGGTTTGTCATAAGATTGCTTTTTTTCAGATTAAGACCATCTATTCTGATTTTCTGTAGTGTTTTTATCATGAATATTGAATTTTTCAAAAGCTTTTTCTGCATCTATTTTGAGATGGTGGGATTTTTTACTTTGGATCTATTGATATCATGTACTACATTTATTGATTTGCAAATGTTAAGCCATCCCTGCATTCATGGGATGAATCCCACTTGGTCATGGTACATAAACTTATTTGTGATTTGTTGCATTCTGTTTGCCAGTATCTTATTAAGGATTTTTGTATCTATATTCACTAGGGAGATTGTCTTGTAGTTCCTTTTTGGTTGGGTCTTTGTTGGCTTGGTATTTAGGGTAATACTGGCCTCCAGGAATGAATTAGGGAGTACTGTTTTCCTTTCAATTTCTTTAGAGAGTTTGAGGCGTATTGATGTTAAATCTTCTCTAAATTTCTTGTAGAATTCAGCAGTGAATTCACTGGACATAGGATATTTTTTTTTTTTTTGGTAAGTTTTAACTACATTTTCAATTTCATTCACTGATATTGGGTTATTCAGAATTTTTATATCTTCTTGATTCAGCTTTGATAATTCATATATATCTAGGAATCTTTCAATTTACTCTGTGTTTTCCCTCCTATGAGAGTAAAGATTTTCAAAGTAGGTAATGATGATCTTCTGAATTTCCACAAGATCTATAGTGATTTTACCCTTTTCATTCCTCAATGTATGAATTTGAGACTCCATTAATTTTGAAAGATAGTTTTGCAGGGTACATCAATCTGGGTCATAAGTTGTTTTGTTTAAATACTTCAAGGATTTGTGTTGAGAAGTCTGCAATGATTCTTAAGGGCTTTTCTTTATAGGTGGTCTGTTTTTCTCTAACAACTTTTAATACTCTGTTCTTGTTCTGAATTTTTGTGATCTTGATTATATGTCTGGGTGTGAATTTATTTTGGCTATGATTGATTCAATTTCTATATTCCTCACTTACCTGTGTGCTAGTTTCTTTTCCCATGTTTGTAAAATTTCTGTTCTTACTTCTATAAATAATTTTTATGTCATTTGTGTTGAAGTCTTTTTCATTGACACCAAACAGTCTTTTCATTTCTTTGGTTCATCTTATAGCTGTTGAATTGTTATTTCTTGAACCTTTGTTAATTTCAAGAGAGTTTTCTTTCACGATCACTAGCTGTGATCATTTCTTGAAGGTCTGAAAGTCTATCTTCAGTTTTGTTCAAGTGATTTTGACAGCTTTCAATGTGGAATTTTTAATTTCCTCAATCAATATCTGTTTGAATCAATTTCAAGCATTCTATTTCTTTCCTATGTTGATTATGTTTTCCATCCTTTTATCATTTTTTAAAAATCTACACTCCACATTTGCTGAGCAATTCCTTTATGAATGTTGACATTTTCTTTTTTTTTAATCTGAAAGATTATTTCTGATCTGATTTCCTCTACAGCCTCATGGATTTGTTTCAATACTTCAGTATCATTTCAGAAATTTCAGGTGTGTGTCTTCCATTTTTCTCTGTCTCCATGTTTCTTGGATTTGTTCTGGGTGGGATGCAGTTTTGAGACTGCATTTTACTTCGGCGTCTTGTCATTTTCTTTTTCAAACTTTTGTTTTGTTTTGTTTTCTGTGTTGACGCTTGTAGGTTTTTGTAGCAGGTAGCTGTAACACTAGTAACACCACCACTCTAGGAAAAGTCTGTTCTTTAGGGATGTCTTCTGGGTATAGGAAGTTGTTGGTTTGTGTCTTTCCCAAGATCCTATCTTTCCAATTAATTAAGATTGGAATGTTGGTATCTTTTTGGTTCAGTCCCCTGTCTTTTGGAGTTTGATCATGGTGAGGTTATTACCCCAGAGCTTCCCAGTATTGTTATAGAAAGGAGAACAGCTGATTACAACAGATATGACACCCTAGCTAAAACAGCATAGTTATCAGTAACAACAGCATCAAGCGTAGTTTAGAATCTGACAAACTGTGGTGTTTAGTACCTTAATGTGAGAAAAATCTACACTTATATAACAAAACTGATAGTAAATTAGGAGCTTGCATGCAACATATTTCCCCTTGGTAGAGTAGTTTTATCCTGTGGTGGGGAAATTTAAGGAAGATAGTGGAGAAAACAAAGATAACTAAAAAGGAAGTAGAAGGAAGGATGGACAAAGGACAGAGGACAGAGGATGATCATGCAAGCTTTGGTAAGCTAGAGAAGAGGACAGAGAAGAAAGAATGAAGGAGTAAGCAAGGGATTATCTGAGGCTAGGCTCTGGGTTTGGGGATTGGGGTTGGTTTTCTGTGGCTGGATTTCTCCCCAGCCATTTATAAAGGAGTGGAAAAAAAAAAAAGAAAAAAGATAAATATAAAGTAGAAAAAAGAAAAAGATAAAAACAAAAAGAAAAAAGAAAAAAGAAAGAAATGGGGTGGCCTCACCTGCCTGCTTTTATCCCATGAGTCTTTGTCCCCAAGCACAATGATGCTTCACCTAATTCACCACCTGTTGGCTTGTACTGTTCATGTCACTTTGGACTTTTCCATCCCATCAGACTTGCCTGTTCGTCATGTGCATCCTGGTAGGGGTAGTTCTGTTTGATTTGTGTTCTTTTGATGGCCTGGTCCCTCCAATGTAAGAGGGGAAGAGCCAAGCACCTGAATTTTTCCTGCCAACTAGTTTCCACATCTCTGATGCAGTGGGAAGGAACCAGTCTGATTTCTTGATGACACATTAACCACCCTTTCTGGAGTAAATTGGAATTTCAGTGAAATGGTAAGAGATGTTGAATGTTTTTTTTTTTTCATATTTATTGGCTCTTTGTAATTCTTCTGAGAAGTGTCTATTCATTTCAGTTGACCAGTTTTTGATTGGATCTTTTCTTATGTGTGTGTGGGGGTCTGATTTACTTATTTATTTATTGACTTCTTTATTGTAGATGTTAGTCCTCTATATGAGAACACTGAAAAATCTTTTCTCATTCTGGAGGTTGTGTCTTCATTTTGTTGGTTGTTTCCTTGCTGTGTAGGTTTTTTTAAAAATACAATCCCATTTGTTAATTCTGAGCACTTATTTTTTGCGGCTCTGTTCATGAAGTCCTTGCTTATGCCTGTTTTCCAGAGTTTTACTATTTCATCTTCCAGTAGATTGTTTCTGTTTTAGCATTTATATTTTTGATTCATTCTGATTCTAATATAGTACATGGTGAGAGATATGGGTCTGGACTAAGACTTCTACATCTGGATGTCCAATTTTCCTAACACCACTTATTAAAGAGCCAGTCTTTCCTATAGGTATATTTTGGCCTTTTTGTCAAAGAGCAAATAAGTGGAATGTGCCAGGGGTTGTTTCTGCTTCCTCTATTCTGTTCCACTGATTCATATGTCTCTTTTTGTGCTAATACCTTGTTGTTTTTATCACTGTGGCTTTGGGCTATAACTTCAAATCTGAGATTGTGATGCACCTTGCTTTGCTTTTGTTACCCAGGATAGTTTTATCCTATTCTGGGTGTCCTTGGGTTCCATGTGAAGTTTAGGATTATTTTCTCTAGTGCTGTGAAGAGTGCTATTGGTATTTTGATTGACACTGTGTTAAATCTGTGTATCAGTTTTGGAAGTATGGTCACTTTGACAGTATTAGTTCTGCCTATCCAGGAAGAGGATACACATTTCCATTTTCTGTGTGCTCAACTTCCATTTTAGAATGATGTAATTTTGGTTGTAGAGGTCTTTTACTTCCTTGGTAGGTTAATTCATTCATATATATATATATATATATATATATATATATATATATATATATATATATATATATATATATATCACCGTGAGTGGCACTGTTTTCATAATTTCTCACTGAGTTTACTATTTGTGCACAGGAATGATAGTGCGTTGTGTGCACTGACTTTTTTAAATCCTACTATACTGCTCAGTTTGGTTAACTCTAGGAGTCTTTTGGTAGAAATTTTTGAGTCTTAATTTTTGAGACTCATGTCATATGCAAATAATGATAGCTTGACCTCATCCTTTCCTATCCATATCTCTTGTATTTTTTTTCTCTTGCCTGATTGTTCCAGCCAATGTTTCCAGGGCTGTGTAGAACAGGAGTGGTGATACTGGGCCTCCTCATGCTCCTCATTTTAGGGACGCCTTCTGCTTTTCCTCATGTAATATTATGTTGGCAGTGGGTTGTTTATGAATGGCTTTTATCAGATTTAGATAAGGTCCTTTGCCACTTATTTTCCTTAGGGCGTCATCCATGAACGCACACTGAATTTTGTCAAGGGATTTTTACAAGCTATGCATTTGTCCATATACTGATTCGAGCAGCCTCCATATTGAAGTCATAACCCTACCATCTTACCTCACTCAAAGCGAGGGTATTTGTGTTTTTGGACAGGGACTGATGCAAAGTGCTTAGGTTCATCTTTCCCATCCCTGTCCCTGAATGTGCGTGCATGACAGTGGCACAGCTCATTACGTTTGCCATGGCAATGGGCTTTCAATCAATGCCAACCAGGTCATTCTATAGTTAGCTGGAGGGCTCCTATTAAATAGGCTTTCTTTCCAGCTCTGCTCATCTGTATAAAATAAAACTAACCAGGGGATGAAGGGAAGATTGATGTGAAAGAGATGTGCACTTGATTTGCTCAGGCGCAGTGCCTTTGGCAAAACATCCTCACTGAAATGAATTTTGTTGGTTAAGTCCCATTAGACACCTTGCTTTCTAAGTACAGTAGCTCGGATTAACCCATCTCAGGCTTTCCTTTGCTTCCTAAAGTTGCCAGGTACAGCCCTAGACAGAACGTACTGCCAAGCCACACTACCTGTCAGAGTGATGGTTTGGAGCGATGATTTTGAAACATGCCAGAGGTACTGGCGGCCTCAATCATAAGGAGCAAAATGTGAAAAGGCAAGGAAAAGAAAGATGGAGTGCCGATGAGAAAGAGATGAGAAGGAAAAGCGGAAGGAGGCTCAAAAGAGCACATGAAAGAAAGACATGATGATCATTTTCAGAGTAGAAAATATCACTGCTTTCATGCTATGGTTATTTCCCCACAGCACTGTGAGACCCATTTTACCCTGAAGAGGTAAAATTGAAATGGGCTAATGAAATGTCACCAAGTGCAGCTAGCCAATCAATCTCAGATGAAACTATAGTTGTGTTCTCTATTCGAATACTACTAGTGGCCCTGCTCAGGTTTTGGTTCTTTCACAAAAGTAGGTACAGATTCGATTTTTACTGATGTGCCAGGTTCAATTACTAAAAGTTAGATTTTTCTCCTTTTTTAAACTATCATCTTTCAGGAATATGAAAACCAGAATTAGAACTACCTGGGCAAGAAAACTATGTTCTTGCAGGTATTGGGGATCAATCTCTTTATCATCTCTTCCCAGAGGCCAGACTGACTGACACCGAACAAGAGTGTTAGAAAACAGCACTTGCTAAAGAAATGCAATGCATTTCACTTAGACCATTTTCCCTTGGAAAATATAGGGTGTTATAAAGATATGCCTCTCAAAAAGCTCAGAGTGAGACTAAAATTAAATATAATTCATTCTTGTAATGGACTAGGAGTAGATTTAATTAAATAACTTCTCCCTCACTCTATCTGTTCCAATGAAATAACCTCCAAGATCTTGAACTTTTAAAAATCCTGGCCAGTCTGGAAATCCAGCGCTTTCCCTCCACTCTCCTTAGTTTTGTTTTTATGATCACAATATGGATTATTTTTATTGGTGTTTTAAGACAAATTATCACTGTATAGTCCAGGCTAGCCTTGAATTTAAGGCAATCCTTCTGCCTCAGCCTACTGAATGCTGGGATTACAGGCATGCACCAACCATGTTTGGCTCATAATATGGGTAATTCTGTCTGCGTATACTCTTATCTCATTATTTTTAAACATTTATATACTAGAATATTTTTCTAACCCAAAAATATTTATTTATTCATTTTTGGTACTGGGAATCAAACTCACGACTTTGCGCTTAACAGACAGGCACTGTGCTGCTGATCTACACCTCCGGGCCCCAGAAGACTTTCTAACAAAGATGTCAACGATGAAGAATTGGTGTCCATTGGTGTTAATGATAAAGACCTTTAAAAACTGAATTCACTACGTAAAATATTAAAAAGCAGGCCAGGTTGTAAATGAAATTCAACAAAAATGTAAGTTGTAACATTTTCTTGATAAGCTTTCACAGGTCCTATCATTCTTAAATAGAAAAAAAAAATTAACTAGAAACAGATTCCAGATGTTTGCCTTGCTACTGTTTCCTATTAGATGATAAAGCCCTGACACAGCTTTGTTTCCTATTAGATGATAAAGCCCTGACACAGCTTTGATTTTTTGCTAGGTAAAGGGACTACGTGACAACAAAGAAGGGAAAGATCACATGATATTTCAGATATGTCTAACTGCTAATAAGGCACAGCTGTTCGACATGTGAACAGTGTTCAATGAATTGCTACTACCCCATCATCCAGGGGGTGCTGTAGTTCCACTTATCCCCGCCTTTCATCTTTGGGGGGGGGTTAAGAACAAAGGGAGTGTGTGTGAAAGATTATATTTATTGTCTGGTGGCAGTGACATTTGGACATCTGGGAACAAGCTTTTGAGAGAAATATGTATTTATTTGAAATTTCTACTGTTAGTATTCAAAGAAATTACTCCAAATACCTCACAGTTTTGATGCCATGAAGAATGTGATCTCAAATCTTGGAATGCCACTATTGGACATGTGTCAACTACGAATACTGTTACAAATTCCTTTGCTTATAAAATAGAAGATTAGAAGATGATGTAATTTTGACCCAACTGTCTCATCCTAACCCAATGAGAAGGCAGTGATTGTGCTGTAAAATGTGGAAAGGTTGCAACGCACACGTTATAAGTACATTAATTGAATCCAAAGTGTTTAAGATTTTTTCAAGCAGAACATAAATTACATCGTGTGTATGTGTATAAGCTGGATTAGTGGTAACTAGTGATGTACACAAAATCAGAAATCCTCAAAGAGAATCCAAGATGCTCATTATTAAATGTGTGGCTCTATGGCCAGTGTAAAATAATTCTGCAGATTACAGCTTTGAATGTGTAGGAGACACCCACATGGCAGAGCTGGCTAAACATAGCCTGTGAGTTATATATCTTGAGTTTCTGATTCTGTAGGTCTCAAGTGAAGCCTAGGTATCTGTATTTCTATGAAGCTCCAGGGATGCTGATACCACTGCTATTGGTCAGTGACCCCTCACTGAGGTTCCTTGGGATCTAGGGGCAGAGGATCTCTGAGATCTTTTTCTTAATCATGAATTTTTATGTGCATTTGTGTATATCCATATCTATTTATGTTTATAGATATATGAAAGTATATGCATTTAAAGATGTTAAAAGCTAGAAATTAATTTGGACTCAATCACACAGTCTATCTTACTTATTATTTAAGGCTGGAAAACATGGCTAAAATTCTGGATTAGGTAAGAATTTTCACACTAAAGCAATAACATCAATATCTATGGGCTAAAAAAAAAAAATCTATGGGCTGTGAAAATGCTAGCATTCCTATATTAAGAAGTGATCTGTGATCAAATTTGAAAAGAGATCCATAAAAACAAACAAAACGAAAAGGCTGATAGGACACCTCACATTTCTGCTCTGCAGATTAACATTAACACACAAATGTTCATTTAACTTTGCCCACAAAAAAACCCGAAGACTGCTTTTATGACCTTCCAAGTTTGGCTTCAAATAAATAAATGTTTTCTTTTTTTCACACAGGCAAAATATTTCCCTCAGTCATTTTAATACCACAATTAACAGTCATTTGTCCATCTTCCAATTGCCAGATAGTATCTTTTACATCCAGCCCCACCCTTGTCTCTTCAGCACCTCCACAACCTGAGTGTCTTCCTGGCCCTTGAAAGACTGTGGACTCTATTCCTCACCTGTCAGGTTTACTGCTCCATTTTAATGCAGCAAAAAGGGAAAAAAGAAAGGCTAAATGTTAGTTGGTCAATGGTAACGAGTAACCATGACAACGGAGATTTTAAAACTTAGTACACAAAGCAAGGACACATAACTGACACAGATTAGGAAATCACAGTGTTTCAAAATACACAGCCACTAATCATTAATTAAACTGAAAATATGAGGTTACCTTGCTGAATAATGAATCTGTCTGTGTGTGTGTCCATGTGTGCACATATGTGTGTATTAAAATCATATTTACTGTATCCATCATCTATGAAACACTGCTAATATTAATTATATCCCAGGAGAAGTTTGATGATATAGATATAATTTGATTTTTATAAAACATGCCATGAAAAAGCTGCAAATACTTTTAACAAAAATATAACAGTTCATGAAAGCCATTCATTCATATGAAATATAAAGTGTTCAGTTAAAAATGTATGCTATTCCTTTAATGTTATGAAGTATCTACAAATTGCAGTGAACTGCACAGAAACTCACAAAATTGAATAATATAACACAAGCTAATAAAGTGGCAGAAATGATTGCTTCATACACATTTTGACAAGTAAGGCAGTCATAAATCTTTTTTTTCCAATATAGGATTAAATACACTCTCAGTTGTGGAAAATATAATACTCATCATTATAAATCTAGAGAGCATGACCCATCCATCCAGCTGTGTTAATCCAGCTAAGCATTTTATTACCAGTCACTGGTAAAATAGATTTTTTTTTTTAATCAGACTGCTGCTTTTGTGGACATATCTACTTCATGCTCAAAGGTACTTTCACCATGATAATGTGTTGACTGTTTAAACATTTTTTTTTTTTTTTTTTGCAGAGACCCTACTCTTTAACTGAAAAGAATCTGAACAACTTTGTTCTTAGGCAAAATGCAAAGTGGTGAGTTCTCAATGCAAAAATAAAATGCAAAAAATAAAACTACTGAGTGTGTAATGCTGATGAAGTGTAATACCCATGCTGCTAAACTATCTGGAATTATGATGTAACACAGCCCATTTCTTACAAAAAAGAGAGAAAAGAAAAAAATCCACATTTAAATTGTATGGACACACACATATAAGACTAAAAGATGCTAAATTTATAGGCTCATTCTTTTTATTCTTAATTTTGAAAAGACTAACCTTTTGGTTAGGTTAAAAAAATTCTACTTCATCTAACTTGCTGATTTCTAATCAACAACAATTACAGATTCAGTGTGGGAAAATCTCTTCTAGATGGAAGGGAACTATGTAATGAATTAGTAGTTTTATATATTAACAGGATGCTTACATATTCACATGCATAAATGTTCAGTTAGTACGTAAATCACTTCCTCTGCTACAGAAATATCAGACTCAGCACATACATGGACGTATATTTGGTGTAAATATATAAGTTTGACAGTTTTCAAAGCTAGCAGATATGAATTACAGGTCAGGGGTTTTATTATTATATCTTTTGCCAGCTAAAAGGAAGGTGATACTGAGTGACAGAATAAACCAGTGGAGGGTAGAATTTGTGGAATACCATTTGATCTGTATAAATTTAGCTATGCAACAGAGTTCTCTGCTGGGCAGTCTACTAGGGATACAATGAGGAATAATAGAGCACTTGACTTACAGTATAGTAAAGAATCCAAAAATGGATGATTACAGATACACAGTAGGTTCTATAACAGAAAAGTGGAAAGTACTTTGAGGGCACAGAGAAAAGAGCCCCAAGGCCATGTGAAATGGTAGTGAGAGGTAGCAGAAACGCTTCATTTTAGCATCTTAGTTCACTTGTAAAGGATAAATCCGAATTAGGCAGGCTGAAAGGAGAGGTCCCGACCAAGAGGAAATGCATCCCAGACACAGGGAGAAGTATAGGCCAAGGCCAAAAGGTGGAATCCATCAGCACTGTCCTTGTGGTTGGAGGTGGCATTAAACCTTTACATAGAATTTCAAAATATTCTGGCCTGCATTTATTTGGAAAAACATATAGTCTGATACAACAAAAGGAAACTAAAGAATTAGAGGAAACATTGCAGCTGGGAATAGCTAACGTGTAGTTTAGACACCTCTACCTTATAATTTTCACATATAAGGGATGAGGATAGAAATAATTTTCTGTCTTCATAATGTCCATTCAGGCTAGACTATTCAAGAAATAAATGACTTCAAATCTACACTGCACCTATACCATATAATAAATAATTCTTACTCATCTTTGAGTAATAATTCTTACTTATGCTTCCCCATAAAGACAGGCTAAGACTTTACTTTTAATTATTTCCTATGTAAATAATTCTTGGGGAGTTCTAGAACTAAGGACTGAAAGCCTTATATTTCTACGAAAGGTACAGGTTAGATGAATATATACGAAATTTCAATTTCTTTCACAAATTTTAATTAGTGTGGGTGGATGAAGGGAGGTTAGATCCATACTTAAAAACACAGAAATACTGATTTTATTACCCGTTTTCTGATGTTCTCAGACCATACAACATTATTATTTAAAGCTTTATTATCTAGTCTACCTACTTACTTTATAAATGAGTTAATGTAGGCCAAGAACCTTGGCTTAATTTATCACTGCATTTAGTCACAAGGGGGGGACTTGAATATAGGTTTCTTGTCTACTAGTTAGTATCTGTGTAAATACACTACCTGCTATCTCTAAGGTTTATGTTTTAAGTCATTGCATGTATCAGGTAAAGAGTGCACAAATTAAAAAAAAACATAAAACAAGAAAATTTCAAATACTAAAAGCCTGCTAAATATATTATTACTTTCTTATGGTTCAGACAGTATATCAGGGACTGTACAAAGCCTCAGTGATATTTTTGTTATCGATTATCAGTGTGTCACAGCTGTATAAAATACTAGCATTAAACAAAGTCAAATAAAATGACAGAAAACATCATTAATAGTCCAATTAATAAAATGACAGAAGACATCATTAATATATCTCAATGTCTCCATGTCTTCTCACATAGCTAGATAAAATGGATTTATATGTACAAACCATTTATAGTCACAGACCTACTTCTAATATTACTGTTTTGTAAACAGGTATATTTGATATAGGAATTATCAAGACAGTGGGAGTCAACAACATTTTATGTTCATTCCCTCTCTGAGGATTATGTGAATTAAGCAGGAAATGAATTATTTTAACCATATTTTAGTGATAAACAAAGCTATTTCAACTGTAAGTGATTTTCAATGACCTATGCACAAGCTAAAAGGCACCTACAGAGAAGGAGTGATGTACCATATATTTAACTTTGTTCACAATCCAAGCTTTTAAAGACTCTATTCACTGGATACAGATGAAATTCTCTGGCCCAATGACTGCCTCATGATAATCAAGAAGGACATTGTTGGATCTACTTGAACTACAAGTCAGGAATGTTCTTTACTGCTGAAGCATGCATTTCTATTTCAGAAGTGCTTCATGGGCTTTCAGATGGTTAGCTAAATATACTTAGCATTCGAAGATGTGTGCATTTTCCAACAATCGCATTAGACGATGCTTATATGTGCATACACTAAAATGAAACTCTTTTAATGGAGTCATTAAACCTTTAAATACGATGCCTCTTTTTGTAGGATTAGAAAAATTCAAACTGGGTTGATATTTTTTTTCAAGCACAAGCAGATGAGGCAAAGAAAACTTAATTATAAGTCTTTAAAAAATAACAGGGTTATAGTCCTCGATTTCTTCAAATTTACATAACCGATTACACCATACATATCACTGCTAAATGGTATGACTTAATGATAGGCAGGGACATCCTGAAGAACACCACCTCTAACATGAGGCATGCATTCTTCACATTTTAAAAAACAAATTCTATTTTGGTTTTTCTTTTTCTTTCTTTTTTTTTTTTTTTTTGTATGGGGATTTGAACTCATGACCTGACGCTTGCCAGGCAGGCACTTACACCGCTGAGCTAAATCTCTGGTCCCATTCTGTACATTTTTAATAATACAAAATGTCATGTGATATGGTCACATGTGATATGTACCTGTCACTAGGCACTTCTGTTCTGATTTGAATCTCACAGTAGGATCTCACAATTTGAACAAATACTTCTCCCCAGAGAATTATAATTCTAGTTTTTCTTTTTATTATTACATTCTTTTCTTGTAAGATCTGATAGCACATAAACAGATACAAGCACTAGCTCCTGCTCAGATTCAAACAAGATCCATAATTACTCTGGGACATGTGAGTGGCTCTTGCTTTTTGCCCTTATCTCTTACAGAGAAGAAAGATGGTAAAGTGCCATAGGACCCGCAAAATACTCATAAATGAGGTGTGAATCAGGGTCAGATGGTTCCAACCATCAACTAGGAGAACTCTGCTTTGAGCACCACTTTCTTAACTAATTTATAGCATGGATAATTGAATGATGGATTTTTTTTTCTTTTCTTTCTGACTCTAGCATAGGCTAAGCAATACAATGGGTTAAAGTTCTGAACTTCTTCCATTTGTCCTTTATTTTTTCCATCTTTTCTTCATGCTGGAATAAAACTGAGTGAGGCCTTATGTCATGGTTTATATCTAGAGGCCTCTCCCCAACAAGTTTCATGTGCTTGCGTGTGGCTTTTGGAAGGAGCCTGAATTAGGAGAGTGCGATGCTGGATAAAGTGTGCGTGGTAACTAGATTTGCCCCTATTGGTTTAGGATAGTTCTGCTGTGGATAATGGGAAGGCCCAACAGGCTCCTGGCCCAGATGGAATAAAAAGGGAAAGCTGAAGGAAGGCTGCTGCTGCTTTCTCCTGCCTACTATGCCACGCGCTGTCTCCCCTCTGCACCTGCTGCTCCATTTTGTAGCCAACTGACAAGAGACTAAGACCTCTATAAACTATGAGCTAAAATAACCCTTTCCTCCTTTAACTTAGGGATATCAGGGATTTTGTCCCAGTAAGGAAAAATTAACGAAGATATTTGATGAGACAAGGTCTTCCAAAGGAGAAGCACTTTGTAGCATTTCTTTTTTGAGTCAAGATAAGAAGTTATGGGAGGAAAAGCCTATTCCAAGAACCTAAGCATAAGGAAATGAGGGTAGAGATAACTTAAACACCCTAAAGCGAGCTGTATGGGCAGGAACAAGGCTTGATGGAAATGAGGTTACGATGAACACGTAAGCACAAATCAAAATGAAGACAGTCTGTTTGATTCTAAAGGACAACATGATAGGAAAGGAGAGGAAGAGGAGCAGGGCCAAAAGAAAGGGGAGATAATCTTCACGGTAGCATCATCAAACATGGCACACTTGGAAGAAAATGGGAAACCAGATCGAAGTTTTATAAAATATCTGTATAACAAGAAAAATTTGATACAAAAGTGATTAAGAATTTAGTAATTATAAAGGTGTAAGAGAATTACTCATAAATTTTTATTTTTTATATTTACACTATGATTATAAAACTAAGTCAGAAAGAATTTAGGGGAGGAATTACAAATGTCCTTCCCAGATTGGGAAAACACCAAGGATAGCAGAGATCTGGCTTCTGTGTAATGGAAGCAGAAAAGAACTGCAAAATGATAGAAGCCTTGGAAAGACTGGGTAGCTCTGGATTATTTGTATCCTTATTCTAGTCAGGACACTCATCAGACTGATAATCAGGAATATAAAGACTAAGGTTATTTTTTTTTTAAATAGAAAATGGTATCTTTTCATCTTTCCATGCTGGACATAAATGAGAATTTAATACTAGCTATCTTGGAAAAGTAGGAAAAAAACAGGAGGGAAGAATTCACTTTCCATCTCTCTCTTTTTTTTAAATCTTCAATTTTTAGCTACTTCTGTTAAATCTTCAGAAATACCTATAGGAAATATCATATGTGAAAGTCAGACATATAAAATGAATGCAAATGTGCAAATTATAATATTGTTTTGAAATATGTTAAAATTGAATAATTATCTAAAGCCTCCACATGTTCATGGAATAATCTGCTTTTGAATGTAGTAATCTCTCAAACATCATGAAATTTGTGGATTCTACATTAAGCAGCCCGGAAAATGGAGCCAAGGGTACATACATCCTGGGCAGAAAATATCTCTACCACACACTGAACCAGACTCATAAGAGGGCAGTCTTTACACTTGCTCTAACTCTAATGAAAACATTTTCCCAGCAATCACTGGGGCTGCACTAAATTATTTCTACTAACATTAATTGCAAGACCATAACATAATGATACACCTCTCAAAAATAAAGCAAACATCAAAGTTTCAATAGAAATACAGAGCAAACCTACCTTTTATAAAGAAGAATAGCAATGACAATGCAAATGATAAAGACCACAGCAAGGACAGGACCTACGACCCAGATCAAGCCTTCTTCTTCATCGGTGATCGGCTGTGGATCCAGATCCATTGAAACGACAGGGTCGGAGTAGGGACTGGTTGCATACATCTTCTGAGGAACAGTAGAGTCTATGTTAGTTACAGGGTAATGGCTTCCTACAGTATATATTCAGCATCAGAAGGAGCAATAGTTCTGGGACACCGTGATGATGAGTAAATGAAACAATGTTAGTTAAATACAGGAGAAAGGAATTGAGGGGAGGAAAGAAAAAGAAAATTTGCAGTGCAGGTTTTCTTAAAGAGTAAGATATAGTAAGAATTTCTGATAGTATAAATTAATTCATAGAGTCTTCTGTAGAATAATACATAATTTTATGAAGTATAAAGGAGCAATAATTAACCAGTCACAAAATGTGCAATAAATATTCACTGTGTTAGGTGCTGCATGAAAATATGGGAAAACAGTAAGAGTTCCAACCTCAAAAACACTAAAGGCTGAATTCCTTAATCCAAACATCAGAAATCTAAAGAGTTGCAAAATATGAAAAATTCTGAGAAATTTCAGAACATCTGGATTTCCTTTCATCACAAAAGGGATGTTAAACCTGCAAGGTCTTTGTGAATACTTTAACATCTAAAAAAATGCAGTCTGAAACACTTTCCAATCCAAGTACTTTGGAAATAAAATATTCAATGTGTATTACCAAGGAAAAGATCCAAGTTAAAAGGTAATATTTTTAGAGGAAAAGAAGTCAATATTTAATCAAATTTTAGGTTGTGCCAGTGCTCATTAGTACTGTACATGAGTTGGGAAGTAGAAGATATGGACAAACAAAGTCTGCAATAAAAAAGGATAATTCCAGCATTTGAATATAAATGTAAGATGTACAGTTTTCTAAAATGTAGAATTTTTTGCATTTAAAATGATTTAGTAGTTTCTATTGAATTTTATCATATCTACTATATAGAGTTTGGAATGGTAATTCCCAAAAGATAAAGGATAAGAAATTTTCAGAAGTATAATTACATTACTTAGTGAAATAATAAACTGAATGTCTATAGGATATTTCAGCTGACTTTAGAAAAGTATTCTCTTGACTCTGCACTCTCCTTACAGCCCTCTTTGCCTTTTATTTCCCAAATCCAGCAGAGACCAAATCATAGCTAGTGGCTGCAAGGCTGCTCTTACCGCTCCCACCTCATTCTCTCTTCACTGCAAAGCCACCAGTGGTCCGAGGTCTCCTTGGCCTAATCTTAACATCTTTATTCAGTTTTTTTTTTGTCAAGATATTTTCTCTACATTTCCCATAGTTGATCAAGATTTCTTAAAACGTCTTTCTCTGACTTTCTTAATTCTGCATTCAACTGATTTCTTCCACATCTATCTGTTCAAATTCTGTTGAATAAATTGCCATTGACTATACCCTATGGTAGAGTCAACATTCTTCACTTTTGTTCTTCCTAACCTCTCTTCTCTCTACAGAGCGACATTTGGTCCAACTTTAATGACTAGACTCTATGTAGACTGTGTCCTCATCAACATTTCTAAATGCAGAAAATCTACTAGTCCCAGACCCTCATTTATGATTTTCTCTATGTATATGCTCAAGTGAAGGATCACATGCATTCTTTCCCTATTTTCTTGATTCATATTCCTAATTTCCCTGTTTCTTTCACATTCTATCTCAAAATAGAAACTACTGATTTTATTGATAAATGGCCCTCAGGTCTTCTTTCTAGTCTCAATGTTACTTTTTTTTTTTTTTTTTCAGGATCTCATTCATGCTCTCTTAACCATATAAGGAATGTCTTCCTTTTCCTAATAGTCATTGTTATCACTGCTACAGAATTATTGTTCTAAAGTTCAGATGTAAAACCTTTAAGAAGCTGTATGCAGTCAAATATATAGTATGGCTGCCAAGGGTCACCATTTTTTTTTAAGTTTCCTTACCATATCTAACAACTTATATTTATGAACTTTATTTTATATATGTATGTGTATGTATATATATATATATATATATATATATATATATATATATATAACTTATATATGAACTTTATTTTCTGTTACTCCCAGATGCTCTATTTATGCTCTTTAACTGCCTTACAAGATCCACAAAGTTTAGCATTAAAGATACCACTATTCACCAAGGTTCCATGTAAATACTGCCTTCTAAACTGGGAGAAATCAGTCATTCCAATAATACAGGTAAAAAACCCAAAATGTAAACATTTAATTTAGTTCTTTACTCCTTTTATAAGGGCACACAAATTATTTTTTAAATATATATATGATTCATTTCCTTCACTGAAATTATCAGTGCTTTCTAAGAACTGATTATTGGACATGAATTTGCAGTCCTGGAAATAAATATTTATATTTGGGCTGGGGATATACAGCTCAGTGATATAGGGCCAGTGGGTTAGACTATGGCTCAGGATGGCCAAAAAATAAAAATAAAAATAAAAAAATTATGAAGTCTCTGTACTCAAACTCTAGACTTGTTTATTTTTTCATTAATTTATTTTTATGGTACTGAAGATTAAGCGAAGTACTCTGCATTTACTGAGTTCTCAGCAAATCTTTATTGAACAAAGTAAAAAGATTATCATTTCCATTGGCTGAGATCTAGACATATGTGTACATGTTTCTTTTCCATAATTGGTAAATATACTTAGCTTTGCAAACCTTCATCTTTTCAAAATGTATTTTTTGGCAGACTTTCTGAATTTTACTTGAAGATTAGCAAATGAGTAGAACACATGCCCCACTGACTCTTGCTTCCTATTTTTTCCACTTGGCCAGGAAAATGATTGATGAGGCTTTCAGACTTTCTAATGCATCAAAGAAGATGAAAACTTGTACTTTTCCATCCTCCTCAGAGACAGAACAAAGAAAGGAAGAAAAGAAAAGAAAAGAAAAGAAAAGAAAAGAAAAGAAAAGAAAAGAAGACAAGAGAGTGGAGGGAGAGAGAATGGATATATATTGGTAACAGAAATGGCATAAAAGATTTGGCAAAGAGCCTACATATTCAAGCAATGTGATTCCTTATGTAAATACTTGTTTCCATTTATATCATCTCTCCAATTCTGTAGGTTCCATGCTGAAGCAGTTTGGTTCTACAGAAGTAAGCAAAATTTGCTGACTTGAATGACATTCTTTCCCAAGAGGTCTTGTGACAATAAACTTGGTTAATCATGACAGAAATGTAAAGAAAGATCTTCCCAAAGCACATAGATTTCCAATATAAATCAAGAAACAGCAGTGTGGAAATGGAAAGGAAACAAAGCTATAAAACTTTATGAGTCTCATGGAAAATTGGATTTGTTCAGTGGGAGGGATACCTTAAATAATTCAAAACCAATTCTCTGGCATTCTTACTATGAGGCAATGTACAAGGGAAAAGCTAAGTGTCTGCTGGGGAGGGGATGAGGAACAGAAGTGTTTTGTCTCTGCAAAGGGCTAACCCACCTTGGAAGTGTTACACGCATTACTAAGAATCAGTCCTGGAAATCTGAAGCTTCCCAAAGAACTGCATCATTGCAAACATTATACTGTTTGGATACAACTCTTGTCTATAAAGTCAATGCTGGCCTGCACACATGCTACTATATGAATTGTAAGGGAAATAGTGCTTCTTTCAAGAGCAACATCAAGAAATATGATGAAGAAAAAAAGGCAATTAAGAACAAATCCAGGGGGAAATTAATTCTGTTAAGTAACTAATGGAACAGAGAGATGGCACACTGAACACAGGGGCAGGCTCTCTATCAGAGGTGATACATTTAAACATTGGTAGAAATGTGTGAGAGGCATCAGAAGCTAGGGTGTGAGAGAGGTACAGTCAGTCTGCAGGATGAGATTTCTCCCTCTGGCAGATTCTCTCATCTACCCCCATGTTCGGAATGTGCTTTCTGAAATGTTCATAGAGCTATTTAAAGAAAATTTCTCCCAAGTAACTAAGTTGTTTTTTTTTTTATTAAAGAAAAGGACAATTTCTAACAATCATTTCCTTTGATGTTCTGCTTTAAAACCAAGTAGAAAGAGAAAGCATAGCTGTGCATTACAATTCCAGGAAGGGTGCCACTTTGTTTTAAAATGACATTCTGCACACAAAGGTAAACCAGACTGCCTTTGTGTTTTGATTTTCCACAGGGGAATTCCTCTAGTCACATGAAGAAAGGCCCCAGCGAACATGCTGACACCTAACGCGGAGAAACCTTTGATACATCCCTGGCTTCTTAAGTGCAAAAAGCAACTGATGCAACTGAGTTGCCACAACTGTCAGACCTAGGTCCTGATTAGAAAGATCTCTTTCAAGAATATGTACGTTAAATGTTAATATAAACTGCCACTTCAAAATCCACCCCTCCTTTAACATCTAGTTTCTTATCCTCTGTCTTTTTTAAACATTAGAAGCAACTGAAGCATAAATGACACACAAGCAAGATGAATTACATGAAAAAGACAACTCATTATTTAAGTACCTTAGGACTTTCCCTTTTTACTGAATTATTTTCTAACTTGCTTTGCTCTTTGCTGATAAAGCCACTCAAAATTGACTCTCCAAGTAAGTATTTCCAAATAATTGGAAATGCACTATGTTAAATCAAAGCTTGTTAATTACTATTTTAATCACAGATGGGCTAAAGTCTACCAGAGAGTAGGTAAGGAGAGAAGTATTTTTTTTAAATGCTCATTTTAAGTGAATGAGGGATGGAGACTATGCAATAATATTGTTATACCTTATGATGGGTTACACTGACATGTCAAAACGACCATGTTCTATCAGTCTGGACTTCCATAGATAAGAAACACACCTACATTTGACAGTCTATTATTATATCACAGTAAATGACACCTACACAGGTCCCCAGACCTGGATAGCATACTGGTGAAAATGGGTAACATAGCGCAGGCAATGCCATCTTAATTAACTTACAGACTCTGCATGCTCCATCACTGCTAACACAAAGAAGACATATTCTTGACCACTCTGGAGTTGCTTGTTTGTAAATCCACCGTAATGTTTGTCATCCCCCAAGGTAAACTCAGTGGGAAGGACATCAAAATGAGCTGCAATGTATGGCTTTAATTCAACTTCTCTCCCATAACGAAGGCTTCTGCGTCTCCTAGATATCTCCTTAAGTAGCTTAAGGAAAAAAGTGAGAAACAAAAAAAACTATAAATAACTCAAATTCGTTATATTTTAAGAGTAAACATTAACTTAAGAATGAGACTAAGCCAAATACTATTTGCACACATTTCACGTAGCATGCCAGCATCACTAAATCTCAGTTATTTCAATATTTCAATGCTTGTCTTTTTATTAACGTAAGAATGGACAGCTTTTGGAAAGTGCAATGTATAAACATTGGGCAGTTGTAATTGTCCTAGATTCTCATTTCTACACTAATGAAATTCTCTTGAGGGACAATAATGCATCATAACTTCTCTAAGGAAAAGAGTCAGCTTAGTTCAAAAAGCTTGCCTTGTAGGAGATTTATTTAAAAAGTAGTAACTCAGATAAAGTCATCTAACCCTTCAATAGGACCACATTTTGGGAGAAGGTAGTGTCATTCATATGTGCTTAGTAATTCCATCATTCTCTCAAATCAACACACACAGAATCTCTTGAATAACTTGAAATTTAAATATATTGTCAGTCATCTCAAAATTCCTGGCTTGATCTGCCTCCTTGATTAACCAGTCGGTGTGGGATTCCTCACACTCTATCGCAGTCAACTTTTCCTCTCTGAGGACTTTGAATGGCTTGTGGGGTAACACATGCAGGGTAGATAAAAATTAATTTCCACATTATCCTGAAGAAAATACACAACATATATATACATCCTTCTTGTATTTCTACAAGTCGTCTGTGTTGAGATAATCTAAGGCTTTCTATTGACTCATTTACTAGAAAATCATATTTATGCTATGCTATGTGAATTGATTTCAAAATGATATCAAAATTACCTTTGCTGCCTTTTCACTGGACATACTGGTATTCAAAAGGGCTTAAGAGGGAAAGAGTCTATCAGTGTAGGATGCCTCTTGAAGTAAACAGTACTTTTTAAGTTTGTCAAAACTAATTTTTATTTTTTAGCATAATTTCTGAGTAAGAAAAGGTTATGTATCTGAGCACAAACTGGAAAAAAAGCTATGTATCTGAGGACAGACCTTGTCTTCTTAATAAACAAAATTAAGGTATTTATGAAAACTCTGCATCAAAACTAATTGCCACCCTTAATTGTGTAAAGGGAAAGGTTATAGTAAAAATCACTCACGATCTATAGTTAGCGGAATGGGACTCTGGCAGGATCTATGATATGACGGCTGAAACAACATCTCTGAGGCACACTGCATCCTTCTGCTAAGACTCTGATGCACTATTGTCTTTGTTGAGTGTTGCAAATGTGCTCAGCTGGTTGACCCCATGAAATGCAGAAACAGTATGCTGTCCCCCAGTTATTTTTCAGTAATATTTAATTTGCAATGTTGTGAAATGTTTTGTGAAATCTGAGTTTATTCATGCAATTAAAATACAAGAAATATAAGCTGTTAGTGAAAAGCAGGGTGGACTGGACATGATCAATTTGATAAATGTGGACCATCAAATGGTAGGTTCTGATAGGTGGAACAAGTGCACACTAAGTAGGCCGGTTAACAGTAAAGGCAGAGTTAGTACCACTTTCAATTTTGATGTCAAATTTGTACTTATAGTAATGATAATGCACATGATACTAATTACCACTCATGAAGCTCTTACTAAATGTCAGCTGCTGTTCCAGGAAGCCTAAATATGCAGTAAGTCATTTTCCCCTCATAATATGCTGTAACATAGGGTATAATGATCCTCATTCATAAGCGAGGAAATAGGCACAACAGAAAGTCACGATGTTTAATTAGACTCAGTGAAAAAAATAAAATGAAATTGCATGAGAGATCACCACAATCCTTTTTAACGTAATGATCGTACCAAATCAAAAAAATCAAATGATACATTTAAACTCTGATAATGCAAACGGTTTGAACTCAGTCTGTATTTCTGTGCACCTCCTTTCATTAACAAAGATGAATGTTTTGTTTCCTCTTTCTGGATTCTTTCACATGCTAATTTTTAAAAATTGAAACGCTAAATGTTTAATATGACTCTTAAAACATCATTAGAAAGGCTTTTGTTGATGTGCAATAAAAAATGATGGCCCATTACTTTGAGGACAAACCTACTGCAGAGGAGCTGAGTAGTTTTTGAAGTTGGCTAATCAAAAGCATTTACCATCAGTTGTTTACGTGACTGTGTCCCTTCTTCTACTTCACTGATCAAACCCTATCTTGATTTTATTCATACTTCACATGCAGACAGCTGTCACGACTCTTCCTTATCACTGTCACTCCGTGCGTATGTTCTGCTAGTGTCTGTTTAGAAGACTCAGAGGAGCTGCTGCAGAATAAAATGTTTGGCTGCTCTGGTGTTCCTCTGGTCTAACTCAGTGATTCACTAAGGTCAAATCTGGGACCTCGTCCTGCCTCTGTAGCTGGCTGTCCTCTCTGTAGGACATTTCCTGGGTTACATTTTAAATGGCTCAAGTGAGCCCAGATAACAGCACCAAAGTTAGCCAGCATGCTGAAGTGACAACCACCAACGATCATGTATTTGTGTTAAGTGTTTGAAGCACAGTGCAATGAAGAGCTTGTGTGACACCTTATGTGACCTGCTCTGATTTAAATGTAACTAATATTTTGAGAGTCATTCTGCCCAAAATTCATTCAATTACCAGTGTCTATTCTGCCCAGTCTGACCTTGAGAACAGGAATTCTGGCCTAGGAAATTTATCATGTGGAGAGTGTCCCCACACACAAAGAATAAATGAGCAAGGAAGATAATTTTGAAAATACTTCCGTCTAGAAAGTCGTTTTCAATTTTTTGTGGGATACATGTGAGGCTTACGTGTGGAAATCCCCTTAGGCCACCATTCTATCCAATGATATGGTTCCAACCATTTGAATTATAGACTTTGCTGAAAAATTACTCAGTCAAATACATTTAAGAGAGGAACAGTGCTTTGTCAAATTTGGTAGTATAAGCTATAGATAAAATTATTACAGTTCTTTTATTATTCACGGTAAGGTTTAAAAAAAAAAAACTATCTGCAGGGATCAAAACTGGATGAGTAAGCATAAAGCGAAGCCACAGCCTACTTCCATTTGTTCCCCTCCAGAGGAGTTACGAGATATATTGGAGGTAATTCCAGAAAATACATCAAAGCTTTAGTTCCTTATCAGAAATAATTTTCATTTTCCAGTCAATGCATATCTTATTTCTTCCACCATTAATTCTCCTCTGAGGTCTCAATTATATCAGTAAGAAAAGTGGGAAACAATCCATCCTGACCCCAAAATTCTGAATAAAATGTTCTTTATCAACCTATTATATAGATTAATGCACCACAACTTGCAGGATGATTAAAATGACCCTTTGTTATGGGAATGAGCAGCACAAATGTGTAGAATTTAATTGCAAGAAAGGTCAATGTCATGTACCCCTGCACTTTAATCCATTAGCGTTGCTATACGTTTTGGAGGTTAAAATGCAATTGTAAAAGAGAATCACTTCCTAGTATTACCAAATGGCTTAACTTCTGATGAAAGCTCATTATCTTAAAATATTTGACATCATTTTGTCTTGACTATCAGTACTTTGGAAACCTGGTAGAGATTCATAGCTTTTTCAAGTTGCCTTTGCATTTTAAACTCAATTCCAGCTAAAATGCACTCGTGACAATTCTGTAATTCAGCCAAAAGCCAACTTAGGTAATAAAGACTATCTCGGGATTAACTGATTAGTCAGTTATAAGTAAAATCATGTCTTGCTTCAAAACAATTTTTTTTAAACAAACACTGCTAATCATTTTGAATCTGAAGAACTGCAGTTCCTCCAATGTCACATAATAGTGATTTTTATATCATTTTTATTATCAGAAACATTAAAATCATAATATATCTAAATTATTTGACAACATTAGTGAGATGCTACCTCATTTTATGTGCCTCCATATAATGTAATCACTATATGATGAGAAAAAAGCATCAGCCTAATCTTGAACTCATCTCACCTTCTAAACTCTATTATATTTAACTCAAAAAAAAAGATGATGATGAACCCTAATTGTGGGGGTGACATACACCCACCAAAGGATGCCAACAGCCATGGTTTGTTTTGTTAGATCAGAGTAGCTTTTGTGCAGATTTGTTTGAAATAAATATCCTCCTACCAGAACAGTTAGGGAATTATTATTCTTGCTCCACTTGAGCTAATTTGAAAAAGAAAGTCAAGAAATAACCTATTAAACTATAAAACCTAGCCTATGTAGTAAACTAACCCAATAAAATAAAAGTTTTGTTTTTCCAAAGGGGAGACTGGGTATTTTTCTTATGAACTTACTCAAAACAGCATTTTGTAAAACTAAAATCTCTCCCATATTTTAATTGTGAATCTCAGTCATTAATTGTGGTTCTCTGGGGATCTGGCTTAATGCTCTGGATCATAGTTTTTTTTTTTTTCATTTAAATAAAACTATTTAATAATTAGGTCTCCTTCATATTATGTATTAACTTTTAAAACAAAAATACTCCTTTCAGCAAATACCCATTAAAATACAACTACTGTTATTTAGATTTTGGAAATTACAATCATGCTATTTGGAACTTGCAGGTTTTTGCTTCTATTTTCTGCTGTGTTCAAAAGTTTGTGTTTTACACTGCAGTTGAATGTACTTTTGACAGTGAAAACATACAGAATATAGAGTAAAAAAGACCACATAGTAGGAAATGTAAACTCTGTTGCAATGTGCAATTTAGCATTTGTAACAGCTTTAACAACTATCAAATGAATGAAGGTTCCTGGAATTCATATTGATGGTGATTTAGTCTTTGCTGACTATTTATTTCACCTTCCACACTTCCATATCATGTTTTACAAGGGGAAAGGGGCAAATTATTAAGGCCAAGGAGGATTAGACAGGTTGTAAGGTTTATTGCTGCTTAATGTCTTTTAATTAAAGCTGCAGAATCTTTTTTAGGATCCCCGGAGCACAGCATGCCCAGAGCAATGAGCCATCTGACCAGCCAGATATGCAAAACCCAGCTCCTGGATTAGATGCTGGAAGGCCTCCATAGGGAGGACAGGGTATTTAATAAATTAAATATCTAATGAAGCACAAGTCAACAAAGATACAGTTACCTCATCTAATTCCATTTCATCTGGACTCTCCCATGGCTTGATAAATTTCCCACGAGATTTCTTCAAAGGCACAATTATTATGTAGTAACCTCTGCACAGGGATAGACAGACAAAAATAAGATTAGTTGAAAGGGGAGATAAAGTGGGTACACCCTTAAATCTTCCACAGACCAGCGATTTGGACTGAAGGCAAATTATGGATATAGGATAACTCATCCATTTCTTGCATCAATGACAAATAACTACCTGTTTGTTCAATTTTAAAAACAACATGGCTACACATTAATGTGTGACTTCAACTGTCCTGTATGGCAATATCACAATGGTAGATGGTTCTTTATTAGACATCAGAAACAGACAGATATGGTTTGTTAGGAGCCCAGCACTGGATCCATGTGGGACAGGTATACTGAAATCTACCACTTCAAGGTGCCGAGTCAAATACTTTCTATGACATTAACTTATAACAGGGATTGTAAAGGAGGATATATAATAAAATTACTCTTAGCTTGTGTAAGTATCTCTTGTTTCGTTTATACAAACTTAAAACACTTTAAGGTAAAATTTAAAAAAGTACTTATAATCTCACTACAGATAAAGTAAGACATAAAAATTCTCCTCTCATTTTACTAGTCCTATTTTGAAATTTAAGGTAAGCACAGCAGTAATTTGGAAATTTCTAATTAAAGGCCTTAAAAATAGGTCTCAATTTAATAACTACAGACCACAAATGTAACTGGGTGCTCGCAGTGAGAACTATCCACTAAAATAGACGTGCTGTAGAAGTTCACCTGTTCAACAACAGATATAGGCAACCAATAAAGTTGTCCCAGAATTTCATTATACAGTGTACCTTTCACTTGTGTTCATGTTTAGGGACCATGCTCAAGCCAACCTCTGGCGCCAACTCTGTAAAGCAGATAATGACTACTAGGATGTCGATCACTTCCTACTTCTCAGGTAAGACGCTAAATGTATTATCTTGTTTTACTCTCCTAGCACAGTCATTTATGGACCTAGGCTGTCAGGCTATAAGATCAGGTCACAAACTAATAGATCAAGAGATACTGAATAATTGCCCAAATTGAAACAGATAGTAAGGGGATTCAAACCTTCACAATGATCTGCCTCTTTTTCCATTTATGCAACTTGAAGTATTTTTACATACAACATGAAGGACTCCATAAATGTATTGGATATTTATTATAAAAACGAAAAGACACAGATGTACTGGAATACACTCATCTACCTTTAAAAGAGAAACTATCACACAGACAAAATGCAAAGTGTCTGGGGGTCCCTGTACCACATAGGATGGCAGCCCCCATATCACACGGGATGGCAGTCACCAACAACATGCACGGGAAAGGCTTGTCTACGCATCTCATAGCAGAACCTGTCACAAACTCAGCAAATTCTAGTTGACAATGAGTTCTGTCTTCATAAACACAGTCAAAAGCTGAGCTGCTCAGTACAGTAGATCTGAGACCTTGTGGCTACACAGCACTTGAAATGTCACTGGCCAGAACAGAGACACACTCTGATTGTAAAAGGAAAATTTATTTTGAAGGCTTCATAAAAAAGTAGAAAGTTACATATTTCAGAAACATTTTTATGATAGGGATCCCATATTAAACTGTACTATTTGGAATCTATTGGGTTAAATGAAACATGCTATTAAATGAATTTCACCAACTTCTTTTTTATCAATGTGGGGTTCTAGAAAATTTAAAATTTCACAATATGATTCTCATCACATTCACTCCACAATGCTGCCGTAGAGTACCCACAAGAAGACTGTGGCACCTGGAATATGTCTGGCTCAGAACTTAGGATCCACTACTACTGTGCTGACATCCTTGAATCTCAGTTGTATATTTTGAAAAATGAGAGTAAAAATGTATCTGGCTGCCACATGGGGGAAATAAATACACCCAAAGTGCTAAACACAGTGTTCATAGTGCATAGCACTAAACAGCAGCCACCAGCTACAGGCCAGGCCCACCGTCATGGTGAGAAATGCATCCGAGATGTCTCATGCATGAGGACAGATGATGTTTCACAAGACACAGGTAAAGGAACATGTGAAATTCTGCCCCCTGCAATTGACAATTCAAGTGAAATCAGAATTACACCAGAATAGTGCTCTGAGAACCTAATCAACAAATACGCAGAATTATATCAGTTAGCCATTCATTTTCTTAACTACAAATAATGGTGATCAAGAAGGAGAGGAGAAAGAAGACTTGGAGTGTGTAAAACAGGACAGTATCTTTTATTTCATGATGCAAGGTAAGTCTCTTCCTTTTCCTGACCTCATTCCACCTGCTGGATTTGCACAAAGAATCCATCACATGAAATGATCATGGAGAAAGACAGAGGCTGTGACTGCACGTACAAAATACCTGGCAAACGCACTTGTCACAGAACCTCTGGTTTTATATCCCAAATGCACAAAGTCAGGACAGCTCTACATCTAATAATACTGCCCACAATGAGAGAGCTACCATTGTTCACTTTTAGAATCATAAAAATCAAAGCTAAGCTGATGAGCTCTATTAATTTTTCTTCTCTGCTTTCATACATTGAGTTGCCATTGTGGGGAGTTGCCATTGTGGTACACACACACACACACACACACACACACACACACACACACTCACACACACAGAGTCCATTCTTTCTTCAGTAGAACTCTCCCACGATCCATTTTACTTATGGCTGGGTAAGAATTGAACCACCTCGCCCACAGCAATTAATTACCAGTGTGGTCAGATATCTATAACCTTTTCTCTCCACTGATTTCTAAAGCATCCATCTAGAGCAGTCAAAGTGAAGCGTGCTTCAAAGTAGCTCTCACACACTGAAAGAAGTGGGGTATTGACAACTGGAAATTCCGTGTTATTGAAAGCCTTGCTTGCCCAGGTTAAATCTACACTTTCCAACTCTGTTCTCAGTAACTGTAGACATCCATTTCCCCAGCCTATAACCCAGCTTTCCTACGAATACTGCTTCCCCTGCAATCTTCGCATGTTTCCTCATCTCTTCTCTCCTGCCCATGAGCCTCAAAAGCAGGCTTCAGGGCTTCTTTCTTGCTCCTTGCTGTTGCTTACAGGCATTTTTTTTCTACCTTCTTGCTGAAAAATAAAACATATCCCTTTGGAAGTTCACATAAATCATCTACATGATGCTTTTCCCTCCCTAATTTTTGCCAGAGAAAGATCAATTTTTCCAACATCTCTTTTCTCTTATGGAAGGATTAGGTGGTTAGGGGTAGGTGTGTGTGTGAGTGCATGCACGTGCGTGGATGCGTGCATGTGTCCATGCGTGCGTGCATTTGTGTGTGTGTGAAGCTCTCCTCCCTTTTTTAGGAACTCTGACATCAACCAGGATCATTTTAATATCTATAGAGCTACCCCATGCACCAGCCAAGGCTCTTTCATCCCTCTTCTAATCCCTCTGAAATCTACTGTTGCCTGAACCAACTTGAGAAATGAGATTGAGAGTAGAATAATGCCCCAAATCGGTGATGAGCAATCTCAGGAAGGCCCTCCACACCACTGGGAAGTCAATCTTACTATAGTTTCTTCCTTTACCTGATTCTTCAATTTTCCATAACAACCTTTTCAACCATTTTTCTCTGGCTTCAAACTTAGGAATCAGATGGCCTTAGCTTTTATTTACAGATAAAATGTGAACAGTCACACAAGAATTCTCTCACCGTCTGCCTATCTTCAACTTTCCTTTTGTATAGTAGAAGGGCTGGCCCTACATTTTAACGATTTCCTGAATTGGTTCTTATTCGCTCACTTTCTTAGCAAGTTTATTAGGCCCCTGACCCATTCTTCATTGCCTCTTTCAACGTTTTCCATCTCATTGGATCCTTCCCATGGCTTTTAATCACACACAACTCTCTGCTATTTACAAAATGAAACAAGCACGTCTTTCTTCCCTTTCTCCTGCCCCTTCTGCCAAAATTCTGCAAAAATATGAAATGTTCTTGTTATTTTCCATTTTCTTCCCTTCCACATATGCCTCAGTGACCCTATCAGTAGCCCCTGCCTCACCATTTATGTCACTGACATTGCCAAGGACCTCAGGGCCCACAGTGCAAAAGAGAACTTTTGACTCTCTTTTCTTCATCCTCTGATCAGAATTTACTCTGCTGGTAAGAACTTCTATGAAACATTGCCAGTTCTTTCTTTGTGATAAAGCTTTCTTGTTTTTCATAGTTTTCTCTCTTCCTATGCTAACTTGATTTTCTTACCAGGGTTTGTTATCTACTACCTAGCCATTAAATGATAATGTCCCCATGGCTCTGGCTAAGGACTTCTCTCTTCCTGTTCTTTTTTCATCCTAGAAGAGCTCTTTCCAATTCATGGAATAATTGACTTTATGCAAATTATGTACAGATTCACGTCTCCAGCCCAGAACTCTTCTCTGAACTCCAAAGATTTGTCAGATTCCAGCTTTATGTCTTTATTTGCATGTCACAAAATATCTGATCCTTGCAGCAGATAAAATGAAATAGGCTTTTTGAAATAAATCTCGCACAAATACTGCACCATATCTGTTTTAGCCTACATGCCAGAAAGGCAGGGGTCATCATGGGCAATCTGCTTTTCTCCCTTCATCCCTCACGTACAATCTGTCACCTGGGGTGCTCACTTCCAAACTCTTTCTTGTGCACTCAGCTCTCTCCATCCCTACTGCCATGCCTGTATTCTCACTGCACTTTCTCATGCCTGGGCAGCAGTCTCCTAACTTTTGCAATTGACTATAGCCTTTTCTAGTCTAGTCTCTGAATTTTTCATTTTACAATATGAAATTGATTGTGCCATTTCTACTTTTTAAGGTGTTCCAATAGTGCCTCCTTTCACTTCAGATGAAGATTGAAACTTATTACAAACCTGTCTGAATCCTTCCCTTCACAGCATCTGAGCTATACCTTGATGAGTTTTTGAACTGATCTTGATCAATTGTCATTAAACTCTTGATCATTCTGTCTTACCTTCCTAAAGCCTTCTGTTCCTCCAAGTTAATGCTTCTTTTTCCTCAAACATTAATTCACTTATTAGTTTCTAAATGGAACTTTCCTTCACTGATTAGATCAATTACCCCTTTTACATGGACTGAATAGATCATTTTTCAGTACAAAATTTTCTTATACTGCTTAAGACATGTCTTTATATTTAGAAAACATATTACCATAGCAAATAGACATATTATCTTCTCAAAATTGATTTCACTTTATCACTGATTTTTCACTGAAAAGTGGGAGTGGGTGGGTTCTGTGATTCTCAAGGACGTCTCTCTTAAATCAGGTAGCGGAAATATTTAAAGGCCCTTCTCCAACAGAATTTTCAACTCAGTTTCATCAAGGTCTTTTTTTTTTTTTCTTTTTAAATGACATCCCCACTACACCAGACTTGGTAATCCCAGTACTTGGCAGCTTGAGGCAGGGGGATTACCACGAGTTTGAGGTCAGCCTAGGCTACATAAGTGAGTTAAAGCCCAGCTAGCTCTACATATCGAGACATTGTCACAATAAATAAATAAATACCTAAATAAAAAGTAAATGAACCCCCAAATAGATTTTATAGAACATATAACTCACAAAGTTTTTTTTTTATTTTTCTTTACCAATGTACAGGTGACACTTGCTCTAAGCTTATGGATATTAAGGAAGATAAAATGATTCAAATAGGAGGAAAGCTGAGAGATAATATGTGCCCTACCAATTCATATAAACCAAGTCATATGGAATGAATGAACCTGTCTGAAATGGAAAAAAAAAATGCAACTTCATATGCAAAATTAAACCGTACATTCACTTTTCTCGTCTGTTTCAAACTCAGAGTTTAGGTTCCAAATAACTTTTTCAGTATAGACTTAACTATTAAACTAATAGAAAAATAACCTCAGAATCAATATTTCTAGAAAGCCCTAGACTCCTTATAAAGTAAGCTGTGTTTTCCCAGTATGTTAGATTTAATTAGGTAAGTTAAATCTAACCTTCAGAATTTTAATTATATTAAGTAAAGTTTTACTAATTTCATTTAATATGTTATCATCAAGGGGCCTAGATCCATATAATTATAGGAGAAGGCAAACTCTGGTCTTTGCAGCAGTCCCACTTCAAATTCAGCCAGGCTTTTTGAAATAGAAGCCTGTCTTAGCATTCTTGAACTCATTATTTAACTGAGAGGTCAAAATCTGTCTCAGAGTTTAATGATGAATGTCAAGCCTTTCGTATTTTTTCTCCCCCTGTGGTCATCTGGGTACATACTGTTGAAACCAAATTAATTCATGACAGTAAAAACATAGCAGGTTAAATGATCTTTCCAGTTTCTGTGTTTAAATTAACGGCATTAGAGCTTTTTAGCTGTGAGATATTAGCCAAGAAATATTGTTTTCAGACATATTTTCTTCATTTGCAAAAAGGTGGGGTGACAATGCTGACCAGTAGGATGAATTACCTTTATCTCTACTCTGGTATCTCATGGCAGCTTACCAGTTTATTCAGTGATGACACTTAGCGCTGCTCTGTGCCAAGCAGGTTCTCTAGGCAGCCCTGATTATGGCCACATCTGAGGGAGCTCTTAATTTTTTAGCAAGTATTTTGCAATGGGTGTGATGGGGAAATCTTGGTTTGACTATAAATCCACAGTAACAGGGCAAGTTGTGAATCAGGATGTGAACCAGAATGCCTGAATTTAAGTCCTGTTTTTTCTGATATGGATATTGTGTGTCTAAAGCAAATCATGCTACCTCACAATGAGCTATAATGAGGAAGAGGCTTTCCTAAAGATGAAACTGAGTGACTGCTATGTCCTTTGAACAGTATCTAGTAGAACTTCTACCAGAATTAACTATTATTAATATTGACTACATGATCTTGGCTAAGACTCTTAGTGTCTCTTGGCTTTGCTGTATTCAACAGTCAGTGGAAAGATAATCTACCTCCTGCGGTTATATAAGGTTTAAATGAAGATCTTAAATATCCTCAATAATTGTAAAATATTATATACATTTAATGCTTGACAAATGTGATGAATTATTCTTTACTAAACTGTTAATGGTAGTATACGAATTTTGCAAAGCCATGCTGCAAGCTACAGCCCCATAGACAACTTAAAAAAGAAGTAAAAGTAGATCCCAGAACATCATATTAATACAAGCAAAGACATTTAAATTTTCATAAAACAAGGACCAGGGGTTTAGCCCTGGAGCTCAAGTGCCTGCCTGGTAAGTGTGAGTTCGTGAGTTCAATCCCGTCCTGGGGGCAGGGGAAAGCTAGTTATAAAATTTCATAAAACATTTCCCTTCACTTCATTTTTCCTAAGAATAAAATTTTTGGTATGAAAATAATTTACATTGGGTTACTTCCTGTTGCTTTTCCCATAATACAAACTGTATGGTACATTTTTTTATTTCTTAACTACCCTAAGTAAAATTCTGATCTAGACAGACAGAGAAGCTCTGTCACTACCAGCTACCTCTGAAAATTCTCTAAATTTTATGACCAGCATTTTGTCCACTGAATCTATTGGAAAAATGAGGTTCAAGCACCTAGAATTCCTGGTAACAGAAACTGCCCTGCCTTTAAGACTGTTTCAGAAAGAAAAACTTTTCTTAGGGTGATCCCTGCTTCTCTACACAAGACAATACAAGAACCAAATCTAAAAATGCAGAAGCAAGGAGCCATGTCTTCGTTATACTTATAAGAGACCATTTTATATTTATGTGGTAAAGAATTAGAGAGAGGGTACAAATCACATTCTCTCAGTTTGAGAAAAGTGTGTTTTTTGTTATTAACAAAAGTCTTCAATAGCCAAACTTACATTTCACTAGAGAACAAATAGAAAGTGTTTTTTTTTCTAAATGCAAATAAGCTAGCAGCCTGCCCCCAGGGTGGGAATGGGTACTGTTGCCTGCCTTGGCTTCTCCCACAGCGCAGAGAACCAAAGTCTACAAACATTTCTCATCTCTGAACTCGGAACCACTGCAAGTGGCACAGGATGGTACAAAGCTTCTTGTAATGCTTGATTGTAGCACATAAGTCAACCCAAAGACACGATGGCTAACTTTGCTATTTCCCTTTTAAGAAGCCAAGTAAATATAAATTATTTATATATTTATTCATATAAATGTATGTTATGATGAAAAAAAAATATATGTAGTAACCCCTTTCATTCATTGACTCTGGTTTTGACGTTCTTTCCACTCATATGTAAAGTACAATGTCTTTTGTCTAGCCAGAAAGTTGTAATATAGTTTTGGGAATCTTAATTTTTGGACAACAAATTTTCTGTCATGATAGTTTGCTTTTTTTCCCTATTCTGTAATTGCCTCTTCTCTTTGTAACTGCAGTTTTATTCCTTTCTCTGACTATTTCAAATATAGGAAAATAAACATTCATACACAAAGAGAAAAATTGAATAAGCTTAAAAAAAGCCTAAAAGACAGAACACATTTTGTAATTTTTTCATTTCATTCAGAAGTTGGCACATGAAACTAAACTTACCACAAATGGACTAAAAATGCCAATTGCCAGCAAGGGCTAAGGCACTTTACAAGAGAGACCAGGCATTAGCTTCTATAGGTCATTAATAAATCTATTAATAGAGCTAAGTTAATATTTATTCCAATGAGCACACTATTTTCATCTTTCAACTGTTCTGTTCTTGAAGAGGCAGGCATTTTTTGATGCACTGACTCTGTTGTTCATATTTTTTTCCTATTCTTTAATTATTTGTGTTTTCACCTTTTCTAAATCTTTCTCATCCTTCAAGGCTCAAATTACACACTAACTTCTTCAGGGTGCCTCTCCTGACATCCAGATTTAGTTGAAACTCCATAGTTATGTTTCTGTTGTATCTAAAAGTGGTCACCCCATTGCATTCACATTATCTATTTTCTGTATCTGTTCTGCTACTATGAGGCAGGTGTTTTTCTAAATCATCTCTCTAAATCCAGATACAGCACTGGAAATAGTTATGCACAGAATAATATTTGTTGGGTCCTAGCTGAAGAGTCTTGGTAGATGAGTAAGATGTACAACAAGGGACACATGCTAGTCTCTCTCGTCTCTGCGATGGTCTCTGTATGAACAGGTGCTTCCCAGGCCCATGACCCAGCTACCTTCCCCAGCCCCAATTTAGATGTCACTTTCTTAAGGATCCTTAGGCTGAAAGCTTAGCCTGGGGTAAGTTATTCATGGCTTCCCTTTCCTATGTAATCTCCATCACAGGACTCTACTGTGACTGACACTTGTCCAAATTCTTCAAATAATTCTGCTGTATAAGTGCAACAAGAAAGAGTGCATTCTCTCGATGGGAGCCTGAAACACTCCCTAGAACTCTGGTGATTGAGTAAAAAAAAAAAAAAATCTATTAGGTGCATGGCCTTGATGATAGTTTCATGGGTGAATATTTACCACCAAACTCATGTGTTATATACATGAAAGATATTCAACATTTTACAGATCAATTATACTTCAGTAAAGTGGCATGAAAATACATAAGAAACACCTTTCACTTTTTAGAAATTCTTAAAACTGCACAATGAATAAACAAGTCAGTGTTTCATTAGTACAAAAACTTCTCGTTTCCAGTTATCTCAATGATAGCAAAAGAGTGGGCAAAAATGTTCTTCTCTACATGCAATTCTTTCCTGCATCTCTTGCCCTTCCAGCCACTTACTTTATGTTCTCATTTGCAGGAACTTCAGGAAGTTGCACGGTAATCATGCCGTCCAAGTTGGTCTTCCCAATGAAGGCAGGTTTGGTGCGGAGCACATCTGGCGCAGTCTTTGCTGTTACCCTGTGCTGCAGGCCACCAGCACTGTTTCCACGATTTGTTAGCACAAACGAATAGGACTTCTCTGGCTTCAGGTTGACAATTAATTTCTGGGTGGCACGGCCGTCCACTTCTTCAACCATTTTCCCATCATCGTAAAGAATCTAGAGACACATAACCCAAGAGAAAACTTGGGTTACCTGAGAGGATAAGTGTATTATCTAAGCAAACACAGACTCGGTTCTGGAAAATCTAGGCCAGGTGAATTCTAGTTCTGGGTGACTCCTGAGTCGATAAGTATTCAAAATTGAGGAGATTTCATCAATTTTCCTATCACTTCTTTCAGTCTAATGATATGGTTCTATCAAAAATATATAAGAAAGAAAAATGCACTAACTTTGCAATGTTTGACCTGTATGTTATATGTTATCTCAATAGACTGTGTACACAAATGCTCGAATTTTTCAACAAAGTATCGATATCATTTTTTCTAAAGGTTTCAGTCATATTCTAAACATATTCTTACATTCCAAAATATATTTATACTCCTTGTTTCATATACATGTATGATTTTCTAGCTTTTCTTTATATGTACCCATGGTAAAGCACAATTTATAAAGTGCCAAGAATTCAGACCAATTAAACAAATTAAAAGACTCGCAGAATTCTGTGTTTTATAACAAGTGGTAACCATGTGCATTTCATTTTCTAGTGGAAAAGCACTAAGTTAGATGTAAAAAGTTCAACTTCAGAATAGTAGATTTTCTATCAGTAATATCAGCCCTGGGGTAGAGCTCCTGCCGCTGGCAGGGAGGAAAACTCAAGCTGCCAAATGACCAAACTCAGTCTCCTGCATGAAAGACACAAAGGCAAATAGCAAGTAGATGCCCAAATCTCAGCAGTTTCCAAGCTTTACAAGTAACTTACCCTGATGAAATGCCCCTTCCACTTTTTACCCAGGATACAAAGCGACTTACTTTGAAAGGCATGGCAGAGTTATAATTCTCTGGAATCTCCCAAGACAGTAACACTGAAGTCTTCATTACTGCTTTGACATGAAAATTTTTTGCAAACACTGCTGGAAAAGGAAAAACAGTGTATTTAAACTATTCCTAAAGACACGGGACCTGTCCTTTTCACCGCGGTTCACAGTGCTTATACTAGGTGCTGCCTACATTGAGCACGGTGAAGTGTGATTTTCCTACCTGTGCAGAGCATAGATTTTAATACTCATTCCTATAAAGATCTCTCCTTCCTCTTCAATTCAGCCAACTACAATGTGTTTTCCTTACCTGACAACATGGGAGTGCTGTCGGCCAGGCTTGCTTGGTATTCTATAACTGAAACCTAATGCATCCAAAATGTATGAAGTTTTACATACTTTACCTTTTTGTTTTTGCTGAATCTATTAATATGAATGGGCCGATCAGTTATTTATAGCTTGAAAATACTGATTTCCAAAGACTGATACTCCTTTAAAGGAGGAAGGCCACAAGTAGACAAATCCTACCTTGATCCACAGGCAGTGTCCTGAACTGGACACTGGGACTATATGGCCCGGGCCCTTTGCTCGTGTGAGCACGTACTTTTACATCATATGTGGTATCTGGTTTTAAGCCAGTGAGTGTCATGGAAGTATCAGCTGGAACAATAAGCTGCTCCATTGGAAGAAGGGGGATGTTGATATCCCTATACAGAAGGGTATACTTGGTGATAAGGCCATTTCTCTCTGCCAGGACAGGTGGCTGCCATGATAACTGGACGGAGGTTGAAGTAGTGCCTTCTGAGTGGAGGTTTTGAGGGAATCCAGTTGGAACTTCTTCTGGAACAGAAATTTCCTTCACCATCTCCTCCCCAAAGCCCACTTTGTTTCTGGCTGAGAGCCTAAAGACATATGATGCTCCTTTGTGGATGTCTGTAGCTGTGAAGTGATCTTCTTTTTCAGAGAACTCAAGAGTAGTGAGGGCTTCCATATCCTTGCGGCCAAATTTGAGACGATAGCCCTGAAGGGGTCCGAATGTGTCCACAGGGGGGTGCCACTGAATGAGAGCAGTATTCATCTGAGTGTGGTTAATCACAAGCCGAGGTTTCCCTGGAACTGAAGCACACGGGATAAGGTGATGAGAACAGCCAGCAGGGAGGTCCACATTTCAGTCATTGCCAAGCGGGTACACCGCGAGCGAGAAAGCTACAGAACAAATTTTGCTCTGAAGTCTACAGCCCAAACCTGTAATGAGGCCAGCATTCTGCCTCCAAATTAAGAAAAAAAAGAATGTAAAATTATGTTGCCTTTGGTCTGCTAGAAGCACCGGGCATCATGAATGTAGGATTAGTGAATGACAATACAGTGGCATGCCTTTTGTGGTGAGGAATTAGTACCATAAGTACAGCATTGATTTATTTCAAAGTCAGGTTAGGTAGATAAAATGTTCTAATCTACTCTAATATATAAATTTTCAAAGGAGAGTTAATTTATTCCTGGAGTACATAGCAAAAGACATCAACGAAATCAGGATTTTCTTCAGGAGTTGTCTAAAGATGGGGAAAGAGAATAAAACATAACTGTAACCCAAATTAAAGCAAATTCCTTAAAAGAAAAAGACTACAAAAAGAGGAAAACAAAAAGGTTATAAAAACAAAAACATGGAAACATGACAAAGCATAAAATGTTAATCTCAGGGACTGCTTATCTTCTTTCTAAAATCAGGAACGTGTGGCCCAAAAGCAGATGTGCTCTTCCAGGCAATACATTCTGTAAGGTATGTTTTTATCCTTACCCAGTGGAGCAATAGTCCTGGCTCACATGCTAGGAACATTCCTAGTAAGCTTCTAGGGGTAGATTCATAGTAAGTTTATATAATTTAGCTAACCTATGATGTATGGGAAAACAGCTCCTGAAGTTTGTAGTAGCAATTATATAAACCTGTGCTAAAGGTGGCCCTGGGAACTGAACTATTATGTATTCACTGTATCTCAGGGAAAAGACATCTAGACATCTTTATATTCAAGTAGAGAATTCTACAGAAGAGCCCATTTGTAAGTTGTAGTACACTTGAATTATTTATGTTTTTTTTATCAAACTCATATGGCTTTTTAGAGAGGTTACTTTGTCCTTAATTTAAAATTGTATTCATATTTTATTTCAAGTATATTATCATTTTAGCACTTTAAGGTAGACATTGCCAGACTACATTAACTTCTATGCATATATAGCATTTATGTCTTTTGCCTATTAAGATATGAGTGATGTGATAAAAATGAAACATTGGAGTGTGTTAAGAAAAATCTATAGTCAAATGGGGCGATAGGCAGAAAATATTTTTCAAGAATGAAGTCCAATTGATACTCTGGGAGTAGAAATGTAACTATTTGAGCCTCACATTCAGCAGGGACAATGGATTTTATTAAATGTTTATTAAAGTTTCCCAAAAATCTGGTTCCAAGAAACTGCACAATGATCAGTACACTGTATATCTTCTATTTCTAAAATGCATAGAAAGCTAGGTTAAATAGAAGTACTTTTAATATACTGATAAAAAACACAAATATAAATTATAGTCTAATATTTGTTGGCTGTGATACTGTTTTCTACTGTTTCATTTTTAGAATACAGTATTGGTAAGGTACCAACCAATCTGGAAAAATGTAACTGACAAAAAATTCTAAGGAAAAAAGCAAACTAACTAAAAATCTTCATCTATTCTTCTGTGGAAGTCAAAGATAGGTTGGAAAAATATATATTGTTCTTGATGCTGGTGTGCCCTTTCATATTCTGGGATACAAAGGACAGCTGGCTTGAAATCTTGAAATTAAATGACGTTCTAGAAGTCAGAGCATCAGCTTCTACTGAAGTACCAATAGCATCCACTGCCAGAGCCATGATACTACCCCTTTCCAAGGGAGAAGTCTAAGTCTGAAACCGACAAGATGACCAGCCTAGAAGCACCAGGCAGCATGAGTATAGGACTTAGAAAAACAAGAACACTGAGGCAGGTAGAGGAAGAACTTCTAATGCCACCTCAGGAGGGACCGGCCACATGAAGAGATGTCTTAAACCTCCATAAATGTATGAATAATAGAAATAACACATACAGTTTAAATGAAAGGTTAGGGATCTGGTGAGTTGTGTTATCTCACCCAGGGAACAAATAAAATTTTCTTTAAAAAAAAAAAAAGAAATTAGAAGTGTACAGCATTCCATATATGTTTCAATGGGATTCTTCAGAAATTCATGTAACAGCAATAGAACCATTCCATTTGGGGCTTCCAGAAACTGTATTATGAAACACCTACTAACTATTCTCATTCTGCATCATCTTATACTCTGTAGCACAGGCATCTGCGTGGGAAGGTAAAGATGGATACACAGGGCTATGCCATCCAATACATCTGATTCTCTACAGTTAAGAGAATGAAGAGGTGGGAGACAGGGTGCAGTACAAAAAGTCTTGCTCAGGCTTTTCAGTGCCCTAGAGTTATTATGTGGGTTACTTTTAAAAGTCATACCAACCCCTGAGCTATCAGTTCTACTTAGTTCGGTATTGAAGCATGATGGCTGCCAAGATGGCAGACTCTTAAATACTCAGAGGAGCTTAGAAGTCAGTTTTAGCAGAGCCTTAACAAACATGACTGAGAAACAGCAAAGAGCCAACTCTAAGGTGAATAAGCTCACTCTAATTTATATCATGGCATAGAAATTTTTCTCTTTGGGTTATTTTTACATCGTTTTATTTTTGCTATGGTGAGGATAGAACTCCTTAATTTTTTTTTTTTGATTTCTTATATTCTATTCCTCCCCCTTAAAAGTCTTTTAGTATTTCAGAAATGGTATACATGTGTAGTTAACTCTGTTCACAACAACAGTTTCCAGAGGGCAACCCAGGGTCTCAGTCCAATAGCTCTTAAGGTACCCTCGATTCAACCAAGCACAAAGCAATAGCAGGCACAGACTGGTCCAACTCTATTTCAGAATTCTCCACATCACTGCCATCTTTTGATCATCCTTAAATATAGCTGTTCAATATGGTACTGAAATTCATGTAAAGGATAGAAAAATGTCAAACTAATGATTTTTTTTCTGGTTAATATAAACCTCAATGCCTCAGGCAGTAGACTAATTATTATGACACAGAACAATGGGAATATTAACAGAGAAACTAAAATCACGTCAGAGTCATTGAAACATAAGAGCCAGGGCTTCATTCAAAAGCATCCTGCAAATTATATAAATTACACACAGATTACTTAAATGATGACTAGAACTTTTGTTTCAAAGATATGATTGGTTACAGATTCTAGAAAAAAATGTACAATAAATAACTGTGCCATTATCAGGATTTATTTGTAGTGTAAAAGTAAAATTTCATGAGAATTCTTGAGTTTTTAGCCCCCTGAGTATATGAGGATATTTTCGTGTCAGCCTACCAAATAAAACAAATTAATATGCTCACTAATTGCACACAGATAAACCATGACTAGGAAATGGTGGCATGGGTACATTGTTACTAAGGGAAAATGAGAGTTTTCCTCTTCAAGGGATAATGAAGTCTGGTGGTCTAATTTCATCCCAGGCTCAATAATGATAAAGCAAATATTCAGGCATCTAAATTATAAGCATTTCCTATCCCAACAACCAAGACTCTGTTGATTAAGAAAGACCTGAAACTATGAATTAACATTCCACCAGAATTCTATTTATGAATAAAATGCACATTTCTTAGAAATATTTTGCCCTGTGACTAAAGAGTAATAAATTAGTTTAAATGACATTAAATTTGATAAAACTGTTCTTATTCAATAGCTCATCCACATCCTATGATTACCGTGTTGTAGACAATAAGGGTTTGGTGTGTCATATAAGACATTTCACACAGTTATAAAAGTATGGGAAAGAGCTCTATTTTCCTCAATTTTAGATACAATTTCAGGAGCTTCATACATTGGTCACTTACCATCATGCCCCTCACTGAACATGGATTTTCTAATTAGGAAGTCAAATTGATACTATAATTACTATTTTTTTTCCTGGTATAGGGGATTGAACTCATGACCTTGTGCTTTCCAGGCAGGCACTTTGACACTGAGTATATCCCTGACCAGATACTATAATATTGTTTAAGAAAATCTCTCTCTCTCTCCCTCCCTCCCTCCTTCCCTCTCCCTCTCTTACACACACACACACACACACACACACACACACACACACACACACACACAGTCCATAAGACTATGCCTTGAAGGAGATTTGCCATCTGTAATCCTGCTGCTTGAGGCAGTTCCAGGTGGCAGGATGCAAGTGAGGCAAATCTTATGACATTTAGACAAATTTGGCAGTGAGCATGGCACCCAGGAGGGTACTCAGCATCACAGCTGTTCTTTGCTTTATGCCTTTACAGAGAGGTGTGTTCCTAAAAAGTTGTCTGAGAAGTAATTCAGGAAGAGTAAATCAAAGCACAGCTTCAGTGTTCCATGGGAGACTGCTCTATGAAGGGAGTGGAGGAGAGCCCCTTTCTAATTATCCTTTCACTTATCAGTCTTACAATGCCAGATCTTTCAGGCTGGCTTTTCCTAAGGTGGCCAAATAAGAGTAAACCAAAAGAACACCAAAGAGGCTCTGTTCTTCAGAAAGGAGCAATTTTATATCAGTTTTATCAGTTGAAATTCTTCCTTTCCCTTCCTGTTTCCCATCTTTTGTGCAATTTGCCTTCTTTAGAATCCTCACGGCAGAAGGGAACAGAAAATGACAAAAATAAAATGAAGTTACACACAAATCCAAGATGGCAGCTCTTCTAAGAAAGAGTTGGTCATTGGGGAAGACTAAAGTCATTTTGTGTCTTCACTGCCTAGATGCTTCCTTCTGTACCTTTGTGTTCAAAGCTCTTTCACCTTTAAGTTTCAGCTTCAGTATTTTTCCTCAATAAGATCTTAACTGGTACAGGTTTTGTGGTACTTAGTATGCCTATGTATCTTCATTTTTCATCCTATATACCGACAGTTTGTTATATACACATTTGATTATTAAGTAAATGATCTAGGGCAGCAAATGAACTGCATGAGGGCTGATTATTTTTATGGGAATGGTGCCAGACACATGCTAGGTATTGAAAAAGTATTTGCTTATTAACTGAATAATTGAGGGAAAGTTTGTATTCGTATTTTTCCCCTGAACTAAGAAAAAAAAAATCAAACACAAAAGTTGACCATAATGAACTTCCTTCCTCTGATCTTTATTACAATGAAAGGATAAGAGAATCCACTCCTATCACGTGCAAAATTAGTATCATTTAGGTCAAGGCTCAGATACACACAGACACAATTACCTGCCCCAGTGGTGGACACCAGTTTGGGTTTGCTGCGAGCACCATCTCCTTTCGTGGTGTAGGCTGTCACCGTGAGGGAGTACGAGGTTTCAGGCTGCAGCCCAGAAATGATCATGTCCTGAAATGACACAATAAAAATCACACTGAGTCCAAATATGCCACAGATGCCCTGGGTAAAACTAGACCATCCGTCTTACTTCTGTGCATGCTCGGACAGTCTCTGAAGCTATGCTAAGTAAGCGTAGAGATTTCATGCTTGAAGCTCATGCTAGGGCAATCTTTTGCATGCTAAAATTGAAGTTGGGTCTTCAGGTATCCTAAGAAGCAGTGTTGAGGAGATATTAGTGAAAACCCCTAAAATCTGGAGCTAGACTTCCTGAACTCTTGAATCTTAATCTGCCATATCCACTAGGTTGGTAACACAGATCCAGGGAGTTTACCAACATGTACCTGCATTTTCCAACTGAAGGTTGAAGTAATAATAGGTTCTCAGAGTTTGCTGGGAGATTAACTACCAGGTAAACTCAAGAACTATGCCTGGCTCATAGTGAGCATTTCCTAAACTAGCTATTATTTTATGCCAACAGCTTTCCCTGTATCCCTACTGCAGTCAGCCCACAGACTCGTGGTAGGGCAGATGCAAGTGCAATCTGTCCTATCACCAGGTAAGAAGTTTGCCAGACGGTTGATCTGTTGGGCCTAAATATTCTGAAAGCCCAAGGATTTTCTTAGGATTCCAGGAACTCACTGTCAGTTAACTGTACAAACTAGGAACAAAATCATTATACACTGAAGAGACTTTTCTGGCAACCCAGAGAGCAGACCATAAAACCAAGAATATAACAGAACCTGCAGTAGCACTAACATGTAGTGAAGCCTGACTAGAAACTGTTAAGTCTCACAACTAGGTATAAAATATCTTAGTTTTCTTTGAGTGAAGTCCAAAGCTGTGATGGCTGTAATTCCAGATGATCTCTAAGCCCATTCCTTCAAATCCAAGCTTACAAAATTCCTTAGAGTGCTCATAGTGACTTGTCTTAGTGTTTTCTTCAGAGCTGTACATGCAAACATACAAACACATCCATACACAAAGCAATACACAAAAAAGAAAACAAAACAATGGGATTTTCTAACACAGCTATGTTTTAAAATTGACTATGGGTAAATTTAAGACAATCCACCATCAACGTATTCCAAATCTAAAGGCAGTGTGAGTGTTAAGTGAACAGAATAGATTGTGTGGAGCAGAGTAGGATTTTTCTTAGTAAAGCCGTTAAGAGGTACTGTCAAACTCAATTGGTGATGCTGATCTCAAATATGACAGCTTTTGACAAGGTGCTTTCTCAGAAGAGTAGGAATATCATCATTGTGGAAATTGAAGCATTTCAGAATCATCCTGAAGATCCATGGGAGATCTTTTTTTCTGTCAGAAAAATGGACTCTTTGTAGAAAATATTTTCCTTTCAGGACCCTGAAATGGTTTCACTGACATTTCAGAGGATATCAAAATCAAGTAAGCCATTTCAGAGCAGTATCCTAAATTAAGGCAGACACACTGGTTGTTCAAAAAAACAATTGTGTTAGGTGAATGCCAACTTTGGAAGTTGCAATAGATTAATGCTGAAAATCAGACAAGGCAAAAACTCACAAGAAGGAAAGGTTGGTTCTACTATCAAGGTGACTGGCTTTAAATGCATGCAGTCTGGGCCACCCGTAAGCTTCTCATTCATACAGCTAGGTTTGATCACACATGCCCTTTATCTTGCTTAGGTTGGTATAGGGTACCACAGGTAACATAATTTGAAGCTGGCAAATTCTCTTCAGTGGGATAATCTCGACTGGACACACTTCTGTTTGCCAAAATTATATCACCTCAGGAGTTAGGGTTTCTTTCTTAAGGGTCAGGATGTGCTGCCTTTGTGTTTTCCAAGATCCTCAATGAGGCAGTTTGTCTAATACAAAGGCCACCTTTCTTCATCTTCCTTGTCTCTTCCTGTTGTGTCACCACTGTCATCTTATGTGAAGCTGACCTTGCTGAGGTCCTGTTACAGCACTGGTATGCTATCATTCGATCCAGCTTTGGGAAATCTGTTTAAATGCTGAAACCTAAAATAATTACTTCCGACTATATCCCAGATTTATCTCCACCCCTTACTTTTCTGCTAAGCTAAAGTGGCACATATATTTTAAAAGTCTGCTGAATGTTACCCCAGTGCTATCTCAAGTTCAATGTAATTTAAAAATCTCCCCCAGAAGCAGACCCCTTCCTCACATAGTTTGATGAATAGGAACACAACTTTAATGTTCATATACTATTTTTGACCTTTTTCTCTTCCTAATTCTCAGACATCAAGCATTTGTCAAATCTTCCTTTAAAATATTGATCATAACTCTCCCTCTTTCACACCCGCCACCTCAATTTGATTGAAGTTTGATCACTTCATGACTAAGTTATTAAAAGAACTCTTTCGCTTTTTTATCTGATTTTGATTCTAATTTGTCCCCTAAGTCACTGTTTTTTAAAAAGCAGATAATGATGCCATTTAGTAGATCAAGAAATGAAATCATCTTAGTCATGACCAGCATTTAAACAGACAAAAAAAGCAGGGGGGTGGAATAGATTTGAATATAAAATGTTTAGAGTTTAGTATGTGTTTAAAATATGTTTTTCTAAAACTTTTATTTCAGTTAAGCATATGTGTACATTGGATCATAACAAATGTATTTCTTTCTGTGAGTCATTATTATGTTGGGATCCAAAATGTATCCACCAAAAATGCTCCTTGTGAACTGTTGATTACTGATGGGGTTAAACAGTATGAGGGACCATAATGTGGACCTAGATGAACAGAGCGGAGCACAGAGGGATGGTTTTTGGGAATATATCTGGTTCCCAGCCCCTTCCTTCTTGGCTCTTTCCTTTTCTTTCTACTTCTGGACTGGCATCAGCTCAGTGGCTTTCCTCTGCCATGCCCTTCTGCCATGATGCTTTTGCTTCATCACAAGCCTAAAACCAATGGAGCCAGCTGATCATGGACCGATTCTCTGCAATGATGAGCCAAAGTAAACCATTCCTTCTTTAATCTAGTTGTATCAGGTATATTGTGACCGACACAGTCTTGACATAGTGCCACCTTGTCAGTCTATAAGGACTTACATTTTGTACAGATTTTCCAAGATTCAAAAAAATCGTCTGATTGTGCAATACAATCATATACTGAATGAAAGAATACCTTCCTTACAAACTTTATTTTTCATTTTAATATTTTTGTATCTCCCCAGGAATGAAGAATTAAAGGCCCTAGGCCTTTAGCTTTAGGATTTTGCCAACAATGTGTAATAATTTACTTCTTAGGTACATTTATAAATAGCTTACACAAAGGTTTCCCTTTCTTTCAAATTGGCAAGGTCATGGTCAGCTGATTGGTCGTGATAAGTTGGACAGGTCGCAATTGTATCCATGGCTGCTTCTGCTGTGTGTTATGCAAACTGCCGTGTATCCTCATGTTTGACCCTCCAACATTCATTCTCATTGATTCTCATTCTCTCCATCTCCCTCTCTCTTTCTCTTTCACCTATCCAAACTCTGTCATCCCTTAAGCTGTCAAATATACTTTACGATCTTTTTTAGCATCATGATCAACTGTTTCTTAATTCACAGCTCTTATTAACAATGCCACTCATTTCCTAAAGTATTATTACACCTGGCTTCAGGCCATTTCTTCAGCTATATTTTACAGACCTATTTAGAACTGTACATGTTTCTAGTTATCCAGACTGCAAACACTTGAGGGGTGGATGTTGCATTTGTGTGTGCATTGCAGTATCTTACACAGGCTCTCAAAAATAAGGCAACCCATCTATTTAAATATATTTAAAAAATCTCTCTCTCTCTCTCTCTCTCTCTCTCAGTAAGATGCTTCTCAGCAGGATCTACCTATTTTCATTCAAATCTTTATTAAGACAAAAGAGAACAGGCATTTCTACAGGGAGTTAAATCAATGCCAGATCTATATCATGTTATCTACTGAGTATCTAACTTATGATAGGACAAAAAAAACCTACGCAACAACTTGACATCGTCAATCTGCGATGCCTACAGGCAAAGCATACCTCCTCTGACTGCAACACAGGCAGTTAGTAGCAGAAATCAAAAGAACTACCATGAGCCCATGGTTTTTATGCAATAAGAAGCATCATGCTGACTTTGTAAAACAAACAAACCAAAACAAAAAGTGCACAAAAAGGTAACTTTAAGAAAGTTTGTTAGTTCATGCATCCAAGCAAACAGTGATGACAAATTCAAGCACACTGTGAAAAAGTAAAAGTATGATATAAAAAATAGTATATAGTTTTTTTGTGACAAAGCAGTTAAAAATTACTCACATGTTCAGTAGTATCATCAAATTCCCACTGATTGAGATTAAGAAGGTTGGGGGGAAACAAAATGAAAAGAAATGAAGAGAAATCTATTGCTTTATAAAGGCAAATTTGCCTTCCTTTGATTAAAAAAAGGAAATTAAGTAACTCAAACAATGTGTACAATGACATTTCAAGGAATATAAGTGTGCTATGATGTTAGCCATCCTCATACACAAATGTACGACTGGGACATAAAATTAAATAGGCTGTGTTATTGCTGCCACTAAAACCAGCCATATATATACATTTATATATATAAATGTATGATTCACTGAAATAAAAAAAAAGTAAGGTATAGTACAAAACTAATGCTTGTAATCACATCCTATTTTAAAATATTTATTTTTACTTCTTTCCTGAGTTACATGCTTCAAGTTACAATTCAGGTTAGTATTTTTCATTTCACTGAAATTCTATATCCCCAATGAAGACTTGTGCTTTATAATGAAGTTTCAATGAATAGTTAAAAATAACAAATTAGATGGGAAGGGAAAAATAAAGAAGGAAAACCAACAGTTAAGAAAAGCTAAAGTGGAAAGGAGGAAAAAAAAAGAAAAGAAAAAAAAACTCAAAGTGGAAGAGATAAAAAGATACATTGGAATTTAATAGGGTTGGTATTAGAATTACAGATTTACTGCTTTGTAATGCAAATGATCTAAGAACCAAGGAAGGATATGAAAGTAAGATGGCCATATCATTTTATTTTTCATAATTGAAGACTTATAAAATAAAACACAGTAATAATAGGTGTAGGGAAGTTATGAGAACTTTCTACTTTATAAAGCAGTACAAAATAAAGGCATATAAAAATCAGTCAGGGCCTTTTTAATAAAATCAAAGGGGCACAGGGACTCTCCACCTGCATGTATAGAAGTGGCCTTCAAACCAATTACCTACAGCTGGATTTGGGGTGGATACATGAGCTCCAGTCCTAGATGCGCACAGTTAGAATGTATGAGACATGCAGCAGAATAAGCTTGGTTTATATAAAGACTTTAAAGCTAAATAGTTAGTGATCCAGGGTATTTACGGCCCTCATATTTTCAGAGAGAAAAAAAAATAATGTAAAATTGGGCAACCTAAGGTCGTGGTAGTTTAACTTGTCCCAGGGTCTTTCCAATTTCCAGGGTCTTCTTCATACAGAAGTGAAGGCATTTTTTTTTCACTATTCCCATTTCTCTGCTTGCTCAACCATCAATGTGCTGAATGAACAAAGCGCTTCAACATTCCCAAGACCTAGTTCATACTTTACAAGTCATTTCCCAGCATGGCAGCTATAAGTTTAAATCTTTCTTTTCCTTTCAGGAAAATATGTGATTGATTATCTTTGAATCACCTTTAATTTATGAAGAAACGCTGAAAAATTTCATTGATTTGTTTTAAAAACCTGGTCAAAAACCAACCTGTGAAATAATGATTATGAAACATAACACTAATACTAAAAGATTTTTCATATACTCAACTACTCATCATTGTTTTTCTTAACTCAATATAGAGGACACTATTTATTTGGTGGGAAATTTTAATTTTTGTTATCATTGAGATTATCTTCATTTTCTGGAATCTGAAACAATAGATTGCATCAAATATGTAACTTGATGGAAGTACTACATAAAATACTTTCTGGGTATCTTTCTCTTAATCAAAATGGCAGTTATTTTTTAAGAAAGTACAAATATGTATTTATGTGTGTATATATATGTATATATATACACATATATATTACATATATGTATTTTCTTAAAAAATTAAAAATTATATAATGTCAGTTCTTGGATGGAAAGAAATCATACATTTAAAAATTACATTAATTTAATTCCAAAGTTTTAGTACAGCAGAAAGCAGATCCTATCAGCAAAACCTGCAGTGAAAATTCTTCCTTTTGATTAAATCATTTTTTCTTAAGAAAGGCAATGTCAGGCTGAGTAGCAAAGAGCTGAATATCTGTATTTTCAAAAAACAGTGGTGTGCTCTTTTAATCAGACTGGAGGGTCATTTCATTACTTGATGCCCTCTGTGATCACAAAGGTAAACATCGATATGTTTCAAGATCTAGAATTATGTATAGGTTTTTTAAGTATCAGAGAAATAAAATGGGGGCCCATTTCAAAGTACAGACCAATGTAAACCTATCATGTAAAATCAGAGTTAGGTAATGTCAGAGGCTCACCTGTGCGTCAGCCAGCATGACGTCCTTCAGCATGGGCTGGCCCTTGGGCTCACCATTTTCCATCCTCACATAATGCACCTGGTATCCTCTTATCTGGCCATGCTGTTTATTGGGCACCGGTGAGCGCCATGAGACTTTAACAGATGTTGAGTTGACAGCCTCTACCTCGACTTTGCGAGGAGGACCACTAGGAACTGGAACAACATCATTGGATAAAAGAAAATTATAGGCACTTGTCCCACCCAGTCAGAGCATTTTCTTTACTTAAAAATGGGTAGACCCACTATGCTTCCTTTGAAGAATACAGACATTTTCAACCAATGAAAATGCTCAACCACTCTGCTCTACCTTTTAAGAAAAGATCAAAAAACATGACCAATGCAAAAAAACAAAATGGAAGAAAAAAAGAGTATCAGAGAAATAGAAAAACATGTAAAAAAATGTACAAAAGCCAAGGAAGATGCTTTGAGGCTCAAAGCATTAAAGCACAAAGAGGTATTGCATTGAAATAATAACAAAAACTGATTGTTGATTGTCGTGTGTTTTTAAAGGTTTCTTTTTAAACAGCAGAATAAAAAGATTCTTGATTATATGCATCGTCTTCTTTTTTTCCTCATATCAAAGTATTCCATACAACAGATGCCAAAAATTGAAATGTTGAGCATCAGTGTCTTTGAAATATGCAAGACAAAAAGGTAACAAGAAGAAAAGAAGGCAGTTTTGAAAGTTAACTTCAAAATGTAAAAGAAGTGAATATAAAAAGCCAAGAAAAACATAGAAGACTTTAGCAGGCTCTACAGAGAAGGGCTGTACAGCCAGTCCATAGAAGTGTCCTTTCAAAGGCAAGAAAATCACTGCCTTGAGACTGGGGGAAAAAGGCTCAGCACGCAGCAAGACAGGTCTTTGGCAAAAATATTGAAGTGACAGCAATGCTGGATAAGAAGATAAGCAGAGAAAAGTGGACAACGTTTAGCCTATCAAAAGACAGCAGACCAAGATTGGCAGAAGGGTGCAAACTGACGTAGTGGAGGCAACATACCATCTTCATCGGTTCGAATCAACACGGACAAGCTCTCAGGGCCAGGGCCGACATCTGTGTGGGCAGTCACAGTGATCCGGTATTCAGTCCATTTTTCCAGCTGTTCCAAAAGGTATTTGGTAGTGTCCGAAGGAATTCCCAAAACCTCCCGAGGCTTGTCATCTTCCCCGTCCACTGCCGTGTACTTGATGGAGTATTCAGTAATAATGCCATTCTGCTTCTCCACTGGTGGAGGCTGCCAACTTACCAAAATACTAGTGGAACTTGGGCTGGTACAACTAATGTCTTGAGGAGGAGCTGACGGCTCTTATTTTGGTAGTGAGTTAAAGGAGGATTTGAGTGAAAGGACAGGAGTGGTTGGAAAAAAAATGATAAAACAAAAGAAAAGGCAAAAATAAATAAACGAACAATAAGGACAACAAAATAAAAATAAGGCTTAGAAACTTAAAATTTTAAAGACACATTTATGTACCTTGGCTTAGTAACATGAATAAATCAAACAAATGAATAAATGACCAAAAATAATTGTTAAATCATGGGTGGGGGGAAATGTGTGAAAATGAAACTTTGAGATAATCGAGCCTCAAATAAAGTTACCTACCTGAGATTTAAATTCTGCTGCTAAACAATCCCTCAGCATTTCCCACCCCCATTACACTGACTGTACAGCCCCCAAAGCTACAAATAATGCTAGTTTCCGTTTTAAACTTGAGATTCTGATAAGGCAAAGATGCATTTTAAATTTTCATCTCTACATTCTAAAATGAGGTGAATTCACTCACAGAATTCACTGTGAGAAGTTATAATGACTGCAGCATGCTTTTCCACCACTTCTAACTTTGAAAATAAAATAAAAAGCCCACTAAACACAAAAGGGTATACTCTATCTCCAAAGTCTGCCTGAGCACTTGTAATCAAGCATGTTACCCTACCACTGACTGTAGTTCCAATACAGTAAGCATGCAGAATCAATAAAGGATGAAATGCATATTCCAAGATTTACCTACCCGAAGGTAATGTCAGGCTTGTTGGTTTTGACTGTAACGTACTTACCCTATGTCAGCTTTCAGCATTTTTATTATAACTCTTCTTGAGACACCATTGCTAAAGAATTAGATCCCACCAGCAAATTTTGGTAAAATCAGTAATAATTATCTATCCCTTACAAAATGTCAACACAGCCATTAAAAAAAAAAAACTATTTTAAAAGAGAACTCAAGAACTAAGAGAAGGTATGACTTAGGTGCAAAAGCCTTTGCTTTGTGCATAATTATGGATACGAAGTATGCTCACATGAGAATTAAAACTTTCATAGTGCCCGTTATAAATCAGTCACCTTCTGAGCAATTATTTTCCATCAAATTAACCAAGTATATCATTATTTGAAAAAAATGAAAACACCATGAAGAATAATAGGACTATTATCATGACTTTTTTAAGTTAATAGTATATGTTCCTATGGAAGAACAAACAAAAGGGCTAAGACATGCAAATACATATATACATATTTTAAAGTGATATATATGGCAGTATTAGTGAAACCATCCTAAATTTTACATTTTAAAATCACTGGAGGATTTCCTTACACTGTATTAGGGAGCTTTGCTTTCCCTTTTGATATGGAAGTCTCACTGTGTGGCCCAGGAAGTCTCCAACTACTGCCTCAAGTGACCCTCTCATCTCAGCCTCCAGAGTACCTGGCACACAGTCACTCACTACTGCATCTGAAGACTTGGGAGGTCTTAATATTTTAAGCATGAAGTGGCAAGTATATCAAATTGTTTTATCTCTCTTAGTTTACATGCCTTGAGTTCATCATTACAGTCAGTCAAAATGAAAAAAAATTCCCTGCACTGACAAAACAAAAAATTCTTATAGGACAGCCTTGTAAATTTGAAGTAAGAGTTGCCAAACCACTAGGATATCATTTTTGTGGTTTCTAACGTAAGGTTCTTACATCTTGAATTATAATATATATATATATTCATCAATATTCATAAGTTGAGTAGTTCATGTAACAGCGAAGAATCATTTGTAATTCTTATTTAAAAAGATAATTTTATTTTTACTAGATCACTGCCTTCAGACTTCCTGTTCTAGTAAAAAATATTCAACGCTGCTTGAAATTTTCACTGTAACTGAGTAGATATCTCTCAATGTTGTTACAAAAAGTCCATTTTATATTTAGGCTGGTATTTATTTTTTAAAATTAAGTTTGTAAACTAGACAAAATATGCTATTGAAGCATATAATATTTTTTTAACTAAATGCCTTATGCTAAAAGAATTATCTTCCACAGTATTACTCATTACCCTGCATAGAATTCAAAGCAAATATATAGAAAAATGCAGTAATTTACATGCTTCAATTTTTATATAAAAGGAATTTTTATGGGAAAAAGCTAATCACAAATAGGTTATAATCACAAATAGGTTAGGCAACAATATCCTAATTTCACATGAATAATCATGTTTTAATTAAAACTATATAAAGTTTACCATCAAAAGTCATGAAAGACTTCAACTTTCTATAGAAAATGAAATGTTGAAAAAAATCATATATATGAAAGGAAATTAATCTTTTAAGAACATCAATTTCATGTTTGTTGACAGGTCTAGATACGAAATCCACAGAGGATCCTCTTGACAAGACCCAACATATTCATAGTATTTATATCTGCTGAATATATTGCTATGTCAAAAGCACAGATATCGCACAAAATACTGAGGTTGTAACTCTGTAAAACTCTCCAAGATAAATAGTTGTCTGTAAACTATACATATTATTAAAGAGTGAAGAATAGTATTTGTTGTAAGTACCCACACTGCCCATCAAAACCAATCTCCTATACAGTAATATATATATATCTGTATCTATATCTCATGGGCATAAACAATCTCCATTATAACAAATACAATTATGCTTAAGGGCAACGTTTCAAAAGAAATTGAATATGAGAAAAGAAAATACAATTTAGGGTTGCAAATGTGCTTGTGATTACTCCATTATTCTTAAAATTGTCAAAATACAGATCTTCTGTGAATGTTTATTTCCACATGTACTATTTTCAGAGTTAATAAGAAACGGGACATAATAACTGAGCTTTTTTTCCCTGACTAGGAACAAACATTTAAAACAAAGACATGTTTATAGCAAAATTAAAGCTTAAATGCTTTAAAAAAGATAAAAGTTTTGCCTTTTGTTGCTTCTTTATTTACCATGCCTCCTGAGACTACACTATAGTATTTTCAATATGAATCTTGCCAGATAGCCTCATACAAGAATCCAAATGAACCACTTTTACCTACTTTTCAGTAGTGGAAGTCTATTGATTTCTTTGAAAGACTTTTCATTGGGGAAATGGAAAAATGGGCTTTGTTATTTGGACTACATTTGAAAACAGCATAAATTATGTTTGTGCTCTGATCCCCAAAGTAAAACACTTGCTAGCACACAAATTATGGACTAATTAGCATATCAGTGAGTTTGTCTGTGGAGATGAAAGCAGAAATATCTCCAAGTTCAAAATGGTCAGAAAGCAAGCAAAGAGAGACACCTACTTGATTGCATGGTTCTAGCTGATATTTCAGCTGTAGAAGCACCCAGGCCTTGAGGAGAGCGTGCAGCCAGACGGAAATAGTACAGGCTGTTTGGTTTCAGCCCTTGCAGCCTGTATGATGTCCCTGGCTCAATAGTAATTCGTTGCTGTTAAGAAGAGAATTGGGTTATCTTCATTAAGATTTTAAATCATATTGTCTGTAATATCAGATTTCTGTTATTAGAACTATAAAGTTATAAATTATCACAAGGGAATCAACAGGAAGATCAAAAACTGTACTAGGGCAATTATGTAATAAAAATATTACAGTTTAAGAAGTTTCGGTAGAGGACAGGATCAGCCCCTTCCAGCACACAGGCTGGCAAACAAGAAGTACCAACCCTCCAACCCACCCTGCCCTAAGCAACAGGCTTATCTGGAGAAACACAGGCTGTGATGACAGCTATGGAGATGAAATGCAATTGGATGCCTGTGGTGCTTTGGTGTTTCACTAACACTGCAGGTCTAGGGCCAGTGGTCTGATCATAGGTTCAGAGGATAGCAGTGCACAGTGTGACATCCAGGGAGGATCTCCTTCTGAGGGTCGCAGCCATTGCTGATTCCTTATGGTCTTGTTTTAGAAGTCCTATATTGTTTCCACTGTTTTCCTGAGTTGAGTTTTATTCTCTTTTGTTTTGATTATGTTAAATCCAATGGTAGGAGCAGCATTTTACAGATAGATTTCAATGGTAGCAATTTTGGATTTATTATAGGCTTGATTTGAAGTTCTTTATTACATTCATTGTTTTGTTTTTATTGCTTATATTCTACTCTGTTTGATTTTTACTATGTCTGAAGTTATCTGCAGCTATTTTGAAGACATCAAAAGGCATTATGGTAACTACTGATAATTTCTTAATATTTTGAAGTCCAGTATCTTTTACACTGGTTTGTTTTGATTGGTATTGTCTTTTATCTTCCTTAAAATAAAATTAAAAAAAAGGAGACAGGATATCTGGGAATAAGGGAAGCCAGAAGTTAGGATGTTCACAAAGTTATCTAAATGCAGCAGATAAGAAAGAGACTGAAAAGTATACTCATGAATGTATTCCACCCGAAAGGTGCTTTATGTAGCTACGACAGAAAACAAACAGAAACTGACACCTTCCCCTGATAGTAGAATATGCTAAACAGGCACACTTTCATTTAAACAGATGTCCATTTCATCCTCATGACCTTCTGCGATCTGATCAGGGGCAAAGAAAATATGGTCCTAAGTAACAACAGTAATTAACATATAGTTACCAAGAGGTTGGAACAAGAGAGAGATGAAACTGCCAAGTTCTGATGGGCAAAAATCTGATGTTAGTTACTAAGGAAAGTGGAAAAAATTTGATATATTCATACCATTACTCTAGGTTCATTTAAGATGACTTGAGAATTTCCATTTTCCTTATGAATATAGAAGATGCAATAATAAACTTAGAAACTTCTATAACTTCCAACATTGTATAAGACTTCCGAGTGTGATTTGTTTTATCAAACATATAATTCATATACACTTGAAATGTTCTGTTTGAATGTTGTAGATAGGTAATCAGTCTTGTATTGAATATTGCCTGTAGTAAATCTTAAAATGAAAGTAAATATGTTATCTAATAATTGTGTAAATAAGCGTAAGGTTTTTATCAAGTAGTGATTGATATTCATGAAAAGAAAACAGTCAGGGAGAATTCAAATATAATGATAAAGAAAACATCCTAGGGTGTTCTGGTTTGCAAATTAAGAAAAAAAGTTCTCAATGTTTTAGATTTATAAAATGAAGAAAACAATTATCTTGATAAATAATTTTAAAGCACAGTGGACATCCCAAACTTCAAGCATCCACAGTGTTCTAAAAGGTTTACCATTCCTCTAGACTGTATTTTTTACTTTAGTTTGATGGTTTAATGATGATTTATGATACACAAAAAGCAAGAAGAGCTCAAGTTGTACCATTAAGCTATGTCTTGATTTCACTTATGTAATTTTAAAGGCATAATTTATATTGGTTTTATTAGCTAATTCTAAAAAATTATATTTAAAGCTTTCCCTTGAGACTTTGCTCAATGCAAATAGATAAAATAGAAGTTTGTAAGAACCTATATATTATACCATTCAAAATGATGTGCCATGAATTAGTTTATAAGTAGTTTATTTAATAAATGAATGTTTAAATTAAGAAGGGATTCCTTATTATAACAAAGATACTATTCTAGTTTTCAATTTTCTATTTAGATGAAGAATTATAAGAGGTATAATAAAATGACTGGCATGGATCGAATTTTCCACTATAGTTTCACTAACACTCTTTGTACTAATGTTGTTATTGGATTTCACAATAACAAAGGAAATACATTATTTACATTTCTATATTCTTATTGTGATGATGTTCAATATCTTAATGTCAATTTCTGCCATTTATACAAAATACAACTCAAGAGGGATTAGATCAAAACGGCTAAGAACAGACTTTGAAAACTGTGTAGATTTAAATCCACCTCTGCCAATCAGCAGTAGAAGTCAGGGCAATTTATTTAACTTTTTGTAACATTTCTTATTGTGGAATTGAATGATAACAGGGTAGACCTCCTCGCAGTGCTTCCTAAAGAATAAATAAATTCATACATGTGAAACTATTACAGCAGTGCGCAATGATAAGTATCCATTATGAAGCCTTTCATTTCTATGCCTTCTGTACTCTTCTGTTACTTTAGCTGCTAAATTACCATCCCTTTATGTATATATACATCTCATTCACTTTAGTTTATCAATAAATATTTGCTATTTGCATCTTCCTCTAAAACCACTGCAGACAAATTCACATGCCAAGGACTTCTAGTAGCATACAGAGCTGTCTCAGTCATGTGTCACCACAGCAGCTTAAGTGTTTAACATAATAAAACAAGTCCCCAAGGTTAGTGTATCTATTCTTCTACAACCTTCTACAACAGCATAGTTCTCTAACCTGGAACTTGGAAACCTGGATAGAAAGGTGCTGCAACAGGAGCAAGAGTTTTATTTTTTCCTTAAGGCTCTGTATAGCCATTGTTATTTTGGGGTATGGGGGAGGTGCTATTGTGCCTTTGGTGAATAATAATTCTAAACAAAGATCCTCTAGTTCATAAATGTCAATCAGTGACCCAGAGAGATGAACAGCAGTGAGGTGAGCAAATGCTCTCACCTCCTCTCCGGGCTCCCCGTCTTTGTAGACCAGTTCATAGCTGGCGATGGTGTCCGAACGTGGAGGTGTCCAAGAAAGCAAAATACTTGTTTCCGATTCAGGTTCTGCTTTGAAGTTTAATGGCTGCCCTGGTACTAAAAACAAGCAAACAGAGCATTGAATTCACCATCACCATGTTCACAAAGTTTCCCACTGATGCATCCATTTAATCTTTCTGTGTGACTACGTATATCAGTTTAAGAGAGAACAGGGTTCCTGAGGATTTTCAAATTAACCGCACTTAACCTATTACTTTCTTCTCCAAAAACCAAGAACAATGTGGTAAATACTGATTTGTTGTACTGTAATTTAATACAGACTCAAGGTAAAGTAGAATTAGTAAGCACATTATGTATATATGTCTCTGATTTCAATATTAAGGACAGTTAAATTATTTAAATAAATACTAAATGCAGAAAAGCTATTACTACTTACAACTGCATGGAAACTTACTCTCTTCCACTACAGAAAACATTCAAAATCATTTCCATTTAGACCTTTAAAATCCCACCTGTGTGCCATTAACAGACCACACAGAGGCAATCAGAATCATCTAGCATTTTTTTGTGACTAATCCATATTTTGAAAAATATTTCTAATTTCAAAATTACTTTAATGTGCTAGACTTAATGTAGTATTTTCCCTACTGTCTTGGAACTAATCTACCACACAAATTAATACATTCATAAGGTACAATTAGTATCAGAAACACAGTAACAATTAATCAATATTAGTAATCTCATGTTAATCATACAAACTATGCAATGAGTAATTTCAAAATGCTATCGATCAGATGCATTAAACAGAGGAATTCTACAAAATTTAAAACATTTTACCCAAGTAAATTTTACTAACCCACATTTCTTAGTCAATACCTCATTCTGTTAGTTACCCTCTGTCCTTCATACACAAAACTGCCATATACTAAAGTGTAACTGGTGCACCTAACCTTACATTCTTCTTGGTCAATGTCTGCTCTAATTAACTGCAACAATGCCTCATTATTTTTAAACTTATTTAACCATTTCCTTGATACTTTGTCCTATGTCAATGTATTGCATCTGAATATGGATTTATTCTCCCACAACTGACGTGAGAATCCCATGCCCACTAAAAAACAAACAAACAAACCAGAAGAGAACAATTTTCCAAATTACGTCTTTGGAAAGTTGGGTAATAAAACAAATTACCGCTGATAACTTAAAATAATGATAGAAACATTTTCACAAGAAAAGTAGACTTTGGAGTATAAAATGTATCATTCTCCTTTAGAATCATCTCTCTATATTCATGAATAAGGAAATTTTTAAAATGTCCTTTGTTTAAAGAAAGATTGAAAGTCTACAGGGCCCTTCAACAGCAGTGGTTTCTAAGGTCTCTAATGATCAGTTTAATCCTCTGCCTATTTTTCCAGGCAGTGCCACTGTGTGTCTGTTATTTATATATATGTATATGTGTATACATATGTGTGCATCTATCCATTCATGTCTGGATTGGTCCTTAATGCCACAAATAATCAGTGTTTCACATTTCCAGTTGCCTTCATCATCTTTTTCCTTCCTTTTTTTTTTTTAATCACAGACCTTGAAATTCTCATTAATTTAATGCTTCCAGGAACTTAATTTCTGAACAAGGCATCAATTTTTTGTTTTCCAGTACCTGCCCAGTGGCTAACCTAGTACAATCATTCATTCAGATGGAGAGGCAAAAACAGAAGATGATTTAAAAAAAAAAAAAAAAAGATCCAGGAGCCAGAAAAGGGGGACCAGCGGGGAATAAAAACAAATGGGCAAACCAGAAAAGAAAGAAAAAATGCACTACTTCTAAATAGCAAAGGCAGTGACAAGAGCAGCCATGGAAAACTAGAACAACCAGATGTAAAAATTATAATCAGTTTCCAATATTCAGATCATGAAAATATTTCTCAGCCTTAAAAATACACACACACATGTGTGTGTGTGTAAAGTTACTTATTTTCTAGTTATACTGGCTTTCATTCCTCTAATTTCAACAAGTCTGGGAAAGAAGGAAGTATGAGGAAACTCTTGCATCAAACCAAACTGGAACTCAGTATTGCCAAGAACTAGAAACAGAATGCTAAAGACCGCCTGTTGGATAACAATTGTTCGCTGCATGTTTCCTCCCTGCTTAATGTTAGTAATAGACACTGATTGAAAACATCTTGGAAAACAAATTAACTTTTCCTTATTTAAATTGTTTACTTTTTGCTTTTAATTTGTCTTGAGCAAATATCCAGTTGGTCTCAATGCTTCATTCTTGTTTAGTGACACAAGCTTTGTCTGATCTTCTAATTCTCTGGTTTTATTATGATCCCCGTTCCTTCTAAATAGTAGACTAAATAGACATGTCAGTCTCAGAGGGTACAGTGCTGTTTATACTCTTAGGCAAAGAGAGTCTTAGCTAGATGACTTGATGGTAAGTATCCGCATGTAATATATAGGAATACTTTCCTCTTTTTTTTTTTCATAGTCTCCTTTATAAATAGTGCAGAAGAAAAAATTCATGACTAGACTGTAAACTCATAGTGGAGATACAGACGCCTAGAGGTATCGGACCAGTAATGAGATGAGTGAAAATGCTACAGGGCCTCAGGCCACCAGTATAGCCCGTCTCAAAAAGTAACAGGTCCAATTTAGTGCCACCAGCTGACTGCCTTGTACAATGTGGGCCCAGTTTTTTAAGAGATCTGATTTTTTTAGAAGTTGCCAGTGAATCTTCTAGGCAAAATTTCTTGATGTTCCATACAAATTGTTTTCAAAGATGCAGGATGGGTGAAAGTGTGCCTATAAGTTAAATTCAGCGAAGGATCAATGTTTTAAATTATCTTCTCATAACAAACTTGGCTTCAGGGTGTTAATATTTAGACTTTCTTGGGGACTAAAATACTACCTAAGGTATAATATTCTCAGAGATCATTTTCTTGTAGTTAAAACAACCACGATGAAACTGAAGGAAAATAAAAGGAGGTGCAGAATGAATGGATGTATCTTTAAATTCTCAAATATAGTAGTCCTAATGTTCATCAAATGTGCTTAAAAGAAAATATTTTAGAGGACTGAAATCTGTTACAATTGCTTTTTTTTGGGGGGGGGTACCTTTCAGAAATATAGATACTTTCATTGTCATTGACATTTTATACCAAAACACATGTCTATCGTGTTTCTAATTTATACATATATTCATGCTTTTTCCCCATATATATATATATATATATATATTCACATTCATTTATATTTATACACACATACAATGCTCTCTCAATCCTTATGTATCACATTTTCTTTTCTTTTACTTTGCTAACTAGTTATTTGTGTACGTATATTTTCTTTTCAATGGTGTAATTTCTATCACCAATCAATGAAACATCAATTAATGAAAATCTGAAATTCTTGAAATTTAAGACTAAATAAAAAACATACATCCAGAACTTCAACCACAATCACTCTACATTAAAAAGAGAACAGTAAGAATGCTGACTACACACCAGATTTACTTCCAAATCCTAACAGAAGTGAAAGTGTAGTGCAAAATTCTTTAAAACTATATTTTAAAATGGCCTTATAGCCTATAAAGTTATGCCCTTCTTGATTACTTATGTAATGTCCACAGGAAATAAAAATATAAGCTCTTAAAATTAAATTATAACATCATCAATAAACGTCAATTATTTGACTATTAGTACAGCGATATTTTGCATAAATATCTCAATGGACTCAAAGACAGAGGATGTCTAACAAAGTCTAACAAATGAAAGAAAAAGCTTTAGGTAGCTGAATGCTAATATACTAGAACAAATCAGTATTTGAGTAACATATAGGACTACCACTAAAAAGATAAAATATATCATTTCATCTTCTAATGTTATGAATATGAAATATTACCAAAGACATTAGAAAGCCTTTTATGACTAAATAATACTTTTACAATATACATACTTTAAAATGTATGTTTCTATTATTTTTATAATATAAAAAAGTATGTTTCTGGCATACTGACAAATGACAGTATTAACAATAAATGTACCAGTCAGAATTATGGTGGTAGTAAAATAAAACAAATTTCAAACAAGGAGTCTGACATGTAAGTGTCACAAATATATCATTGACAAAATAGGTACTTAATACACAAGTGTTTCCACAAATTTTACTGTCAACTGCCATTAAATAAGAAAGTTAAACTTTATTACAGTTGTTTTTACATCCAGTCTTTACTTATTGCTGAAAGTATTCAGAGAAAGCATTTAAATTAGCTCACAATTTTGATAACTGGAAGGCAGTTTTATTTTTTAATTTGCTTATATTGGTCTGTTGCCATAAAATAACAAAATGATTAATAAAGTTCTGGAAAACTAAAGCACAATATCTCTAAATGTCATAGTCCATATTTAACACTTTACATTTAACATTTTTCCATTTCCCAGAATCTGTAGTAGAATTCAGTACTTAACAATACTTAAAATTGACACCCCATAGTAGTTTTTATTTTTTACATATCATTTATCTTTTAAAGATCTATCCTATTAAAGTATATCCATGTAAGTCAGTAGACTTTTCTCAAGAATCTATGAAATGCACAGAAGAATTTGAAGTCCGATATACTTTCTAAAAAAAGTTCAGACATAAGACACCGTCAGGATTGAAAATGAAGAGTGCCTCTAGTTACCATAACAGCAACCAAAATTTATTTTACTGCATTATAATTAAGACGTAATCTGTCCTATTTCTTTAGCACAGTTTCTTTTGTTTTCACCTTATTTTTTATTATTATCTATAGAAGGTGATTATTCTTTCTTGTACATGTTTTCTAAAAATCAACATATTTTTCTAGCTCAGTGTAAGTAATCCTCTGGTCAATGGTTTTCCATTCTACCTGCCTTATCTCCAGATTAAACCAGCTGCATGTGAGTGCTATACCAGAAGCTAAATTAAAGAGTGAAGATTGATCCACATTTCTAGCAAATAATCAACTAACCGAATTATTTTCTATTTATAATAATTTGAGAATTAACAGTCAACTCTGCTAATATTCATAAGCAAGGGAAAATACTCTTGACTTAAAACTAGGTCATATTTTTTCTAGAAAAATAAGATTTATATTGTCTTGATTCCTATCAAGCATCATAATTACCTTACATAAGATCAAAATTGATGACTTCCTTCTTGAGCCATTTTCTAAGTACTATTTCTTTTGAATATGTTTTTGAACAAAACTAGGACTATGTTAGAGAATGAAAGATAATAAAATTTAATGAGCTCCTGTCAGGTTTAGAAGGCATCAAAATGCACATTTTTATGTATACATAATTAAAACGAATTTACCTTCACATATATTTTTGAACAGCACATTTTTGTATGCTTAGAAGAGATAAGATTACACTGAAAATAATCATTTTCTTCAGTGTTCTACAACCTCTCTAAAGAAATATTTCATAATGGTTTGATGTTTTTATATAGCATTGATGCTAAGAATTAGCTAGTCAGCAAAAAACGAGCAGCTCAGCATTAATTATATCAGAACATCATTGTATTTGGCTCATGTCCACTAACATCAAATGGGCCTTTGTTAATTAAGCCTATAGAACAGATTAAATCCCTGTGCTATTTTGGAGGGTTTTCTTAGCTTATTGATCGTGAAAGGCACAAGTCATATGTCACTGTATATCTTCTCAATCGATGGATATTAAAAGTCAACTACTATGAAAGGGTCTTGGAAATCTCATAAAGTAAAAAATAAGAGCCAAAACTAAATTGGAAACTATTCTAATGCTACCATGACTCATTCATCTGATTTTCTAAATTTTATCTTTAAACTAAATCAGACCTTTCACAAGCAGTGTGGATTATGTCAACTCAATTGCTCCTTTCATAATACTATCATTCTTGAGTCTGAGTCAAATGTTACATTATTTCAACTAGTAATATGAAAATAAACTCCATGCAAGCATAACGTCTGCATTTTTAACGAAATTGTGACTAAAGACACAGGCATCTGTAATTTAATGTTCCAAATACAATGATGCTCATAATTTTGAAGGATATATGTTTTATGAGAAATTTCACAAATGAAAATTTTGTTCCTTTGGAAGCTAAATCCTGTTTTCTGAAAATAAAGATGAATGTTCTACATTGTAGATTTCTATATTTAAACTGGTAGTGACAAAACTTATAAGCCAAATTTAATTATTCACTATAATATTATTATGAAGCATAGTTTTTTTCTCAATTCTTTAGATAAACTTTTTCATATCTACATTATTTAATGTACTTTTTACTGGCATAATCTATTAACAACCTCAAATATATCAGAAATAAATTATATATAATTAAAATCTGTATTTTTCTAGAAAAATATAAGCTTTGTTAGTAAATCAAGAGATTCTTCTTAAATATGAAGATTAGAAAAGTTTACTATAGTCTCAAATTATTATAAATAGGAAAAATTTTTGATTATGAGGTAGTTACTCTATTCTGTCTCTATTTGTTGAATACCTAGTAGGCAAAAAGATAAAAATATCAACTTGAGCTATAATTTATCTGAAAAATATTGATGATTTTAAAAGTATCCAGCAACCCTGGATTGAAATTCTCTACTACTTAGTAATCTTCTGGCCCAAAGCAAGGTCCCCAAATTTTCACGTGACTTGATTATCAATTTACTCACTGCTACATGGGATAATCTTAACTGGATCATAAGAATACATGTAAAGTTCATGGCGTCGTGACTGATACATATTAGCTATTAGCATAACGACATTTACTAAGTTACAGAATGCTTTTGTGTCCATTATCTGACCCACAGCTCTCTCTTACACTGAATTGTATCACATGGTAATTCACGTGTTGCAGTCCTAATCCCCATTATTGCCGAATGAGACTTCATTGGGTTTTATGGTCACAGTAGATTTAATCTGCTAAAATGAAGTGATTAGGGTGGGCTGTATCCCACTACGATTGGTGGCATTACGCAAGAAAAAACTGTAGGCAAACTGTTTTGTGATGAGACCATGTAAAGATGAAGGTCAAGAGAGGATAATGTTTCTGCATCTAGCAAACAAGGTGTCAGTATAGAACACAGTGCTTGGGGGAAAGCAATCCTGCCAGCATCCTGATCTCAGCCTTCCAGGCCCCAGAACTGACAGACAATAGATTACCATTGTCAAAACCACCCAGCGTGTGGTACTTTGGCTAGTGCAAGCTGGGGGAAAACAAGCACAACCCCACCAAATTCTATACGGTGGTGGTTGTTACAGATTAGAAAAAACTGAATCACAGGAAAATGAAGGGCTACCATTTGGATTTTAAATGTCCCCAAATATCCATAGGCTAAAGCTTTGGTCACTATCCTGTGGTGCCGTTGGGAAGCTGACAGAACAGTTAGGAGCTGGCAATGAGTGGAAGGCAGCAAGATCACTAAGAATGTGATCTTGAAGGGGACACTGACCTCCAGTCATTTCTCCCTCTTTCCTTCTAATTTCTTGCCACAGTCCATGAAGAGAGTAGCTTTGCTTTATTTTACTCTTCACCTCAGACCATAAAGCAATGGTGCCAGCTTACCACTGAGTGAAATCATGAGCCAAAATAAATCTTGTTTGTTTGTTTGTTTGTTTTTGGTCACAGTGAGGAAATGCTGATCAACATATGAAGGGTAGTAACCTGTCCAAGGTCACAGCATTAACAAATGGTAGCTTGTGATTCAAAATGTGGTAATATTAATTCCACACCAGGGAGCTTAAAAAAAAAATCGAAATGGAGAAAGTAGAAAATCTTCAAGTGGAATTTAAGCTCCCATCTACCTTATCATCTTTTAAATACTATCAGAAATATTCTCAAATGGATGACCACTTTTAGTTAAGAAAAACTAGGAACAAAGCCACAGATTGTTATATTTTCCAGTGAAAAGCTTTTTGACAAAATCAGTCTACAATATTTTTCTGCATATTAGTGTAGCAAAGAAACCCAGAGAAACCACAAATGCCAACTAGGGAAAGGATGTAGGTAATACTTAGTACAATTAAGGTGAAATATATAATTTTATAGCTCTTTTATATATTTTAATAGGGAAAACAATTAATTCATAAGCAATAAAGGCTAACCAAGTAACAGTATAAAAATCAAAATAGATCAACCACAAATATGCTGAGATCACCAATAGCAAAAGCAAATAGAAAACATACTAAATCACATGATTAAGAAAACCAAGGTCATGCCAAGAAACTGAGCAATGGGGCAATGAACACAGGTATCAGTGAAACCAAATAATGCTTTAACCAGTCCTGACACCTAAGAAAATTCAACTGATTACCATTGGAGATGCTGTCTCCAATGATAGGATCCCTGTGTATGCTACCAAAATGCTTAAAGATTACTGCAAATTTACAAGGTAATAACAGAAGTCACATAAGTAGCTCTCTGATACTTGAGAATAAGCTTTAGAAGAAAGATGCTATTTTATACGCCCAGTGTAAATCAAAATAGATCACTCTGAATCAATTATGAAAGAGATTCTATAATCTCCTATGAAAACAGGACCATAGTTTTCAACATAAAGTAGTTTGCTCCAGCACCTTATAAAATAAGTCAATCATGCCCCGAAGTTTGATCTGAGATCTTGGCAACTATTTCTCTTCATCCATGGAGCATACATAAAGAAAAATAAAATCCCAAGCCATTCTGAGAACAAAAACCCCTGATAACAGAGCCCCCATTAATGGCTTAAGCTTTGTCTTAAACCATCCAATCTCATTCAAATTACTTTCCTAAGACTAGCCTGCACACAGTCAATGGCACAAAACATATCATTCTGATTTCTAATTGCTGCAAAGCAGAAGCATTTACCCTTCTGATGCAGGAAAGTCTTCAAGTTATTCTTGTATAAAATTTTTTTCTTAACGAAAGAGTCCTTCCAACAGACCTCTGCTGAATGATTATTTAGTATTTCAGATGATCGTCTATTCCTTTTCAGAAGGCTTAACACTATTCTTCAATTTCAAGTACTAGATCTTAGAAATTGGTTGATGCGCTCTTTGCTGTTCCTTTGTTTCTGTGCTTTCTACCTCCTAGTACCATCCTCCCTCCCTGCCCTCCTTCCCTCCCTGAACTGAGCTTACCTCCTGTCTGGGTGATGACTTGTATGTCACTGGAAAGAGGGCCATCTCCAATTGAGGTAAAAGCCAGGACTTTGACAGAGTATGTTTTTTGGGGCACTAAATTACCAATAGTAGTGATTTGGCTGTCAGCTACATTGTGTTTCATCCAGTTGTTGACATGCTGAGTAGGATCCATTGTATAATAAACTCTGTATCCTTGGATCTGTCCATTCGGCTCCTCGGGTTCCTTCCACTGTACCAAAATGGTGGTGGAACTCAGCATCCGTGCCTGGACATCCCTTGGGGCACTAGACGGTGCTTGCTCTGAGGTCTGCGTCAGCACAGGCTCACTGGGAGGCCCCCGCCCAATGTTGTTGACAGCAACCACCCTGAATTCATAATCTGAGTAAGGGCTGAGTCCGGCAACGCTGTAGCGCGTGGTTGCCACCCCATCGATCTCTTTATAGGGTTCCTCCGAGTTTTTGGGTTTATGCTGGATGATGTAGTAAGAGACAGGCTCAGGGTTCCCAGAATCCCACGTCAGGGTGATGCTCGTGGCTGTGCTCTCAGTCACCACTGGAGTTCCTGGAGGTTTGGGTAAGGCTTGGAAGAGGAAAAAATAAACAAAAACGGTGACTATCCGCAATGCACCAAGCAATGAATGAACTGTGTTTGAGAATTACAGAGATCAAAATCCACTGATAATTACAATGAAACTAAAGCAGAGGATAGTTTTTAAGTGACTAAAAAGTACAGTGAAAGCTACCTAGGTGATACAAATCTCATTTTTCTAGAAAAGTTTGAGAGAGTATATTTTGGGCTTATCTCTAAATCCACACTTATTCGTTAAATGACCCTGGATGCATTCTTTAACTTCTCTTTCCTCTGGTTTCCTCATGTGAAAAATAGAAACTGTATTACTGGGGCTGTATTGTACAGCTGAATAACTGTATCATATGGGTTTTCTGTGAAGATTAATGAACTAATCCAGTAATGCTCTTAAGAATGCATCTGGCATGCTCAATAAACAGTAGTTAAATTTATTACTACTTTTATGCCAAAATTTTGGCCACTTAACCCCTTGTTCAATAAATAAATGATATAATTCAATCTCACTAAACACAAAATAGAAAAAAAAACATTTGAATATACCACAATGGAATTAGATTATTATGAAAGAGGATTAGTTGTAATACATAAAAAAAATTACCAAACATTTCTTATACATAAGTTAACTAAGAATTTTAAGGTAGAGTTGGAGTAGAGTGTTTGTTTGGCATGCAAGGGGTCCTGGATTCAAACCCCAGCACTACAAAAAGAAAAGAAAAGGAATTTTAAGACAAAAAAATAATAATTTCATAGCAGTGTGTTCTTGTTTAAAAAGCTGAAGTAGCTAAGACCTTTTTCCAAATCATTTTTAAACTATTTTATTGTAATACTAAAATTCTACAATCTGTTTCAGATATATCTGAGACGAGCGACTTGACAAATATTTGCATTTAAATGCACTTATTTTAGCAGTTCAACTCCCTCTTTTCAGCAGAACTCAATTCAAAAAGATCCTGTAAGAATACAAACTATGTAAATTGGTGACCTCTGATTTAACTGCCTTGTTCTGAACAGCGATTCTAAAAAGGGGAATTCTGCTTGCTAAATTCTTAGAGAAAATCCAGAGGGTAACATTCATATTACCAGGATAGTATTTGTTTTCTTTTCAATGTAAAAGCAAAAATTACAACACCTCTTAGAATGGTAGCTTTCCAATAGTATCAAACTTGTACTTTAGTGCTATGTTTGCAGTATCAAGCACACTGCCCGGCCCTGAGTAAGGTACAAATGAGAAGGGGCAAATGGCTGAATGAGGCAGTCAGTCTCCACCCTCTTCAGCCTCTTCAAACTCTTAATTTTGATTTATTTCGACTTTTTGCCTTTAAGATTCATCCACATGCTTTCTTTCTTTTTGAGGTACAAAGGATACTGAGGTGTAAAGCATCAGGAAAGCCAAGATGAAACAGTAACAAGAGAGGCAGTTTAATGCAACTCTTGCTTTTGAATTCTTGCAGACCTTCTGTAAGTCTTCAAATATTTAAAACTCACACGGTTATTATGAAAAGAGGTGAATTAATATTTGCATATTACTCTAAGAACTACAGAATGACAATATTTGACCAGGAGAATTTACTAAAAATAATAATACAAAGACATTTGTTCAAATACCCTGGCCTGACATTTTTCAAAGTGGGTGATTCAGATTTCCCCAAAGTGTCTCCTTGAACTTTCAAGGCAAATAAAAATATTGCTAATTAAAGTTGTGTTTACTGATATCTAGCTGACATCATTAGTTTCACAAATTCACTTTTATTGTATAATATGTGTTTTGTATCTGTTATGTAAGGATAAGTACTGTGCATTTACTATTTCAAGGATAGACGATGCATTATTTTAAGTAAGTGTAACTATAAATCCTGATAGTGAGCACTAGGTTCTCATGTCATATAACTGAATTTACACGGAACATATCTTATATACATGCTCATTGGAGGTAGAATGAAAATGATAACATGCATGTTGCATTTTCAAATGTTTACTGCCTACAAGGGAAGACAATTTGTGTTTATTTTATAACTATAGACATTGGCAGAAAAATTAAATCACTCTTAGTCTGACCCAATTTTCAAGTTTTCTAGAACTCTACAAATACTGGGTAAAAGCAATTTGAAGTTCTCTGTATTCCATTTTTCTCTTTGTTCAAAAATATTCACTGAATATACTACTTAAGATATATTTAGTGTATGGTTCCAAAAGAATATGTCATGAGCACTTATCTTTGAAAGGTAAAAGATAAAACTAAAACAGAACACTATGCTATTTGCATTTTGAGCTTTTATGGTATGATCCATCAAAAATTTAGAGCATGTATTATTAGATAATGCTGATTTCAAGTCTTTCTCTTTTCCCCTTATTTTCAGAGACTTTACAGTGTAATAGAACTCATCACGTTCTTGTTTCTTTATCAAGACTGAATGATTATGAAGACTCTATACATTCCTAATTCTGTCTGGGCCTGGTCTGTTGCTAAATATTTTGACAACTATCTCCATCTTAGCTTGTCAATACTTCTAAGAAAGAATATGCCAATCTACATACAGGTATACTATATAATAGCATAGATATGATTAAGTTATACATGTTTGAAATACTGAATGATGAATTGTCTCATTTTAGAATTATGAGAAGAGACCTTGTAGGATATTAGTCAGGTGCTTTGAATTTGTCCAGTTTTCATAATCCACTGAACATACCTTTAACAGTGATCTGTGCTATTGCTTCAATGACACCCAGTGTTGACATAGCAACACAGGTATAATTTGCCGACTGTCTTACATCATTCAGTTCTAGGACATTTCTTCCTATTGGCATATCATCTTCGGGTGTCAGATCTTCTGCCCCCAGCATCCACTTCACATAAGGCATTGGTGACCCCACTGCCACACAGGTGATATTAACACTTCCACCTGGCATGATTTCATGATTAGTGGGTGGGATAGAGAATCTTGGTGGGACACGACGAACTGGAACAAAACACAAGGGAAGATGATAACGTATACAAGGCAAGAAAAAAAAGTGAGTTGTTAAACACAGGACATGCATTCTACAGACACAACTGAACAATTGAAACATATTGTGAATTGTCCAAAAACAGAACATAAAAAAAAACTGTGGATAATACAGACCATACAAGTATGGTGTGTGTATACACAGAAGAATGTATTTAGTTTAATCACTTGTAGTTTAGAGACATTCATACAAAAGTGGGTTCAGCTCTAAAAGGGCCCCACAAAAAACTATCTACAAACTAATAATACACAAACAGCATGCATAAGATAAACAGAAAACCATATGCATGCATGCACATGATAACGATACTATGCATGCATGCATATGTATGAAAAAGGGCTGGAAGGTCACCAGCACATCTGAGTTGAGTGTCAACACCAACTTCAGTGCTGTGCATTTCCAGTTGATGTGACTGTATGTTGTGGGACTACACTGTCACATCCAAGCCCTGGAAAACATCACCTAGAATACACTGAATGTGTAATTTATTTTTTTTTAAGGTTCAATGTGGATGCAGCCTCAAAACCTTACACTAACACTGCAACAAACACTATATATAAATAAAGTGACAGTGGAAGAATCAGGCCAACACCAGTAAACATACTGGATTGAGTCATGCAAGGCATGCACGAGATGGACTCTCATGTCCGTGCTCCGATAATGGGAAAATAGCTAGGCTCCAAGACGACAATTACGACAGAAGAAATCATAGGGAAATAGAACTAAATACAAAGGGAAAAGATAGAGTACAGTGACTGAGACAGGGTTTGAGAGGATAGGTGGATTGAAAGTTGCAAGATAGATTAAACTGAGGTTGTTAAAGGAAACAATTACAAATTCTAAAAGGGAGCTGGGTATTTCACATTCAGGATTCCATTCTGTACATGTCTAAGATAACACAGCATCAATGACCACAAAAATATAACAAGAGGCTTTTTATGCCTACATTCAACTTGGGGACACCAAATCTAAAACATTGAGCTGGACAAGACATTAAGAGAAATGGTCATATTAAAGCAACATAACACACAAAAAAAATTACCAAGCAATTACAGTTCAGTGTTCCTGCTTCAGATAATCTTCATGTTTATGTATGTTTAAGTACATGTGTTTTAGACATGGTATAAGGAGAATGTGAGAGATAAATGGGTTTCCTCTTGGGCTTTTACTGGTAAAACATTACACCAGGAGAATTTTATATCAAGAGAGTAATCTTTTGAAGCATACCTTAAACACAGAGAATAAATTGTTTTCCAAAGTTATAAAAAGACTGAATAACAACCTCATAACTCCAAGAAGATAAGTAACTCTGTCTGAAATCTCTTTGGTTGCACTAAAGGTTGAGATAAACCTTTACTGACTTGAGAGGGCTCGCTGCAATGGCCTCATGGGTGAATGACGGTTATAGGAGAAGGAGAGAGAGAGCTAAGCATGCCTCCTGCAGCCAGTTCACAGAGGTTACCCAAAGCAAGCAGGAGCCAGTGTAGACTGAGGTGTCCCAGAACATATCAAGAAAAATGGAAGGGAGTTTAGTCTTCATGCTTGGGATTAGGGGAACAACTATGTAAAGTCATTCTGTGGGGCAGCAGGCATCCTTAGAAGACAGAAATTAAAGGTAGGGTGGAACATGGGAAGAGTAGAGGAAAAAGGAAAGCAGGAACACTGACCAAATTCACTGGATCTTAGAGAGTTAAGTGTTATCAGTTACCATGCACCCAGTACATTCTTCCCCATCATGCTTCACGGTTAGACACCACCAGCAAGCAACAGAAGCCATGGCCAGAGCATTCTCTGCTAAAATATATCATTAACCAAAAGAAGACCACAATGCAGCTACATTCATTTCATTTGTATTCTTTGTTATTGGTTTAATTAATAGTTTTGTAAGGTGGGTAAAAAGTAAAAAACACACCAACCTTCTCGCAGCTCTGAGGGATGTAGGGGGTTTGATGCAGAACACAATGAAATGAGGAAAGGAGAAAAACAAGGGAAACACAGAGAGAGTAAAAAGGCCATATCAAGGCTTTCAACTGCTATTTGAACATCTTTATTTGCTCTAGTTCATCCTTCCTACCTTAGCTGGAAAGTTAGCAATACTTTAAGACTAACACATTATTAGAAACAATAGCTAGCATCATTTTGAAATTTTCAATGGCAGAAGGTACACATGCCTCATGCAGCAAAGGAGGTCACCATTGTGAGAGAAGAACTGAGAGGTTTTCAAAGTACTTACAGAAGAAACAGTTTTCTTCATGTCCCCCCTCCCCAGATTCCATGGACAGAAAGGAGAGAAACATCCCCAGGAAAAATTGTCTCTAACAAAAATTTCAAAATCAAGCTAGATATTTTCTTACGGGACCCTCCCTCCCATCCTACCGTAACTTACAGCCACTCAGCGTCTTATCTATCCCCACCCCCACCCCCACCCAAGTCTTGCTGGCTATTCAGAAATGCAGACCAGGAATGAGTGTTTCCACTGGCTAAAAAACAACAGGAATCAGCTTTGAGAATTCCAGGGAAGAGGAAGTAGTTCTTTTTCCTCAAAATGAAAGGCACACAGCCATTTATAAGCTCAAAATTTAATCATTCCTGTTATTCTATGGGAAAACCATGAATATCTTCATAATTCATTCCTGTTCCAAGGACAACTAATATTATTTTAAAATATGCAATCAGGGTTCCATGGCAATCAAAAGATTAGATTTTTTTTAATGCTCTAGTAATTTAAATAAGTATTGATGTATGTATATATATATATATGGCACATATAAGCATATTCAGATATAAAATATTATATATGATATTACGTGTGTTTAACTAAGACAACATAAACAGTACTACAGTTGAGCTATTTCTATATGGTACCCTCTTTGTTTTGTTTTTTTAATCTGCAGCTTTATTCTTACAGCTCAGCAGCAGAGGTCATGAAGACATAAACACCTTTACGCTTGGAGTTGCACACACAACTGATTAGTAGCACACCAAGCAATTATTCCAAGGTTTGATAACGAAACAGAGAAGAAACATCAGGGGAAAAAAAAGTAAGAAAAAGAAGAAACTGTCAAACAAATGCAAAGCACAGTTCAATCAATGCAGTTAAAAAAAAACAGAATAAAAATGTTAAAATGCAAGTATACTTACAAAGCTCAAGTCTCAGGATAGATTATACTCAAGAGTTTTCTCTTTTTATTAGAAAAAAAAATTATATTTTTTCATTCTGTATTTTCTAAAATGCTTCAGCAACTGTAACCATTCCTGAATCTACTTCTCAAATACTGGACATAAGAACACAGACCCTGCACTTAGGTCAACTCTGCCTGATGCTGAGTGAAGAAGCCATGCTGGGGTTATATCATTCCTACCTCTGACATATAAATTGGCAGGGGCAGAATATCGAGTGCCCGCGCTGTTGGTAGCAACACACTCATATTTTCCTTGATCAGATTCTTCACTCTGTTCAATCTGAAGAGCTCCTGTATGGATATAAAATATATTGCCAAAGAGATGGTCAGAGAAGGCTTTCTCAATTCAGAAAGCTAAACCTCTTAATAATATGAAAAGCCCTGGCAAAGTGAAGGTCCGCTCAACGTCGATTCAATCTCTCGCTAAGGTGCACAGACAGAAAATGATGCGATGAGAAAAACATATAGAGATTATTTCTTTTTTTTTTTTTAACATCGTCAATGCTAGCATAAGAAAACAGTATCTCTTTTCCCAAGCAAGATTCTATTCATAATTAACACTCTCATTTCCTAGACTAATAGAATGAAGATGGGTGAGACTGCTTCAAGGAAGTATGGCTTTTAAATAAAATAAAAGATTAATTTTTGGTTTTGTTTTGTTTCATTTTTATATCAAAAGTGGCGCAAAAGATGGGTACATCACAAAAAAAACCAGGCTGAGTTTTCAAGAAAGTCTTCTGCTGAAGAAAGCCAAAAATACGCAGCGAGCACAAAAAGGCTGCACAAAGCAAAAAATTAAAATTAGTCATTATCAGTTATCAAAATATCACTTAAAGAAACAAAACTCCCTTAAGACATGCAGATCGTTTAAGAAAAGAAGGACAGTTTGCCACAACTTACAATTATTAATTACATTTGCTGAAAAACAAAGAGCAGTTGCATTAGATTTTAAAAAAGTTCAAAAGCACGGCCTGTGCCAGCCAGGAAGAGTCGACCAACCACTGCTTGAGGACCTTGAGACAGATCCCCAAGACACCCATCACAATCCACCATGGGATTAGCAGTGCGGTGTCACAAAACCCCAAGAAAAATACAAAACAAGAATTACAAAAGAAATGAACACTGAGTCAAAGTATGAAAAACCGGCAATACACATACCACCAAGAGCACCTTGTTTCCATAGCCTGAAGGACAGAAGATCCAAAAATCCAGAGACGAGGAATCCAAGAAAAAAAGAAACAGGGAAAAAAGCATTGCTGTCAGCTTGTAGGTGAGTAGGATCAGGTGGAAAGGGAGTCATTCTTTGACTTTTAAGACATTAAGAGAAAAAAGAATTGAAGAACAAAAGCAAAAACCTTTTGAAAGATAAAGACAAAAAGTAGATGGTCCAGGCTGTCTTCTGCATGTCTGCTACTGTTCTCCAGACCACCTTGGCTTTGGTCCAGAACAAGAACAGCTAAGGAAGAAAAAAATGATCTTTTTTTTTTCTCCAGTTGGACAAAAAAAAAAAAAAAAAAAAAAAAAAAAAAAAAAAAAAAAAAAAAATTTTTTTTTTCCAAAAGAAAAAAAAAAAAAAAAAAAAAAGGAAAAAGAAGAAAAAACAAAAAAACAAAAAACAAAAAAAAAGAGAAAAAGAAAAAAGGAAGAAGAAAAGGAAAAAAAGAGGGACAGATGGTACGCTGTGACTGATCTGAGGTCTAAAGACCCGATATGCTTTCTTTGAAGCATATCACAACTTAAATAATCATTTTCATAAAGAAAGAAATGAACAAAACAAAGAAAAAGAGAAAAAGAAAGGAAAATCCACAGGATGAGAGTCACGAATCATAACCAAACAGTACAAAGGAAAAAAATTAAGTGGATGGACATTATTGGGATGCTTTGGAAAACAGGACAAAGATGAGAGGGATGAAAGGACGGAAAGAATGAGCAAGATCATTCTGTGAACGTTAGTTCAGCACTCTTACCTCTTATTGGTGTACCACCTGGGTGGATAATATGAATGCAAATAAGATTAGAAAGAAGAAGCATTAGTACGAGAAGAAGGAGGCTAGGGCTGGGGAGAAGAATTAAATTAGATTTACAGAATTAAATAAGGTCTTAAAAGAAACTTGAATTACTATACTGGTAAAACAGGAATATATTAGATAGTATTATTAGATCACAAAAGCAAGTTGCACTATAGCACAGAGGGCAAAGACCATACGAGGCAGCATTGCCTTTCTCAGAGAAGCAACTGAGCTCTTAGGTCTCGGATCACATAGGGTTAGAATTATATTTCATATGCCTCATATCCTTAAAAAAAGAAGTATACAATATTTTTAAAGACATAGTTTAGGAAAATGCTGGCTAAGCTATTTAAGTATATATATAGATATCCATATATATATATACTATCATAGGAAACACTAAAGACTGACTAGAAACAAACACTGTTGACTAGATAGCATATGCTACTTCTTATATGTTACATTTGTGTGATATAAGTTGTGTATATTTTATTTCTCTACACAGTGTTCTTACAATAACAGTTCTGTGGAGGTGTACGTGTGCGCGCCACTACAGAGAACCGGTGTCTACACTGACAGTTAGTAAAATGCATGCCATGCATTTTATTAATAATCATAATCATAATATTCTGCATATGGAAATTAGTGGGGGGGGTGAAGTGCGCTTCAGAACTAAGCACTTACCAATAGATTCTGGAGATTTAAATACGGAGAGAAGAAAGACAGCATAAAAATATTATTATATTCCTTATAATTTGGTACAAATTTTTCAGAAGTTAAAGTTTTATTATACTAAATTATCTATGTTACACGTGAATAATTAATTCTTTATTTACAAAAACAGAATTCTAATCTACACAATTCTGTTGACAACAAGCAAAAAAGGCAGTTAACAAGACGCTTTAACATCACAGGACAGGTCAAAAGCTGAGAATTCTGGGAAGACAGGCAGTTAAACAACTTAGAATTCCATATCATTATTATTAAAAATGTCAAAGATAAAAAGCTTATTAGTATATGCCCCCATGACATTACCGAGGGACAGGTTCTAATACTTCAGAAATTTAGAATTATCTCTATTTTTAATCTACAGAGAGCACAGGAATAAGGGAGCAAAGGGCAAAGAGAGAGAGAGAAAACAGCAAAAGCTGGAGTCTACACCAAAAGCAGACTTCTGTAGATCCAGTCACTGGAGGGTTCAATACTTGAGTGTGAGTGTGGGCACACACTACTGTGGCTGATGTGTAGAAAATGCTCACTCACAATGACACAGTAATAGTATTAATAAAAGTCCCCTCCTTTGGTTGGTTCTTCGAAAAAGACTTTAAAAAATACAACTGGTTATTCATGAGATAACATTTCCGTGTTTTATGTATTAATGAAAAGAAAGCAGATGTGTCCAAACTTACTAAACGTTGGTACTTGGATGAGTTCAAAAGCAGAAAAGTCAGGCAGAAAACACACTTTCATATTACTGAATCATTTTAGGGTTGAATATCAACATTTGTTTCTTAATGGATATAAGCATTGGAACTCCTTACAAGTTCTGAATGAAGTCCAATGTTGAAATAATTTTGTTTCAAAAGAAAACAGAGAAAGAAGAAAGAAAGAGGAAATGGATCCATCAAATACTGCAGAAAAGCAGTAAATTAAAAAAATATATCAAAAATGCAGTCACAGCAGTGAGCAATGTGGATTAAACAGAAGCTGCAAAACACACAGAGAGAAGAAAGGCGAACTCTGAAACAGGCCATGACATCACAAACATGGACAACACGGTAATAACAGAGAAAGAAGAGAGAGAAAAATCAATATCTAAAAATAAAAAATAAATTGAACAAAAAAAAAGAGAGAGAAAGAGTTTTTAAAAAAATTGCTCTAGGAGTTAGTAGAAACAGTAACAAGACCCTACCTGATCGTAACTGCTTAATACGACCATTGTTGTTGCTTGTGTCGACGGGTAAGAAATCTTTAAACCAAGTGATTTCTGGATCCGGATTGCCACTGGCTGCACACAGCATGGTGGCAGTGCGCGTACGCTCCACCACCTTCAACTGTGGGCCCATGTCAATGGTAGGGAAGCCCCTGGGAATTTGATCCTCTGCAAGACAAAAGGTAATATAAACATGTTAACAAATTAAAGGTTTAAAATTCAATATTGCTACAAACCCCTACCTTATTCAGCACATGTTGAGGCCCTAATACAAACCAAGCAGCACTGCGCCATCAGACGAGGGCACAGACACAATGTCGGTTTCTGCCTAGCAGACTAAGATGGCAAAAGCCCAAACACTAGCACAGAGCTCAGGCTGGGACAACAGACTACAATAAGGAGATGCAACAAGTTTCATAAGAGCACAAAAGCACACACTGCAGGATTTGGGCTGCAGCAGGTCAATGAGTAGCGAGGGGAAGCTCTGAAAGCAAAGGGCCTTAGGAAGGTGTCAGGGAGTCAAGCTGGCCAGGTTTCAAGGAAGAAAGATGGGATTTTAGAAAGGTAGGGATATCCCCAGTTTCAGCATTGGTGTAGGAAGGTTTTACTGAAGGAGAATAGTAGGCACCAGCAGAGCTAGCACAGGAATTTGATGGAAGTTGGGTGGGACCAAGTACACAGGTTAGTGAACAGGAAGCCAAGACAAGTTATCCATATTTCATGTTGACGCATCTCTCTAAAAACTGATACACTTAGCCCTCTGAATCCACTGGTACTACATACACAAGGTGAAAACAGTTGACTGATTGGAAATATTTGGGAAAATAAATGCATCTAGACCGAACATGTATACACTTATTATGCCTTAAACCACAAAGTACAACAACTCTTCATAGCATTTATGTTGTATTATCTATTCCAAGTAACTTAGAGCTGAACTAAAGTCTGCAAGAAGTATGGCAGGTTATATGCAATTACTAAAGCATGTTAGGTGAGTGACTTGAGTAGATTATTGGGTATGTGAGTGCCAGATCCAAGCCTTCACAGATACTGAGAATGACCGCATTTTTCACCCAGGTATAAGGTTCAACTTGAATGAATTCCTTTGACAGGAGTTTCAATGGATCAGAAAATTATCTGTGAGTTCTTCAATTTTTTTTTTTATTAGCACATGTGTTATAGGCAGCTGAGTTAAATAGAAACATAATAGGCGGTCAGACAGAGCTGGGCCCTGGAAGGAGCCAGTGCAGAGGACCAGATACCTGGCAACTATGAGGGAAGACAAACACCTCCACTGTGGGCCAAATCTCAAGACAAATGACAAATATAACCACACCCTAAGTATACAGAGATTGATATTCTAAATAGGCATCAATCACCTTGTGGAAGCCAGAAGGAGCCACTAATCCAATCCCCTACAGAAAAAGCCCCTTTTCTGTATTCATGTCCAATTGCTATGCAACTTACTTTCCCACTGGATCCAGATTTAATTAATTTTACCCAAGCAATTACACTCCTAATCTTATTGACTGACCATAGTTCTGTCCCACTTCATGCCCAGTTGCCTTGGGAGTTCCCATACCACCATGGACCTTTCTCACCTTGTGATTTTGCTCTATAAAAATCCCTGGAAAAGGCAGGATACTTGGTAACCCACTTAGGAACCGTTCTGTCTCTCATTGGAAGCTTTGTTTCTTTCAATCAATATATTCTGCTTTTAACCTCCATTGTTCCTAAAATTCATTCTTCAGTTTTAGAGAACATAAATTCATACCAGACGTCTAGCAGCTTGGGAGTTTCTTTCCTCTATATCCTGTTTTCCATACATAATGATCACATCCATCATGAGAAATTTGTGCATGCACATAATAGATCTTCATTCTTTTTCTCCCATTTCTTACCTTCCCTTCAACCTTTCTTCTCCTACTGATTTACAAACACTGTTTCCACTTCTTCCCTTTAATTCTCTCTCTGTTTACTTTTTGCATTCCTTCTCTTCTCTCTCTCCCCTTCCTTGTTCAAGACAGTTCTTTACCAAAGGAAAAAATTAAGTCCCTGTTAATGACTCAAAAGAATATATTCCTTAGGGTAAGAAAACACTTTTCTCCATCTGAAAGGCCCATACCATTTTCAGAAATTAAAAAGTTGAAATTCCTAAATTTCAACTCTCCAACTCATCCAAAATCGACTTCGTCTCACCCACAACAAAACTGATTCAGATTTCAGAGGAGGAAATAATCTGCTTAAATCCTCCAGCATGCTGCACAAGGAAAACCTGCATCGCCAGCTCTTCCAGTCAGGATTACCAAGCCAGTTTCTATCTGTGCCTGAAGGAATTTAAATTTGATATGTGATAATATCCAAATTAGAATGTGGACATTTGTTTGTAGACCATTATGAAAGATTTTGACTTCCAATTCAGTTTGATGTTCAATTAATCAATAGCGGGTCATGATCACTGAAGAATTTTGATAATCCCTTAACTCTAAAGTGGCTGAAAATCATAAACACTAGTGAGGCAAACATCAGAACATACTCAGTCCTGATGCTTCCTCTTTGTTGTCAGTCAGCCCTGCATGTCCTCTCTGATCTCCTGTTTTAACCTACAGGCCAAACTCAAATTCTTAACCCTGGCTAACAAGGTCCTGTTTGTTTCAGCCTTTCACTGATCACTGCACCCACAGGAAACTATCCTGTTGTCCACACTGAAACTGTCACATCTCCTAGACAAATCAGAGTCCTGTTGAGGACTCTGTGCCACTTGGAAGCCATCTATCTAGCTCAAACTGCTTCCTTCATAAAGGTTTACCGACCTCCCTGAAAAACATTTAATCTTTTCTTCATCAGAATATACATACCACTGGGTACCCAAATCCAGTTTCTAGTACTTACCAACTGCAAAAACCCTATCCTACTATTAAAAATTGCTTTCAAATCCCTTGTCATCACACTTGTATTGACTTCTCAATTTTAAGATACATTCCAGTAATTTCCAAATCTAAGTGGATATATCTCAATGAGTAGAGGAAGAAATGTCCTGCTACACATAACTTCTGTTAGAGGAATAACAAGAAAGGATTGAAGACACTGAATATGCCACATACTACCAAAAAAAAAAAAACAAAACTCTCAAGAAATAAAAGTTCAGACAACAGCAGTTCTAGATCATCATAAGAAGAAAGTTGATTTTTATTAATAAGACCAAATCCAGACTGGTTCTCAGAATGGCCAGGACAATGCTTATATATCTTCTATTAACCATCAATGAAAAAAACAAAAGAAAATACAGCAGGTTGAGCTCATTACCTGGATCTACTCGAGATTATTTTCCTGTTAGACTAGATACTTAGTGCTTTGACTACTAACAATAATAATTTAAAAATGTAAAAATATATGCTAGTTAATTTCCACAAGGTATGTTTCATTCATTTAGAAAGATGTGGTTTTTTTCTGAGGAAACAGAAACACCTGATAATGTAAATGCTTAGACATCCTCAGCCAAGCAGAGGTTCGCAGTGGGCAGGTGTCAGGAGAAGCAATCAACAGTAGAATTTCAAGATGATTTTTTGAGTCTCACAGGGGAAGTTAAAAATTAAAATGAGAGGAGGAGTGCCTTACAAATTAGGGTATGCTAATATTAATAACCTACTCCACTTGAATTTCATCAGGCTCTAATTTATGATATTTAAGATTTTACCAATATAGTTACATCTACAATGTAGTTCTAATGCTGTTAGGAAAAAGGAAAAAAAAAAAAAGATCAATAGCTGCTGTACCACAAATATATTATTAAACATCTCACTTGGCAGCTATTGACCCAAAATTCTTCAAACAATAAAAGTAATTTATCTCAAGTGTTTGAAAGTCAACTACATTGCCTTGAATATTGAAAACTGAATTCCTGGAAAATCGCTTAGAATTTATTGTTATTTTCTATTATTTAAAACAACAAACTTAAGCAAAACAAAATAACAACAACAACAACAAAACATCACTCTAGAATCTTTGTGTTTCTTAGGGCACTGGAGGAGTCCATGATGTTTAACTACATAATACTGTTAGTCATTAAGTTTTTTACATATTTATCTCTCTGAAGAATCAAGCCAATATTCAAGACTGATCAGTAGTAAGTGTCAAAGCCTTAAGATTGTTGAGCCACTTACTGAAGACTCTTACCAAAGAAATCTATATCTAATAACCATTTATAAGAAATTAAGCCCTCATGGTAAGGAGACTGGGCAAAATTGACTTGTGCCCTCCTGCAAGTAGCTTAATACATTCGCATGACCTGTTTTTGTTGTTTTTCCTGCTCAGCTCATAAAGAACACTCCAGGGCCTCTTTTTCATACACATAAATGCACAACTAACATAATCTACCTTGCATAATTGGTCAGAGAATGTAAAGGGCATTCTTTTCTTATTTTTAATAGCAGTAATTAAATTCTATCCACCACCACTCCCCAATCTGCAAAACCTCATCAAATTCACTTTTTTCACTGAATTTTCATGAGAAATATCACAAAGTAAGAGATTCAAATAGCCAGAGCTGTTAGACGTTCACAATTGTGGCTTGCTTCCAATTTGACTGTCAGGTATTTGGTAATAAAATTCAGTATTCAACATAAAACGAACTGCAGAAATAATGAAATTTCTAATTGGAATGCTTATCTCTATGGGTGTAGTTTAGAAGATATTAATGGCTTTTTTCATTTTATACATTTATTAGTGATTTATAAGACTGTCATAGCCAATTGATTACGTTAACTTTGACACTTATCAAAATAAGGGGTACCAGGAACTTGGGAATTGAATCAACACCTTTAAAATCTGAACTACATCAACTTTCACACAGAAAAGCAGCTATCAAAAATTAACGAATTGTTAATGTTAGCAGTTTTAAACTTTTATGTGAGGTGAAAAGAAAAACATTTTGTCCTATTCATTAATGTGCTCATTAAGCTTTAAAGTGCCTTACTTATCACCATTCCATATTAATATTCAATCATGCAGAATTAGGTACTAATTCATCAACAATTTAAATCAGACTTGACCTTCAGGAAGCCATTCGGTCTGTCATTTTGAGAGGCCATTAGAGGGCAGATGACTGCACAGTTGTGCTCAGTGAATCGGAGAGTTATATGTACTCTGTTTGTGATGGCAGCTATAATAAGATCTGGAAATACAGCACAATCTTTGACTCTGTCTCTTAATGAAATATGCTGATAGAAAACTTTCAGTTCCATTAAGAAAACAGAAACATGAATTTCAGCATTTTCCAGAGCTAACTTCAAATTGTTGTACAACTTCTCAACAAAGCCTGACCTACACAGGATTGGAAAGGTGTCTATGGGGAAAAGAATCTGCCAATGTTTTGGAAGGAGCAATGCCTTCACTATCTGTGAACCATAAACACTAACTCTTCCATAATTTGCTCAGTTAAATTGCATTCACTGTTCACCCATAAACAGTAAAGATTCCTTTACATTTGTTTCAACTCCAAATCTCTAAACATTTTCAAGAAAGGCACAACAGCCTGAATTGCCTCTGATGGCCAGAGATTCCCTTTGTGAAAGCAACAAATAAATAGTTCCCTGTGAAAAAATGCCAACTTATCAAACATACCGCCAATGTGTGTATGGAGAAAAAATCACATCAGTTAATGGTCTGCTTTCTCAAATGTGTTATTAAAAGATTTGACAAGTATTTCTGACTACTTAGACCTTATTTATAATGTAGAAGTTTTAGCAAGAATGGTAGTGCCATAAAGCAAAATTAGATCCTGGGAGAAAAGACAAGCAGCTTTTTTTCCTGGAGAATTTGTTACCTGACATTCTTTTTCTAAGTGCCATTGTATAGTGAAACTTTAAAAGTACCCACACAGTATTACCAAGGAATACCTGAATGTAGGCACTGCACATGTGAATACGTAAGCTCAGGAAAGGAGGGAAGTTTGTATTATTACCTATGTATCTCTCCCAGTGTTCAACAGATACAGGCACCTAGAATTATGCAGGAAGCTTTTCAGTCATTTCAGGGCTCACTCACAAAGCGTCTAAATTCCTAGTGGCTCACTCAATGCCATTCATTTAAATAGTAATTCTTTTTGTCCTCTGTTTGATTTCTAGTCCATTAAGAGGCAAAAACTTTTCAAAAATCCTAGTCTTTTAAAAAGCATGTTAACTAATATTAGACTTAGACATTCACAAAAATGGCTAATGAGTGTTTATTTTTATAATCTTTAGTTTTCTTTAGTCAGCAAACAATTTTCATCAATTGACCAGTGCAACGTACTTGCAGTTATTTAACTTACTGCAGTTGCTGTTTGAGGAGACCGCAATTATGTATTACAGGAGGCCTTTTGAATACACTGGATGTAAATTCCTACAAATCAAAATCAGACCTAGTGGGCAAAACTTTATGCAGGAACACAATGACAGTGAAATGAACACAGCTGAATGTCTACCTACATTCTACTATTGCATAGTGGAATTATTTATGTTGGAAATAATGAAAAACAAAAGCTAGTGAATCATCCAGGTATATTTTGAGGCAAACAGTGAGTTTTCTTTCACTGACAGAATATATTACATTTAGATGTGCATAACATAATCTTTCAGAGAGCAAAAGTCTGTGTGCGTGTTTGCGTGCATGTGTGCACACATGTGAGTTGCAGGGAATCAGTGAGGGAAACTCTTACTAACATGAAAACAAGTAAAGAGTGAGACCTGTAATATGTTGGCTATTTTCTTAAATAAAAAATGTAACCTCTCTCTCTCTTTCTCTCTCTCTCTCTCTCTCTCTGCACCTACACAGACACAGACACAGAGCGGGGAGAGAGAAGGATAAAGGTCCTCATCTGTTAAGAGAATACTATTCTATGCAGGATACAGTCAATGGGGTTTTTAACCTGAGAAATGCAAACTTTCTTGGAATAAATATATGTTGGTCTTAAAAAGTTCAGAAGTGTCAATAAGATATTTATGAATAAGATCATTTTAAATAAGATGTATATTAAAGTAGCACTATATTTTTTTAAAGGAGCATCTGAACTGTTCAAAAAATGTGCTGGATAGAAGACAGCAATATTCCTTTTGAAAATATTTATTGAAGGCTTCTTTTTGTGCCAGACTGAGCTAGGCACTACATATGAAGTGATCTAGAAAATCTCTATACTGTTATAATTTAATCATAGCTTCAAAATAATTAGATTCTCTGGGAACAATAATAGCATCCAGTTCATAGACAGGAGGATGAATGAGATCATGCATTAGATGTGCTTAGCACCGCTTGACACCAGTGTCACACATCTAGTAAAACATTAGTGTGTTTGTACATAAACTATGCCAAGCTCCCACAAAAGATCTAAGTAAAACAGAAGCGGTGACTTTAAGGCTTGATATTAATAAGAGCTGTGGCTATAAACTGCACATGGGAAAACAGTCCTTGCAAATCATGATAAACAGGGAATATTTACGCAGGTGAATTAGAGAACAAGAGCCATGCCAAGTGATCCTTCAAAGCTCACGAAGGCCTTCACCTCTCTGTTTGAACAAGATTGTAGGCAGATGATTTTTCCCCAAAATGAATTTTTAAAATGGCTCTGAATATCTGGGTTGATACAGTGTTGTTGTGAATAACTGAACACACTAAAATCAGTTGCTTTTTCTTACACCAGGAGGGCCATTTCTCTTTTAATTATGCAAAAAGAAGTAATTAAATATTCCCGATGTTAGGGAGTAGATCTTGTGGAGAAGCCTATATGGCATTTTAAATTAAAGGATATTTTAAAAAATGAAGCGTGAAGTCAATGACACTGGGTTTGTTTTTCAGAAAGGTCTTTCACACTTAGAAAACAAGTGTTAGGGGAAAACTATATAAATCAAGAGACACCTCTAAACAATGTCCTCAGAGGATAGTGTAATGGTCCTACTAATTATTCAGCTCTAAAGAGCCTATTTACCCGCATAACAGAATGGAATCTAGTAAGAGCATCATGTTGAACTAATATAACTTTTTACACACTATAAATTACTATGATGCACAATATCTCTAAAAATACAAATGTTGAGCCTTTTAGGGTTCCTCCAGGGTAGCCTGGAGTGATATCATTATTTTCATGTTCTGTAGACATAAAACAAATACTCATTAAAATCAAATTACTTGTTCTCGGTAATACCATACATATAGCAAATACTGGAAAATGTTTTAGTTTTAGATATATTCTATTTTAATTTCATCATGTTTCCTCTATGCCAACTGCAGTTCTTTGAATAAATATTCATCTTTCCCAGGGATGGGCTCTTTAATCAGAGTCAATGCATGATGGAGAACACACTAAAAATTCTGGCTGCTTGGATATCACTTTTATTTTTTTAAGCAGGAACAATGAGATGCTAACATTGCACAGGATGTAATAGTATCTCCAAAATACTTCTATATTCTAAAAATTTACCTCCATTAGCTTCTCATGGTATTACTATTTGTAGTTGGAGGCCAATCTTTCCATGTCTACTAGCCAATACTGGGTGACAACTGGATGAAAGTGAAAGGATGATAAACGTCAAGTAATTTCCCTCGGGAGCACAAATTCAGCACTGTGTCTATGTGTTTGACGCTTTTATAATTGCTATTATATTATCCAGGCAGGCCTATGCATGGAAGGACTTCTGCCATGCACAGACACCCCTAAGACCTCCCAGAGGCTGGAAAGCAGAGTTAGGCCGACTTAACAAAACAGCCCGAGACCCTAAGCCACTCAGGTTGCTCCTTGACATTATAATGTTAACATTTCTTACCTTGTAAAAAGGTAAGAATGCATAGTTTAGTTTTAGGTGAAGAAAAAGATCATCCTTTCAAAGGCTAGAAGACAGAGAGTTAAAGACTTGACTACAGTATTTGTTACTTTGTTCAACAGCAATGAGTTTTTAAGCTGTTATCTTCTAAAATACCTGGACCACGGTATCAGGCTACAAAAGAAATGAACCATTTTCATCACAGAATATCGTTCCCAAAGAAGGGAAAAAAAACATTATTATTCCTTTCTTAAAGAAAACAGTGTAAATATGACTTTTATTTTCACCATTCCAGATGGCAGCAGGGTATAATTTGTACTGTTTTGACATCGTAACTATATTGTTCAAAATCAATCTTTCCGCAAGCAAACTGAATAAAGGACTGAAAACAAAAAATAAAAATAATAATAATAAGTAAACGCTAAATCAAAGGTTTCTTAAAAAGTTGAGCTGCTGGGCCATTATGAAAATTACATGCATATGAATGAAATCATATGAATAAGGTAGTTTCTGATTATAAGTCAAGACTATGCTAACTCAGTAAGAAAAATTGCCAGTCAATCAACAATATTTCAAAGGGACTATTTAATAAATATAAGATCTCATTTCCAAAATGTAATTATGAATAAATTACAATTAAAAGTCTTACAAATTATGTACAGATGGTATGCTTGTTTTAATATTGGTAGAAATCAATGAAAAAACTTTTATTTCAGAATGGCCAGGTACTTTTATGGGTAGTTATGGTGCACAGAGTCTACAGAGGTTTTTCATAGAATTAAGCCACCAAAGAGTAGAAAATTAGACACTGATAAGCTGACTGGAGCTTTGTTAGCAGCTACAAAATATTCAGTATCCCAACCATCTAACCACACAGCATTTCAGAGCAAAGTTCCACTTCTGAAATATTCTTCCCATGTTGAAGAGTTTGTAAGACACTTTTGGCACAGAATAAAGTCAAATTGTTTAGAAGCTCTGTATGCAATTATCCCACAAACTGCAAAGTAATGTCTATGTAGCAGAACACAAACCCCAATTAAATTATCATTTGTCTGAATATGGTAGCTGAAATTTCACATTGCATTAAGTCAGTGAACCCATACCGAAATAACAATTTATTTGCAGCCAGTGATTAACTTCTTTGTGATTTATTGTTAGACAAATTCATTGAGGAAAATAAGAAAATAAAATAAGGAGAAGAAAGAAAAAAAATGAAACAAAAAGAAAAGAAAGAAGAAGGGAAAGCGGAGGGGAAAGAAGATGGGGGAGGCAGAGAAAGACATATCCTCTACTACTACTTACCAATATCACTAATACTTGGATACTTAATATTTAAATAAGGCTCTAGGGATATGGGGCATGCTTTCATCCCCTTCTTGATGATGCAAGTGTCATTAAGGAAACAAGATCTAAGAACCATTCACTTTCGCAAATATTCTTTATTTCCATTAACTTATATTTACTAATAACAAGGTTCTGTGATACTCTGCACTTCAACCCAACTGATGACTGTATTTTAAATAAAATAGCTAACCATTTTTACAGAACTTCATATTTATTTTTTGGAAGTTTATATGCAAATCAAACTATCAATTTAGTTTAGTAGGCAGCTGAGGTTAAAAATTCTGATTGTTCTTTTAGATATAGAGACATAAATAGTACATATGAAAAGAGAACTGGTTTTGCTTACCGCTTCTCTCTATGTGTATGCTTAGTATAAACTGAAAAATTTAATATGCTAAAATTAAAATTAAGAAAATCATTTTTAAGGTCGTTATGGTGATCCAGGTATATTATCACCACACTCTGGGAGTCAAAGGCAGGAAGATCACAAGGTTAAGCCCAACTAGAGCAACTTAGCAAGGGCCTATCTTAGAAATGAATAAATTTAATTAATTAATTAATTTACAAGAGGCTGGAGTTGTGGCCCAATGTAAATCCTCTGGGATTAATTCTTTGGGTATTGCCAAAACACAAAACAAAACTGCAGCAACAACACCCCTCTAAAACATCAAGTATTACATGAAAAATAAAAGCAAATGAAATATGTGGTGCTGGATTGGAACTGGAGGTAACCTCTGGGTTTTAAAAATGCATAAACAGACATAAGAATGAACATAATTATAAATGAGTATACAAACACATAGATATACTTTTTGGTGCACTCCTTAAACTAAGCAGACATAGCATCACTAGCTGTGAGCAGTGATACCAGAAACATCAATACAGACCGGCAATGGTAGGACCTAGTTGTCCAGACCATGGTTTCTGATACCATTCTATACAAAAAAATGCAGAGCTCTGTGAAGGAATGACTGACTGCAAAATAAAACACATAGCTGGAATTATCTTGTTACATAAGCAAGTTCATATAGAATAGCAGGGATATATATAAAGGACTCAGAAGAAATTGAAGAGGTTCTCGTTAGCCAGATATGGGACAATCTGAACATCAGTTTTTTTTTTAATTGGTAAATTATAGCACATTGCATAAAAATGAAAGGATATGCATAGATTCTAATGTAAATGGATACATTAAGAAGCTAGAAGGAGTCTCAAAGTAACTTCCTACAAAAACACATTAACTAAAAGGAAAAAAGGATAGCTTTAAAATGGAGAAGACAAACAAAAAAACATGATCAGAAAATCAAAGTATCGATAGCAGGATAAATCAATATGTGCTGAGAAGCATAAAACATGACTTCCATAATACTCATAAAAAAGATTCATAACCTAAATATGATTATGAATGAATATCAGCAAAGCTCAAAATGATTACATTTTATGAAGTAACAGGCTTGATACCTTCAACACCATCCAGATCAGAAACGTCCACAAAAGAAGTTGAAAGCTTCCCAGTTGATCACTGTTATACTTTGTATCTAGATAATGATCTCCAAGCCTCATGCACTCTGTGGGTCTTTCCGGACATGACTAGATCCTGAGGTAAGACACTCATCAGAGTAGTCCACCGACTAGTTTATAGCTCTGATTGTGAGGTAAACCTGGGTGAAAGGAGACAGTCACTAGAGTGCTAGCAGGAAGCAGCTATCTCTTCTCTCTTCATCCTTTCTCTGCTTCCCCTGGCCATGCCATGGACTCCTTCTCCTCTGTCATGGCTTGTACCACACTGTGCTGCCTTGGAGTTACCGGACTGTGGACTAAAACCTCTCCAAACTGTGAGCCAGGATAAATCTTTCCACCTTATAGCTGTGGATATTGGGTACTGAATCTCAGGGACAAAGAAAACTAAAACAGACTTGGATACTAGAGAAGCAGGGGAGCGGGGATCACCGCTGTTACATCTCATCATGTGACTCACACAGTTTTGGAACTGACCTATGGGAGGAATTGGGAAAGGCTTGGATACGCCAGATGGAGAAAAAGCCCTAGAATCCTATGTGCTGAATGGAAGGTTCTGGCTAATGCTTAGAAGGTCAGATTGTTGACAGTCATGCAGCGGCAAAGACCATAATCCAGAGGTTTCAGTTTGTAAGAAGTACTCCACTGACAGCTGGACTCCAGTCCATGGGTATCATAATCTGTCAGAAAATTCGCCTGCATTCTGTTTATGTCTAGAATCTTTGGTGGAGACGGAGACTAAGGGCATTAGACTATTTTGGCACAAGGTATCTCAAGACAGACTAATTCTGGGACAGCAGCATGGTTACTGTTGGGGGCTTTTAGAATCCAGAACAAATGATTCCAGCAGAATGATTCAAAAGTTTTTCATTTGACCAGAAAGAAAGCTCTGGAAATGCTGGATCTTGCCAAAGTGGAACATTGGAGAGCTGGGGTGTGGGAAAGATTACCATTGAAAGGAAATCAACTACTTTGGAATAGGACAAGAGAAAAGATGGTATCACAAGAACCAGTAGGGCCAAGTCCTTCTAAGGCTCAAAACTGCACAAGTGGAAAGACCTTGCTTTGAGAAGACACCCCCAAGGCACCATGCTCCAAATGGCCAGCATCCTAGCATCAAAGGAAATTGATTCCTTGAGTTTCAATTAATCATGCTCAGCCATCCAAGCACCCAGAAGCCTCTCCAGCTATGAGCAAATGTGAAAAGACTCAGCTCCAGAAGCAGGAGATTAGCACATGGCAAACAGGCAATGTAAGTAGGCGTAAACTGTTAATTTCAAAATTCCATGTGCAGCACAATTTGGAAAGCCCTGCACACAGAACCAGAGAGTACTGTCTTCTGATCTTCTCCTAAGAATGAGAACAAATATTTGATAGCACAGCCTCAGCCTGACATCAGTCAGAGGAGCGGGAGATACAAAAAGACAGCCCTCATTGAGCGTGGGTCTACCGTGTTCTCTGTTTCACAGTAGTCCATTCTCATACTGTAGAGTGTACTTTTTTGCTCTTACTTGGTCCCAAATTGCCCCAAACTCACTCTGAAGAGGAAATTTATTTCCCTACATGTAATAAATGTAAAAACTTCCTAACTTTTATGTTTCTCTTGACAAATTCTTTGCTGAGGACAGAATCACTTGCAAACAACTCTAGAAGGAGACTCCAGCATCCCAAGCCCCAGTGACACTACTGCTACCGCTGGCAGCAGACCTCAGTGTCATCCATGTGGTTCTTGTTTTAGATGCACATAGAATTTAAGAGTTGAAGATTCTGAAAGGCTTATACTCAGGTTTCGGAAGGAAGCCTGGAAAGCCATGGAGCGTGCCCTAAAGAGGACAGTGTGACAAGCTGCGAGTGTGAAGCGGAAAGCTCAGGAGACTCTAGGGTGCTGGATAAAACAGCAATGTGGATACTCTGGGGAAAGCTAGAGTGAGCAAAGCCAGCCCAAGGAAAGCCATGAAGGTTAAAATCACTAGCAGCGCCATAGAGCAGGATCACCCGAATCCTTTGAAGTTCACAGCTTGCCACTGATCTTCCTGAATGCTGGACATGGAACTATAGGATTTAATGTTTACCCTACAGCTATGAATTTCAGTCTTGGTTTGGTCCAATTCCATTCTATCTCCTCTTTCTCTGTTTTGAAATGGGAAAGTTTATCCTGTGCCACTGAATGTTGGAACTGTTTAACTTTTTTCTCATTTTTTTTTTGCAGGGACTCATGACTAAGAGTTTGCCTTATATCACACAGACTGCGGACTTGGACATTTTAGCAATACTAAGCTGTTTAGCAACTCTTAAGAGTTACGACTAAATGCATTTCGCATAAAAAGATGTGCAAGACTCTTTTGGGGGCCAGTTCTGGAATGTTGTGATTTATATCTAGATGTGTCTCTCCAAGTCTCATGTGCTCCTAGGTGGGGTTTGGGGAGGTGGTGACTGGACCATGGGGCACAAAACTCATCAGTAAGTTATTCCACAGAGGGGCATAAGCTAAATGTGATTGGGGAAGTAATGCCTGGTTGAAGGAGGTTAATCTCTGGTGCCCAGTCTGGCAGGGTCTATCTGCTTCCTTCCTCTATTGATCCCTCTCTCTGCATCTCACTGCCAGGTCATGAATAGTTTCTCCTCTACCACATCTCTCTGCCTAGGAACCAGTGGCCTATAGACTGAAGACTCTTCAAACTATGAGCCTAATTAAACCTTGCCTCATTTAATCTGTGGTTGTTGAGTACAGTGTCCCACAGACAAGAAAGGAACTAAGATAATCATTACATGCAAGACATAGTTTTGAACTGGAGCTTTTGAGTTCAATTGGAGAACTTAAACTGGGATAATCCTGAAAGTCAAATGGCAAAAAGGGGTGAAAAATGTTCTGAAGCAGAAAAGGCCTAAGAATTAAATGTTCATGGTGTATCCATATTAACTTTTGAGATTTAATTTTGTAGTTAGAAAGGGAAATGTTTTTGTGGATATAAATATAACTATTTGGGAATGACAGCAATGAAAGACAATGATTCTCAAATAGGTCACAAATAATAGGTTCTTTCAATTATAACTTCAACTTTTCTACAAATTGCAATAGTTTCAATTTTTATATCATATAAAATTATTATATTTATGTTGTATCACAGAAAATAGAATTTTATAAGTCCTTATATGTACTCAAGCATTGTTGTCTCAGCTCTGAGAAATATACCAAAATATGGACTTCAGAAGACCTCCTGAATACGAATCCTATTTAAATTATATTCAAGAGCTAGTATGAATTTTTCACCAATGATAATACAAGAAAAGTATTAGGGCTCAAAATATGCAATTTCTACTGTATTTCAACTTATAAATATTTAATTCTCAACCACGGACATCCCCAAACAAGGAACTCTAGACAATAAACACAAGTAAGGGGCAATTTCAGAACAAGTTTCAGACTCATAAAAAAATGTAGGGAAATCAATAGTCCAATCAAATAATTCTCTCCTTATGGTTTTTATTTAAATAATTGAAAAAGTAGCAAATATATTTCTTAATTTATTTTTAAATATTTGAGAAATTTAAGGTAAAACAATGTTCCTATGATCTTTCTAAAGCATAAACTTAACTTAAAACTCAAAATATAATCAGAAAGTCATTGTTATTTTTTTTTTAATCAAGCTTTTAAAAATGCTCAGAAAAAAAATCTTTCTCTAACCCAAATCTTCACAGTAGCCCTCCTGGAGCTAGAACACATTTAAAAAATGTTTGTGATCTTGTAGCCGCTAATAAGTTATGAGAATAAGGGTATGAAAAATAAGCACAAAAATAAAGTGGCTGTGATACATCTAAACTTTTCTGAAGATAACATTTAATCATTTTATTCCAGTAACAGTTTTTATAGTTCTCTGGATATACTGTGGTAGGCATTTGCTTTACTTGAAATCAAAAGAAAGTTACTGGTAAAAGAGGTAATGGCAATTTTCTTTTGGGTTATCTTGAAAGATAGAAAGATCAAATGATAAAACATCAAACATTGTATATATTTTACCGTAGAGAATAAAAACCATAATAGCACATTAACAAACATTTAAAGATAATTTATGAGTCCCTGAAATGTGTATTTGTTCATACATTTATTAGTAAATATGGAAGAAAATTTCCTATCCAACAAACTTTGTATTTATATGCCAAAATACAATAATTTAACACCAAAGACCTAACAAATAGAGCTAGTTAATTAACTTTTGAACTTCTCTCCCTTCTAATGTAAACTTTTCAAAATAACATATACTTAAAAGCAGACACAGGGTAGAAATTTATTCATTAAGTTTTGAAATATCAAAAAATATTAATATATTCTTCAAAGGAGGTTAAAGCTCTGAAAAATAAACAACAAAAGAAAAACTACATAAAAAGAGCCAAAACTACTACACAAAGTCATATGAATGGAATTCTACAATTGATTCTCTCTAGATCAAAGAGATATAAAGCTTCTATACAAACTATGAAAACTTCAGTTTCTTCTTCAATAGATATAGCTCCAAAAATTAGAAAAAGGTTTCAGGAAATTTAAGATAAACAACTGTGTTATTTCTTCAAAAGTAACCAGAACTGAGATAAGTTTTAAAGCTAGGTATAAACATGGGGGTAAATAAGTTTGCAGATGCACGTACTGAGAAAGTACATTGCTGATCATCAAATTTGCATTTTGAAAAAAAAAAAAACACCATTTGAACTACACAGTGAAAAGTGCAATGAGAGAAGTTTCAAAAAAGGAGGGTTAGCTTCCAGGAAGATGGTGGAACAGTAGGCAGCAGAGTGAACAGCTTCTCTGAGAGAAACCATCCGGATGCTGGAACATAGCACTGTGGGGAAGACAAGGAAGGAAGTGGGTCCCCTGAACCCAGGAAGAATCTAAAGTGAGAATTGAAGCCCACAGAAAGTATAAAAAGAAAAACTTAAATGAAAAAGGTGGTCGCTGGTGGTGGGTCACCAGGAGCCGAATCTACGTGCAGTAGGAGCTGTTGGGACCTGGGATGCACGGTCATGGTGACGGTGGCGGACGGCAACCCGAGAGGCCTCTGCAAAGAGATGCAGTGGTGGAGGGGAGTGGCAGACCCAGAGGACTGCACTGGCTGGCGGTGGAGTGCAGAGGACTCGGTCTTCCTGTAGGAGACAGCAATTGGCCATCACAGAGTTTCTGGCCACTAGCCAGCTTCATCTGGGGGCAGCGGCTGGCCCCACCCCCATGTGCACTACAACAGCCATGCAGGAGCCAGCACAGGCTGGGAAAAGTAGCAGACAGCCCTGCACCCACTACACACTTGTCTAGAAGAAGGAATATGTCAAGACAAAGAAGCAAAAGGCAGTCTCTGGCTCCAACGCAAGCAGAGCTGGTCCAGATGTAAACATGGAAGAGATCAGGAGTTGCATGCCTGAAGTTTCTGAACTGATGGCAACTGAAGTAGAAAAATAACTTCATGAGGCTATAAAAGAAACTAGAGTTGAAATACTATCTCAGGTAAAAGAAGAAATGAACAATAGTGAAGAACCCAGAACACTGACAATAAAGGCCCTCAAAACATAGTGGGATGAGCTCTTTGCTATTATTGTTTATATGTCTTTTTTGTTTTCTGTTTTTCTAGGAATTGGTTTTGTTTTGTTTTTCTCTCTGATACAGAAAGATAGATATACATGTGATAGATTCTCCTGAACAGTTTATGAGAATCAATTATATAATGCACGATGTAATGAACAGTTACTTTGAAGAAAAAGAGACAGTATGGTATCCAGTGCTGATTCCATAGCATTATGCGTGAAATCCAGCAATACTATTATTCTTTGTTCAGAGTGATTTTAGTCTGTTTTGTTTTGTTTAATTTCCACTTACATGAAGGTATGGACAGCTATTTTGAAGAGAATGAGAGACATTATGGCAGCCATTGTTGACTCTCCTACTGTCTGGTTTTGAAGACCTAAAATGCCTTCATCATCCTATTCTGATCAGTTTTATACTATTTTGTTTTGTAAGAATTCATTGTGTGTGAAGATATGGACAACTATTTGGAAGAAAACAAGAGACAATGTGATAGATAGTGAAGCGCTCCGGTTGTCTTGCTTTGAAATCTGTGTCTCTTACATTGTTTTCTTATGATCTGTTTTGTTCTGTTTTGTTATGTTTAATTTTACCATCTTTAAAATAAAATTTAAAAAATAAAAAAATTTTTTAAAAATTTAAAAAGAAATGAAAAACATAATAAAAGAATTGCTAAGTACCTCTAAAGAAGACATAAATTTAAAAAAATGGAGGCGCATAGACAAGATCTCTTAAAAATAACAAGGAGCCAGGCAGTAACAATGCAATGGCTGCAAGACAACCCAAAAAAGCATAACTTAAGAATAATAGATGTGAGTGAAAAAGCAAGGGGTCAACACAAATGACATTAAAAGTCTATTTACAAAATGATATCAGGTAACTTCTCAAGCATGGGGAAAGACAGTGACATTCAGTTTAAGTAAGGCATACAGAACACCAGATAGTCATAACCCAAACAAATCTACACCCAGACATATAATTATGAAGATCCCAGAAATTCCATACATCAACAGAATATTAAAAGCTGTTAAAGAAAAGAAACAGATCATCTATAAGGAAAACCCATCAGAATCATGACAGACTTCATCAAGTCTAGAAGACCTTGAAGTATTTTAAATCCTGAGAGAAACAACTTCCAACTCAGACTGATGTACACATGGGTGAATATCATGCTGTCTCCCTAGCATAAAAAACTAATGGAGTTAACGGAATCCAAAATGCGTAACACATTTTGTGAAAGTGAAAGGGGAGGAAGTGTCTAAAAAAGGAAATGTCTAAAAAGGGAAGGCAGTGGCCATTGTTAATCTATTAACATGATTTGAATCCCATATTGTTTTCATTGTTCAGTTTAGTTTGGTTTCATTTTGTCTAATTTTATTATATTTGATGGCATGGACAACCATTTCAAAGATAACAAACTTATTATGCTAGCCATTATTGATTTCCTATTAGCTTGTTTTGAAGCCCTGTACTGCTTTCACTGTTTTGCTGTGATTGATTTTATTCTATTTTGTTTTGTTTGGTTGTATTAAGTCTGATGGTATAGGCAACTACTTTGAAGATAACAAGAGGCATTAATGGTAGCCACTGTGGTTTTACTATTATCTAGCTTTGAGTCCTGTATTCCTTCCATTGTTTTGTTTTTATTGGTTTTATTCTGTACTATTTTGTTTGATTTTATTATGCCTGATGGTATGGGCAGTTATTTTGAAGATGACAAGAGACATTATGGTAGCCATTATTGATTTCCTTTTATTTTTGTTTTGAAGTCCTTTGCCATGTTCATTGTTTTGTTTTGATTGACTGTATTCTATTTTATTTTATTTGGTTTTATTATCCTTATAGTAATAAAGAGAGAGAGAAAGGAGGGATACAGAAATGCCATTTAGGATGGTATTGAGAAGCCCAGAGGCCGGGTAAATCAGGGAAGAGGCAGAGGATATAGAGAGAAGTGGAAAGAATTTATAATAATTTGAAGGTCAATTTTATAGGGCTTAATCAGTTTGTCTGAAATGGGAGAAGGAAGAAACATATTAGGGATATTTTTCTAAAAATACATATGATGGATTTGCTTGATATATTTTAGTCCTATATTTCCTTGGGAACAATGTCATATATTTGAGGCACTTCAAAAAGAAATGGTATACCTCATAATCCTGGACTCTACCCAGTGCAACTGCCTTAGAGCAGAACACAGCCCCAAATGCAAAGCAAATACCCACTGGTGACCAGTGACCTATAATCACCTTCAGGAGCTGGCAGAAGGTGGTGGCACATGAAGCCATTTTTTGCATGCTGTGTCTCAAGGTGAGGGTCAGAAGCTCTGTCCTTACGTATACACATGAGCTCAACACCATACCGTTAAGGTGGAAGAGGTTCCCTGTACTTCAGCCAAGAATGGGAGGAAGATAATCATGGACTGAGAAGGATTTTCTCAACTCCTCCTATGTGAAAATTGCTCAGCTTTCTAGTTTCTCTTTAGCCCAAGAAGAAACAAAATGTTAGAGTGTGACAGTTAATAGTTTCTTGAATAAAAGGAAGAATAAGTTCCCCATTCCTGTGCAGAAACAACATTAGGAATCATCTTAGAGATAACTCATGGCTGACACATTTAATATATGACATGCCAATTAAACAGACACAAGTTTCCAATGATAAGATATTCAGAAGCGGAGCAATAAGCCCCTTTCTTACATACTGAAAACAACCTAGAGTTGCTCGTTTCTATTTAGTTGTAATAAATTGACATATTGTTATAAATTTGGAAAACATGCAATCGCTAATTCTTAACAAATTGACAGCAATTTGACAGGGGAAAAGTTATCTCAGCCTTTAATTCATTAGCACAGAAAGCCAAAATATCCCAGTACTCCCTCCAAGCACAAGAGGATGGTTTTTATGTTCACTGCAAGACTGATGCTCCTGCAATTGCTCAGTGATAAGGCTATTGAGTACACAATGTGTGCACTCACTGAAAAAGTAAGGACATGAGTTTCAGCCACTAATCCTAACCAGTGTTACTTAAGTGTTTGTTATAGAAATAATATGCAGTAAAGTTTTGTAAATTAAACAAAACAGGTTTCATGGAAAAATTATAAACAAACAGGCAAATTTTATAGTTTTCAAGAATTAACTCAAAAGCACAGAAAAAGTAATCAAGAACATACTCCCAGTGAGAAAAAGACATTTTCCAATTTTGTTTTTCCTGCTGGCGATCATATCCTGCCCTGGCGTAGGTGAATTAGGCTTGAGCTGTCATAGACTCCCATCTACTGCGAACCTGCTGGGCACACCATAAGGACTTCACTGCTGAGCACTGAGAGACCTGCTGCTCTGGCAGTAACATCTGGATCATATAATAAAGCTGCTTTTTTCACCCCGGAAAGCACTCACTCCTTCAAAGCCTAATCTACTTTTCTAAGCACATGACAAGGAACAAACTACATATTGCCACGGTCTTTTGACTCACCAGCCACAAAATGGAAGAGACAAATGAACCCTTTTCTTTATAAAATATTAGTCTCAAGTATTTTGCTTTGGCAACACAAAACAAACTTAGACAAGAACCAAATGAGTCCATGTTTCCAGTAACCATCTATGAGAAATGTTAGTTATCTGCAGTTAGAATAAACCAAAAACAAGGTCACTTATGGGCACTTTGAGAGAACAGGGATAAAAACCTTAATTAGGTGAACACTATCTTAAAAGGAGTAACAAAAAAATGGAACAGAGAGGGATGATGGGACTGGGTGACCACGATAGTGCTGTATTTGTATTTCTGGAAAATCTTTTTTGTTTGTTTTGTTTTTGTTTTTTGAGACAGGGTCTCACCATAGAGTCAGGCTGGCCCTGAACTCACTACGTAGCTCAGGCTGGCCTCAAACTCATGGTACTCCTTCTGCCTCAGTCTCCCAAGTGCTGGGATTACAGACATGTGTCACCAAGCTCAGTGGAAAAATCACTTTAATGAAAACATTAATCCATGATAAAATTGAATGATGCATTATTTTCTAACAATACAGACTATACCTATACATAATTATTCATATATATGTATTTATATATATTTTATGACGCTTATATAGAAAATAACTTCTACGTTTAGTAAATATTCATCAGTGATACTGATTGTTCAATTTAACAAACACTATTGAACATATTTCAAAATCTGCTAAAAATTTTATAGTGCACACACTCAAAAATCCCTCAAAAGTATTACAATATGATGGTACCTTCACCTCACACATTTAATTCTTTCCATGATTATTGTCTCAGAATTTCTTCCATGATTCTGGTTTCAACCAAATTGCAAGCATGTGTGGCCAGAGTCGTGAACAGAATTGAGTTCATAACTGAGATACCACTGTATATAATAGGAACTCAAGGAAATGCATGAACTATACAAATGCTAAGAAGCTCACAAGTGTGAGTAATGAGTTCTGCCAAAGATCAGGGAAAGTAAGTCAAAGAGCAATACTAACAGTTTCACAGACAGTGATGTAGAAACTGGTCCTTAAAAACAAAAGAAGGGATGGATCTTATCTAAGGCACAGAAAAGATAAATGGGAGCATTATGTATTCAGGATGGAGTTTTTCCCCTGTTTTGATGCTTCTGTTTGGGGTCATGGTTAGGAAGACAGTGTGGCAAAGCATGTCCAAGCAAGAAGCAAAGGTTGTCAGCCGGGTCCAACTGTGAGCAGGTGGAATAATTGCAGGGTTCATCGGGTAGATACATGGAGCCAGGTATTTCTGAACCAAGAAAGTAAAAGGAAACCAAGGAGCTAAAAGGAAAACTCCTAAAATGCAATCTCTGCTAACAAGAATGCAGTGGTAGAGGAGAAATAGCCACCCCCCCTTACATGGTTACTCTATTAGTTTAACAATAGAGGCCCAAATTTGGAGGAAATCATGGAAAGAGTATAGAAGTCATGAGTTGGGCACTTGTTAAAAGAAAAATTTCACAGACCTTAGGAAGTATTTATTTTATTTTAGGAGAAACTGAGATAAAAGCAATGCTAATTCTTAGTTTCTTTGTGAATGATGACAGGTAGGCAGGAATGACATTATCTAACGTGCGAGACAGGAAGAGTGACAAAAAAAACTAAACATTTAAAACATAGTTTTGAAAGTCATTCATATGAAAGTGAAAGCTGCACTCATGAAGGTGGTGAGATGACCTGACAAAGAATTTACAGAGAGAAAACTACAAATAAATATATTTCTAGGATTTTGAATGATGGGAGTAATTTCCTTTAATAATCCTAATTTGTTCTAGGATATAACTTATAATATGTGGAGTAGTCACATATTTTATAAATAAAGCAATCTGTTGAAAGCATCCTAAGTATTTTTTGATAACATAATTATCTTTATGAAATAGTAACAAATTGATAAGAGGAATTAAAATATTTGAGTTGTGGGTTTCAAACATAAATATGTATGAATATTTGTCTCATAAAGAGAGGCATATTAGAAAACAATTTAAGTTCAATTGGCAAGGAGAAATAAAGTAAGTATGAGAAATAAATCCTGCAGGAAATATATAAATAGGCAATATAAAATTAGTCAAATAATATGTCATTCAGGAAATAAAATCAATTAACTTTAATGTTAACTTGGGATATTAAGGCAATGTTTTTACATCATTCTCCCCAAAACACACCATGCTTAACTCTTGCTTTAAACCATGTGATCATACACAGAAGCCATCATTCCAGGCACTTTCAGTTACACTGTATTCAGCTCTTCATTCACACGCTAACCTGCTGCAAAGCATCCAAACGGAGGAGTATGATACTAACATGAATAGCACTGATTAAGTTGAACTAAAGCACATTCAAAGCAAAAATCGTAACAATCACTGAAAGTTAAGAGGGATAAACAGAAGGTCGGCCTATTTTTTATTGTATTTCTAAGGCTGATGCTGAAGATCTCATCTATATTCATTTGAAAAAAAAAAAAACTTTTTACATACAAGAAAATGTTATTTTTGTTCTATGGGCTTATATATTGTTATAGCATTTGAAATTACAGGTCTATAATGTAACACTCATTTTCAGGATCATAAGATTAGTACATGTGTTTTACAAGCATATGGTAACTTAATTTGAAGTATAATAAATTATTTAATGACTGTAGCATGAAAAAGTATACTTGCCTTATAATGTGTGTTTGATGATTTATTGCTATTATTGCTACCATAAAACTGCATTTTATTACATGAGGTTATAGCATAATACACACACACAACACATATACACACAATGCAATCTTTATTGTAAGTGGTTGAATAGTTTAAGCCAAACAAATACTTCAGTTGGGTAAACAGCTAAGAAATGCATCCACTACACACACACACACACACACACACACACACACACACACACATACATATTTGCTTGAACATCATCTATGGAAAGAATAAATCACAATTATAAAACGACTGTGTTTTTCTATGACTTAACTAAAGTTACATTCTTAGCAAAGAGAAAGTCAGAAAGTCGGTATTATATAATTGATAGCATATAACAATCTGGACCTAACATACTCTGAATGATTCACTGGCCACTGTGGTCTAAAAGCTCATTTCAGGAACTTCCTACAAGAACACCCAGCACAGATCTTAGGGTTTCATGGTTCTGCTAATTTAGATCCATGTCAAGCTCTTAAGCTAAAGGGTACAAAAACAGTAATACAACGGCAAATACCAATTATGCTTTAAAGTATGGTTGAATAGACTTCATTCCTGGCACTTTTATGAGAGCATAATGAAAACCTCCTATAAAAGTAAAACACAAAACAATTACTTAGAGGTTGTGTTTGTTCAACAATACATTTCATTTCCTTTGAGTATTTACTCTAATAATTATGTTAAATTATACACTTCCACAAACTAGTAATCTTTCCATAAGTACTCTCAAATTCTGTAGGCTTTGTCTTTAAGACTTATAGCACAAATATAATCTGTAATTTAAAAGGGATTTCTTAATTCCATAAGCCATGCAAGAAATTTTTAGTTTTATATGATGTTTTCTATTAAGTAGTATTCAATATAAAAGTTTTTGGAATTTTTATTTTTATAAGTACATATTTGGAGTACATAATGATTACACACCTTGATGGGAGATGGTACATGTGTATAAAACATGTTAATTCTATTTTCATCCCCAGCCCCTTTCTTCCCTTCCATTTCTCTCCATCTCTTGATTCCTCTCTCATTGGTAAAACTGTATCTTCCTATTACTTATCTTTTATTTTTTTCTTTATTTATATTTTGAGTTTCTCATATAAAAGAAACCATGCAATATTTAAGTCTTCATTTGATTTATTTCACTTAATAATAAGATCAAAGTACACACATTTTCCTATAAATATAAAAAGGTTTTATAATTGCAATTCTTTTATTTTATCCCTGTATGCTCTGTACATCGTATTTCTGTTCTTTTCAATAATTAAAACCCATATTATAAGTAAGAAAGTACATGATTGATCTATTATTTTTTTAAATACAAGGAACAGAGGTTCTCAACTTTAAAAGATTAACAAAAGTGCAAGAGTGAAACTGTTACTCAGGACCAGGGAGGAAAATGTCATTATAAGCAGTTTTAGACACCAACCTGTATGAGAGAGAATGATGTGATCACTTTCAGTCACTCACCGTCAGTCACTTACTAACAACATTTCCATAAAAAATTATAAATATGATAATCCAATAGTCCAAATATAATGAAGAACTACAAAAAGTTGACTTTGAGTGCCACTCAAAGCAATGGCTCTTTGTTGGCAATAAAGATGCAGAAATTTTATTCCTATGTAAATAAGCCTTGGAATACATCAGAATAAAAAGAGAATCCAATCATCTTATTCCAGTTAAACAGAAGACATGCAACGAACAAAGCCAGTAAGTGTTGAAAAAAAGAACACTGTGTATTGAGATTTGAGCAAAACTTTTCTCATTGTATCTAAGATCCAAGTTCAAAATATATATGGCAGCATTCTGGCCCTCTCCCATTATGTTTTAATGGAAGGACTACAACTTTAAGGTGATGACAACAAACATCTGCCTGCTTGGCTTCAAATTTGACAACTGATCTACACCCAGACCAAATCCTTACTAATGAACAAAGTGGAAAAGAATGAAATGGCAGGAGGCCTTTGGAAAATGAGTTTTCTTTCTTTCTCCGTGGGAAAACCATGGAATATAGAGGAGGAGGATCTATTAAAATGAGAACGTGATAGAGGATTCGCCTTCTAGATATATTGGACTTGCAGAGTGAGTGAGTTTTTGAGAGAGTGTAACATGCATTCCTAGGTTTTGGTGTTGCTTTTCCCCAAAAGTCCTGAAAAAGAAGAGTCAATGAGCTGCAAGAGATTCAGAGACATTTTCACTAACCCACTGCTCTGAATTTAGAAGACAAAAAAGTTGCCCTAAACAATTCATGCACCATCGTAAGAAGATTCTGATAATCAAAGGGTCAAGTAATAGGAAACCCAACCAGAGAAAGGGTCAAATTAATACATGTGACGTCCCTTCTCTGAAAATCTCAGGAGCAGTGTGGGAGGCCAAGGACAAACATGAGAAGACTAATGATGGTCACAGTCTCAATACTGAATTAGCCATATTACTCCTTTAGGTAATGCATATTCTACATTCTCTACCACATGAGCATAGATATGGCCACTCAAACTGGCCCAGGGTAGAATAAGTGCCCAGCTGAACCATATAATTCAAACAATCATTAGAATGACTACCTTGTTAATCTTATAACTAAATTATGCACAACAAAAATTAGCCCCCATTATAACATATATATTATCTCTCATAGCATCCAACTGAGATTGTGAATCAGTTTAAAAATGCTATGAGAAAGCTTTGGTGACATTTTCCCTTGCTACATATAAGACAAAAATACAAATATAAGAAAATCCTATAAAAAGCAGAATACTGCTTGCAGAGTTGTTCTGACCTTGTGCAGCTTGAAACAGCTCAGAGAGGGTCTGAGTCACCTGTAGCACAAAGACAAGCAAAAAAGTGCTTTGATTTAACATATCTTGTGGTGAACTGAGGATGCAGAGATTATTCCATGTTTTAAGATAACCAGCTCAGTTCTTCATTTGCCAATCATCTGTTAACCACCTACTCTGCACGATTAACTGGACAATCTAAGAGATAATGGTAAATAAGACAGACTAGAAAAGAAATCTGAAAGCACAAGTGGGATGTAACTTTATGAAGGTATAGACCATGGCTCTGTAAAATGTATGATCTCTTTTTATAGTGACAAACCCTGAAGACTCCTCACTCTTAGATATATAATGATATGCTCCGAGAAGCTATATGAACCCATCATAATGAACCATGACCTCATTTGCATGTGAATCCTATCCAGATTAAGGCGATGGAACATGTACACCATAATACAGGAAAGGACAAAGCAGGACTCTTAAATTCAGTAGGAAAATGTCATCATTAATCTTAGCTGGGAAAGTTATGATTTAAAGGAAAAAGCTCCATTAACAAGGGTGATTTTAAGTTATAATTTGAAGAACAGAAAGAAATCTGATATTGTCAGAAATAGAAAAATTATCTCTGTTACATTTTTAAATATATATTTAATATAGAGAATTTTCAAAAACAAGAAAATAAGAAAAATGCTCTTGCTCTTCTTCTAGACACAACCAGGCACAAATGGTTGGTTCAAGGTACTCAACTGGAACTGTGTTACATACAGGGAACTCAGAGATGCACAAGACCTCTCTAGACAGTGACTGACAAGTTGCTTCACTCCCCTGATGGCAAGACTCCCCAGAGAGTAATGGTGACACCTGCTCCTCTACAGGCTGTAGGAAGGACTTTAGTTTTCAGGCTAAAAACTGTAAGATGCATTCAGTGAATTTAACTGGCTATGCAATGATATAATTCTATAAAGACTCTGATGAAAAGTAAAGCACTTAATCCTCGGAAAAATTCATTTGTTGTCCAACAAATGTTTAATTTGATCTACTAATATAAACACTGTGGACATGTCAGAGAAACATATGAAATACATGTATGTCTATAAACTTGAAAAACCTATTAATACTTTATATTTTTATATTCTTTCTATGAGCTTTTATAGGCATTGTTTTTGGAATAAGAAGAGTAATCTGATTCAGTTTCACAGTATACCGTAAAGGTGAAATTTCTTTGTGCCATATTCACTTATTTATTGAAAATTCAAATGTATCTGTATGCATATTGTGTATGTATGCATTTATATACTGTGTATGTGTGTACAATACCTCTCCAAGGTGATAGCTTAAACTTTGCAAAATACATGTTTGTGTGGTGTGTGTATTCCCACCCGATTCAAAGACAGTTGTTCCTGCAAATTTAAAGGGAGGAAAAGCATGAGCAAGCAGGAGCGTGCAATTCTTTTTTTTTTTTTTTTTGTATCGGTAATGGGGATCGAACTCACAAACACATGCTTGCAAGGCAGGTGCTTATGCCGCTGAGCTAAATTGCCAGCTCTGAGAGTGCAATTCTTAAATGATAAAACCATATTTACACTTTGGCAAACTTAATACTAATAGTGTTTATAGGTTTTTCTTCAAAATGACTTTTATTTTAATCCATATGTATTTCCCATTGGACAATTTAAGATTAAATCCAAAGCAAATATCTCAGAGAAAGCCCCGATATTGAATTAGACAGACCTTGCTATCACCTGGTTTTCTATTATCTTTCTTTGAACACATTTCCAAAATGGGATTCTGCTTCTGTTCTAGACACAGATTCAAATAGAGTTTCCTATGCTCAGGAAAGGACAGTGAGACAGTCACTGAAATCTGAAGAGGAAGACACCCTGTCCACACTGCCCCAGAGTTGAGGGTCCATCCTGGACGTCTCACACCACACCCCTGCCTTAGAGAAGCAAGTATACAGATGGGCCGTGCCAACGAAATCTTGGAAGACATCTTCATTTCTCTGATGTGGAACAAGGACAGATGGATGTTAAAAAAAAAAAAAAGTTGTCTTGAATGATCTGGAAAGATCATGCTGCCCTTTGGGGAAACATCTGGGCTGTTACATTGTTTTGCAGCACAGAGGGTAAAACTTACAAGCTATTCCACAATGCTTAAGATTTCTGTCATTGTTTCATTATCATCATTGAAGATGTTAAAATTTTACTAAACTCTGCAATGAAATGCAGACTAAAGGAATTCTGTGAATAGAAGTCCAATTTCTTAGGCTTTGCTCAACTTTACTATGACCAGGACCTGTGTCTCAACTAATTTGAGCCATGGTAGCTTATTAACAATGAGTCAAAGTGGAAAACTATTTAAAAACACCAAAAATAAACTTAATCAAAAATATCTTTCTAACGGTGTGTGGTTGCAAGACAAAAATCTGTGGCTAGCCAAGGGCTTTCTCATCCTTTGAAATGAGTTAAACTATGTAACAGATTTCAGGGTCACCAAGATATACTCTATTAAACATGTATAATTAGCAAAAGCTAGTTATCTATCTACCTATCTATCTATGGGTGTGTATATGTATATGTCTAACATATATATATATATATATATATATATATATATATATATATCATGTATATATTGTTATTTGTTTACTCCTATTGGGATAGATAAGCATTAAATTGTTAATATAATCATGTCTTTCTTTTCTATCCTAGAAATCCTATCTTCATATATACAACTGTTTACCATATTCAGTGTTATGTTCACTATGCTTCTTTTGACCTGTAATATATAAATGTATTGTCTTGATAGATAAATAACACAAGGGACCAACTGGAGATCGTATACTTGACAAAATCAAACTTGCATGTTACTGACCACAAAAGTTGAACAGGCTAAGGAATTAGGAGACAGGCCAGTACAATGTTACCTAAATTCAGAAAAGCTTTTGTTTGCAAGCAGTTTGGTTCACAAACAGAAACATTTGGTAAAATTTTGTTTTTGTTTGTGAACTCTGCATTAGGTGATAAATGCAAATGCAACCATCTCTCCCACCTGGACAGGAGCACAGCTATCTTTCCCAGACTGGTGGAACAAAGTTAAGTGTGTAAGCCAAGGTGCCACTGTAAAATATTTCAAATTGACCTTTAATTGACTATTATGATTATACACTTTAAAATTCTTCCATGAAGTATAAAATATGATGTTGGTCACTTAATATCAGCCAAGTCTATATTAGAAGATGAAGGTTACTGGGAACTGGCTTGAGGTAAGGGAACAGAGGACCATTAAAGGAAGGGGTGCCAGCCAAAAGGAGCTGAGCCCTAGAGGTCACAGTAGTACAGCTTGGTAGCATTGACTGAGGTACAGGAGAACCTATTCTGTGATAGAGACAACCCAGTGGGGTGCCATTGTTATGCTGAAGGTTACTCCATGACCTTGGGAAGGACCATTTCTAATAAGAGACTTTCTGTGCCTAAAACCATGTGCCTGAGACTAGAAAAACTCCTGACACATGCCAAAAACCCAATATATGTGATAGCTTGTTAACAGAAGTAAAATGGTACCTGTGACAGTGTATTTTATTTTTTATTGTTTAAATTTATTTCAGAAGGAAGCAACAATCTTATTTTTGTTATAAAAATTAAATTCTGTAATTTATAAATATATAAATTTGTACAAATTTACAAATATATTTGTGTATATGCACATAAAAAGATAATTTTTTTTAAAATAAAGATAACTATTCTTTATTTTTTTTTAACTTTAAATACATTTTTATTACACAGAGGTTGTCACGTAATTGGATTCTTTGGTACTTTGTACACAATTATGCTAAATGTCCACAAAAAGTTTGCTTCTGAGCTTCTCATTTGTGATGGAAGGCACTAGAATCCCAACTGCAACTGAACACTAGTCGAAGTGCCTTCGTGATTTGGGTTGAAAGCAGTATCCTGGTACATGTCTCTGGCACTCAGTTTTAAGCAGGTATAAATGATACTTGTATTCAAGAATACAAAATTATCTGTAGGCATCAACAGCCACAGTGGTAAACCGTTACACACTGTAAACTGAAACCAGCAATGATGTGTACAAGATTTTTTACAACAGCAAGCTTCTCTTCATTTCCTCCGACTTCCTGGAAGTTACTGGTGAGGCCCCTGCCTGGGGCCTGCTGTCAGGATTTTGTTTTCATTATGCCACCAAAGAAAATTTAGAAGACATTTGATTAAGGGCGGATCCTGGGGGGAACAACACTGGTAATCTATTAGAGTATTCTGTTACAATGAATGAGAGAGGCTTTATCTTGTTCTCCAACTTAGAAATAATGGTAATGCAATTAGGACAATGAAAAAAAAATCAAAGGAACAGTGAAAAAGAAGGCAGCCTGTTCTCTTTCTGGAATTTGACTGTTTTGAACTTTAAATGCTACCTACTCAGCACTTTCCCCAGCATCAATAATAAGCTATTTCCTTATGCAAATAGAGACAACTAAAGGAGCCTTATTTTCTTCCTCTGTATCATCTCTTCACTTTGCTTTTCATTCAGCCTTGACAGAGGGAAGAAACTGGAGCTGAATCACCTTCCTAACAGTGGTTCATGTCCACATAACTGACACCCTGCCTTTCCCCTTTACAACCACAGCCCAGAGGGCTTTCACAACCTAACCCCTCCCAGCAGCTAATACAGCCTGACTGTCTTTCCAGCCTTCTCTTACAGAGAGCCAGAACAAGCCTCTCAAATTTGCTCTTATCACTGGCCATTTACTTTAGACTGCGTTAAGACTTAAAATAATTTCATTACCCAAACAGAAGGAACTATTTCTAACACCTTCTTATCTTCCATAGAATCATTTTTTAGCTTTTATGCAAGGTGAACTGAATTAAAAATGGCTCTACAACAGAATGGTCACAGGTTCTTTAAAAATTAAAAAAAAATGATTTCAAAATTACTTCAGGGAAAATATAGACTTATAAGACTATCACTAATGGATTAAGAAACTATTCAAGAGATGATACTAATTATTTAATAGCAATATTCATACCACATTCAACCATTTTCAAAATTAAAATGACAGACCCAAGCTAGGCATGCTCTAATAGAGAATTGGAGCTTTTTTTTTCTTATTAGTTTTAAGTCACATTGCTTTATTTTGATTGAAGGTACATAATACTTCATTAATTTCTCTAAAAAGAAAAAAATAAAATTATCCAATATTCAAATGCTTTTGCTGTGTCACATACAATTAAATTTTACATGACACAATGCTTTATCCCATTAAGTTTATTAGCATATAGATTTATTGAGTTTTATTTGAATAAAGGGAAGTTATCTTCCTTAAGGACCATCCTGTACAGATATTCCCACAAAATGGACCAGATAATAAATTCCTACTCTCAAGGACAAGAAGCCCAAAGACTTACTCCATTTCTGCACATAAAACCATGCTGGTGATAGTTCTGATACCTAAACCTCAATCACAACTTGAAGAGCTGTTTTATTAAGCCGACCTGCAAAGAAACTCCTCTGTCCTAGTTTAAACACCTGTGCTAACTGCTGGAGCCCAACTCAGTCTCACTCTCACAGCTCTAATTTGCAAGGTCCAGAAGTCAGCATTAAAAAAAAAATTCTCTCAAAATACACTTCCAGTGTAAATGCACAGCTTCATAAGGCAGCATATTGATTTCATTCCCACTATCTTCAGCTTAGCAGCAATTTCTTAGGGAAAGTCTACATGTAATAAGCAAGCACGAGAGCATAAAGCCAGGGAAGATGTGAATACCAAAGTGATTCAAACCATCTTCAGTGAGGAAGTGTGTTTTGCACATGACTCAGTTTTTATAATCTTAAAAAGTCATTCCTCTGATTTTTATGGATTTACTGTAGCTTGGACAAATCTGATCATCTTTCAATAAAAAAAACTAATCAATACATTTAGATACACTAAAATATAAAGATGAAATCAATTATGAAAGCCCATGCAAATCCTTGAAAGCTAAAATTAACTGATAACATATAATAATGGTTAAAATGTCATTAATAACAAGGCCAAATGCAAACTGGGGAATGGGAGAAAAAATCTAGTAATGTACACAGGAACAATTCAACTGGATGACTATTACTACCGATATTAAGAAAAAAACAAGAGATACACACACACACACACAGTACCACAGAGGCTCTTTCATGTTAAGAATGATCAAAATGTAGTTGAAAGAAGATATGTATACATGATAGTCAGATAACATAGCAAGGCAAGGATGAATATGCTTTTGTAATTACCCGCCCCAAACAAACAAAACCTTTCAAAGAAGTTATTTCTCAAATTGATGCACTTATCATGCTGTGTTTCTACAAAAAGCATATAATGTTCTTAAAAACATGGTTATCTAGTGCTCAGAAAAAGATCTCCACTGATGAATGGATCTCTTTTCAGTCTACTGTTGATAGGATGCGGCCAGTTTTGACAGCACATACACTACAATGTTGATTGATAGGATGGATTTAGATGATCAACCAATTCTTGAGGGTTCTTTAGTTCATGAACAACAACAACAAAAGAGACAAAATATCCTTCCCTTTTACAAGGTATAGTGATCATGACACATGAACTCAACTTTTTAAAATACATTACTTGAGTGAAGTCTTTAAGAAAAATACTTGGACTTTTTTCAGTCTAGCAGCAGTGTTCACAGTGTTGAAAATGTAAGAGGAAATGCCTAAAAAATATATACGTAATTATCTAAATATGTTATGTCTAAAATAGAAAGTTAGCAAGTCTTACTGCTTTAAAAGCCACCTACTTTGAAAAAATACACATCAGGTCACCAGAATGTTACTGCTACATCTATTAGAATTGAGAAGTTAACAATTCCCAAAACTCATCATTTAGGCACAAAATTATGAATAACATATGCCAAAGGGAAACAGAGTTACATGGAAAGAAAGGTAACTTACACGATTAAAGCAAGATAGTAGATATGGAGGTGTATGCCCAAATAAGACACAGGACTGGATAGACTCTGATTTTCTCATTTTGATTAACAAATGGAATTCCTTTAGCTGTCTATAAGTAGTTTTGATAAAACAGATCTGAAAAGCCCTCAGAGTTTATCTGATATATCAATCCTTGATATTCAGTTTAGTTTAACAAAATTTTAAATTAAATCTACATTCCCAAAAAAATACATGTATGTTGCATTAGTTATATTTTTCTTTGTACTATTTTAAGTTTTAAAAATAATTTTTGAAACGTTCTCTTGAGTCAGTGGCTTCTGGTTTTATTTTCTTAATAATGTCTTTTTATGAGAAGCTGTTTTTATATAAAATTTGATGGCACCCAAGTTACCAAAATTTTCTTTTATAAATCATAATTTAGGGGTTTTAGTTAAGAAATATTTCCTAATCTTGCTCACAAATATTTTCTTTCATACATTCTTGCAGAAGTTTTATTATTTACATTTAGGTTGATGCATTAATTTTTGTGTCTGATGGAAGGTTTGAATCAAAGTTCACTTTTTCACATTGGATGCCAATCTTTTCTATTTGTTGAAAAGATAGTGAATGGTTTTTAATATAAACCTGATGTATGCATGCAATTGGATACCATTCAGAATTCAAAAGAAATGACATTGCAGGCAGGCCTGTTGGTACATACCTAAAATAGGTGCAATCTAGGAAGCTGAGGCAAATGGATCACAAGTTTGAGCCCTGAATGAGAACTTATCTCAAAATAAAAATGAAAATTTTAGAAAGGGCTAGGGGTGAGGTTAAATGCAAAGGCCCTGGGTTCAATTCTCTATGGAAAAAAACAGTAAAAAAATGAACTACTGAATAAAACCATGGACGAGTTTATAAATAAATATGCTAAAAGTAAGCTAGCCATAAAAGTGTACCTACTGCATTTATTAAAAAAATTCTAAAAAATAAATAAAACTCCCAGAAATATGGTCAATATTGTGTACAAAGTGTGTTGGGGACCCATGTGTGGTCAAGAGAGCCAATAAAGAAGAAACACAAGTGTGGTGTGGGATTTTCAAATAAACATATGTTACATTGCTGAAATCTTACATTTTAAATATATGTAGTTTGTCACACATTAATTATAACACAATCTAGATACATGCATATAAACATTCATATTTTATATATAGAAGTATTTTGACTGAATCTTTTTAATTAAAAAGTTCACATTTCAAAACAAAATATTTCACATTTCAAGTCATGTTACATTGTTCTTATTAAGCAAGAGTCTGGAAATTTTTATTTATTGAAATGGGCATGTAGCTATGATTAGTTGGTATGTACTCATTGGATGAACATGTTTGAGAAAGTTTTTTTAAACATCTAACTAGTCTATGCAGTCGAAATATCTAGTGCACAATTAAAACATTCATTTTCCCACTCAAGCCACACTTGAAATATTGAAGTTAAAACAGATGGTACATTAGTAAATTTTAGCAACTAGTTGAATAAAAATCCTAAGCAATATCTATTTTAAAATTTTAACAGTTTCTTCTCTGAAAAATACCTAGAAATAAAAGTGATTATGAAGCCACTAATGAAGTTTTTCATGAAAATCTAATAAGGGGTTCAGATTAGAATGAGGTAAAAAAAAATCTGCTCCCATGAATGGAATCCTGAGTTAACTACAGTGGCTTTGAACACAAGATACCACGGCGACACGGATGTCAGAGAAAGGTTAGGGCTGAGAGATTCCAGAGCTCATATGCCAGATAAAACTACACAGCTCAAAGAGTATTTATTCTGACACCTTTCTGTGATCATCAATGACTATTTTAAATGTGTCTTTTTTCCTGAAGCAGTTATTTACTATTACGGTTTTCATGTGAACTATATTTAGTTGTTTAGGTAATAAAATAATTCCCTATCAACAGGAAAGACAATTCATTTTCTGATGAAAAATTAAGTATAGTACCATTCCGTTGGACTTGAAGTTTAAATTCCTAAGCATGGGTAGCAGTTTAGGAAACACTTGACTATCATTTTTTTTCTCTTTTTGGCATTTTATATCTCAAACCAAGAAGAAAACATGAATAGGTTTGATTTCTTGAACACTGAAAAAATACCTGGCACCAACATTTTATAAAAGAGTATGGTAAACTCTTTAATCATCAAAAGGAAGGAGAAAACAAATGAAAACAGAACAATTAGTTTGTTTCGTTAACTACAAATTTAGCCTGCTAAAATTTAAAACAAAACACTTCACCTATTGGATTGTTTACCACGGTATATGTGTATCCTAAGCAGCTTGTGGTAGGTTACTCTTCAAAGTTTTACCACAAATGGCTCCAAGAGCAGAATTTCATGAAACCATAGTATGGTACAGAAACAGGAAGTCTCCGTTCAGCTGCTGTTTGTATACAAAGAGAAACCAAGATACACTTTATGAGTCTTTGGGAACCTTAGGACTAGTTTTGAAGTTGTATAGATCAAAAAGTGTGAAGGTTATAAACCAGCTCACACAGCTAACTCACACAGCTTACTCCCAGGTAAGCTGGTATAGAATAAAATCGCCAGGGCAATAGGAATTGAGAATATTTTTTTGTGAAAAGAAATACATTGGATGTAAAACGAATATAGCAAGTTTCATTTATAGAACAATGCGTTCTCTTTGGCAGGGGCAGTTTTTTATGCTACTGTTAGAAACAGTAGCAGAGGAGTGTGTGTAGCAAAGCTGCCTGGTCTGGCATTTTGATGTATTTCTACGTGTAGAAAGAAACTAGCCCAAGAACCACTATTTAGAAATCTAAGCAAGAGTGAGCTTCTCTTGTTTTCTTCAGCTATGTTCCTAAATAACAGACTGCCGCATTTAGGAGTCACATTCTTTACTTAGTAGTTTGAATTATAAGATTCACAGTATATCAAAAGGTGATAATCACACACTACTGTACTAATACTATCTCACTCCCCAGACACACATACACACTGCAAATCTATTCAGTGAAGAACGGACACAGATCTAATGGTGAGTGGATCCTAGCTATAGTTAAACCCCTCAGCAATAAAAGATGTAAAGGAACAGTTCTGTGCAGACCACCAGTAACTCTCAGTAGCTCAGGTTTCTTGAGGGCAGAAACTGTCCATTGATTTTGGGTCCTCAGTACCCAGCACAGAACATGAAACACCGCAGGTATTCAGGATCATCTACCACATGAAAGAAAAGCCAGACAGCCATCCATACCACCATGAACTGTCCAAAAACTATGCATTGTAAGAGGGAAAGTGATTCCAAAACAGTCCCTGCCACTTCCTTTGAAAAATTCAAAAGAAGGTATGCCAATGCCAATTGTTAATGATGTCATTCTTTAAAAAAAAAAAAAAAAAAAAAAAGCTCCAGTCTTAACACCTTCTTGGTAGAAGGTTCCAGTCAACTCAGTTCTGACTACTGTATCCAATAAAAGTTTTGTTCTTGTCTTAGGACTTGTTCATTTCCTGGAATGTCCCTTCTCAGGGTATGTACTGCTTCCTTCAGACTGACAATGTTTGATATTAAGAGGAGGGGAAAAAAAAGGAATCAACACAGGTTGGTTTCATGATGAGTTTTTGGTGGAGCCACCCTTTATTTGGGCTTCAAAAAATTGTTTTGGTCTATTTTTTTCTCTCTCAAAATGCATCATAGTCTACAGTCTTATTCCCCCTCCCTCACACAAATATCCCTTCAGGAATTATTTTCCCCCCCAAAAAAATCTTCACTGATTCCCTTCTCATTCGGATTTTCATCCAAGATCTGTCACCTGCCCACATATTTCTGTTATACCATTATCCAATATCATTGTCCACTAAAGAAGCTGCATAAAAGTGACCTGGGAAAAAAGGGGCCGCCACTGACCCTAGTTCCTGGAGGTGAGATGTGGTAGTTTTATTCATCGTGGTATTTCCAGCACTTCCCAAGTGGTAGTGTCATGGTGGCTGCTCAGTGTTTTATGCCTGAATGTATCCTTCTTCATGTGTAACAGTGTGAGTTTTGAGGTGAAAGAGTTTAACAGGATGTGTTAGGTATAACATACACATTTAAAAGTGACTGACCAATGAATGAATCACACAACTTCTAGGGCACTAGTACTTGTAGATATTTTTAATCAAACTTCCATGTTTTACAAATGAAGTCTAATAACCAATTAATTAGTTTTGTACACTTATTCCTGGAATTAGGATCCAGTCCTAAATTTGCAGATTCTCAGCAGAAATTTTCCTTTAGTAGACTGTGACATTTATGAAAAAAATGACTGAGTGAATTAATCCTATTAAAATACTACTATATTGAACAGTCATTATTATAGATATTTAGAAGTGAGATTCTTTTTCATTTAAATCAAACAAAACTTGCTACCAATTGTTTTTGGCTGTTATTTTGTTTTATAGATTCTTTGCAGTATGTACAATGAACTCATAGTTGAAAACAAACTTTTAAAATAGAAGTTTAAAAATGCTATGTTCAAAATACTGTAACTTAATCATCAATGATGTTAACCATTAATAGGCCTCTGCTTAGTCAGCATTTTTAAATATTCCAGTGTTCTGTACATTGGGGAAGGGTGTAGTTACCATCATATGATACCATTTATCAATATTTTAAAGAGTAGTTCCATCCTAAAATCTCAAAGACATTAAACAGGTGTGTCATAAATACTGTAGTGGGTATTTGCCTTTCTCTCTCTCCACCAACAGTGACTGCAAGACAATCTCTCCCCAGCTTGTATATTACCTGTTACTAGAAAAAAGCATAGGCTGCCTCTCTCTGGAACCTTTCATTCGCATCACTCCTAAATCACCTTGAAGAAATTGGTAATTAGGTTTCTAGAGACAACTGGCCTAAATGGATGCTGAACCAAATGGTTTTAAATGGCTGCTTATTAACCTTTTGTTAAAACAACAAATAAGAGAAAACACAAGACTGATTCTCAGCTTGAGTGGAAGGAGATAAAGGTCAGGGTTATATGTTTCTAGTAGATTTGATTTTCTGTAGAACTATGGAACAACCTAGTTTAATTTTACCTTGATCACAATTACTAATTGTAATGAATTTTAAATCAAAGCTAAAGGTTTTTAAAAATCTTTCTTATAAACTTGAATTTCCCCTAAGTATTTTCAAGGACTTTATTTGATATAGAACCTAGAAATATGAATGCTTTAGAAAACGTTGAAAATGTTAACCTAAACTCTCGATGTGGCCTAAAGCAAAGATGGTAACAGTACCCAGCTGCCTCTCTCTGAGCTTCTGCGTATCATTAGCCCAAACCTAACACTTCGGAGGCAGAACAAACACTGACCTCATTTCTCTTACTACATAAAAATATGCTTTCCAAGCTTACTGTACCTGACCCTCAACAAAATCCTTATGGTTTCTGGTAGTGTTTTCCATTCTGTAACAGATGCTTCCTTTCATATTTCCAAAGGACTGCTCCAAACAAAAGCATCTGTCTTAGGCCACACAGGTGCAACCCTCTGACAGCACTTGCTCGAAAGGACTTGCAGACCTCTCATTTCTTCGATGCTTCCTCTCTGTGCCTTAGAACATCTGGAAGAAAAGCTACATTAGTGCCATCAGCAGCAGCAAGACCAATAACTGAGGAAAGTCAGCCTTAACTAATGTTCCCCTACTGTTCCAGATGGGCAGTTACACTACAGGCTCCTTGAAATAAAGTCAAAAGCCCTGTGGTCTTCTGCGGCTGAGGGGCAGAGAACGCATGTCCTTGTGTAACTGCTCACTTAGAAAAGCTCTCTTTTGCTTTAAGGTGGAACATCTCTGAGAAGTCCCATAAAAACTAAAAAATTAAAAAGAGCCTTCTAATTATCACTCATCTCATTGCCCTCCCCCTCTGCAACTGGGGTATCTGCAGTCTCCTTCATCTCGTAGTGATTTATTTTCAAAGGATGAAAATTAAAAAAGAATCACACCTTGCAATTTGGCTTGTTCATTCTTTTTTATTGTTTATCTAAGCTGAGCAGTCACAGAATATCCTTGAGAGAAAAGACTTTAAAACTTCCAATACTTAAAATATTCCTTGAAAAGAAAGATGTTATGCATCCTTTACATCAAAGTTTTATTTTTATTTACATAAGATATTAATTTGCAAAAGCACAATGAATTAGAAATACTATAAAATCCACACTTGTAATTGAGTTTATTAAACATTGAATTTATTAAATTCAGTATGAAAATTGATGCAGAGGTATTTTCTCCTATACAACAAAAGTTCCAGATTTAAGAGAGTGAAATATATTTCCGGTTTTATCATGATTTTTTAAAAAGGCTGCATTCATCATTATTTAGGGGAAAGAGACTAGGCAGTTCACTCCTTTGTATGTTTTCCATTCCTAGACTGCTTAAAAATCATCAATTTCAAGAATTAAAGGAAGGCTATCTCCCCAAATGAGATTTGGTTATAAATTCTACATTCCGTTCTTCCCTAGCCAACAAAATCCAGTGAGTACAAAGAAAACAGACCAAGGACATTGTTAAACTGAACATGTAAAACACCCCTCTACTTCTCTTACCTCCACACCACGACTTTTATATGGATCCAGGTTGTTAAACTTGCTCATATGATTAAAGGGGGAAAGAAGTCTCATATTAAAAAGCTGTCATTTAAAAAAATTCCCCCAGGAGACTAATGATATTTTATCCTAAAGATGCTTCTTCAACTAAAAGATCTTCTATAAAATATATGGAGAAACAGGAATAAAATAAAATAAAATTGGCTTGGTGATAAAGGCTCTAGAAGCAAGGGCACACCCAAAATGATTTGTTAAAATGGTGTTGTGCATGTGCTTAAGGGTGTGCTGAAGCTTCATGCGGCATAAATCATAGGTTAGAGCAAGTTAACCACAGGGACTGAAAGGAAAGGTTTTTAGCAAGTGGCTCTGTCAAGCCCTGGATAATCTCACAGGTCACTAGGAGCTGCCATTATAGGATAAGGAGTCCCAGCAGCAAACCTTGGTCTCTCAATCACACATCCCTTGTATTTCCTACTTTACACATTAGGTGTGCAAATGAACTCAGACAGTTTTCTACTTAAGTAAAATAAACTTGCATGCAACACACAATTTCCTGCAGCATTCATAAGGACTTCTTTACAACCTTTGGTACATCCAGCACTCACACCGCATACAGCCTAAATCTTGGTCTGCACAACACTCTCAGTACAATTATTTGAAACTTTTATTACATTTATCTGTACCAATGCATAAAAGTAGGCCAAAAAAGTAAAAATATGTAAAGCCACAGGTTGCATAACCCAGATACCCCATGCCCTACCCAGATACCCCTGCGTTTGGATAAAGCTTTTCTGAATGGAAAAAAAAAAAAGTTTCTCTGGTCTTCCAGAGAAGCAACTCTAAGAGGCTGAAGCCGTAGCAGAAAGGGGAAATGCGGCCATAGTATTAAATACTCACACTGGGGGAAAGAAAATGAACAGAACAGAGCCCAAGTGTCTCCAGCAAAGATTGAGAACCTCTCCTTGTGAGCCATGAACTAGAAATGTAAAACATGTCTCAAACAAAACAAAACAAAAACCTTATTTCCTAACCTCTTAGGACGTGAAGTACTCAAATGATCTTGGAACTATTGGAGGCTTGAACTCAGAGCAAGAGAACAGTATTGGAAAGGAACAGGTAACAAACACACATATTACCCAAGGTCACACTTCCATGACACACCCAGCCACACCCAGGAGTAGGCTTTAACAATCATCTAGGTGTTTCTTAATCCAAAGAAAGTGATACATCCAGATTAATGGTTGCATAGTCTTAACTAAATTTATACAATATTTTAAATACTTTTGTGCATGTAACAAAACTTGTTATTACAGCTGAATAGGTAAAGAGTGTCTTTCTTTCCCCATGGAGATGCTGAATAAAGTGAATGTTATGCAAACTGCATCTTGACTGCACTGTCATATGATTTCAGGTATGAAATTTTCAGAAAGGATTTGGATTTGGAAGCATTTTGGTTTTTCAGAATAGGGATATTCAGCTTATACTCAAATGTGCACATTTTGAAGGCAGGTAACACCAATGATCACAGCACACTCGATTCTGTTCTGTGTCCCTCACTTTCACTAAAGTGTGGGGTTTTGGATGGGACACATGTAGACAAGTGGTGGGGAGAGGAAATGCATATAGATGGAAAAGGTAAGGAGGACTTGATCAAAGAGGAAAGGAGTGATGAGGAGGAAGTGATTTGGTTCAAGCTTGAATTTCACCCCTGAGTAAAATGGAAGCAGAGAAAGTGGCTTATCAGTGCCTAATGAGATATCCAGCACCGGAAGGGAAATCCTTTAAGAGTCCAGTTTTCATTACAGATCTTATCTGTAAACACAGCAAAAGCAACCTAGAAAGTCTAAAAGATAATTACTAATTAGAACCTTTTAATAACCCCATAAGGAACACAGGGGAGAAGTGTGAGATTGTGAAAACAGAGCAGTCAAGTCCGAAGGATAATTACCAGAAGGACATGCATCCAATGCACTGCAGTGTGGACTGAGTAGGAATGTAGCTACAAACTTCAAGCTACTTTATGTACAAATGGGAAATAAAATGTCTGTATATAAGGGAAATAAAATTTGCTATGCACCACAATCCTCAGAGGAGTGGTTAGGAATATTAGGTGAAAATTAAAACATTAATATTGTAGTTTTTAGTCAATAACAATCTATTTGGTTTAATTACAAAATATATTTCAGAGAAGTATTTGAATGTCAGGGGGACAAATTCTGCACTTTTCCATCTCAGAATAACTTTTTTCTGCTGTCATTTCAGAATATTCAAAAATGCATGTGATCCCTGATATATTCTCTTTCAGCAGCTCTTCTCCAGCTATCTGAGCTTCACATACAACATGTCAGTCTGTGGCACAGCAAATTATTAGAAAAGAAAAAAATTAGCATTTGCCTGAGGAAGGCTCCGTGGAACTACAGTCTTTACAGCAGGAGGAGATGTCACATTGTGTGTGTCGCTGCTGCAGCAGAGACCTGTCTACTCTCCTGGGATCCCCATGGCTGCCAAGGAGTTAGGGCTACAAAACTTCACAGCATGCATGACTGTATCATATTAAATAGTGAGACTTTTTTATATATGAACTGGGATTAGTAACAGTAAATGGTAATTCATTATGCTTTAATAACATGGTATCTGCAATAATACAAACATTCTGAAACTCTTAAAACAGATGTGCTCAAAAACTAAACCATAAAACAAATAAACTACCACCTACTGTTAAAGAGTAGTTTAAATATTTCAAAAGCAACAACTTAATAAAGATTAAGCAATCTAATAAGCTTTCCCTTTTCTTTAACAAAAAAAGCTTTCAAGAGTCAGTCAGAGCGAATGAGAAAGAAAAAACACCACTGCACTAAAGTGTGCTGGGTAAAGTATGGTAATAAATACATTTAAGGAAGGAAGACTTTTGTAATAATAAAAAAATTTTGTTTTCTTACCACTGCCTGCCCGTAAGGCACATTCTTAAGTCGACTTTCATGGCTGTGGCCATTTGTCAAAACTTGCTTCATCATTTATACTCTCCGAGTTCTTTTCCTTTAGTTCAATGTTGTGATGGAATCAATACAAATCTGCTCTCAAAATATCTGTCTCTGACCTGTGTTTGTTTTAAGCTGTATCATTCATAATGGTGATGGATTGGTAATGCTATTCCTCTTTGTCTGCACAAAGCACCATGGCATAAAAAGCACATATATTTTATGCCCAAGGTCAGGAGAAAATTAATGGATAAAGAGCCTGATAAAATGGAGTTCAAGCTGAATGAGTTGAGTGCACTCTACAGGGGACAGACCAGGCAGGTAGTATGAAGTCCATTATATTTAAACACTCCTGAAGCATTTCAGAAGTGAAATCATTTCCACAGGCTAACACATGAAAGTGCCAAGCTCTCACATGCCTGCTGCAGAGGGCCCACAGGTACTGGCAGAGTGCTCCAGCTCACAAATTCCCATGGCATTTTCCATTTATCAATTTTTACCTGGAGCAATAAACCCATTTGGTGTTTATCACTAGAGTTGAACAGTTAAGCTTTCTTGTCATTAGTAAACTTCTCTTTTAAGGTTTTCCTACTAATGCTATCTCTACCATTCTCTCTAACCGCACCTCGTGAATATTTAAGAGTGTGAGATCTCGCTGGAGATGCATGGTTAGCTGATATATAGCTTGATAGTTAAAAATCACAGTTTACTTTCCATACCATTCAGCCTTAGGCATCTAAATGGCAGCAGACTAAGCATAAACTGTTACAAAGTACAAAACTAAAAGGAAACAAATATGGTAACCAAGATTTCTAAAATCTGAAATTCAGGATGCCATCAAAATCATCTATGAAGGCTTAGCTCATAGTGAGAAGTGTAAATATACAAAAATAAGCTTTTTGGATAATTAAGCAACTCAAAAAAAAAATCAATGCATTTCTTCCCAAACATTGCTGAGAATAGAGGTACTATTCTATTACTGGAAGATAAAAGCTAAGCAAAGACATTAAAATTTCTTCCTAAAACCTAAATTTTAGATTTAAAGAAACAATCACTTGATGGACAAGGAAAGACTTTTGTTTGCTTTATTTTCAGGGTAAACCACTGTAACAACTGTGATTTGTCCCTTTCATAAGCCCTTGGATTGTGAAACCCTAACGTTTCTAGAGGCTGTGGAAATTGTCCATTAGCTGTAAGGGCATGCTATGACAAAAATCAATCCACATGAAGACAAAACTCATCCAGCGCTTCAAAAGAGAAAAAGCCCTAGTGACAGTTCTGGTCATGGTTTCTTTCCAGCTGATAACGTGGCAAAGGAAGAATAAAATTAGGAAAGAACTAACATTGGTAGGACCAAAAATAAACAATCATTATATTGAGATTAAAAATAAAATTTGTCAAATATAAATTTGACACTTAAAAGCAAAGTACTTTTTTCACGTAATGTATAAACAGGTATAGGTAACAATTCAAAAGGGCATTTATTAAGTTTCATAGGCAAACTCTGAATGTCAGTAAAAGCAGATTGAACCCTTGAGCTTACCACAAATTAGGTGTAGATTTGACCAACAATATTCACCTTTATGCTTTGATTTATTTATTTGTAAAATTAAAGGTGAGAAGGTAGTCATTAAGCAATCATCTACCCAACAGACAAAACCAAACTCTCCAAACTCTTTTAAGTTACTCAATATGAAATGCCCCCTGTATACAATTTGAGGATAAAGGCATTTGCCTTATAATAGGACTATAGAGACAAGACTTTCTGCTGAGTCTACAGGATTTTATGCACCTAAAATGACTTCAGGGTAACTCTTCATTTAGTAAAAAAAAGCAATAAAAAGAAATGTGTAAGGGTCATAAGAATATTTTTAAATGGCAGTAGAAGGTTGAAATGAAGAGTGATAGTCTGAAGCTTAAAAAAGTTTAATTAAACATCACAAAATATTTCATGAATACAACTGGGCCCTAGAATATCTGATCAGAGGAGTATTTGAACCATCTTCATTGGTATCATTCAAAATTACACTAGATTAAAATTGAGTAGGAAGTCTAGAGATCTTTTTAAAATTGTAAGTCTTTCCCCATTGAAAGAACATATAACATTTCCAATACGTATTTTTCATTTTTCATATTTTCCACACTTTCTATTTTAATTATTATACTTGTTGGTATGTTTCTATTTTCACATATCAAAGCACTTCCAAAGGTTCAACAAAATTTTATTATCGCGATATTTTGAAAGCCTGTTACTATTCAAAGTTTAGATAAATTATAAATTATTATTCAATTGAGAACATTCAGATCAATTATAATTTATTTCCTTTCCAATAATTTCTATGCTAAATATTTTTCCCCTGGATCTTTGGACTGTGTTTTGAACTAAAACTTCCAGGACTAAAATGGCAAGTAAAACATGAACATTTCCTGTCTTTTTGTATGTACTGCTACTTCTAAGGGCATAGAGATGAAAGAACGGATGAAAGAATTGCTATTTTAACAATCTCCAATAATTTGAATTAAAAAATTAACTATGAAAACATAAATAAATACTAGGTTAATGTTAAAATATATTTGCAATTATACAGCAATACTTCAATAACTTGCATTTCTTTCATCACAAGGACAAGATTTGTTTCTCATGAGCTGGTTTATTCAAGGCTTAATTTATGGGTGTGCAACTGTACAGTGACACTCTATCTCCATCTTTACAAAATTAAGAATTTCCGAATAAGAGGCTCCCATATTTTAATTCTGGGGTGTGGCTCAATTATACAGAAAAAAGTCCTTGATTATTATTTGTTTTGTTTTGTTTTGTTTGTGCTCCTGCTGTTACCACTCTTAAGAGTTTTTGATAATAGGTTAAAATATGTTCCAAATATTCCAGAGGCATGCACAAAATTTTGTCACTGTTTTGTGAACACAGAGAAAGTTTTGGTACTACTAAAGTTACATGTAGTTATTTTCAGTGTATGTTTGATCTGTTTATCCAAGAAATGAAATAGTAGGCAAACAGTCTACATGTAATCTAGAAACAACATATAATTTCAACAAAATGAACAGTGATTCAAGTCCTGGAATGTTAGAAACACATCACACTGAGTTATCGCACATGGAGCTAAAGATGAACTTCACTCTGGATCCACGGCAGCTGGACCAATGTGCATATGAAACCTGGCTTATAGCTAGACTGAAACAATGTTCCCTCAATTCCAAATGGATAAAACCATACTTCTGACTATTAAGTATGTCTGTAACTTTCACAACCCTCTCCGTTTCACTTTATCTACAGAACATGAAAGTGAAAAAAATCATCTCTTTCCTTAAAACAAAGTTAATTTGTACCACATCTAAGTAAAAAGCATACTATAAATGCTTGTGAAACACTATTAATTCAGTATTTGTATTCATTTGAACATTTAATAACTACTATTCAAAATTATGATTATTAATGAGACTGGTATTTACTTTTTTTACATTTTAATTCTACTACATTTTGGAATTCATTGGAAGAAAACAATTTTTAATGAATATTTTAATTTCTATTAGGGCCAAGTATGGTAACAGTAATTTCTCACCCTCATCTTTTTTTGATTTTTGACAGAAATGTTACTTCTAGAGTGTTTTCCCTTACCCTGCAATATAGTACAACTGCATTGGTTACTTTTCTCTTGTTGCTGGACAAAGTAAACAAAATAGTAGTTGCACCTTGAAACTATCAAAATTATATTCAACTATTAAAAATTGACAACAAGGTTCAATCTATATGCTTTATAGAATTTTCTATTGAGAAGACTGTTGTATGTCAATAAATGTACCTACCATTCAGTATGCATTAGGATGTCACCTACTACTTACTATAGATACAAAAATGGCATCTTTTAATAGAATTATTTAAACATTTTAATTCATGATGACAATATTTAGAAGGCCCTAAATAAAGAATAATGAATTAAATACCCAAAAGGAATTAAACATTAAATTGTCCAGTAAAACATTATAATCTCAGCAGTTTTAGAACACATAGGGAACATTCCATTTTATTAGGCATTTTATATAACAAGATGAAAGTTAGTACCTGAAAGAAGAAATATTTTCCTTGAACTTTTCAGATATTATGTTATTACTTTTAGTTTAAAAGGCACAATTTCCTGTGGGTTCTTTCCTTTTTTGTCCAACTAGTGAAATAAATATCTGTGTCCAGCCAGACTTTTATTCTTCACCCAGAGCTCAATGAATTGCTCAGTTAATTGACAATCTCACTTAAATGACCCACCACCAACTCCCAAGTAAATTTATAAATGAAGTAATATGTTCAGATTTGTAAGTGGTTACAAAATAAAAATAAATTTAAAAGAGCACATACCCAAGAAGAGTTTCCACTAATTAGAAGATGAGTATTGTATAAGTAGAAAAATAAAAGCAAATAAATTTAAAAGACTAACATGGTGATCTTTTAAAGTGTTGCAAAGAGATCACACTCCTTTAGAGGGCAGGCAGAACTGGCTCTTTTCTCTGGTGATAGCTATTCAGTAGGTCAGACTTCAAACAGGTAGGAGTTTGCTGGCCTTGACTTTATCAGGATGTACTTTTAAAAACTGATGGTTCTATGTCTCATTAACCAAGGATAAGTTTTCCCTGAAGGTAACTCAGCAGTGTATCTATCAGAATGAGAACAAGATTATAAACAGTTTTCATGGATATTACTGGAAGATTCACTCCAGGTCTCCCCACAATACCAGAGTCCAAGGATGTTCATGTCCCTTATGTGAAATAGTATTTGTCTCACTCTATATACATATTCCCATATACAATAATTTATAATTTTCTAACAATAGCTAATACAATGTAAATGCTGTTTAAACAGCTGTCACTGTATATACATTTTCAAAATAACAACAAGAAATACATTTACCTTTTGGGTACAGACATACCCCCCCCAAAAGTACCCTTGATTAGATCTATGAATGTAGTATATACAGATACAGGGGACCTGCTGCATTTACATATTTCTGATGGTAACTAATTCAGTCAGTTTTTGGAACAGAGACACTCCAGGTTTGAAATACTCTTGCACTCTCTCCTCACTTTATAACCCATTAGCCCAATTTTCACAGAAAATATGTAATTCAAGGAACACAGAAAATGCCTTAAATATGACAGTTCAGAGTTGTCAGTGTACACATTCACATTTACTAGTAAGCAATTTTTGTTTATTACACTTCCCCTCTGGTCTTCAAGAAAAATTAGAAAAAATAAGCAACTATTTGCTGGACTGTTGTCTCTGAAAAAGGAGGAGAGGGGTCTTGCAAGCAATGATGGGTGTACAAATCTGCAAATTTTTCCTTAAAATGTCAGAAAAAGGGAGAGAAGTCAAGATGGCCAACCAGTGAGCAACAAAATACAAAGCTTCCTGGGAGAAACAACTCATGCCAGAATAAAATACCCTGGAGAGACCCAGACAGAGTGAAATGGATCCTCTTGACACAGAAGAAATTAAAACATAAAAAAGCTCGTCAAATACGTCGGGACTACAACTGAAACAGCTAAAAATTACGGGACACAGCGTTTTCATTCGGGGTGACCCGCCAAGTTTGCACTGGCCTGAATTTGTGCCAGCTTGAATCCTCCCCAGCCAGCAGAGCCACCCAAACTGGTTCCAGCAACCACTCACAGGAAAGCACAGCAGTGCTGAAGTCAGGGGTTGGTGAGCTCAACAGAGAGTGGAGCCGGCGAAGGGACCTTCATTAATCCATGGTCAGTGCTGGGAATAAGATCCCCCACACAGGAAGGGTGCAACCAAATAGGCGACATGATGGAATTGGGCAGGAGGAGCCTGAACTGGGAGTGACAGTGACTTCAGTTGGTTGCTCCCTCCCCAGAGCAGATTCTTGGGATTTGCTTGGACTGGGCCGTGCCCCTGGCTGGGACCCAATGAGCTGTCCCAAATCGATTCCCTGCACCTAGCATGCACTAACCCAGTGAAGGCCCCTGAAGTTTGGCTGGCCCGGTAGGGAGGGGTAGGCAGGAGAGGGTGGAGGTCCCTCGCCAGCGTGATTCAGAGGAACCTTGGCCAACAGGGAAGGGGGCTGGGACCTGTATTGTAACCTATGTGGAGGAAGACAGGGCCATGACAGGAGAGATAGGCAGGAGGAGGCCCCCGAGAGCCCTGATCCAGGAGAGGGAAAAACAAGGGAGACTGAGGGCCACAAACATGCAACATCAGACATGGCTTCAATGGACATTAAGAGATATCTTCGGGACCTTGTTAGACAAGCTCAAAACTGAAATATTAAATCAGGTAAAGCAAGATATGAGTAGAGAAATAAAAGAAATGCTCTCAGGAAGCATCTCTCAGGAAGATACAGATGGAAGAAGGGAGGAATACAAAAAAAAAGAAAGAAACATTAGATAAAGAATATAAAGAAAATATAGAATACATGAAGCAGATTCAAAGAGATTACCAGGAAATTAGAAACTCCATTGAAAGCTGGCAAAATGCCTTAAAAGAAACTAAGGATAGACTATCAAAACTTGAAGTTTGCAATTTGTGATCATGAAAGGAAAGATATCTTAAAATTAATAAGGAAAAAGGCAGTAATAATACAAAGGCTAGAAGATGACTAAAGAATCTACAATTTAAGAATAAGAAATGTGAACAAAGAAGCAGGAATGCATACAGGTGAATCACAAAGGCTATTCACGGAAATAATTAAGGAAAAATTCCCAAGCATGGGAAAAGAAAATGACATTTGGTTATATGAGGCATACTGAACTCCAGCCACCTACACCCAAAACAGAGCTATACCCAGACATATAATAATCAAGATACCAGAAATTCAATATAAAAACAGAATATTAAAAGAAACAGATTACCTATAAAGGTAAGCCCATCAGAATCACGGCTGACTTCTCCACACAGACCATCAGATCAAGAAGAGCTTGGAGCAAAGTATTCCAAGCCCTGAAAGAAAATAACCTGCAGCCCAGATTGATTTACCCTGCAAAACTGTCACTAGAAATTAATGGAGAAACAAGATGCTTCCATGACAAAGAGGAACTGGGGGAGTTTGTGACCACCAATCCAACCCTACAGAGAATACTGAAGGACATTCATCCAAGAGAGAGAAAAAAAATACCAGGACTTTAGGAACAGTGGCAGAGAGGCCTCAGTGAGTGGGGCGGGCAGTAGAATGAAGGAGAAAACTAGACAAACAGGAAGAAAAATAACAGCAGAAATGAGGCAAAGAAGGATAACTAGAATCTCTAACATAGATGGCCTTGATCTACTATATTGTTAATAGTGCCCCAGGATTTAAAACCCACATTACCCACACTACTCTGCTTAGATGTATTATATTGTTCCAGTCATTCTACCTGTATTAGATTTGAGGGCACAGACAGTAATCTCAAAAAAAAAAAAAACAGGATATAGTATGGTAATCATCCTCAATTTCCTATTAACTTAATCTAAAGCTCTATAAAATCTACACTGTTTTACCATGACTGATCGTAATCGAACCTGGTTTGTTGGATAGCTGTTTTGTATTGATAGATTTTATTCAAAGCTCTTATGATTGATAGTATCAAGTCTGACAGTATAGGCAACTGCACTTAAGATGACAAGATTCATTAGAATATCCACTATGGTTTGATTATTACCTGCCTTTGAAGTTTTATACTGTCTACAATGTTTTATTTTTACTAATATTGGTATGTACTGCTATATTCAATTATACTACTATATTCAATTATGCCTGATAGACAATTCTATTGAAGATAATAAGAAACAACTCAGTAATCATTGTAGATCACCTTGTACTGTGGTTTTATATGACTTTTCGCTTTCATGTTTTTATACGAATTTTGTTTTGTTTTGTCTTGCTAAGTTTTGTTTTTCCTTCTAATACAGAAAGGATAGAAATACATGTAGAGATTCATGCATGCGTAGCTGTTTACACTCTCATTGTTTGACTATCTACTTTGTATGCTTTAATTTTGTAACTCGAACAACTATTTCTAAGAGGACAATATGTAATTTATCAACTAGTGATTTCTCATTATCTTTTTTTTTTTTTGAAATTCTGCATTATCTCTAGCCTTTACATGCTTTTGTTTCTCTTTAAATAAAAAAAAATTTAAAAAGTAAAAGGAGGAACAGAGAGTGCTATAAAGGATATAACTGCATTTATGTTTAAGTGTGTAGGATTGATAACCATGTTGCTAAGTTGTTATTGGATCATTGAACTTCTTTGCCGCCTCACTGTTTGAATGTCCACTCTATATGCTTTAATTTTGTAACTTGAACAACTCTGTCTAAGAAGACAATATGTAATTTATCAACTAGTGATTTCTTACTGTCTTTTTTTTCTGAAATTCTGTATTGTTTCTACCCTTTTTTCTGTTTTGCTTTTTTCCTCTTTAAATAAAATTTAAAAAAAAGAAAAAAAATGTCAGAAAAACAAGAAAGCTCACCTTTTGTTCCAAAACAATGCAAAAACAGTAAAAGTAATTGCTTAGTTTTTTTCAAAATTGCTTTCAGTTACAAAAACAAATGGGAAATCATTGCAACAAATGTTGTGACTCCAAGTTGTAACTGCTTTAACTGAAATGTATCATGGATGTTCCAAGCACTGAGCATCGCACTGGGTACTAAGGAGTTTCTTACAATCCTGGGTTCAGGTTCACTCTGTTAAAGGAGAGATGTATCATAGCGACTGCAGCAAAAGTAATTCAGGTCAGTTTACATTCACAAATGAGATTTCCTAACAGCCTTTAAATCCCCACATGTTGTAATGGATGATATTTAGTATGCATGTAGCTTGGGAAAGGATAATGTTTGTACCGACTGTTTATTTATCCTTATAATGCCAGATTCTGAAGTGTTGGAAGATTACTGAAAGCATTTTTCCTTTCCTCTTAAATATTAATGTGCACACTTTACAACCAATTGTTATCTCCTAATACATGCAGCAATTCTTGATTCTATCATATTTAGAAAACATGTCAATATCTGTAATAACTAGAAACATATGATACTGAGTTTTATTATAGTGCCATTTCCAGCTTATTGAAATAATTCTGCATTTGAGGCAGACTTCCAAGATAGAACTAAGGATTTTTACTGATATTTGTTGTAACAAATGATGTTTGCTTTATGATTATGATTTGCATTTTTATGAACAATCCATCATAGTTTATGTATTTTCCAATGTGTTCTGAAATTTCTGGTTTTAGTTTTATTTTAAAGTCAAAATAAAATTTTGATATGTTAAAGCGATAAAAATTAGGGTTATGTGCAGTTCTAGCATATATTTTTGTCAGGTATGGAGAACAAGGCTAAAAGAGCAACAAAATAATCAATAATGGCATAAAGTGGTACTAATCACTAACTGCTTCTGGGAGGCACAACAAGTGCCAAAAATAATGTGTGCCAAATTATTATACCTGGAAAGGGTAACAAGTCACAAGGCAAATGACACACACAAGTTCTCTGAGTATGAGGAAAATCCCAAATCCCAGGACTGACTTTTCACATCAAAATGTTTCCAGTATCAAAGATGAATTGCAAGAACAGTCAAGTCCTTCAAGTCCTAGACTGTTATTTCCTTTTAAAAGCCTCCCCTAGTTCTTAAATCATTTGAGATCTCCTGCCGCTGTTCTGGAAGCATCTTTAATATCCCTTTGTTATTCTACTCATCCTAAACTGTAATGTCATAGAAGACTATCCCAGAGCAGCAGCATCAACATCACCTGAGAATATACTAAAAATTGTAATTCTCAGTTGCATCTCAGACCTCATGAGCCAAATTCCAGGGATGGGACCTGATAATCTGTGTTTCAACAATTTTCCAGGTCATGTTGACATACACTCAGATTCTCAAGATCTGAGAATCCCTATTCTACTGAAATCATGTGCTTACATAATCAGTCTCTACAGATAATTAAAAGTATCTTCATCATTTTAATCTTTTCTTTCTTCTTAATTTGTAATGCAAGTTTGTCAGATACATGAGTAAAAAAAGTGGTAATTAAATTTTGAATTTTATACTTGGGACTTCATATAAATTCTTAACACAAAACCATGATTGCAAACCATGGTGCACACTTAAATTTTTTTTAAAAAATTATTAAAGTAAAAGCCCTATTTATGTTAATCCTCCTCAAAATATTTTCCCTTGCTTAGAACATTCACATAGCACTGTTCGTGGAGGTTTTGGAAGAAGTTCTGGAAGCCCTCTTTTTTGTCTTTAGTTATGCCTTCTTGGCTCCTTTGATATCTTGACTATTTAGATTTTGGGAAAGAGCCACAAGTCACATGGCTCCAGATCTAGGGCTTAAGCTGGCCATTCCACTGGACAGCACTTAGGAGAAACATTCACAGTATTGCATACTCAGTGAGAGAGCTGATACATGTACATTACATATCTCACACCTCTTTGCTTCCTCTTTCTCACCTCTCCCCACCATGCCTTTTTTGATCCCAGTGTCACTTACAAAAGATTTGTTTCCCCATATTCCATTTTCTTGTACTTGCTCTTTGATTTATATTGGTGTTTTTCATATAAGATAAAGTATGCAACATTTAAGATTGTGTGTCTAATCTTTTTGATTTAACACTGTGGTCTCCAAGTGTATCCATTTTCCTAAAAATGACTCAAAACTATCCTTCTTTACACCATAATAGTAACCCACTGTATAAACATACCACATTTTCTTAATCTGTTCATCTACTGTGCTGACACCTTTTGAAGACACAACACAGCACTTGCAGAACTGTTTCAGAACATGGAAAGGACATGGGGTAGGTGTGTTCAGGGTTAGGGGGAGTATTTTGGGAGGGATTAACGTAAATGCGCCTCTTACTTTGATAACACTTCAGGGACAAATCACATATTTTGATCACATCTTGAACACAGGATACCCAATATCCAAAGATGATCATGTTAAGCAATGTTTATATGACACATTGCCAGGAGTTTTCAGATGACCGATATTGATCATGAAAAATGAGTAGGATCACAAGAAAATTCATAAAATTTTGGTATGAACCAAGGATCACTTGTAAATTTTTATTATGAAACAGCCAAAGACACTGTTGATCATACAGAGCTCGACCAGCAACCACTACGTATAGTCTGCACTGAATATGATTCTTTGTTATTAGAACTTTATTACTTACAGTGATATGAAAAGCTATAATTATGATTAATTATATGAGTAACAAATTCATTGGTTGCAAGTACTTCAAATAAAAACTCAAAATTTCTGCAGGCTGTACGCACAGCCACCGTTCAACCTACTGTTTAAGAGACTGCCATTTATCAGCCAGCTACAATGCAGACATGGGAAAGCGGCCATACTATGCCACAGCAATGTCTGTCATAATCTGCCCATGCTACAATACTCAGACATGAATTTCTAGACAGCAAAGTCCTTGAAAGAGGATTGGAGGCACTGTGTATTGCGTTTTAATTACCCATCTTCAAATGTCATTTCAGTAACTATGCAAGCAGTAACTGTAATAAAATATCACCTTGAACAGAATCTCTTGTAATTCTTCCCTGCTAAAATTTTGAGTACAAGGACAGGAGTTAGACTTCCAGCTCAAATGTTGTTATGTGTAGATATTCGGCCACTAATTGCATTTTACAAATTTATTAAACTGCATTTAAAAATATTTCAGAATTGCTTCAGGATAAAGATGATAGGTCCTTCACCTGTGACTGTTCACTCCTTCTACATCATCAACATTTATTGATTACTTGCTCCTGCCAAACATCTTATTAATTCTAGCAAATAAAAAGCAAGAACCATGGTCCATGCCATAAAAGAACCACATTCTAAAGGATCAAAAGGAAAATATATAGTAGCAGCCTAAAATACTTAAGTGGCATATAAGGCGTTTTTGTACAGTATTATCAGATCAAAGCAGTCTATTGACCAGCTTAGCTAAAGGAACTGGGAAAGTCTTCAGTTAGAATGTGGCAGATGAAACGGGTTTAGTAGGAGGCAAAAACAGAGACAGGAAGTTAAGCAAAAGAAACACACATGAGGACATATATGTTGGGAGGAATGTGAGACATTCCATGAGAATAGATCCACAGTGCTCAAAATGAGAAGACAGACTGGTGAGCGGAAAGGGAGTCCAGCGCTTAAATGACAGCACTTGCTCTTTTTTTCCACTGGCAATTCAAATCAGAGGTATAAAATGGAACAGAAACATGCCTAAATTTCCCTCTTGTGTTGTAGCCATGAGTGTCATCAGTTCTCATGGGAATTATGACAGGTTTTGAAAGTCATTTCATAAATCAGCATCAAAAACTTATCATAAAGACTAAGTATATTCCACAACAACAAATGTGTTCTGAAAAGTCAGGCATTAAGGCAGATTATATGAAATTGAACCTATGTCTATGATAAAACTTATCAGTAGTTGTAGACATAAGAAGAAATATAAGAAGACATAAGAAGAAACTAACTTGTCTTTCAGAAAAATAACTTAGAGCACACAATATTAAAGGAAGCACTGGAGATGAGATAACTGATAAACCAAGTCAGATTCAAAATGATGCATGACTTAAACACAGAAGCTACAACAATAAAGTGGCCTACAAAATGACAACACAATCTAAATTAACAGACCTAAAAAGTGGAATGATTTTAGCAATTAAATTTCTTTTGGGCAGTACTGACCCAAGATAGTTTTTTCAATTTTAAATATATGCATATATAATTCCACCGGTGGCAGTCCCTGGTAGCTTTCTTATTCTTGCAAGTGAAAACTGCAGCTCAGTCTAGATAAGAAGCTACAGAATGATTTGAACCACACAATTAGGGGGTGTCTTTGACAGGTTAATAATAGTTTTAAACTTCATATGCCTATTATGACAACCTTTTAATCTTTTATAGGCAGTGAGCTATGATTTGCAAAGTTGTCTACTTATGAAAAATAGTTCACTGGTCATGGATCCCTGGCTAACATAACACAAATGCGTGGCAGCTGGACATGTGTGCATATGTGTATTTGTATGTCTGAATATTAGTTTTATGAATGGTAAATCTAATTTCCCTTTAGCAATACAAAACTCATGTTCTTTTAGTGATCCTGCCAAACAGGAAGCTAAATATGGTAGATAGTATACTCTCTGACACCCTTATTCCCAGTAAGTTTGGAGAACAATGAAAAAATAAATTGCTGGTTGCTTAATGGCTAATGTTAATTTTGAATTGAAGGTTAGAATGTGTATATGTTCATATTTATCCTCCCAACATGCTACAAAAAATACATTAACTCAACTAATCAGTGGTACTGGTAGCTGTTGTATGAGTCACCTCTAGGATGGCTGTTACGTAGAAGCAGGATAAAGATGTTAAGTACAAGCACTTGCAAGTGAGGGGTATGGATAACGTTCAAAAAATTGTAAAAGAATTTTTAAAAATATAGTCAATCTTGCATATTATTAAGTTATAAAATAACTCAGTAAATCTAAAGAAAACAGAACGTACTGGTAGGCAAAGAAAAAATGAGTGAAATACAAAAAGAAAGCAATGACAGAAAACATCTTCAAAACTAAAATCTCACTGTCTGGATAGAATTATTGAATCCCCAAGCTTCTGATATATATGACTAAGAAAAAAAAGGAATAGGAATAAACATCATGGAAAATTTTAAAAATTCAAAAAGCTACAGCTAATCTACAAATTAAACATTACTAGAGAAAACAGGACAAAGCTTGTGTCCCAAAATTTCAAAAAATGATTATGTCACTATTTTTTTTTTTTTTAATCGGGACTCAAACTCAGGACCTTGTACTTGCCAGGCAGGCACTGTGCCATTGAGTGATGTTCTCAGTACTTTTTGAAAAATAAAATTATTTAAAGTGATAAAGATCTCCTTAAATGATCAGAATAAAGAAATGAGAAAAAGGTTCAAAAACAATTATGGAAATCTGCTATGTGACAGAGGCAGCATATCAAATACAGAGAGAAAGGACAACTAGCCCCCCCCCAAAAAAAGTGTTGGGATAACCATGTAGATACTTAGTAAAACCCAATTAGACAATTAGTGCATATCAAAGAGAAAACAAACAAATTCAGATGAATAAAAGGAAAAAAAAAGAGAAAATAAGTCTGCTGAACAGATTAATGAATGATTTCTCAAACAACACAAAGAGCAAATAATCATATAGACTCATATTTGACTATGCTAAAGTCAAAAGTTAGTGTTCTGGTAAAAAACACAATGAGTAAGATATATAGTCTCAGACTAGAGTTTTCAGTGCATGTAATTTATATGTAAAGAGTCAACATATTCTATACATAGTGTAAACAAGGATACAATAGGGGAAAACAGATATTAACTGACAATTTTTAGAGGATGACACACAATGATTAAACATACAATATTTAGCATCCCTAGGAACCAGAAAAATAAACATACTATTTCACCTCCAAAATATTGGCAAAATTAAAGGATAAAACTATTAAATTTTGGCAAGAATATGCAGAAAAGATAAATTTTACACACTGCTGGTAGAAATATAAATTGAGACAACCACTAGAGACAAATTTAGCAATACCTAGGACAGATGAAGGTTTTCCCTTTTTTTCCCCCTGTATTTTGCTCTTCAATTTGACAATCTGAATTTAAGGGAAATCCCTGGAGAATTTCTATCTTATATAAGAGACATGTATGAGAATATCAGTCAAAGCACTGCAATTAAGAAAAATTCAAAGCTATCTAGAAGGTCAGTAACTTAGAAAGCAGGTTAATAAACTATGGTTTACTAATTCAAATGAATACTTAAATCAACAAAAATAAATCAATGACCTGGATTATAGGCTTAAACATGCATACTTCTTTTTTTTTTTAATTTAAAGTTGAGCAATAAAACTAAACTGCAGAATTTTTACCATTGGAGTAATTATGTTGCTAATTCATGCAAAGTTGGAAACATGCAAATTTATATCTTTTTTTTTTTTTTTTTGTATTGAGGATTGAATTCACGACCTCACACTTGCCAGGCAGGTGCTGTGCTGCTGAGCTATATCCCAGGGTTTCTATGCTGTTATTTCTCCTGTCTAGATGTGCCCCAAAGCCTCTAGAGTCGGGGGGGGGGGGCGCTTTTCAGAGGTCCCTGGATTTGGAGTGTGTCATACTGAGAGTAAGTGTGTATGATTGTTAAATCACTCCACTGACTAGTTTGGCATAGTCCTGGGTGTGAATAACGGGACACATCTCCCCCCACCCAGCCCAGTGCTCCCCAACCAAGAGTCTGTTACCTGGACAAAATATAAGGGACAGACAGAGGGATGTTTCTTTGTTGCTTTGCTTCCTTCCGCCTGTTTCTTCTCTGCAATGCACCTCTGCCATGCCACCTTGCCTTGGAGCCAGTCAAATAACACTGAATCCTCTATGAACTGCACAATAAACCTTTCCTACTTTAACTCTGGATGTCAAGTATTTTGTCTCAGCAACAAAAAAAGACAGTTATGTGCTAATTAAGGTATATGTATATGATAAGTTTGTTAACATATGACAAATTCAAAATGCTTCTGTCTTCCAGGGAGAAAGTGAAAGAACAATGAAGAAAAGGACAGAATGACAATAGCGTCGTTTGCTTTTGTTAAATCTGAAATACGTACAGCAAAGTATTAAGATTCAGTATGTGCTTGTCCATTGTATTTTGTTTTCCCCAATTCATTTTGTATTTGTAAACAAAATTTCATTTACTAATATCTTCATGAAATATAATTTCTACACATAATTAGAGGATAATTTAAGCACTTCTGCAGTTTTATCAATGAGAAAAGAAATTTGTCTCAACAAATGAAAGCTCTCTTTGGTTAATTTTGTTACCAAGCCCTAGACAGTTTGGGCAGGAAAGCTGTATCAATCCTAGACTTTGACAGCATACGCATGGACTACACATTAACACTGACAGTACTTGATTCTCATTTGTCTTCAGTACATTTTTAAAAACAATTAGATGTTTTCAACAATTAAACTTTTACTTACCATGCCATTCTTCAAAAATGTGATATTTGGTATTTGCCAAAAATAAGTTTGCCTTTTTTTATTGCTTTTCTATCATTCATGCAAACATACTTTTCCACATATTTAACTGACTCTGCATCATTTACCTTACACTCAAAAAATTTAAGGAATCTGCTTCTAGCATTTGTTAATAAACTGTGCACAAGTGTAACAAATATCACATTTTCTTCTTTTAAAATAAGGGAAATATTTTAGTAATCTGGGGTTCAAATGAATATAAAAAGGTGTTATAACAGTAATCTTAAACTATGAAATTCAATTAGTCAATTCTAGGTTACTAAATTTTTTAAGAAAACTAAACGTAAAGAATAGATAGCCTATCTTAGGTTTGACTTCATGAAAACAAGGAATTTTTGAACTTCATGGTAAATAAACTTCATTCTCCCAAGTCAGTTTCTTGCTGCCTTCACTGTGCTAAGGTTTAATGACCTAATTATGTCAACAGTATTTGTTACTTTATTTATTTGTTTGTTTTTTTAAGATGCTTAGAGAAGATTTTTCCCCAATGTCAGACATGAATGCCCAGGCTTGAAGATAAGTTATGTTCTACAAGGATGTTTAACGATTGTTGGGATTTAATTAGAGTCTTACTAACGGTCATATGCATTTGTCAGACCAAACACCCTAAAACACCACACTTTATATATTTAGATAGGACAAGTTTTCTAGTGTATTTAAGTGTTCTGGTGAAAAAAAAAAAAGAAAAAAAAACATTTTTCTCCATTTTCAGAGTCATTTTCATGACTGTTACATAAAAATTAGCACTGCATTAATAAAAAACATGCAATGTGCCAGTCATTTCTTATTCCTTTCCCTTTACCATTTCATAATACCTTTGTTACAGGCAGCTGAGTTAATTAGAAATATGAGAGGCAGTCAGACAGAGCTGAGCCCTCAAAGGAGCCAGAGCAGAAGTTCAGATACCTTGCAACCGTGGAAGAGACAATCACCTCCTGCCATGGGCCAGATCTCAAGACAAAAGGCAAAGCAAATACAACCACATCCTAAGGATGCACAGTCCAAATAGTTCTGTCACCCTGAGGAAGTCAGGAATCAGCATCCCACCTCCCTACAGGAAGAGTTACTGCTGTGTAGCATGCCTGCTTACTAAGTGACTCACTCCACCATTTGTTCCTAATATAATCAATTTTACCTGAGCAATTAATCTTATTGGTTGACAACAGTTATGTCCCACCTTATGCTCACCTTGGGAGTTCCCAATTTTCCCTACCTCGGACCCAACTAACCTCATGATTTTACTCTATAAAAGTCCCTAGAAAAGAGAGTCTTTGGCAATCCACTTAGGACCCGTTCTGTCTCTCTCATAGAGAAACCTTCTTTCAATAAAATATTCCACTCTAAACCTCCATTGTTCCTGAAATTCCTTCTTCAATTTTACAGGACACGAACTCATACTGGACATACAGTAGGTCAGGAGTTTCATTCCCCTGTGTCACTTTCATCAGTCTGTGCAGCAGGCATGTCCTCACCATGCAGATCAGAGATACTATAGATGTGGACATCACCTAAGTGTCCCTTATCCTCTCTCTGCTATGACTTTTCCATCAGTGAAATTGGTTAAAATTTTATTATAGCCAATTAAATACACAAATAAGTTGTGGTATAACACTAGCAAGCATTACTTTTAATTTAATTCATAATGCTCTGTGGGTTGCAAGGTAAGACTGCAGAAATAGCATCCTTTCTTCATTGGTAATTCTCCTCCACCCACATGTCCTTCCATTTCACTACAGAACACACTATAATCACTATGTACTGCCCACTTAATACTAGAGTCTAGATTGCCATCAAAGACAGTGTCAAAGCAAAGCAAAAGAACTTAAAATGGAATAACCACCCGGCCTGCTAAGAATTCAAAAAGAGAGAGAGAAAGAGAGAGAGACCCCCCAAGAGAAAGCATCAGTTTTAAAAATACTGTATTTTTTGGTTTATTTCATTTTCTTCTTGATTATAAATACTTGATGCATGTCAAATGTGTAAATATACATGAAAAATCTCACACTACAAACATATATTACATCCAAATATACAACATATAAATAATGTATAATCTCATATAATACTTGCACAATCTCATAATTTTTTAGTTTTCACTTTTTACTAGTAAAATTTTCCATTACATAATGTTTTCATTTCTTTTTGTGAGTTGTCACATGTATATAACATATCTCAATTTGGTTTTTTTATTCCATTTTCCATTTGCCCCTCTCTATTCCTTGATTCCCTTCCCATATGAGAAAAAAAATTACATTTCTCTTCTATTATGTATCATTTATCGTGCTATTTATATTTGGCTTTTTCATATAAAATAAACCATGTGTTATTTAAATTTGTAATCTGATTTGTTTCATTTAATATTAAGATCTCAAGGTGCATCCATTTTCCCACAAACGACTCAAATATATCCTTCTTTATAGCATAGTAGCACTTCATTAAGTAAATTATCACATTTTCTTTATCTATTCATCTGTTAATGGGCATATAAGTTTCTTCCAAGATTTAGTTGTTATGAATTATGCTGTTAAAAACATGGGTGTACATGTATCAATGTAATACAATGTCTAACTCTTTTGCAAGGAGAACTAGAAGGAAATTGAAGATCTGGATCAAATGGAATTTGTAGTTTCAGATTTTTGAGGAATCTCCATATGGATTTCTATAGTGGTTGCACCAATTTACATTTCTACCAACAATAGAGAAGAGTTTTCCAAAGCCTCAACAACATTTGTTGTTATTTGATTTCCAGATTATAGCTGTTCTTGCTAGAGTAAGATGGAATCTCAGTGTTGTTTCAATTTGCATCTCTGTCATTGTCAGTGATGTTGAACATTCTTTCATGTATTTATTGCCCATTTATACTTCTTAAGTGTCTATTCATTATTTGCCCATTTTTTATTGGGTCTTTATTGGGGGGTATCTTTTTTTTAACTTTTTAAAAATTCTAGATATTAATCCTCTGTCTGAGGAATAGTTAGCAAAATTTTCCCCCATTCTGTAGGTTGTCTCTCTATTGAGTTCTTTCCCTTTCTGTGCACAAGGCTGATAATTTGGTGTGATCCCACTTGTTGATTTATGGCACTGTATCTTCCCTCCTTGGAGATCCACTCAGAAAGTCCTTGTCTGAACTTTTGTCCTCAAAGGTTTCATTTATTTTTGTGGAAACAATAAACAAAATCAATAAATCCTTAGCCAATTTTATCAAAAAAGGAAAGAAAAGACATATATTAATGCAGTTAGAAATGAAAAAAGTGAAATCGCAACACACTGCCAAAATGCAGATTATTAGCAGCTACTTCACAGACCTATATACCAATAAATTGAAGAATTCAGAAAAAAATACATTCAAAGATATATACGAGTTACCAAAACTGAACCAAGATTTTAAAACCCTGAGTAATTCAGTAACAAGCAATTAAATTGAAAGTAGTAATTAAAAAAATTACCAACCAAAAAATCCCAGGTCCTGATGGATTCTCTGCTAAATTGGAATGTGATCTAATAACATGAAACTAAATGTAAAACAGTACTATCAAAGTTATTTCTGGAAGCTATCATTATCCTGATTCCCAAACTAGACAAAGATCCAACTAAAAAAGAGAATTACAAGCCTATCTCATTAATGAATATAGACACAAAAATCCTCAATTAGATACTGGCATATAGAATGCAACAAATCATGAGAAGGATCATACATTTGATCAAGTAGGCTTCATCCCAGGGATACAAGTACAGTTCAACATATGCAAATGAATAAATGTAATGCATCATAAACAAAAGCAAGGAGAAAAGCACATGATCATCTCAACAGATATAGAAAAGTCTTTGACAAAATCCAACATCCATTCATAATTTAAAAATAAAAATCCCTGAAAAGAACAGGTATACCTTATCTCAAGCTGATAAAAACCATTTATGACAAACCTGAGAGCATCTTGTTATAGCAGGAAAAATTGAAAACTTTCCCTCTAAAATCTAGAACAAGATAAAGATATCTACCATCACTATTTCTGTTCAACACAGTCCTTGAAACATTACCCAAAGCAATCAGGTAAGAAAAAGAAATAACAGAATGTATAGAATGGAAGACGTTACACTACCATTATTTGCATAGAGGGCTCAAAAAACATCAGCAAAAGACTCAATTAATAAAAAAGATAGGCAATGTAATGGGATATAAAACCAACACAGATACCAATAATGAACTCACTGAGAAAGAAATTAGAAAAACAATATCTACAATGGCATCAAGAAAAATGCAATACTTAGAAATACCCTAACCAAAGAAGCAAATGATTTCTATAAAGAAACTTACATTACTTTAGAAAGAAAAAAAAAAAGACTGAAGAAGATATCAGAAAAATTAAATATATCTCATTTTCCTGGCTACTCAAAATGGGCATACTTCCGAAACTGACATACAGATGAAACCCTTGAATGCCTAACAATGCATTACTGGAACACACATAGCAAAGGAGCATAATAAAATGTGTTTTCCTTAATTTTTTCTTTGACTTTTTTTTTTAGGTACTATATATGAATTTCATGCAAAAATTTTAAAAATTTAAATTTACAGCCCAAATAGGTTAATGCAATTCCAATCAAAATATCAACAGCATTTTTCACAGAACTGGAGAAAACGATCATAAAATATGGATAAAACCAGAAGAGACCCAAAACAGCAAAAGCAATCCTTGGAAAACAAGAGAAGATCAGGGACATCACAACCCTGGAGGTGAATTTATATTGCAAAGTTACAGTGATAAAAACAGCAAGGCACTGGTGCAAAAAGAGATGTGCAGATTAACGGAGCAGAACAGAGGACAGAGAAACAATCCAAGCCATTTTTCACTTTTAGTCCAATGGGGCACAGAGGTCAATAGCCTCTTTGCTAAATGGAGTCAGGAAAACAATATAGCCACAAGATAATTGGCTATTCACATGCTGAAGACTGACACCAGACCCACCTATGTTATCACAGACTGTACTAAATATCAGACTGTATCAAGGATCCAACTATTTAACCAGAAACAATCTACTAATGTGACTTGTCATACAGCTGTTTGGTTGGATAAATTAAGATGAGAGTTATAACTTTCAGCCCCATTCACTACAAACAATCCACACCATACTGTGGGAGTGGGGGGCAATGTCTACGGCTTCATTTTCTACTGGTTAGTATACATTTTGCCAACCGTACTTCTGGACTCAATATATACTCAACTTTTTATACTAATAAAAGATTTTAAAGTACTAAATATAAAAATAAAAAAAACACAGACTAATATCAAAGAAACAATAATATATTGTTCAAACTTCTCATTTAACCAATAAAGATATTAAAGCCCAAAATATTAAGAAACAATGGTTATACTTTATTTCAGATTGATGATTAATATATTTTTTAAAAGTCTGCACAGGCAGCAGCTATAACAACAGGACAGCATTTTAAAGTCCTTTAGATCTTCGTGTTTTGTTGCTTAGGTTTTCAGAATTCTGTTTACTTCTAAGTAGTACAAAAATCAGCAGACTTTATAGGAATGAAACTTTCTGTCATCATTGTTCTAATTTTACTGACCTCTTCCCAATACTTCAAGAAGACAGTGAATTTATGTTGGCCATTGCCACTATTGTACCTATAAATACTTGTGAAATTTATAAATATTAAGAATAATTTCATCTAAACAATCAAAATACAGCCATTCTATTATAATATTCTTTAAAATTTCCTAATCATGTAAAATGTAATAGAAATTGAAATGAAGAGGAAAAATCAATTTAAGTTTAATAGACTAAAAGTTTTCCTACATCCCAAAAGGAAAATAAAAGTATACTTAAGTTTCAAATACCTTGACCTCAAACATCCTAGAAAACTGTACATGTGCTTTACAGTCAAGTAACCAAGAAATCTGAAACATGTGTTGTAAGAAAAGAACCAACCACTTACTAGGAAGGCACAAAACTTAAATAAAGATCCATGACTATAAATCTCCATTGTGGCATATAATTTTATTCACTATGTTTCTATTGATTAGATGAAACCCATAAATCCTTAAAGATGTGCCAGATCCTTGAAACAATTAAATCACTGGAATGAAGCCATAAGTAATAGCTCATTTCATCCTGGGCAGGGTCAAAAGCCTTCAAAAACCCACCAGAGATTGGGCTGTTCTCCCTAGAATTCATATGGCCCCCCAGTGACAATTTTAGGTAAACCTGATCTTTGTCTATGTGGCATAATTGTCTTTCATTTAAGGATTTTCTTGAACTCTGTGGCTTCCACTCCTGAGAGTGAAAGCTAGCAAAGATAGGCTAATTTGCATTCTGAAATTTCATTCTGTATTTTTATTTTCCTTTGGAGGGTTCTTGTTACAGAAGAGCTTCATTAACTCAATTAGGCATGATGTAGTGGGCCCATACAAATGAGGCTAGCCACAGTATCTTTAGAATGGACAAAAATAAGAAGCCAGCTGTACTCTTTATATTTTGAAGAAAATCTTACCAGCTGACATTTCTTTGTGTCACAGTAATATTAAGCTCACACCAACTGCAATAACCAAATACGTGTTTGGAACCCGGGTATCCAACACTGTAAGATATATGAAAGGTCCACCAGCGGAAAAGGGGAATCAGCTGGTATGTTTCACTACACACTCTTTTATAGCACTAAATTTCTTTGGTTTATCAAGGAAGTCTTGATCCTTTGACAAAAGCATATTAACACATCAATTTATAAACAATTACTGCTGTAGCTCCGATTCCATATACAATACATTTGATAGAACCAGGTGAATCAGAATACACCGAGGAGGATGGGTGTATAAATTTAAATTAAATTTTCTTCCTATAACTTACATACCAGCGTCAAAACAAACAGCAACAACAACAAAACCCACTAGATTCTACCTAACTTGTGACCTTAGGAAGTATTGATTTTTTTCTGTTACTTTATCAACAAGGAGAAATAGTGAAAAATCTTCATCTTAATTAAGAGGAGTCTTAATTAATTCAACTATTCAAAGAATCATCTGGGTAATCTTGGTAACTTGCTAAAATTAATTCTTGGTTTTAGGAGACTTTGCCTAGAACTTCTATGTTTATGAGTTATTTTTACTCAGTTGCATTAAAGTAAAATACAGTGATTGTGAAAGCTTTACAGATTCTTACTGGGTTGTTGGCCACTTAAACTATCAAAAAAACATGAAAACTAGATGGAAAATCCTGCATGGCATATATGTACAGTAAGTCCCAGCCTATGAATGAGTTCCATTCTGGGAGGATGTTAGTAAATCAGGTTCACTTGTAATCTGACAACATGAATCTTATGTACTACACCTGTGAATCTCCTACAGTACACTGTGAAAGTTCACCACTCAAATGTTCATAAGTCAGGGACTTGTATATGAAATCAACATTACTCAAAAGAATTTTTAATGCAAGACAATATTTGAGAAAAAAACTTTTACCTGCATTTACTTAGTTAACCTTTACACTGTGAGGGAGAGCTATGGTAAATAAATCAACCAAAGCACTAGCAAAACAAATGCTTTCAAGAAGTTAAACATATGTCTTCTGTCTTTGGGATAAGAACAATCTTTGATAAACACTATGACTCATATCTCACACAGTAATGTATAAAACAGTAAAATAACCTACATATTGACTAATAAACTACGCCAATAAAGCATAACTGCTGTTACTCTCTGACTTGCTTCTTTGTTACGAGCATATTCTCAAGAAAGTGAAGACATGGAAGAAAAAAAAAATATATAAAAGCCCTGCAACCTAATTCCAATGATCTGAATTAAGAATGTTGAAAATAAGATGGTACTTAGAGTACAGCTTCACTGCCACCAGAAGCTATTTGTGACTTAAAAGCTAGAACAGGGAGTTCAGAACACCATCCAATTTCTGTAGATGACAGTGAGTTCCCAGCAGGAGTTGTTCCTCTCCAGAAACCTGCCTTGGATAGCATCCTGGTACTTGGATGCCTTGCCAAGTCTGCCACCTCAGAAATCAACAAAGTAACACTTCCCTTTGAATGAGAAACTTGACACATTCCTCTGATTCCTGAACTGTGCCCACACAACCTGTTACAACATTTTGTAGACTGCATTGGACATTGTTGAAGCCTTATGGTGACCAACTGAAATTTCAAATTCACATTTATAAACTTGAGAATTGTCATTTGAGACATTTCCTGGAAGGGAATCATGTTGGAAACAACAGAAATTCTTTGCTTTCATGTGGTCAACTGGTTGCTGCTAATGAAAGATTATTGTTGTTATCAGCACTGATTTTTGTGAGCCGAATACAGTCATGCTGAAGAGTATACAGACTGCGTACACTTCCAGAGAGCTAAAATTGATTTCATTATGGCTGGTAATAGAAACCAGTTGGTCACCGTGTGAGACAGATATAACCTTCCTTAAGTTTGGCTGAAAAATAGTTTAAGAAAGAAAAATTCTTACTATAACAAGAGGTTTGCAGGGGTGATAAAAATGTGACATTATAAGGATAAGGATGACTTATTCTGGGCTAGCTTGTTACACTTTCAGAGGCATTTTTTCAAGAGAATACATGTACAGTTATGTGCTATATTCTAAAATACAAATGTACAACACACTTAATCAGATCATGGATAGTAAGTTGTAGCCAACAACTTTTCATGTTTGTGTCTTTTCCATGTGTGCATGATAGGTTTACTAAGTCTGTTATCCTTCTTTGGAGAGGTTTCATTTTTCCACGTGAAGTCTGTGGCTCCTTACCACACCTCCCAAGCACAGGAAAGACACCTGGTTTAATGGCCAGCCCAGAAATGAAGTCAAGAGCGGTCTTCAACAAATAATTAGAAGAAAATATGAAAATGGTTCTTTGGTGTAGGAGCAAGTCACAAAGACATAAAGATTATGAATAAGAAAATATACTAGAGATGTGCACTGGAACTTGATAAGCTATAGACCAAATAGGACAATCCTTGAAGAAAAAAAATAAAGTAGCTAATCAGTTTCCTGGGTGATATAATTAGCAGTCACAAACTCGGTAATTTAAAATGATACTAAAAACGATTATCTTACAGTTTTGCAGGTCAGAATTCCCACGCTCTTCTCACTGGGTTGAAACAAAGGGTCAGGTGGGGTGCAGCCCTTTCTAAAGACTTTACTGGAGAAAATTTCTCTGCATTTTACAGCTTCTAGAAGCTCCCCTTTCTTGGCTTAAAGACTGCTATTAATCTTCAAAGACTGCAGGGGCCAGTTAGGTTTTCTCTCTTTGCAGAATTCTGATTCAAGCACTTCTGTATCCTGCTTAAAGCCTTTTGTGATTACACTGGCTTCATTTGGATGACTGAAACTAGAACCCTTAATTTCAAGGTCAGTTGATTAGCAACATTAGTTTCATCTGAAACTTTAATTACCCTATTGCTCACAAAGCAAGACACAGGTTCCAAAAATGAGGACCTAAGTATTCACGAGAAAGGTTAGGGGCAGTATTTGGTCTACCACAAGCATTTACAATAAAAATCGTAATTTGTTACTGCTCTGTGGAAGGAAGGTCAAAACTTCTTCAAAGAACTACGTCTCTGCTAATCTATAGTTGGAAGAGTTCGTTCAGCCTTATTTTGACTTCAGTGCCTTCTATATCCTCATCCATACCCTCATCCAAGGTGGTTTTTTTAATGGCAGGTCTGATTTAATCTTCAAAAGACAACTGCTTGATTGCAATCAAAATGAAATAGAATAATTTATGGAAAATAAAAGCAAAATGAGAAAGAATGTGAGAGGGTGAATTTCTTCCTGTGCTTTAATTAAAGATTATTTTAAGAATTTCAGAATACCAAATTCATGAGGATTTAGTCTAGTTGACTAAATTATCAAATTTGAGAGTAATGAAAAAGTTACTATCCCATGAGCCTTGAGAGGAAACTGAACTAAAAATAACAACCCCGTTTATATATCACAGAATTTTAGTTCAATTTCAGGATATCAAGAACTCAAATTGGAGCTCTGTATTTACTATGTAAACTTTCTGAACGTATAGTCTCAGTTTGAGGAGCAGATTGGGCATTAATAAAAATGAGTTTAAATTTGTCCTTCAAAATTTGGATTTGGCTCAAGAAGCACAAAAATCTGGTCGGGGAGAAATAAATTTCAAATAGCTACTTGTTGGTTTTACAGAATTACTTTAGTCAGGCCTTGTAATAGCATACCTTCATCAAATACCTTTTAAGGAAATTAACTGGGGTGACTTTAGCATGGAAATTCAAATTTTGAAAGACTTATGTGAAACAATTAAAAGAGATATTAATCATACACTCTCTGAGCCAAAGAAATTATACTGATATTTAACTCTTCCAAGCTAAATCTGATACTCTCCTCCTAGGCCATTCTTACAGTTAACTCATCAGAAATTTATTGAAGCTTAATGTTCACTCTCAAATTCAATCCACAAGCACCAAACCTAATCTTATCAAAGATGATACCCTTCTCCCATAAATTGACTAAACTAAAAAAAAACAAGCTAAACACTTTGCCCATGATACTGAACATGGTCCATGCAGTTTAGAAGGAAGGAGAGTGGACACTTAGGTAAATAACTGAATCACAGTGAATGATTTGAGATACTCCGAGAATGCACAGATCTACTTATTTGTGAAATACATTCCCCAAAATTGCCTATTCTTTAATGTTATTTTAGCCAACACCTGCTGGCTCTCCTAATTAAGATACTGATTGTCCTGATTTTGTGGTTCTTTATACTATATGATCAGCAGATATCTTGAACTCTTTCCTTTAGTCACTTGACAGAAGTTGAACTACCTGGGTTACTGAGCAGCCAATAATTGTATAATTTGATTTCTTGAAGCACATAAAGACTGCTATGCTTAAAGATCTTGGCTTATTTAATGCCCAAAAGAAAACAAGTAATTACGATATAATGTGCTGTGTTAATGAAGCCATTACATATACACAGCCAAGGTCGTCATAGATGACTCTATTGAGACAAGTCAAAGACGGGTGGTAACACTTGATTTGAACCTTGATACATGAGTACAAGTTTGGCACAGAGAATAAATAATATAAATGAATACAGAAAAAAAATGGAAGGCAAAAATCAGCTCAGTACATTTGTGAAGTTGAGGATGACTTTCTATGGCTGCTGTGAAACAACTGAGGAAAAAGCAAAAAACAAGCTATAACACCTACTAGAAAAGATGACAATCCATATTTATGGTCTCTCCAGATCATCTGGTTTTAATTTCTAAAGAACTGATGTGCAACACCAGGTATGCAGAGATGGTAAAAGTTCATACTCCATTTAGTGGAAATTTGCATACTGCGATTGTTTTCACTTTGAACTAAGAGGTAGTTTGCCCTGACTAGCAGTAAACATAATTATTCCAGCTTCTCAAAATGATATCAGTGGCTCTTTGTAAATTATTAATTGCTCAGAGTCTTGCAGAAGAAACACCTTACCAGTGTGGCATAAAGAGTATCAACCCTATGGTAGAAATGCCAGTTAAAGATTAGTTCTTACTGGTGTGAAACACTACTTTAACAGCCGATGAGGTCATATGCTTATGAAGAACAGCAGAGTTTGAGGAAAGAGCCATATAGTACTTTAGAATCAGCACACTTGTACCAACTATGAACATGACCACCACAGGGCACCGACAGCCTCCAGAGAAATAACCAGAGCTGGTGAAATGGATACCACTTGATTAGACAAAATATCCATCTTTGCTTGTTCAGCATTTCATTTGACTACTAATTTTCAAGAATCTGGCCCTTGAACTGAATTACTTTGTTTCTTCCTCTGCTCCAAAATATTTTCTCTTTTTTAGACCAAATCAAGACCAAATTAAAAAGGAAAAAATTCTCAGTTTTAAAATAGAAAACTTTTCAATAAATCTTAATCTCTCACCAAATAGGAAAGTCTCATTACAACTATAGTTGCTAACAATTCCTTAACTATTAAACATGATGCAAATATGCATCAGAACCCAACTCTACAATATAGGTACTGACCAGCACTCCATCCATGTTGAAAAACTCCCCTAAGCATTTAAAGCTATTATTATTATTATTGTATTGCAAGCACTATGGAATGTATTTTAATTCAACATGTGTGAAAAGATTGTGGACATTAGAGGTAAAGCAGGACAGAACACATAATATTGTTACTCGTAAAGTTTTAATTAAAAGAAAAACGAAAAAGAACGGAAGCTTCAGGCACATGTTACACTGTACAAAGTCAATCACAACTGAGCGAAACATAATAAATTTATGTTCAGAAAGATAGTACAGTCCTTAAGTGCCACAAAGGCTCATACTGGTTGGTGTAAAACAGTAGTATTAGTATGCTATTTAAATACTCATAATAAAATTTCCATCTGGTATCTTTCAAAAGTACAGAAAACACGATGCACACCTAGAATTTTCATGTATATGAAGGTACATGTGTCTGCATGTGTATCTGTGTGTGTAGTTCTGTATCTCATATATACAAAACCATACAACCCTATGTCTTGCAAAATCTTTAGCAACAGTTTACGGGACCATCATAAGTTTTTGTATTTAGAAAGTTTGGTATTACTTAGCACTTACCTAGAGTATAGTTCAAAGTTAATTCCATAAATACTTATTTTTAAAATGTTTCCTATGTTTAATGTACCAGCAGTCATGAAGATACACTTGTCTTCAAAAAGCATGTAACTTGATTTATAGGTAAAGAGTGACGTTAATTAATAGAAGTGTGTGGATTGTTAGAAAAATCTCCCTTTAAGGACAGAAGTTAAATGTGTACTCAGCGGGATGATCTATCTTAGTCACCTCAGAGGAAATTCCACGTTGTGTTAAGTCGTTGAAGATCACTACTAATGGCTTTGTGAGTCTACTGCAAGGATATTAGAGGCTAATCAAGGTATTTTTTAAACGCTCCAAATGGCCTACACACAAAAGTAGCAGAGATCCTAAACTTAATTTTTTTTCATAAAGGTTATACATTTTATTTGATAAAACTGCGTTATACTTTTAATAATTTAAGATAATGGGAGACTCATTAAACTTTATAAAATATAACAAAATAGTAACATTAAATAAAATGAATTTTTCTTATTATATTTATTCTACCAATTGTATATTTCAGTAGAGTTTATGGTCATAGTAATTAGAATTATCATCCCTAGCATAAAGGTAAAACTATTTAAAACACCTCTAGAGGAGCAGAAAAAGTGTAGAAAGTGAAAGACATAAAGCAAATTCAAATGTATCAATCAGCATTCTTTAGTAAAAACGTGCAGTTTAATTAAGTCATTATGATCAACTAAAAGGAAGGATTTAATATATATATAATATGAATTTACTTATAAAACACATTTAAACAAAATCTAGACTGCAAGTTCTAAAAATATACTACAATATTTTAAATTCCTATTTACACTAAACAGAGCAAATATAACAATAATAACTCATGGAGAAACAACTTCATACCTAAGAGACGGGAAAACCACGTAATTTTGTGAAGGTTTTAGTTTTTAAACAAAACGTGAGAAAGATCCAACCAAAAAAAGAGAACTACAGGCCAATCTCCCTAATGAACATACATGTAAACATTCTTTTTTGTTTTGTGTTGTCCTAGTAATTTGTTTTGTTTTTCCCTCTAATACAGAAAGGATAGGTATACATGTAGAGACTTATACATGTGTAGAACTTCTAAACAGTTTATGGGAATTGATTATGTAATGCATGATGAAATGAACAGCTACTTTGAAGAAAAAAAGACAATATGGTACCCAGTGCTGATTCCATAGTGTCATGCTGAGAAATCCAGCAATACTATTATTCTTTGTTCAGAGTGATTTTAGTCTGTTTTGTATTGTTTAATTTCAACATACATGAAGGTATGGACAGCTATTTTGAAGAGAAAGAGAGACATTATGGCAGCCATTGTTGATTTCCCTATTGTCTGGGTTTGAAGGCCTATAATGCCTTCATTACTCCGTTCTGATCAGTTTAATACAATTTTGTTTTGTATGAATTCATTGTGTGTGAAGATATGGACAACTATTTAGAAGAAAACAAGAGACATTATGGTAGCCAGTGATGATCTGTTGTCTTGCTCTGAAATCTGTGTCATTTACATTGTTTTCTTCTGATTGACTTTGTTCTGTTTTGTTATGTTTAGCTTTACCCTCTTTAAAATAAAATTTTAAATAAATAAATAAAATAAAGTGATTTGGTTGGACTCCATCTGACACATTTATTAAACAGTGTAAGCAATCTTTAGCTAAATATCTAACAAGATGTCATTCTAAAACCTCATGTTCCTATAGTACTGTGCTGTTAACCAGAACAGCTTGTGGAAGATTTATGGCTTCTATTAATTACACTAAAAATATGTTAGATTTGCTCAAAGAAATCAATTGTAACAGGGAAAAGCAAGTCTATTTTAAATTACAATCATACATTTAACATGACTCTCATTATCAGTTCTTTCTTTTCATTTAACCCCAAAGTAAAAGGCTAGCAGATTTTTTTATTTCCCTAGATTTAAGACTGAAAGAAGTGATTTTGATTAATACTTTATATGGCTTACAGGGATGTTATACAATGCCTCTGTTCTACATTACTTTAGGTTTTACTTATTTATTTACATTATTGTAATATGTGTATTTTTCCAGAAAGAGCTAGATATTTTTTGCATTTATAGAAACAATATTAACAATACAAGTTAAAAAAAAAAACACTGGGAGAAAAGAAAAAAGAGAAAACAAAAATAAGAAAAAATATAATTTACAAAATAACTGTACCAAAATACATACAAGTTTACATTTAGAACTGCATTTCAGATTTTGAACACTTTTGTTGGGCATTAAATCAATATCAATTTCATGCTCACTGATGTTCCCAAGCAACTCTGTTTATTTGTCTAGTATGGCCCTGGATACTGAACCCTAGTGATAGCTTATATTCCCAAAGCCTTATGTGGCTTGGCACAGCCACAGGATCTGAGTTTGGTAATGGCACTCAGATTATTCTTTTCACTCTTGATTAAGTTCTTGTGACAAATGTAATTGATTATTCTGCATATTTATTATTTAACAGAAAAAATACCCATTTTTAGTCCAACTCATTTAAAGACACAAGAATTATTCATTATGCATGAAATTACAAAAGCATTAATAACATTTTTTGCCATCTTTTAACATCTTTCATTTTGGTAATAAGTTTATTTGTGAGCCTTTTGTCCCCTTAATACTTAGACAATGGTTAAAATATACAATTATGCAGAGAAAAGCCTACAAGAAATGCACCAATAAGTTTACAGTGTTTATTACCTAGTCAAAGCATCAAGAATAATTTTCTTCTTTAGATGTGCCTAAATTCTCAAAATTTTCTCCAAAGAAGCTATCATGAATAATATAATTTGTATATTATAAATGCCATAATATTTTTTTAAAGAAAAATATATGTGATCAACCAACATGAAAGAACAGTCTGGCTATTAAAAATCTGGCTAAGGAAGGATCCTTCTATCAGATGATGCACTTTGACCCAAGTGATTCCTCTAAAACTAAATACATGGTCCAGTTGATCCTTCAGAGTACTCCCTCCACAGGGACAGGGAGGCGGCCTCTCACTGAAATAGTTCCTGTAAAGAAAACTAACCTTTCTGACCTCAAAGAAATGCTGTTTTCAGAGGATTTAAAATGCCTTGGTTATCAATCTATGAGCAGAGTCTGAATCATTAATCTCAAGTCCAGCCACTTCAAGACCTGGAGGCCAAGACAACAATACACAGTTGGGTATAGGGTTCTGGTCCTTTGATGCAAAAAGACACAAAAGCTGAACCTGAACTGAAAGGAAAACCAAAGCTTCTAAAGGGGCTGAGAAGGCCAAAAAGAATATAAGCGTAAATTACCTGTGAAACATTTTTATTTGCAAACCAATGCAATTAGTAAGACTGGAAAATTGATTAATTTCTTTGGGTTATTCTGTCCTCATTTCCAAACTAATAAATTCAAGAAACATCAAATGTACAGAACACAGAAGTTATTGAATTACTTACATTTTCTCAGCTCAGGAACTCTACAATGAAAGCTTTAACATTTAAATTTCATTTCAGCTGTGAATTAGTAATTAGTGTTCAAATAGGCAAATACAACATAATATACCATGTGGAACAAGCCATGATATGCATGACATATTTTAATATTAGTAAATGAAAAAGAGCCTTGTGATATATGTACCAAGGAAACACTAGTATTATGTTTATATTTTCCTGGACATTCATACTCAATTATTCCTCCATATAAAAGGATCATCTTAACTCCATGCAACTCAGCATGACTTGTACTGTGTACCTGTCCAAAAGAAACATTGCAAATTGGATTATTTCCCATACCTCATTAGTGGTTGTGGTGTTATTCTTTTTGATTAATGGTGCTTCAGTGAAGTAAATTCTTAACAGCACCGAACCGAAGTGATCAAATGCACATATTATCAGGGTTGAAAATGAGAACTTGTAAAATCTTTCTGATTAGGCAATCAGTTCAGGAATGTGTATCAATCATCTCTGCCAGACATTGTTCTAGGACTGTGAATCCAGAGATGAAAAGCATATAGATAGGCTTTTACTAGGTTGCAGTCTAGAAAAAGAATAAAATTAGAGGTACTGACAATGACAACACAACACAGCCCATTCAAGGACAAAGAAATGGAAAAGGCAGCCGAATTCCATTTCAACACTCAGACATGGACACTCAGCCATGGGCCACGAAACAGAGAACACAGCACAGCCAGAAATGGAGTATGATGGGAATTTCCCTCCATATATGAACACAGTGGCACCATATCCAGCAAATGGGTAAAAGGAAAGCCCTAAAGCCAGACACCTTCTGCAAAAATGTGCCTGGCATTCTCTTCTTTCAACTAAGTCAGTAGTTCTAAACAACTAACCTAGCAACAAGTTTTCATGATTGAGAGGCCCTATCAACATCTAATTGTAAAGACCCTGGAACCCACTGGCACACAGCTTCCTCACTGCCTAGGACTTTGCCTCATATCCACTGTCAGGACAGGTCCATGACAGTGGCTCTTTTTTGTAACTGTGTAGACAGCTGGAACAACATAGTTGAGGGGTGAGAAAGGCAGGAAAGCAATTCTTAAATTCAAAACATTCATTGAAAACATTTTAACAGATTAAAAATTGTTCTTTGAAAAAATATGGAGGATTTCAACCCTGGCTTTTGTTCTCTGCCTATGATTTTTTTCTCCTCATAGGATATAACCTTACTATTAAGCTCACCAGAATAAGTATAGCAGAGAGCATTCTTTTATAACAGGATAAACTCCTAGAATTTGTACAACATAACATTAAATTTTGTGTTCTCAAAAACACAATACAAATAAGTATGTTTTGTCTGATGTAAACACAAAAAGGACTCCTTTCAACCTCTCCTTGTAGTTTTCCCATGAGTTCAGACACTACAAAAAACTTTTAATAGAAAAGACTGTCAGTATGAATGAGCTCACTCGTATCAGTATTTTTCAAGAGCCAGCATCATACCCAAACTAAGTAAAATGAGTAATTACATACATAAATGAATACACATGCATGTGCATATATATGCATTTAAGTATACATAAAACAGCTATGTGCACTTTCTTCTATATCTGTAGCATAGCTTCAATTCCTTATCTACATTATGCTTCTGTATATACTCATCCAACACATTCCCCTTCAGTAAAAGCTACCACTCAATTACTGTTTCATAGATGGCTACTACTGGAAGATGAAGCGATTCCAACAACACTGCAGCAGAATACCGGTATAACAACTGCACCTGCTCAAATCAGTTTTGATCTTTCACAAAAAGGTTTTTAATTGCAAATAGTATTCTATTACCTGAATGCTGATTTGTATTCAGGAGAAGTATACTATAATCCTCACCAGAAACTAATAATGATTTTAATGAAATTGCATTGACTCCCGAGGTTTCACCGTTTATAAGTTGCTTAATTCAGTCTTAGTGAAATCATTCATTACTCTTTATAAACACCAGCAGGGGATCTTCGCACACAATTATTAGATTAAACTGGATTTATAGGTAGTTTTATTGTAATAGCAATAGAACAGAATAAAATCTTAAAAATCTACCTTTTCTTAAATATGACACGGTTCACAGCAAACTCTTGGTGTACACAGAAGGTGGTTCTGTGGTCCAGCACACGGCTTTTTTCTTGTCATTAGGTCCATGACTAGTTCATTTGAAAACTGGAACTCTCCCTTTTCACGTATTTATTTCCACACTTATTTGAATAAAAACAGAACCTTAGCACTCCAAGTCCTAGTTCCTAAATTAAATACTTCATTTATTTGACAAGATGCTTTCTATTGTAGTCACCATAGTTCAGCAAGCAATTAGATGATTAATTCCCTTAGAACATAAATCCAAGGGTTGCTATTACTTATAAAATTGACATAAAACACATGTCATAACTCATCTATTCATTAATATAATCAATCAAAAAATACGTATTTATTAGGAATATTTTAGGGGTTTAGAGGAAATAAAAGAGTATATGCTGCAAAACTTTCAAAATTCAGCGGAACTGAAATCACATTGCAATCCCTTAATATAAAAAGTGAAACCGATTAGAAGGGTTATACTAACAACATGTGCTTTGAAGTCTAAAGTATCAGGCATTAGAACGTCCTTTCCGTTAACCATACATCAATTTCCTACAAATGGTCCTGGACATGTATCTATTTTTACTACTGAGGGCATGTAAAGTTACACCCTCTGCTGAGCTTTCCTCATGTAGCTTCTAACATACCCATTTGGTAATAAATTTACAATCAAGCCAAGATGTGCTGTCTCTTAAGAGAAAGCACTCAAAAGTGAGTAAGACATGGTCTCTGCACCAGCTTTTCCCTCTAGAGAGTGAGTTAGGAATATGCATGAAATGAAACAAGTACTCCCAAGTGGAAATGAGGAAAGAGCCAGGCACCATAGTGACACACAGAGAAGGCCACTGGATTTCTGAAATAGCCAAGCCGGCCCCTACGAACTAGATCTTTTCCAGAGGAATAGCATATTTCCTAATAAGCACTCCTTCCTGAGGGAATCACAGGTATGGCAGGGAAGGAACAACTTGTGCTGAGGCAAAAATGTGGAAAAACAGCAGGATGCTTTGTAGGAATGGAAAGTTGAGTATCACTGAAGTCTGAAATGTGTTACATGAGACAAAGGCAGCCCATGAGGATTGGAGCAAGGGACCATGGCACACCATAGAATTTGAGCTTGATCTTACAGGAAATACAGAACAATCAAACGTTGGTACTAGGTGGACAGATGACTAATGACAGAAGAGCCTAATGACACAGAAGCCAGATAAGATGTCTTTCAAAGGCCCTAAAATAAATTAAAATAACCAGAGCTAAATCTACCAAAGACAGGAGGAAAAGAGAACTTTAAGACACATTTTTGAAATAAGTCACATAAAGTACTGCCTATTTAGTAAGAAGAAAGGAAATAAAATCAAGTAAACTTATGTATTTTCAGGCTTAAACTGGGTGTGTGATGATATCAGCAAGTGAAATGAAATTATAGAAAACAGAAGGGGAGAAAATCAAGTCAGTTCTTGACATGTTTAACCGGAGATTACTACAATGTATTTAGGACTAAATATTCAGTTTGCTTCTGGAAATTTGGCTCGTATCACAGGGGAAAAAAAATAAAAACAAGATTTCTATGACAAAAAGTGACATCACATATGAAGTGGGAAAAAAATACCACAGCACAGATCCCAACAGGGGCATCTAGAAGGACAGTCTAGGCAGGCGGAGCGTGGCAAGGAGACTATTCAGGAGAAATGGCGAGTGGATTGCTGGGTTCCAAACTTAATACTAACCCACCATCATTTGTGCTGTTATCCAAGTCACTCTATGGAACCTCTGGCCTATCGGGTATGATTACCCATGTTCCCAGTTTAAGTTGGAGAAATGAGCTATTCTTTTATCAGCTTCTTCAGCCAGAGAGCATTTCACTTACATAATGTGCTTCAGTGGACCTTAAAACAATGAAGTTGAAGGAATGCAGAGTGAGCAAATTTTGAAGTTTATTAGACTTGACATTTTAATATTTGTGTAAGCCGCAAGTGCTAAGCATAATTGGACTTAACTATTGGCTTACGTTTAAATGAGTTGTGAATTTAACTTCATTATCATAGTTTTGCCTGCTCCTTGAGCTCCTTTTCCTCAACAAGGGCAAAAAATTGAGTCCCCTTTTTTTGTACATGCACACCAGGGCATGCATACACACACACATAAAAAAAAAAATTGTTGAACTGACCTGAAATTATTAAGCCAAAGAATATAGATTTACCTATTTCACAAAAGGAAAGAATTCAAGCAATGATCAGTGATTTGAAGTCTAAAACCTAGGCTGCAATTTCAGATCTGCTAGTAATCCTGAGAATTTAAGCAAGTTACTAAGCCCTGGGATAATTCATTTTCCTCAAAAAGAGAGATGTCAATCAGTGAAGATTTTCAGGATGAAAAAAAGAATTCACTCAAATCACCTTGCCTCTGTTCACAATGTCATGTCCGCACTTGTCGGCTGTCTACAGCAATTAGACCATCATTTTCTGCTTCAACAAACTTTTACCAGTTGAAACCTGTATGCTCATCTTCAGGAATGTTGGCAACTTAAGTCTACTCTACGCACTGAGGTTGATCATCCTAGCTGGTACTGTATCCTAATAAAACTGGCTAGTACACAGTAAATAAGGGAGAGCCACAGCCCAAACAATTCCGTTTGGGGTGGAGAGGAGATGTTCAGAGCATAGTGTATCATCCTCATGAATCTCAGTTTCCCTTTTCCTTCCTTCCCTTTTATTTTATGGCTCTATAAGCATAAGAACAATGAATGGATCTGTATATGTGGACAAACTCTATGAATGTGTTTCTCCAGGAATCTCCCTGTGAAATGCATGGATATGAGAAGGAAGAACAGGATTTAGAAAATAAGAGAGAAGTGTCTAGTTGGAAATGCTGATACACACATTACACATGCACGAGTGCACAAACACACACACACACACAGAGGGGGAAAAACTGCTAACAAATCAGCATGATTCAGTAAAAATAGAATGTTAACGACAGTGGGAATCCAGAGAGAGAATATAACAATATATTCCTTTCATTTTATAGAAAAGGGAACAAAGGCAAGTAGAGGGAAAAATGCTTTAGCTGCAAACAGCATCTTACATGGGCCTCTCAACCTAACTGGTGAACAGATGTAAGGTGCATATAAGGACCAGAAATACAGATCATGGGAAGAATAAAGCGAGGTATGAGTTTTCAATTTCCAGGGAATAACTAACTCTTGGTGTACAGAATATGGTCCCAGATACCATTAATGCACCAAGCATTATTCTCCTATATGATACCTGATATCCTCAAATATATCTCTGTTCCTAAACAATTCTAATCTCTGCTACCTCAAAAAGCACACTGACTTTAATTTTATTATTTATGTTACTTTTTTACTCTATTTGAGTCATTTTACTGTCTCTATAATAAAGTATCTTACCTCTTATGTTGCCACATGTTAATCTTCAGGAACTTTGTTCAAAATAATTACAAAGCATATTATTTAGACTATGATTGAATCTGGATTTTAAAAATTTTGCCTTATACCTAACTTCCTTCACAGATCATAGATTTCCTATTAACTGGTTTGGGCATCTCTCGTTGTACAAAGGAGATATTAGTATTCCTGAGAAGGGAAACCCTTATTTGAAACCCTAGTTATAGATACAGTTAGGATTATCATAGAGTAATATTAATAAAATAAGTAGGATGTAGCCTTGGCTTATAATGTCATTTGGATGAAAAATAATCAACTCCTAGGAAAATTTGCTTATGAAATCAAACTTCACAAAAATGAGCAGAATAACCATTTAAATAGCATCAATAACTCCTCTTATCAATAGTGAGATGCATATCTATGATAAAATTAAAGCAGCACTAATAATATTAATGGATGTTACCATGTCATGGTGAATTTTATGAGCAACCACTACTATGTTGGTACCACATGTTTATGTGTTAAGTGTAATTCAATTTAATCTAACATGGGACGCTTCTGTCACACTTGGGCTGCAAATGCCAGTGATTATGTCAGTCTTTAACAAGGTAGTATATTTTAATCATATGAACCTGGACACTGCTTTCTCATTATATAATTCCACATATAGCTCCATACAGGATGCACACTTTCAGCACACAAAACTGTATAATGTGTCTATACAATAGCAAAGTGAAGAAGAGCTTATTGTTACTCTGTTAACCTGAGTAATTCAAAGAATTGAATAATTCAAGTCCCAAAGTGAAAGTCAGTGAATGATCTAATTTAGTGATATTAGGAATAAAAATTCACATGATGTAAATTATTAACAAAATACTTTCCTTATCACATAATAGGAATAGGGTAAGTTATCCCAACTGAAGAAACTGTCCAGGAGTAGTATGATGTATTTCCCAAACCAAAATGCCTCTTAGCATAGCATCCCCTGATGCATTTTAGAGTTCCCTCAACACCCAGAAGAGCACACACTCATCTACAGTGAGAGGCATTATTTGCTGAGAGTCACTTAGAACCGTTCAAACACTTCCAATTCTTTCCCAAATCTTCCGCCTTGACCCTTCTACTGCCTGGCATTTGGTAATACAAACTGCTTTTATCCATACTTAGCAAATTAGCCATAACATTGGAAAATATACCCTGGGCTTAAACACTAGCAATTCCCACTAGATTAGTGAATGGCCAATGAATGATGTAAATAAAATTTTGAAAATGTGCCTACAGAATAAAAAAGATGAAAAGAAACACATCTTTGATTTTCTTAATTCTGAAGACTGTTATGTGTATATTTCTTTAGGAATCTTAATGAGTTGGACCATATGTTCTTTATCTTAACAATCAGGAAGGATAAGTGCCCCGAATGAAAGAGAATCAGTACAATCAAGTCGAGCTCTTTTCATACTAGTGAGAATCCTACATGATTCCCAATGAGGCAGCCAGGTGAAGAACAGGCTTCTCAGGGTTTTCCAGGGATTTCCCACTAAAATCTGAGGACTGAGGTCAGCAGTACGCCAACTTCCAGGCAACCTCCACAACATTAAAACTTCTCTGAAAGCTTGTTACATGCCAACAGTGAATGGCAATTTTACATTCACTTTCTGAATAAATCCGAGTTTATTTACACAGTAAAATAATGCCCATCTTTTCGAAGTTTCTACATAAAATTGCTGTTCCTAGAGATTGAACAATATTGATGTTAGATCTTAGCATATGGTTGGTGAACTCCCAGGACCTAAATGGGATAATTCTAGAGCTCTGCATGGCATGGTTCAGAGGCCAATTCAGAAGAGTCAGCAGCACAACACAGGAAGACAAGGGTTTTGACTTCTGGGTGTCTTTAAGGTAGAGTTCTGCTCCATGTTCTGTGGTTTTGGTCGTTTATCTTAGTTCAATTTCTGCACTTGAAAATTCTAAAAATCATCAACCATCTGGTATAGTTATCATACGAATAGACAGAGTTAAACAAATAACATGATGTCTGAAACAGAGAAGATGTTCAACACAAGGATGCTCTTGTTACCATTGAGAAGGTTTCTGATTATCCCTACACAGATAATGCTGGACACCAACCATTTAGCACCCTCATCAAAAGGAACACTTAAAAATTATAAAACATTCAGTTAATCCAATTTTCAACATCAGTACTTAATTCTATATTATTTACTAATATACTATAAAGGTTGTGGGTGCTAAAATAACCTACGGTAAATGATCTGTTAATAATTCATGGAAACAGAAGAGTTTTTTTCATTTTTAATGTTTTTCTTTTTATCATTTGACATGTTCCCTGCCTGATTTTAATGTATCTATTCCTTATGTAAATAATACAGGGGGTGGAGGTTCAAGATTATTTCTCAAATCAAAAATTCCCACATAAATGTTAAGGTTAGGTTTACATTAATCTCTGATTATTAGATAAGTTACTATGGCCCACTGTACCTCAGACTCCTCAAGAGAAACATAGGAGAAATGAGTCCCTATCTCATGGGACTAGTATTGAGATGAAACCTGATGGCAAGCTAAAATAGCATATGAAAACAGTGCTTCCTTCTAAGCATTTTGGCATATTAACATACTTTTTATAAGTGATTATTAGTAGTAGATTAGCACTAGTTGTATAAACTAATACAATCTCTGTGTACCCATCTATTGATCACAGATAAGATTCCACGGAACTGCTATGAACAATAGGAGATTCTTTTAGTAAGGCAATAAATTTTGGCTATTGTCAATTTCACTCCTTGGAGAAAAAACCCTGAGACATCAAAAAGGGCTGGGGTTTGGCCAACATCATTTTGTTACCAGGTACTGATTCAGGATGATATTCTCCGTTTCCTGAAGCTCAATCCAGAACCCCCTCCACCATCTGACCTCTTGCAGCTATATGAATCCAATCTAAAGACATGGGCAAGCCATTTCTCCCCCTGTCCTCCTTTGTCAGACAAACTGAAAATTTAAATTCTATCCATATAATAAATTGACACTGCATATGAACCTGTTCAAATCAAGAAGTGGCTAGGCTAAGCATCACAGAATGATTATTTACAGTATTTATTTCTAAATATTCAGTTTAACAGGCATGGACTCAGTCACTGTTTGGCACACCACTGTGTTTCTATTCATTATTTTAAAACACGAGGACATTACTTCATTCACACCAGTTCTGCTGTATTGTTCTACTTAGTTTTTAATCTTTCTTTTTTTTAAATTTTCCATATAATAATTTCCTTAAACTGAACAACAGGAAGTGTCTTGGTTTAGATAAGAATGCAAAACATTAAAAAAAAGCCCCAGAAAAATAACTTATCATTCAATTGCTAACATTCTTAAGTCTAGGTAATTACCTTAAAAATTTCCACATCAATAACAATGACAATTTTGTTTTAAAATTGAAATATCATGAGCCTTTTTATCAACACTCATGATTTGGCCTTTTAAATACTGGGATACTAAATTTCTGATGAAATTAATACCTGAAATACTATATGCCTTAACAATAAACTAGATTTAATTTTTATAAATATTTCACAACTAATTTTTTTTTCTTTATTATACAACCTCTACAGAGTAACAAAGCAAAGCTGATTAGCTCAAAGCTAAATTAGCATGACCCTGTGCCGGTCACTGAGAATATTATTTTAATGATCTCAAATACTGGAGGAATTCATTGTTCATGTATGCCATTTTTATAAAGATATCACTAAATGATGAAGGTGACGGAGAAGACCAAAACTTAAGGCAGAAGCAAAGAATGCCAGAAACACAGCAAAATCAACATGGTGCTCTGGCTTTCAAAAAGACAACACCTAAATCATATTAACTAGTCCTTTTGTATCTAAATAGCCGATAAAATTTACTGTCATTATATAATTCATCCAGTAAATATATTTTCCAATCTATTGTTTCACCTTGCAACTTCATTTCAAAGAGCACACATTTATTGTAAAGGCCAAGATTAACTCATGGATTTCAGTGTACCAGCAAGGGATGCACTTGGGAATGCTACCTGGATGAACTGAAGAGCAATAGTGACAGCAGATAAAATGTTGAGAGACGGAGGAGAAAGTACTGTAGTTGGTGCCAAACTGGAAAGGCAACAATAGTCCCAAGAATCACTTTGTTAGTTTTGCCATGGAAATGTACCAGTTAGAAAAGCAAGATGGAAAAAAAAAAAAACCAGCAAGATGGAGGAGCAAGTTAGTGGAGAGCTACAGTCTTCAGACCCGGGCAGCAGTTAGAAGCATGGTGGTGAGTCTAAGGGGTATCCAAGGCTGTCTTTATCCTGCTCTTTGAGCCAGATTGGAACACCAAAGCTCCCTGGTCTCTTCTAGTCACAGCTAAAAGTGGTTAGTGGCTCATGTGGTGCTCACAGGGCATGAGAATCCCTGCTAAAGACCATAAGGCATCTGGGGAAATAGTTTCCTTATTGCCCCATGTCTTGCCCTAGTTCTTGAAAAAATGCTTGTTCTTTTTCCTGCTGCACCTTAGTCGCCATTACTGTTCCCAGAAACACTCACTGCCCTTCACCCACTGTCCTTGACTCAGATGTAATGAATGAACACCAAGGTGCTGGCTGTTGATGGTCTTCTGTTCCCCACCAACAACTGGTCATCTCAGATCCCCACTACACCACTGTTTTTTCTCTCTTGTTGTTTCTTCCCACTGTGTGTTGCAATACCTGCCAGGATATAGGAAACCACTGCAAGGGTCTCCAATAGTGGTGCTGCTGACTGAAATGTGCATACCGTGTCCGGCAGGGAGGCTCACTGAGGTGGGGAGAGACGGAAAACTGCTGGTTGTACACTGAGGCTGGCAGGATCATCAAGAGTAACTGGACCTTTCCCTAACCTCTCCCCAGTAGAAAGCACTGTAACCTTTCTGGCACATTTCTGAGCACAGTAAGACAAACAAGAAATGTTTTCACTATGGCAATGAAGTACATCTCTCCAATCCCAGGCCAATAAACTAGGAAATTCACTACTGAGCAAAGAGAATATGTTCTGCATCCACAATAAAATCCTCTAACATGCTTAAGCCTTTGACACCAAGAAAAAAGTAGTCTACAAACATCAATGCTGCAGTCACTCCTATGGAAAAAAACAACTAACCGAGAGCTTATACTACAGTTCTGCCAACTGATAGTGGCCTAGGGCAGAGTAGAAATTACTGAACAACAGAGCCGCTCTGTACCAAGTGCCTGTCTATCCCAAAACATATGACTGAGTCTCAAATTAGCATAAGGAAGGTATTTGTGTTAAAAAGTGATACATATATGGTGAGAATCAACTGGGATTCTTCACTGAAATCCTTACCACCACTGAATCAGGGATACTGAAGTAGATATTACTAGACAAGGTAACAAATATTCACTGACAACCAACCTCACCCCAAATGAAGTAGGTACTTAACTTGTCTTTGCTATTACATTATTTAAACCAAACACTGTAACTTACAAACATAGTTTCTTTGCATAACTTGAGGTGCATGAACCATGTCAGTTAAATTTTCTATGAAGTTTTTATTATTTTTAAAGATTTACTATTTGTTGATTCATTATCTGCTAGTTTCTTAACTGTTACCTAAATGTGCATGTTCATTACACTCTGTCATTTTTATAGGAATAGCTGACATAGGATAAACAATCCTCTGCAGGGACCAGGAGTGCTTTAAAAAGTTTTTAACAAGACTAAATGTTTTCTTTACCTACAGTGTCTCTGCTACATTAGGATTTATTATGTAAGTCAATTTTAGTCATACGTATTTGCCCTCATTGGAGAGGTCCGAAGCTTTCCGAACAGTGTTTATACAATATCTATAAAAATGACTTTCCAAAAATTACTTCAAAAAGACCTAAATCCTAAGATAAAGCAAGCTCTGTTAAAAAGTTGTATAGGGCAAAACACTTAGAATGAATTGAGTAACTGTGAAAATAAATTTCATTTAAATATGAAGAACACCAATTTATTAATACGCAATGCATATCATGAATAGAGCTTTTAAAATATTATACTTAAATTACTGTGGTGGCATTAATTGTTGATTAGCAGTTTTCATATTATAAATGTCTATGTATAATTCCCTATAGCACCAGACTGGTACTACTTCAAATGAAATTAAACGTAACTAGCTGTCTAACTTAGTGATACCAGGTGCATTCTAAAGGTACTGTTAAAGATGTTGCTGGCTTTCTCTGTGTCAGTGTTGCCTAAAACTCATACATACATACATACATACACTGTATTATAAAACAGATTACAATGTAGTTTTATGATGGAAAATGTGTATGTACTGGTATGGAAACACAGGCAAGATATGGTTATTTAACAAGAAAAACTGAAGAACAATCCTTATGGTAATCTGAACCCAACAGTTAAAGAAAAATCAATCTTAATCTATAAAATACATGTCTGTGTTCTGCAGCCACAAGACCTCAGTATAGTCAAGGGATCTGTAAAGATGTACTTTATGGCAAACTGCCACCACCTCTGAAGGTTTGAAGAGCGTCTCTGATTATTCCTATGATGTTTGAGTGTTTTTAAAGGGAATATATTTATACATCATTGGTGCATAAAGTGAAGTATATATGTATTAAAACTGATATAATGAAGAAAGCTTACATTTTTCAATGAAAGACTGTTCATATGGCTTACCAACTGTCGTAAGTGCACTTACTTAGAATTACAACAAATGATTTTAATTATGACATGTCCTATGGTCAGCTGTACAACTGCTACAAACTACTGCATTATTATTGTTAGATATCAAAGTTCATAAAGTGAAAAAGGGGCAACTACTAGTTTCCCAACTCATTTCGTTATTTTCTTATGCCCTGAGGGACCAAAAGAATTACATTTCTACATTCTCAGACTGTCTTTTCTGTAAGAGATTTCTTAAATGAATAGTCTGTCATCTTAGAAACTGTTCCTATTCAAAGACTATAGTTACTCTTGTACTATTTTTTCTCTAAAACATATTAAAATTGAAGCTTTTCATAGTTTGATAAATCTGGAAGGCAGTCAGAATATGAGTTACTCCCATTTTGTTCTGCTATTTGACCTACATTACCTTCAATATTCAGTCCTTCAGATGTGAGTATGACATGATTAATCAAATACTGCAAAAGTCATTTAAGTTATGCTTTCAGGAGTGGCTTTATAGTGAGCTCCCCACAAATTTTGCCCTAGATTTCTGTACAGCATACATCATGACTCTTGTGCTGCTTCAACAGACTGAACATGAACAAAGAAGTCACTTTCTAGGAACAAACTACTACCTGACCATAAAATGATCAAACCTTTGAATTCACTGGTACTTCCAAGAGATGAATGAACTACTTGTCCTGTTTAACCTCACTTAGGAAAGTGTATGTAAGTGAATCAATTTTTCACGATTCTGTGAAATCAACATGAGTGTTAATTTGAGATTTATAAGTAAATTTTTTTAAGTAGAGAATTCAGTAATTTGGGACCCATGAAGAATGAAGGTTGATTACAATGGAAAATATAGCTGCTTACATATTTTTGGGGAGTCAATTTCATTTCTTTTTTTGCACACTACTCTACAGTGAAGAGAGTTCTACAATTTTTTAGTCCCTTCCAGAGCCTACTACTACAAAAGACTTTATGCAAGAAAAAAAGAAGACACACAATGTACAGGATCTGATAACTTGACATTAAAGATAGTTACAATGTCACTTCATGCAGTCACAGGGATGAGTATTTCCTGGTCAAGTCAAAGACAAAGGTCCACAATATTCAGTCTTGAGTCATTCTTATACTCCACCAAAACTCCACACAGGGTAAGCAACTTTTCCCCACAAAGGACAGGGCCTTCTCTTTTCCCACTTTCTAAACTAAACCACCTGAAGCTACTTTTAAGGAAAAGTGTGTCCATTTTTGAAGTGTCTCTGTTCTTTTGTTTGGCCTGATAATTTCCTCCCCTTTTGTGGGAAAAACTTTTTTTTTTAAAGCTGCCAGCCTGCTTTGATAATGTTCTGGGGCTTTACCAAAAATGACATTTTAGACCACTCTGACTCAGCTCAGCCACTGAAGCTGAGCACAGCTGAAGAAAGCACTCAATTAGCAACTCCACATCAAAGGCTGTATTATGTGCTCCTCAATACACATGTGTAATTCCCATTAGCATTAATAGGAGCTGTGGGAGGCCACGGCTGAAAGAATATGCCTCCAGTTCCGTGTGCTTGATGAGCATGCAAGTCAACCTTATGGCCCAAATTTTTCAAAGAGGGCTCAGAAAGTACACCAAGCACACATGCACAAATCAAGAGAGCTCACTGTGGAGAAAAGTAAGCTATCACTTCTGTTTAAACATAAGGTCAGAACTAGCTAATTTAGGCTTAATTTAATTTCATTCATCCTCTTAAATCAGACAATGAAGGCCTTTAGTGTTCTGAGAAAAGTCACTCCTGCTTTAAAAGTTGAGTTGTATGTTTTGATAAGCATCAGTCCACACTGCCTAAAAGACTAGCCTCGGGAGTGAAAATGTAAAACAAGAATAAAGCTATTCTAAGTGAAATCCCTACACCTAAAATTCACACACCTCAGTGGTTTCTCTTATTTTTCTACTTAGTAGCTTTCTTCTAGTTTAACATTAGGGAACAATTAACTTGGCATTAAAAACCAGACATGAGAGAAAAATGTTTTTGCATCAGTAATAGATTTGTCCTTAACAGGAAGTAACAATTTTCACCCTTTACCTCATTCTGAAGAGACTCTCCCATAGTTTTCAATGAGTACTCAATACATACATCAGCTTGAATAAAATACCAATTTATCTGAGGATTAGATGCCTCCTCCCAAAGCCTCCTGCACTCACAGGTGGGGCTTTTGGAAGGTGACTGGGTTCTGAGATCTTACCGGGGACTTGCACTTAGAAGGTGCGATCCGGAAGAAAGAGGTGGGCCATTGTGGGCGTGGCCTGCGTCTATCTCTTCCCTGCTCCTCCCTTAATTTCTCTCTGCTACCAACACACCCTTCTGCTATGCTCCTGCTTTGGAGCCAACCAACAATGGACTGAAACCTCTACACACTGTGAGCCACAATAAAAATTTTCTTCTTTAAAGTGCGTTTCAGGTATTGTGTCTTGGAACAGGAAAGGAACTGAAACAGGTGGTGTGTGTTACTTTCATAGTCCTGTTCACGTCTTCATGGAGAAAATAATCTTGACTACTTTAGAACATTTCATTTAAAGCAAGTATTGTTCACATGCTTTCCCCAAATTTAAAAAGGTTATGAATGATTATATATATATATATATATATATATATATATATATATATGTTATAAAAAGGAGTCAAGCAAGTTCCAAAGTTTTACAAGTAAATTATTGGACTAGTCCTGGCACACAGTAAAATCCTCTTTCTCATCACACATCAAATCTTGACTCTCTAACTACAAGAGAAATGAAGGGGTTTTTTTTAGGCACTAGATCATAAGTACAAATCAATCAAACTGCAATGGGCCAATGAACTTGTCAGAAAGCCAGTGCCTCACAGAGTTTATGGGAGTGCTGAAACGTCAGACACGTTTCACACTGTAACATGACAGATGTGCTAGTTGAAATTTCTACTTTTAAAATTTCATCTACTACATGGTCTTCATAACATCATTTTGCACTTAATATTTAACACCTTATCTTACAAGTTTGATAGCTACTATCTATTTATGGAATTGTAAAGCCAGTGAGTTAAAGGATGGAGCATCTCAGAATTGAACAGTAATGATCCCTCAATCGGATTTTATGGCAAAGTCCAGAAAGAATTGTAATCCTAGATGAGATAATACACTATACTCTGTGGTTAGCACAATTTTGAATGAAGCTGTCAAGAGAAATTTATGATTCCTTATCAAAAAAAATATTTTATGTTTATATTACCTTCACGATCTTACTGACCATGTTGCAAGTTACACCAGGACATATCCTATTTTCACAGGATCTCATACAAAACCAAATTTCAAGTGAGAAAAAAAAAAGCTTGTTAAATTAATACAAAGCTTCTAGGCAGTGATATTCTTCAGTGTTTGGCCTATGAATTACTCTGGCTAAAAATGCTAATAATTTACCTGTGCTGATAATCTTGCTAGAGCAACCACCTCCTCTATGTTGCTAAGATGTGTTCAGCAGCTAATATGAAACTTATCTAAAGCTTCAGGTGGTACACAGCACAACCAGTGCCTGTTTGGAAACCCTGTTGATAACGGCCCAGCTAACCAGGGTAAAAATTACACATACATTCTCAAATTGTCATCTAAACACAAACAGGACTATATCTCCATTCACTTTGGTTCAAAGTATTTGTTTGCAGATCCTTTGTATTTTCACCAGCTCTCTCTTTATAAAGGGTAAGTATATATTCCCTTCTGGAAAAAGCCAAAATACACTGAGTTCATTAAATCTTAATGGGTCATAAAATGCAAAGTAAACTGATGTTTGTTAATGGCAGTGATTTACATTTTTTTACAGAAAGAAAGAAGAGAAAGAACAAAGAATACAAAGAGGTAGAAATGAATGAAGACGTCTACTCAGTAACGTGGGTAAAGGTTCATCTATATAGCGCCCATGTTATGACCCAGAAAGGAGCTGAGAAACTTATACTTCTCAGGAGAAAGAACTACTCTAGCATTTTGGAGAAAGTCTAATGAATGTTCACCAAGTAGATATGTAAAACCTAATGTAGAGAATGTATTTCTATTCCTGAGTATTAGGCTACATTCATTCTCCGGAAATATGATTTGGAACCAAACTGTGAAATTCATTGACATAAATTATGTCCACAAATATGTAAGTGCTTGTTTTCTGGAAACCCCTGTTTTGGTGATGAGAATACAAGCATGGATTGGTCAAACTCAACCTCTTCCTTCATGGAATAAGAACTATTCACTACATTTCTGCCTAAAAAAACCCAACAAGACTTTTTAAAAAATTTTATCCTCTAATTTCAAATTCCATTCATATTCAAATAATTTGAATGAAAAAAATAGCCTTTGAATCATTGAAATAAAAAAATTCTGAGTGGATAACCTTTCATAAAAGTAGGCATTTCCACACATGTACCTGTATGTATGCAGAAAAGGGCGAATCATTTTCTTCCCTATCTTCACAGAGACAGTTTTGCAAAAGTTGTCATTAAAAGGCACATTTGTTAGGGCAATTTCAGCCTAGAAATTAATGAGAAATAACTAAACAGTGAATTAAAGATATACCTTCTTTGTGTTTTGCTTTTTAAAAAAAATACTATCTTTGTAACTGGTACTTTGTCGCACTTATAGCCCTTGGTTTTAAATTGCCATTTCTTTTTACACCCAATTAAATTGTCAGTGTAATGAAGAATTGTCCAACCAAGTCAAACTGCAAGAATCTTCTCATGGGCTGCTTTCTGCAGTCTTAATTTGCAGATGCTTTTGCCTAAAATAAGAAATTAAAGTCACCACCTCAACAATAAGACCTGTAAAGATATACTGCTGCTATTCAAGACAGATATGGAATGAAAACCAGCTTCACAAATCAGCCTCTCTGGGCATAGCAAAAGAAATACTATCTTACAATAATAAGATATTTGGGTTTAGTAAAAGAGGTTACTATACTGAAGATTCTTTGGTGACAAAGTCCACAGACATGAAAGGCTTACTAACTGTCAGTGTGCTCAACAAATCTAGCAAATAATACTCAAAAGGAACACACAACTGACTGCAGATTGTTTGAATCCATGAAAATATATAGTGCATAAAGTTATATATTTTGACCAAGATTCTCTGAACAATTTTTACACTAAAGGAAGACCAGTTCTTTATTAGGACTATGAGATAGCTGGTAAGCAATCTCAACAGTCTCAATCAAAGGTTTCAAAGAGAAATCCCAAAGATCACAAAACATTAACATGATTCACTCATTACATGTCTGAAATGACCAGCATTATCTTTTTAACTTCCTATGGTTGCTGCAAACATTTAAGAAGGATTCTTTTTTAATTTATTTTTAAATTGATAGATAACTTACTTGTATTGCAGTGTATAGTATGATAAGCTGAAGTGTATCTACATTGTAGAATAACTAACTCTGGCTACTAACATAAATAGATACATTACCTCACACGGTTGTAACTACCCACTTTCTGAGCATCTTTCAAGAACACAACACGTCATTAACTGTAGCAGTCACACTATGCGAGAGATCTCCTGAAATTATTTTTCCCAACTAACTGAAATTATGCATCCTGTGACCAACATCTCCTCACACTCTCAGCCCCTGGTAACTGCAACTATACATTCTACTTTCGTGGTGATGTTTTTGATGTTTTCGTGGTGATGTTTTTGATTCCACTTATGAATTAGGTCATGGGTTTTTTTTTTCTGTGCCTCACTTCATCTACTCCATATAATAATAAAAGGTATTAAAGGCATAAGAATCAAAATGCATTTCTTGAAAATATACTTTCAATCAGCCCTTGGGTGAATACTCCTTCTTTTCCTAACCATCTATGTCTTAGTATCCTTCTCTACCCCACTCCGCCTTGCTTCCACCCATCTCTTTCTACCCAAGGTGAGATGAAACTCAAGGTCGACAACAAAATACCCCGTGTACAACCAACTCAGTGGCCTCTGTTGCTGTGGTGAAGATACTGTCACACATCCTCATCCTTCTCCTATGATCCAAAAGAAAATCAATCTCTTCTGCATTGCATTGTATACAACTGTACTCTTTGCAACATACCTTGCGAAAACAAATGCGGACACTTTAACAAATTTTAGAAAATTTACTGGATATATTGCTAGGTCTCACTGGGTCTTTGGAAGGCACCATACAAGAGGGCCCTAACTAAAGCATTTCTTAGACATGGTAAGTCCATTTCTCCCTCAGCCCCATATCTGTTGATTCGCATGGAGACTGCGTGGCACTGGAGTCTGGCAAAAGTTTGATGTGGATCTTTTAACCAAGATTCATCACTGGGAGATACAAGAAGCACTGCTGAGCTTAATGCTGTCAGCCTGCAGCTAGCTAGGCTTGTTTAAAACACATCTCATCAGCATTTTCATTGTAATGCTGGGAAGCATTTTTACTTTAAAACAATACCTTTGTTTCTAAGCTAGCACAACTATATTTTAATCATGTTATTAGAGAATTAAGAAACACAGGTCCAAACCCCAGTCCTATCCGGCAAATCTTCAGTTCTGCGGGGTGGCATTTAATGTCCTCAGCTCTTTAGAGTAAGTTTATGGCAATCTTTAAGAATAATAAGTTAAATCATCATCCTCCAAGATGATGGTTTATCTGTTTGTATACTGAGAGATTTTCCTTTGTTGTTGAGCCAGTGAGTGTTAACTATATTAATGCATCTTCACAGCACTGATTAATGGGAACCATGGTAAGTCAGCTGGAGTTCAGCACCAGTTTACAAGAGGCTTGGCAGTACCTGAAAATTTAGACTTATCATCATAAGATGGAAAAAAAAGGCAAAGTGTAAATAAGAGGCCCCTCAAAGGACAGGGTTTTTGCAAGAGGTTACGTCTTAAAAGTAGCCTATGGAATAATGTTTCTGTTGCGGAGAGAAGGCTAATGATTTGTCCTGAAGAGTTAAATACACTTAAAATCCCATTTTTAAATAAATAAATATTTTATTTTGAAAATCACTTGTCCTTAATGAAGTCCTCTTATGGAGAAGATGCTTTAACCTATTTTACTAGTACATTTTAAGGCCATTTTGTATTTAGGTGGGCTTTGTCATCTCCAACTAAAACAAAAAAGGAATAATAAAAAACAGTAAGTGCAGCAATAAAAACCCCTTTTACTATTAGTTGGGAGAGAAACAAATGGCACTATTACTTTAAAGGTAATTACTTAAGTTTTTTATTGCATCATATTTCTTCAAAACCTTAGCAAAGTGATCTCAAATCTTCCTACAAAATGAAATATAATTTTCTCCCAGAACTTTTTACTCATGTGAGAAAAAAAGGCAAGCGTAACATTTCCATCAGTTGATGCTTCATATGTCAAACACACCTTTCATATCAACAAATCTAAACTGTTATGCTGATGGAATACTAAGGGAGGCCTCAGGTCTCACTGTAAGTTCTGGCTTGAAAATCTATAAGCTGAATTCCTGTGAAAGCACTTTTCTTCATTATCCCCAACCACATTATGCAACTTCATTGCCATTTTAACCAAAATTATGGATTTTTCTCAGAGAATGGATCTTCCTTGAATGCAGATGGGGATTGTGTCTTTTCCACCTTCCATCCCTAATATTTAGGATAATACCTGGCATGAGTGAGCCATATTATCAAATGAAAAAATTCATGAATTAATACAAATTGCATCTCACATACTGCATAGGTATCCTTGCTGGATACGGTAGGTATCCTGACAATCTGCACTTGAGTAGATAAACAAGTTGAAATTTAGCAAAGTTAAGAAATGTGTATATAGGGCAGAATCTGAAGCTGGGTCTGTCTGTATAACTTGAACTCATAACTACACATCTACTACTTACTACACCAGCTATAATAATAGAAATACTCTAAACAGTAAAACAAAATTACCTTTTTATATCACCTATTAAAATGTTGAAACAATATATGATGATTTCCTGCTCTTCTAAAATACATAATTAATGATGGTACATTTTTATGTATGTTAATAATTAAGGTTTTCACCCATTCTATGAATTACAATAGTGTAAATATAATAGAGAAATCATATTTTAAGTATGAGCTAGTTCATGCTGAGTTACCCAAGCAATTGACTATCTGATCCTAATAAACATTCTGTCAAACAATCTGCAAAAATGTAGTGGTAGGGCAATAAGAAGCTAAAATTTTTTCTTTGATATAATAAAGTGCATTGCGTCAATAAATCACCTTTAATCTTTCAAAGTAATTTAGTAAAACATGTCTATTTTCACAGATTCATATTATTTTCATGTGAAAACATGATTTTCAATAATCACATGAGAATAAACCATGTTTCAAAAACAAGGTACAAAATATCTTTCTCCACTGCTCTTGACCTGTCCCTCTGATCTGACAGTCACACAGTCATTAGTGGATAGTTATCCAGCCACTATCTGCCCAATGGGGTTCTAAATGCTGAACACTGAGAAGCTCATGAGAGAGGAAAAGCAAATGGCTCAGATTCAAAGGGTTGATGAAAGCAGAATGAAGAATATTTACGTTTTTCAGCAACTTTTTTTCATTGAAGTCACTGCGCTCTGTGCTTAACCTGAATGTCATTAACTTTTCAAAATGACCCTAAAAGATATAAGGAATTTAACATGCAGAGCCATGTGTTGTGGCCTGCACCTATAATCCTAGTACTCAGAAAGGCTGAGGCAGTACAGACTAGGCAATCTAGCAAGATTTGATCTAAACAATAATAACAATAACAATAAAGTAGCAAGAAAAGACTGCTATGTAGCTCAATGCAAAGTCCCTGGGTTCAAGCACTAATACCACACACAAACAGACAAACACACTCAAACTCAGGATTTAACATGTGGACTTGATTAATGAGTATAAACCCACATAGAGAGGGAGCACCACGTGTTGATATCAGTGCATGTGTATCTACCAAGAGCATTTTCTTTCCGTCGTGGTTCGCTGTTTCACTTTTATTTCTCTCTTCATTGTCCCCTTCCCTCTACAGTGGCCACTACAATCACGAGTACTTTATTATATGCAAAGTAAGGACAGTTCATGTTTGAGGAGTTTCTTACTCATTGTAGGACGCTATATAACTATATATGATCTTTTATACATGTGTCTGCTCACTGCATAAGAATTTATTGGATGCACAGTAAATGCTAAGAATATTTCTAGGCCATGGGAAAAACATATAGAACTTATATCTTTAGAACTTATGCAAAGGAAGGGTATACAGAATAAAAATCTTAAGAAGAATAAATACATATAGTGGAAACTACTGTAAGCAAATAAATACCACACACACACACACACAAATATGTCTCCCTAAAAAGTCAAGTTTTTATGAGGTTGCACTTTTACACCATATTAATTTTCTAGCCATCTAGTTATTAAAAGATCTCCAGTTACTCATGCAATTAAATATGCAAAGAAGAAGAATTATAAGCCAACCTTTGAAATAGAAAATATCTGAAACCTGTTAATACTGATTTGTGGGTCTCACTTTTCCTATCTTTTTTTTGGGGTGGGGGGTACCAGGAATTAAACTCATGACCTCACATTTATCAGGCAGGCGCTGTGCCACCGAGCTATATCCCTGGCCCTGTAACTTTGTTTTGTCAGGAGAACTTTTTGTACTAGACTTTATAATATGCATTAAATCTCCTAGGAAAATCCAAGGAATGATCAAATTTCAAACCTGGATATAGACATCATCAGGCATGTGTTACACTTCTGAAAAAGTCTGTTAAAGTTCACTAAATTAAAAAAAAAGAATTTAATATATACTCAGTGCAAAGCTAAAGTTTTAACAACCAAAGGTAAAGTTTAAATATAAAAACAACAAGTATACTAGCAGTTCAAAATTTTAAGTTAAAATACAAGTTAATTTTAAATGGCGAGAGGTAGGAAAATCTTAAAACCCTTCTTGTCATCAATGATAAAATATTTTTAGAAAAAAATAGAGTAGTAGGATGTACATTACCGTCGTGTTTAACGTGTCGTTAATTCACAAGTCATTGTTTTTTTAATAAGATAAAGGAAGTTACTTACGCTAACAGACATGTAATTAGGACTTCGATAATTAAATCCTAGATGAGGCAGTTGGTATATCTGTGCCCAAAATCCTAATAAATTATGCATGTACAACTTTTAAAACTACACCTTAATTAGTAGCTTAAAATAAAACTAATTTTGAAAGCCAAGAAACTGGAGTTTCAAACATTGTCCAAATTTTCTCTGCAGAAGTCAATAAATAGTTTTAAAGTGTAAACATCAGTCATAGATAAATGACTGTGAATTATTTGATATATTTTTCATATTGCATTCCTTTGAAAATCTCAGCTTACAGAGATGGTCAATATTAATTGCTTAGAGGACTCTCACTTACACTATTTAATTTCCACAGCCAGTGACGTACGTCCCAACCTCATTTTCATACCTTGCTGCTCTTTTACTTCAACTCCAATCTGATCTACTACATATGCGCCTGTGATGGTTACCTGTGCTGTGATCATTTGATGTCTGGGCCCCAGAGTGCCCAGACATTTAGGGTGTCATCTTAAGTGTTTTGACATGAGTGTAACACATAATTCAGTACACCAAGTAAAGCAGACTGCCCTTCCTTGGATGGGTGGTACTCAAATAAGACGACTGAGTCTCTCCACAGTAATGGAGAATTCCTCTTCAGACAGGAGCACTGGCATTCCCCTGCTGCCACACTCAGCCAGAAACATCCACATTTGGACTAGGACTATGCCATCAGCTCTTCTGGGTCTCCAGACTGCTCACTCAGCTAATAAGACCTTGGGACTTACCTGCCTCATTAATTCTGTGAGCCAATTCCTTATTAAAAATATATATTATTTAGCATAAATAAATATATTTATACACATATATAAACAACATATAAATAAATAAATCTATGTATACATATATACTTCTATCTCTTTTCTTTCTCTGGAGAACACTGATACACCACTGATATTTAGTCATTTCCTACCTATATAATTTTGCTCATGAAGTTTCTCTATTTCTATGACTGCCTGTCTGATAAACTCTCACCTATTCTTCAAGCATCCATGAAGAGGTCTCCTCCCTCCCAGGATGGACCAGCCAGGTAGTGGTGTTCCACACTTTGCATAGCCAAGGCACTAAATTTAGCACTATTTTCATTTGTCTCATCCCGGTTGGTCATTTGGAAGGTTATTGTCTTCCATGATAATATCTTAAACATTGAAAGTAAAAATCTAAAAAATTAAAGTACACTGCCACAAGTAATACAACCACGATCACTTTGCATTGTAGTAAAACACAAGGACAATTTTAGCATTATGACCAAGAGAAAATGATTTCAAACTCTCTAGATCTTGGTTTCTTACATCAATAATAAAAAACTAAGAGATAAATGCCAGATCCCTTTCTAGCTCAACATTTTCACAGTGCAAGTAACTCAAAGAGCAGCAAACACTCACATGACTTTATATTCATTTCAAATCATTAAAAGTACTATTTGCCCATGAGGTTAAAGGAAGAAAACTGTTTTTACTTAAATGCAATGATTTACAAGTGCATGCATTCCGAGAGTCTTTCTCAAGACATCATCTCAGCGCAAAAAACAAGTGGAAATGGTTTCAAAGAAGGTGCATGCATCACCCATCCTCAGAAGATGGATAACAAAGAAACACGGAGAGCTTCTGCTCACCTGGAAGCTTTCTGCCAAACACTATCAAGCCTCTCTCTTAAGCAAGGAGTCCTTTGAACTATCCACACTGGGTTCCTGCTTTTGAGACACTGAGAGGTAAAGGGCTCTTTTTCAAGTCCTAAAGATGACCCTATCAAAAAGTCAGAGTTTCTGTTTCCATAAAATGGCTCTCTAGCCAGTATGAAGACACAGGATACCTGGGAAGGCTTTATCATGTTGGCATCAATGTATTCTAAGCACTCAACTATTTTATAAGGTTTTTCAAGTAATCTTCACTCGGCACCATAATTGTCAGCAAGTTTGTTCTGTGTCGCCCACCCTTCCTTTTGTTTCAGTCTTTCATAAAAATCCTTTTGTGTGACAGTCAAGCAGCTGTGCTTTGTTCTTTAATGTTCTTAGCCTGGATCCCCAGCCGAGACCACTTTATAACATAAACGGCAAAGTACCATTTTCACAGCGGGGACAACTGTGTTCATCTTCAAAAAGAGGCATTAATAAAATGAGACTGTAATGAACATGCTAATTCTGATCACAGGGTACTGCACAGCGGCAGATAGGTGACTGCCGTCTCCCTGAAAGATTGTAAAAGTTGCGTGGCACTTCATTTTTTAATTTTTTTAACAACTGCTATAATAGCTTGTATTTTTTGAAACAGACATATTATGCAAACATTTCTCTCTATTTCCTAATCCAATGTCTTTTTTGTCTCTTCCAACTGCTCACTGTGTGTTTTACTATCTTGGTAATAGTCACCTTCAGGGAGCATATTTCTTTCCATCTTGCAAGAACTGACTTACTAAAATAGGCATGTCACCAAATCGTACAAAGTTAGAAGTGTTCTGACTGATCAAATCTGCACGTAAGGCCTCTCTGCAAACGAGGTTAAAAAAGAGAAAGACGGGGGCAGAGTTGCACAAAGAATCACAGCTCTCTTCTCACAAAGCTAGAATTCAAACTCAAATTACCTGAGACCTGGACTAAGTAAGGTACACTGCGTAGTCATAATGGTGATCGTCACAAATGATGGATGCATTGATACGTGGAGTACATGTGCGCATGCAGGTAGCATTTATTGAAATGCACCTGCTAACCTAGGTAAATAAAACATCTCATGTTTGCTCAGCTAACATTTTTAGACAGTAACTGCACTTTGTATGTCTTCCATGAAGAAGTCAGGCTCCTCCAAGCAGGTAAAGGTAGTAATGCTGTATGTCATACTCTACTCAGTTGTGGTAGTGATGATGGTAGTTTAGAGACAACGCTACCTGAGAATGGGCAACTCTCTGAAAATAATTTATTAAAGTTTTTAAAAATAACCTATTACCTTCTGGGTTGAATGAAAAATAAGATGTATATTTTCTTTTTCTGCCCTAAAAAAATAAAATAAGTAAAAGAAAACTAAGCAAAAAGTGTAACATTTAGGTCAGGCGTAGTGGCCTCAGCACCCTCTGGGAGGTTGAGTCCGGAATATCACAAGTTCAAGCCCAGATCTGGTAGTAAATTAGCAATTTAGTGAGATCTGATTTGCAAATAAAAAGGACTGGGCATATAGCTCCATGCAAAGGCCCTAGACTCAATCCCTAGTGCCAGGGAAGGAGACGAAAGGAAGGGATAGAAGGGGAGGGAGGGAAGGAGAGGGGAGGGGAAAGGGAGGAAAAGATATCTTATCTGAAGTTTGAAGACAAAATTGATTCAATTTCTGAGAACTTTCTTTCAGAGGAAAAAGGATTCTGTGAACAACAACAAAAATCCTTGTCTTTCCTCTAGCCCCAAACAAACAGGTGGTTCTGGATTTTTAATCAGAAGAAAGTCTACAGATGGCGATACTGTATTGTCTCTCCCTTGAAGCTGATAACATATCAGAGAGACATTGTCATCCCTAAGCAATCCTTACAAATGGTGTATTGCACATTCTTCTGCAGCTATTCTCTTCTTGGGAGGAAATTGTGGCCTATAAACTAAGAATCCAGGTAGCGTCAATTTCATTTGAATGAAAATTCTTCTTCTTAAAACACCCAACTTCTTAAAACACATTCTCTGGTCCTTTGTTTAGCCATACCTGAAGCTCTATGTTAAAACTGGTTTGTTGTTCTTGTTCTTCTTCTTCTTCTTGTTGTTATTATTTCTTAACTAAAATTCTACAGTTAGCCAAGGCTTAGACCCTTAATAACCTCTTACTGAGCCCTGTCACCTGCACTTACAGTTCTGCTTTTAGGAAATACATGTGTTTACAAACACACTCCGGCTCCTAACCTGCTGGGCACCTGGGAAGCCAGGATTTTCTTTTATTTTCCCTGTCAAAACAGCTTAAAAAATTTAAAATGTCCAGAAGACATAAGTAGCACATTAAATTTCTCCCACTTATTCACCATGAACACTCCACAGTGTGAATAGTAAATTACCCAAATATCTTATTTCAGGACAAGTTTGGTCTTCAGCTTGTAGTTATCCTTCCTCACGAAAACAGTTGTGAGAGCCAGGGAAATCTGAAACTAGCTAGAGAGGGCAACCTTCCCTGAAATGTTCTTCCTTATGCATGTGGGTGGCCAGGATATTATTTCAATGTCCTCTGTATTAGCCACACAGGTCAGATGCTTCAATCTTCAATTAGGTTCTCCAGTAGCCTGTGTGACATAAATGAGTGATCTGCATCCAGCCCACTCAGATAAAAGCCATCACAACACTTGGCATATTTTTGGCATTTGTCAGCAAAGTGGAGAAAAAAACAAATGACCCATGGAGACAAAATGGGCATCTGATGAGGGTCACTGTATACCAAGTGTAAAACGGTCTCCATCTAATGTAGAACCAAGTGCCTGGGTGACTGCCAACATGATTCACAAGAGAAAGCAAACAGGATGGATACAAAGCTCATCAACTATGATATGACCCTAACATTTACAATGCCCAAAGTCTGTGCATGCCAGTTTACCATGGAACATTTTTAATACTATCCTTAATAGAATTATCCACACTTAGAAGTTTTCAACAAAGAAGTGTCACTAGGAAACAAAGTAATTCTACCTTCATTTCTTTTACCATACATGGATATATACAAGTACTCTGCATTAAAGTTATGTTTAGGCTACTTTTCCATTATCTAAAATTACCTTTCAATTTTTCTCATGAAACATTTCCAAAGCCAATAGATACAATCTTTTAAAAATGGTAGGGTTCCTTGCTCAAATCATAAATTTCCATGCAAATGCTTGAGTATATAACAGATATTCACATAAGAGTTAAGACCATACTAAATTGTTCAAATGTATTTGCTTTATGTGTGGACTATGTAAAAACACATTAGAAGGCAGAACTCCAGCCACCTGGGATACAGGAAAACATAAATCTATGAGGATTTCTAAGTAAAGTGATATTTTTGCCAATTTTTGTTACAGTCTTCATCAAATGGGTAAAGATTAAGCCGAGCAAATGACTACTATTATTCCCTGTGAAAGAATTCTAGGGTTTTAGCCGGTGGAAAAAAAAAGTTTCTGGTGAATTTGATTTTACTTCTGGAGTATACTTTCTACCTACTTCTAAACTGGGAGAATCAATAGAGTACCTGTTATATTATCAATTTGATGGGATTACAAAATATCTGGAAAAGTGATTGGATGGTGAGAACATTAATCTCATCAAGCAAAGAAGTCCATAGCTTCAGGCAATTAGGAGGTAGGGCCTCATAAGAGGAAGCAGGTCATGGGGACGGGAGCTTGGAGATGGTATTTGGTCCCCAGGTCCTTCCTTTTGGTGCTCTTCCCTTGTCCTCTGCTCTCTGGACTCCATGAAGATAGCAGCTGAACCTTATTCCACTTCTGCTAAAAGACTGAGCCTCACTGCAGATGCTCAGTAATGAGATCAGCTTGCCATGGACTGAATCCTCTAAAACAATGAGCCAAATAAACTTTGCCTTCTTTAAGTGGATTTGTCAGGCATTTTGTTCCAGCAACAGGAATGCTGACCAATAGAAATAAGATTCAAAATTTTCAAATATCAACACATAAGTCTGACTGTATTTGAGACATGAATACATAAGAAAAACCTCTACATAGCATATAACACCATGAATAATGTTTCTAAGATTCTTCCCAATTCTAAAACATACTGTTACTCTTATCTGTTCTTTCCCCTTAATATGTATTTTACAGCCCAGTGAGAGATTTCATCCTTCCTTTTACTTTTGCATATAGTTTAAACACATTTATTATTAAACCCATTCATTAAAGTTTAATTATCAAGTCACTGACTGAAACATATAATTTCAATTTGTTTTTCTTCTTCTTCTTTACTGACCCTCAGGTATTAGAACTAGCTTGCTAATTGGCATTTGCTTTGCTGTCTCGAGTCCATTAGGACATGAATGACCATCTTTTAGGGTGCGTGCCCTGGCCTGAGGGGTCCTTTCTGTTGGATGGGTGCTTTCACAGCTCTGTCTTCCACATTACATTGATTCAGTGATTCTCACTAGCTTTTATGTTAAGCTTCTGGCCTCTGCATATTGTCCTATTAGGAATGTTTTTTCTTTACGTCAAATCTACCAAATGAATTTTACTTGCATTACAGATTAACTGCTCTCATCCAAATAAACAGTTTCTTAACAATATTAACGAAGCGGGCTGGAGATTTAGCTCAGCGGCATAAGCACCTGCCTTGAAAGCATGTGATTGTGAGTTCGATTCCTGGTACCAATTAAAAAAAAAAATATATTAACAAAGTATTCCTTCTTAGAAGGGACCAAGAATCAGAACTACATGTTTGGGAAGCAAAAACAAAAACAAAACAAACAATATATATATATCATACAAAGTAATATATCACCCAATGCAGAAATGTGTGGAATAGAAGAGAAACATTGTTAAAGCATACATGTTCCTTTATGATCAGTAAACTGCCATCCCATCTTGCCAATTCCTTTCATCTTTAAGAAAAGTCTAATCTAAATTTTAGAATCAAGTAAAAACAAAGCTGAACACAAAAAACAAGTGAGTGATAGAGAGAGATAAAGCTATAGAATTGTTAAGTGTGGCAATGTTCATCACCAGGTGTCCAATCAGGCAGTGTTCTTAACTCTATGCAAAAAACTAAATTAAGAGATATACCACAGAGGACTAACCCTAATCATCCTTTATTTTTTAGCACTGTCATGGTAAAGGAAGTCTAAAAATTGATCAGATTGCAAGGCATCCCAGGCTTTGATCAAATTGTAGGAATAATGTAGAGACATAAAATCAAGTGATAAGGATTCAAGAGAGATTGAAGACAAAAATGAAACTATTTTTGACATAAAAATGTGCCTTTCTTATTCTTGGTTTTGATCAAACTGCTTAAGAGGACCGTGTTTTTCAATCGAGATTGTTTCCTTTAATTTTGAAAAATGGGTGTTAGCTTCCAAAGTTTATAAAATCCAGCTATCTAAACAAAGTATAGAGGGGAACCATTGGGTAAGTAATGCTAAAAAGCAAAAAAGTAGTATGAAGCCTTTGTAGATGTTCTAGTCAAAATCAAAATGACGTACGGCATTTGAAATCAACAATTCCTTTCTTTTTCCTTTCTCTTTAAGATTAGGGATTTTAAAAAACCCATAACAAGAAAAGGCATGCATTCTCTAAAGTTTGACCCTTTGAGCATTTTACTTAATGCAATGCTAGTCCTTTTAATGATCCTAGAAAACAACATCTGAAATGCAAAACTACAACACTGACACAATCAACAACCTTGCACTTGAGAACTTACCACGTAAAACTGTGAGTCTGGTGGATACACTTATTTCTCCTACATTATTGGAAGCTACGCATTCGTAAATGGCTTCATCCCGTGGAGTCCGCAAAGGCTGTATTCTGAGAACTGATCCAGATCCATCATCAAACTCTATTACCTATTAGAGGAAACGATAGCTGTCACAGGTGTTGTTACAATTGTCTACCTCTCAGCTAAACCTCTCAATGCAGTGGGCAACGCAGCCATTAGGCTCAGAATGGACTCAGTGGTAAAGCATAATATCTGGTCTAATTTAATGAAATCTAAACAAAGAAGGAACATAAAACCATATATGCAAAAATGTAGATTTCCAATCTCTTCTGAAAACTACTCAGGATTTACTCATGAAAATATCTGAGTTAGTGTTTCTAGGGCAATTTAAGCCTGTTAATTTTGCAAGAGAATTGAAGTTATGATGGAGAAACTTCTCAAATTATTCTGTCTTTGACATCACATATACACATATGAATCTATTTAATAACTCTACCACCATAAAGTGAAGAATTGATGCATGTCACCACAAATTCTGCCGCTCTGTAAAGTGTCTCGTCCTGAGCAGTGCAGTTGAGCTAACCATGAAGAGAAACTGCATAAATCTAGTAGTTAGGCAGCCAACGAGACAGCTTTCACAACCCAAAAGCCTAATGACATGCATCAATTTTGCCATAAATCATTGCAATATTTGTTCTAGTTGGCATTTTCTGCATTTTTAGGGCATTCTTGCTGTAAAATTGAACCTTGCTTCATCAGGTAGAAAATTAATGTCCTAAATACCAAGTCTGAATCCACTATCATTATGAACTCTGCTGTGAAACAATTTACTAACACCAGTAAATCCTAGGCACTGGCAGCTAATTCAAGTATTATTTTTTAATCCAAACAGATGAGGACAGTGGTAAATAAATATATACAACTCTGGAGTCCTTTACCTGTCATTCTATAACTGCTATGTTCTACCAGCTATGTTCACTGAAATACTGTATTTTATTTTATTTTATTTTTCACATTTCCTAGGAATAATACTTCCATGTGCCTAAGTATGAATAAGTTGAAAATGTCTTATAAATATAGTTATGGGGTGCTTATTCCCAGATTGTGCGTTGATGTTCACCCCAAGAGAAAGGAGAGTAAATATTTTTAAAATATATCTCCTTTAAATCCTTTGTCCACTCCATTTCCATTCTAATTCACCAAGATAATCCAAAATGTTCCATTTCCCAATGGGCCACAATTTATGTCCAATTCTATTAAGGATGCATTTTGAAATGAACCTACTATGCATCTTAGAAGATAAAACCTTCATAATTATTAGTTTTTGCTAAAAATTCCACGTCTTTAAAAAATTATGAATACCCCGTGGTTCAAAATAGAAAAAAGGATTAAAAACCTCTATTATCAATTTAAACTTAACTTTTCTATTGTTACAGTTGATTTTGTTTATCTGGGACGACGTTGTGCTACACAGCCTTACATTCCCTCAAGTTAGTGCATTAGCCTTTCAATTCCTGTGATTAAGGGCATGTGACATCATGCTTTGAAATGTTTACTGTTGTAACAATCTTAGTTATAAGACTTTGTTACTAGCAAGCATATAAAGAAGTACTTTGTCATTGACAGAAAAATTACTTTCATCTAAACTAAAAAAAAAGATTACACCAAAGATATATACACATATATTATCTTACATATGGTGTAGGAAATATTTTCTAAAGATTTAAGGAATTCTCTTTATGTTTAACTGAAGCAACTGAGCTTTCCCAAATAAAGAAAGGTAATTCCTTCAGTAAGTTTAACCTGTAGTGTCTACCTGTTTGGGTGCCTACCCTCCAGGGTCGTACCTTACCCTAACACACCGGAGCAAACTCCTCTTTCTACTTCGCAGCCTTTCAAACCCATGTGTGAGGGTAGTGGATACTTGCTATTAGCACTCAGTCCTTTTCCTGAAGCACTCATTCCACTTGCTTCTTATCAGAAGCTTGAAATCCTTTCTGAAAAAATGCCACTCCCCCTTTAACTAATGGGATTAAATGAATCTGACCTCATGCAAAGTAACAGAGGTATATTCTGATTGGTCTGAATTAATTAGCCTAAACTATCCACCAGTCCCCAGAGATCGGTTCAAGGCTAAACATGTAACTCCATAGGAAGCAGTGGGACTGGAAGCCTTAGGAAGAGACCAGTTTTGCTGCATCCTCTGAACTTAGTCATGTGAGGATGTAACAGCATGAGGATGACACTGATGGAGCCTTGGCCCAAGTGGAGATAAAAGTCAGCTGCTTCAATTCCTAAATTCTCCTTTGTAAAAAGTCATTTAAACATAAATACATTATGTCCATCATATGCAACATAAAGAATGTCGTATCTCAGAGATTTGGATATATTTTATCAGACTGAAGCAAGTAAGTAATATACAAACCAAAGACAGAGCAGACACATTCTTCCCCCAGAGAAACAGAACAATGGACCTAATACCTCAAATCTCTGATTGCTGACTTTCTTTCCTTTTTTGTTCCAGACAATTTTAGGTCTTGGGTCTCCCGTAGCTTGACAAATGAAAGACGCAACTCCACCAGAGACCCCTGTCTGATCAACGGGAGTTCTTGTAAACCTTGGAGGTGCTGAAATAAAAAGAAAAAATTACCACAATTAAATGAAAAGTTGAAATACAGATGATTACCCTACTATTCCTGGTCTCCTCGCAGCCCACACCCTCACACACACGTGCATGAATGTACTAGGGCTACAAAATTAGAAAAGTACTTTTTACTTTACAGGGGAAGGAGGTAGCTTTCTGGTCAAGTCATTTGTTAGTGCTTTTATTGCTGAATTCTGTATTAAGGCAGAGATCTAATAACATCCGAAAAGCAACATCACACATTAATTTTTATTACCAGTATTAAAAAAATCCAATTTGTCCTCTGTAACAAAATGAGCTCATCAATCAAAGTGAGTAAAATTTTAGTTCTTTGTTTGGATGCCACTATCAGGATCCTGGCAGAAAGCAGCATTGCCACTGCCGAGCTATTAAAATTAGTGACATTTAAGAGAAATCCTAGGAAATTTTAATGAGACAAGAATTACATCCCTGAATTAGAGGTTTGGGAAGAAACAGAAATAGGGTAAAACAGTAAAGTAACTTTCTAACCCAGATACTGTGGACTGCTTTACTTGAAACTTAACTCCACAATTTGCAAAAATAAATAAAAATTAAGATAAGTCAAGAAGACTATAGAGTCATGGCAAAAAAGGATTTACTTAAATAAAGGTGCATATTTAAATATTACTAACTAGGGTCAGCAAGGAGTGTAGAAGATGGAACCTTTTTAAAAGCTGTACATCCTTTTAAGTATTTCTAATACCCACTTTCTTTCCCTTAAAAATTTATTTTCCACATCAAATTTCAAAATCTTTAGTAATCTATCAGACAACAATGACATAAATGTTAATGAACATTTATGCACAAAGATATTCATTATATCATTAAGTAAAAGATTATAAGCAGTCTATATATTAAACACTATAGAAAATGAATGTTTAAATCTTGTCGTAATGAGTGAACACTATACAAGTGGCAAATTTTGAATTTATAAAGATCTTATCAGGCATGAGAAATATGTCTGATTCATTGATAAGCCACAAAAACACAAAACAGAATTATATTTAAGATGTATCTGAAAATGAAAAATATACACACACTACATACACAAATTAGACAAAGCACACTAAAATAATGTGCAGTATGTTAGTGATTTACTTTTGCTGTTTCTTTACATCTTTTTTATATCTTTGATTTTTTATATTTATGTTATGTTGCAGATTAACTCAAGAACATTTAATTTCTCCTCCCCCCTTCCGAGATTTTCTTTTCTCTCTTGCTCAGTTTTAGGTATATCTCACTGGAAAATAGTTTTGAGTAACTATGACTAACATTGTTTTTAAAGTAACCTTTAGGTTCTCAGAAAGGAGAAAACACCATGTTTGCGTTTGTGCACTGCCATTTTCTTTGCATTCTTTCATGCTTGCCACATGATGCCCCCTGGGCCACCATACAGAGAAAACAATCAGCTCTAGTATTATCTTATGCTTTTTCACACACACACATATGGGTAGTTTCAAAAGGAAGTAAAACCATCTAATGCTACTGTTCCTTAACTGTAAAAATGAAATATGGAGTGAACTACTTCACAGAAATCCCTTACACTTAGAAAGTCTCCTAGCTTAATATATGGTGTGCATAAAAAAGGAAGGATAGAAAAGAGGAGAGAGGCATCTCTTCAACCATGTAATAGGACACATGTCTCTGCTTCATCGGCAGTTCAAATTCTTAGTGTAGAAAAAGGGATCTGGGCGGTTTACATAGAGAAAGACAAGGAAGGAAAACACTCTGTTAACCCTGCTAGTTATCACATCCTGCACCAGATCTGGTTAGCAGTGCAAACTAGATGATCCCTAGAAGCTATAGAGAGTGCATAAAATAATTGGAAACTGACTAACAAAAACAGTTAAATAAAACACACTATATATTGATGACACTTTCCTGGAAACAAACTAAAAAGATAATACTAGTTTTAATGCTCTTCTTCCTGCTATTGCAAATAATGCAAATTGATAATAACTACCAACTTGTCGGTGTCTAATATAGAAATTATAATTACAAAATAAAAATTCCTAGGAGATTTCCATGGGAAAACAAGCACATTTCATTGCTATATTAAACATAATGATACTATCAATTTAAACAACTTTCTTCTTTTGTCTGTTTTCTAGAAACGGTCAACTCTGAAGAAAAAAAATCCATTTTCACAACCTTGCTTCCCATTTAAGTCCTGTCTTGAAATTTCTTACAAGAGCCTGTGAAGGGAGCAAAGAGCTGTTTCATGAAATGATTGTGTCCTGGTAGAGGTTAAGTAAACGTAAAGGAAGGATGCCAATTGCTGTGAACTGGCATTTTACTGTCAAGGATGGGATTCTACTTCTCAATCCAAAGAATTAAGGAAATTTAGGGAGTCGTTTCGCAAAAAAAGGCAATGGCTGCTTTGTCCTGCTGGAATATACCAAAGAAGTCAAACTAACATCCAATACTGAAATCTTATTTCTAACTGTAAAGTAAAGGAGACAAGTTCACATACAACAGAAAAAGGGTATAAAGATCCAATGTTTTCAGGCATGTTTCTCGCTTAGCTTCATTTTCTGGATATATAGTAATTTTGCTAAGTATGGGCAGCTGCCACATACAAGACCACTGGAAGCTACTGTAAAGATTTTATTTCTGAAAACATGACTCAGACAATGGAATTAACTTCCTGAAATGTGGAAAATTTATTAAAATAACCACTTGGAAGCTGTTTCAAGATCTGAGGGGTTTTTTGTTGTTGTTGTTTTGTTTTTTTTAATAAGCCCTTGTAACTACACAGTAGTTAATGTACTGACTTGGTATTTCAAAGAACAATCTTGAAAAGGGTCCTTGGGAGGAGGTGAGGAACTAACTGGGAGTTGTTCACAGAGCTCCCTACTTGGTTTTCTTTTGGTTTTTTAAACAAAGTTTTAACAAAAGACATTATCCTTCATAGACAAGTAAATGATAGTTTTCTTATGGGATCTGATATCATTTTTTCTACATTTTCCCACAATATACAAACCAAAGGAATGATAAATATCATCATTCCATGATGCAAAATGAAAATTAGATAGTGCAAAGTCCTTTTGGTAATCCTGTTGGTAATCCTGTGTATGTTGCATAAATAATCATTTTGGCTGGTCAAATTCTCAGATTGATGCTGTCAATGTGAGGCAGCCAGCCGAAGAAAATATTTGAGACAGAGAATTAAAGTTAATAACTCTAGAAAAAGCTCCAGGCAAGTGAAAGTCGTTATTCTCAGAGGTATAACAATACACAGCACCCACTTCTTTACCTCAACTTAATAAAAGGAACTAGATGAAACCTCTACCTTCTTTTGTCAAGGTTAATGCCCACATTTAAGTCATATTCTGAAGAACAGAAGAAAAAGAATCCAAGCAAAACAAAAAATAAATACGTCTACTGAAAAGTCTCAAAACAGGAGATTTTCAAATCTAAATAATGAAAGCCTCTAATTTTATTTCATGAGATACAACCATCAGTGCTATATTTGACCTAAAGGGAAAAAACCAAGAGTAGAAAGATGAGGAGAAAGGCATTACAAGTTACAGTCGCAACAATTATTAGTCTATTCTATTACCGTATTAGCTAAGTGCCACTCCCTCCCCGTGATTGTTTTTGCTAACAACCACTGCTAACCATCTAAGACCTCGAACACTGTGCTTTGCAAAGTACATTTAGCTCAGGCCGATCCTGACAAGTGTGAAGTATGATCTTTTATTAAACTAATGCCAGGCACTTAGAGGTCAAATTACTATTCAAGTCAGAAAGTCTATTTTCTAATTGGAAAGATGAGAAGCCAAACATGCATATGAGTCAGAACACAGGCATGGCTGATATTCTAGAATGCGTCTGCCATGGTTGCTGGCTTTTTTCAAAGACCATACATTCCCTGGATGCAATAACACAGTAGACAGTAGCTCCAGGAATATAGTAAGATTATTTTCTAACTAGCTAAAGAGGAGCTGCCAAATGAGTTTTCCTTTTAAGAAGTTGGATTGTTCCATAAAGCATAAATATTGCACGTTTCTTTTTTACATAATGGTAGTAACATTCTGATGACATACCGAGTTTCAACTTGCTAGGATTTCTGAAGGCAAGACGTTTTATGGCACTTCAGTGTGCATTTATGTCAATTAAATTCAGAGGTCAGGAGAACCAACCAAAACCAGTGAACTGTTTTGATCATCCTTAACAAAGTGTTTAGTGGGGACAAAATCATCTTTTTAGTACAACATATTAAACAGAGTTAGATATTAATGAGAAACAATCATTCATAAGTATTAGTAACACTCATGGAACAAGGGAATTTCTGAGAATTTCTTAAAGGTTAAGAAGACAGCTTAGGCTCGAAGCAACTTGATTGGCCAACTGAGATTCACTTAAAATAGAATCATAAAAAGGATCACATGTTACAAAGTGAAGGGAAGAAATGAGGGTGCCATTTGTCTAATTATATTTTTAATTAATAAGCTGCTTCTGTGGACATCAAGAAAATATGTCACATAGGGAACAAATCTAACAGCATGTAACTAATTGGCTGTTTCTTTTAGCTGATTAACATTTCCTTAAATAGAGAGCTTTGTTTTAAAGGGGTACTTGTCATAACAATGTACTTAAAATCTTGAAAGGGGAAGGTTAATCATGTTATTAAATGATACTAAGGGAAAAGCGAAGGAATGTTCAGTAAAAATATGCAGGCAATCCTGTCTTTCAGAATCTGCTTCCTCCCTAAAAGGTTCCTCCAGCATTTATAAGACAGTCAACTGAAACCATCTGGGATCCTTCTTTTTCTGTATATGTCATGAGTGTGGGCTCTACAAGAACGCTGAGGAACAGGGCCCCTGTGTAGATCAGGTGGGAAACTCAGAACAGGAGGCAAGCTAGGACCAGTCCAAAGGATTTTAAGGCTGTCTGAAGGTTTGGAAGGAAGAGTGTCAGAGGGTTCACACCACCCATCTCAGTACATCCCACTGCTGCTCAGCCATACATGGTGAGATGCCAGGGTCGTGTAAATACTGGGTATTTGGTTACAATTAGCTTGATTTTCACTAAGTATTTGTTAGGGGATGACAGACCTGGAACACAATACCCAGAATGCAATGTGAAAGAGGGAACCCCACACCCAAATTAGTGTGAAATTGTTGTGGAGGATCAACATCATGGCACAGATAATCTAGGTTTATTATCATAGTAGATGTTATATATATTTTATGATAACCATGGTCATGTGGGGATATATAACCTATCTTATGGGATCTCTACACATAACCTCTTGATACCCATGACTAGGATAGACTGTCAAAGTCAAATGACTGTTTTTGAATCATTTATGGTATTTTCTCTTAAGTACAACTTTCTGAACAGCTTTTTAGCTGTAAAATTTGATTTAAGTGGCAGTATACTTCAGGATGAAGTAAACAAACAACTAAGAGTTCCATGCAATAGACTAAATGTTTTCTAAAGTTTATACAAACATTTTCCAAGAGTCCTTCAGGGTGTAACCTTTCATCTTTTTTTTAATATAGATTTAGAAAAAAAAATGTAATGAATGGGAGAAAAAACAAAAGAAGTAAAAGAGGGAGAGAGGGGAAAGGGAGGGAAGCAATGTGTAAAGAAAGCAAGCAAAAAAGCTCACTGAGTTGAAGGGTAACTCATAGACTTTTGATCTAATTGTGAAATTCTGATCTTGTCACTGTGCCAAATTAGAAGATGGAAATTTACAAAGATGATACAGAGAAAACATGGCATATCTCCATTTATTCTATTTTTTGAAGTTTATTTAACTGAAAAAATGTGCACTAATCGTTTTCTAAATGATTTGGTGAGGACTTTGTGCTGTATTACAGAGATTATTTTTCACTAGTGAGGAAGTTCATCTGGAAAATATCTCCTAGAAAAGTTCTCCTAAGGCAGACTATCACCCCAGCAGCCAAGAGCAATCAGGGTAACAGCAGATTTTCACACCTGCCAAATTAATAAATGTCACAAAATTCATACACAGAACATCTGTTTTCCAAGTTTAGCACAACAGACTACTTTAGCGCTATTCTACACATACATTTAATTTACATAGCCTGGCAGAAAGGTCCAGACTATAATTTACCTTTCTTCTCAAGATGCTGCAGTGACATTTCCACACATGGATCCACTATTGACTGTGTGTAGACCTCAACTTTCAATTCTTGACAACATTAACTATGCTCCCATTGGATAGACATAACTATCTGACTTTGTGTCACTGCTGCTACTTACCTTGACAGATGAGTTCCATTTACATTTCACAACAGGGAAGAAAAGAGAGAAAAGGGGAATGGAAAGAAAGGAAGACAAAACAGAGTTGACTTAATTAAATATAGCTCCTACTTTAATTTTGTTCTCAATGTTTAGTCCTCAGTTCCGACAGAAAAAAGTATCTTCTAGTGTGTTAAAACTATTATTGGAAATAGATCCAGTCATCTACTTCCCATCCTACTCTTCTCACTGTCTGTTCTCTTAGAGGAACTTTTACTTGTCCAAACACCCAGCCTTGCAGACTCAACCCATCTTCTCGTTTCTTTGCTCCATGACCAATCCATTCCCAGGCCCTCTTAATCCAGCTCTAACACTGCCCAGTCCAGGATTTTATAGCCAATAATAATGATTGTATGTATTAGGCCCCAGTCAGGCCAACATAAACAGAAAATCTGTGGATGTGGCTGGGTAAATAACTTTTGGATGATGCCAGTGTTTGCGCAGGATGAAGAATCACTGTTCCCTTACACAAAACACCTGCTTCTCCACTTTTCAATTTATGGAATTTACTTATTTTTTTCATTTCAAAGTTAAACCCCTGAAGCCTTCTTTGATCCTCCATCTGGATGAAATCTACCATCCTCTTAAATCCCTTATCACACTGACTCTAACTCTTAAGAGTCACAACACAGTTGATATTTCATTGTACTTATTTTATGCACATGTGTTTTCTCCTGCTCCACATTAGCAGGACCTTAAGAACACATCTGTAGTCTACTCATCTTAAAGTCTTGCAACTCTTACTCAAACCTAGCACTGAAGATTGATAAAAATTTCCAAAGGGCTAGCCTCTAATCTTCAGCTGTACATTTTGTAGTATCTAGGATGCATAAATATTATTGTAAATGTTAACTACCGTGTGTCTATTTAACTTGCATTTGTTTGTAGCTTGATAGTCACAGAATACAAATTCCATGTGACACTCACAGACATTGCAAAACACTGGTATGATCAAGTGGAGATCAATGACTCCATACCAGACTGAACTGAAAAACTGCAGAAACTCATCCTAGCACTTGAGTTCAGATAATTACATAATGCAATGAATTTCTTTTTCTTTTAGTAGTTTATTCACTCCATCAACAAACAAATCATTTACATCTGCACATAAATTTTCTTATGTAATTAATGTACATAAGTACATTATATAAATATAAAAAACCTTAATATTAATAATCTGTAAAATAGCTTTCTAATTGTTGTACTGAGCTGCTTTTTTCTATTTTGACAGTTCAGTTAACATTTTCTGGGAGATCTGATGGGCATCAAAAAACTAAGGTGAAATCTACCATCCAACTGAAAAGCAGTGATGTTCAATACAAAAAATGGCACAACCGACCTTAGCAACAATGAGTGACAACTTTCAAGTATGATTCCATTCAAAGTATTTTAACAACAGATTTAAACATGAGGCAAGTGAGTGTAAAGTTTATTCCATGCACTTTGACTGTCCAACAAAAGCAACGGGGTTTGTCAGTTTTAACGGAGTTCTGTAATCACATGCCACTTCAGATTTCAGCTTTTTATGAATTATCACTGTATCAGATGCAACTTGGATCTGTGCTTAATACCCTCAGACCAAAGATCAAAGTGCTCAATGGAAATTACCTAATTCTTGTGTAGAAAAAGCCTGTCAGTCAAGATCCAATATTATAGTGATGTTAATTGCATTTTTTGACCTTGATGAAATTGTGTAAGATGAGTTTGCACCCAGAAACACTGCATTGAAATATGAATGTTCTAAAAGCTTAAGAGAGCTTCTAAGCATCCATGTGTGTAGAAAACAACTTGAGCAACAGAAAGTTCCATCCTCCATCGTAAATCACACATCAATGTTATTAATGGCATGGAAATTTCTGTCAAATAAAACATTATGGTGTATCCTCATTTGCCTTATTCATCAGAGCTGGTGCTATGTGTTTTCTAACTAAAGACACAAAAAAGCACTTCCAGAATTTCTTCAGAAAGTGAAAAAATAATGATATTTTTGAAATGAGAAGTATGCTGATGGCTGTTAATTACAGTGTATTTTTTGTAATTTTTTAATCATTCACTATATATATATTTTTTATTTATTTATATTTATTTATTTTATTTTATTTTTGGTAGTGGAGATCGAACTCACAATCTCTTACTTGCCAGGCAGGCTCTTAAGCCTTTGAGCTAAATTCCCCAGCATATATATATATATATATATATATATATATATATATATATATTTGGTCTTGTCTCGTATGTATATCTCTGTTCCTCTTTAAAAGAGATTAATTTATAAAATGGGGACAAAAACTTATAAAGATTAAGCCATGTTTTCTAGTATATTTAGAAATAGAAACAATTTACAATAGTTATTAAACATGTATAAAGATGTTAAGAAATAAAATATACAATGATCTAGAATGAATTAAGTATATTGAAGTCCTTTCTGCTAGCAATTTTGTCTATAAGAGTAGACAGAATATAGTCGCCCTTGTATAATTTCCAGCTATTAATAACATCTGTCTTCTAGACTTGTTATTAAAATTAAGCAATGTAATAAATCCAAAACTTTCAGCAAAATGTCTAGCATATACCATGCAACCAGTAAAAGTTGCTCTATCATCACCACAGCTGAGCAACCTCTCAACTGTAGCATCAACCTCACGCCTCCATCCCAACTGCTAGCATGGGAATTCCCTGCCAGTTGCCTTCAACACTTGTGACCTCATCGGGACATACTTCACATTTCATAACACCATACAACCCTAGATTGTGCTATGCACAACATGCCAGCACATTACAATAGGGCCATTCACATGCAAGTACACAATGGTTCAGAGCAGCAAAGTAACACTGTATGTTCCATATTTTCTGGTAATTTGTCTTCCTTCAAGGTATATTAAAAACTGAGACCTAAGTGCTTGTCTTTACAACAGCAAATATTGTATGGCCTCAACACTGTGACTTCTCATTTAACAAACACCCATGATCAAGTCATGATCATATTATGATCAAAACAAACAAACCCCTATATTCAATATGCTTGGCCAATAAAACTCTGAACCATAGGCATGCTTACTAAGACTGGCCACCTGTTTTGGTGTAAGAGACTCACAGAAACCACTGGTTTGGAGACATAAATTTCAGGAAGGCATGAAAGTCATCTTAAATCACTCAGACACAATCCATAAAGCCATTCTTACCATGCCTTATGCCAGAGTCATGTACTCTTAATGGAACATTATTGGCAGTACTGTTTGACATGCACTCAACATTTTCTACTTTAAGCCTTCAGGTTCACTTATCACCTATTTGTACATTCAGCATACACTGACTGTGCTTCATTTTCATTTAATAGAGTAACAACAGCTTTTATATTGAAACAGATGAAAGTCATGCTTTGTGTGCAATCTCCCAGGCTCATTCAGTAGAGATATGGGCAAATCACACAGTATTTATTGAGCAGCTTTTTTTTCATATTTCCTCAAAATGGCAATATATTCAAAAGGCTATTTAACACACACACTGTTTTTGACCAAATTAAGCTCTAAAGACCCATTAGTGTCTTTTTCATAGGGTTAGTTTTCAAAGCAGATTCGTTTACATCGTTCACTGCTAATTTACTCATTAATCATAATTTATCATATCAGATGTGCTGATCATCATTAAAAGTGACTATTTATTCTTCGTGCTAACCTGCTGCTTATCACGTACCTGCAAATTAGATCACACAAGAAAGGTAACTGGCATATTTGAAAAGGAATATTAGAGTAGACATAATGGAAATGGCAAAAAAGAAAAATAAAAAGAAATAAAAGAAAAACAATGGCATCTTCCCCCAGTTTAACGTTACCAAATTAGAAAATATCAATCTTTCTATATTTTTCAGTCAGAAACTTTGTGTTCTTTTATTATTTTTATACTTTTTTTACTATTTTTTTTAAAAAGGAACTGAGATGATGCCCAGTAGTGTCTTAACTTTTGACACAGCAGCAAATCAGTTCCATGAAGAAAAGATCTACTAGTGTTGTTTTACCAACTGAAAGGCTGTGAGCCCATCAAAGTCTAGTGGGGTCACTGTCTCTTTTGGCCCAACTGAGAAGTCCCCATGACTGACAAGAGTTTGGATAATTTCCTGTAATATCCATTTCAACAAATAAAACAACCACGATTTTTAATCTATCAATTTCACATTGATTAAGATGTCTGGCAGTTTGGGAAATAAAAGTAGCTAACATACTCCCAAGTAGCTCTAATACAAAAGAGAAGTTCTTGGAATTCAATGTTACTTTAAAGGATACAGTATTGTCAGCTATTAATATTTATGTGGGTATATGTAATGAATAATAGGAATAATGAAATGTAAACTAAAAAAAGATGAACTTGCTTATATACCAGTTTTGCTTTTGAATGAAATGATGATTTTAAAACTACGCTTGAAAATATCCATGTTGATCAGTTCCCTACTAGAAAATATAATATTCTAAATTTATAGGGTTTATATCATAGTTTTGTTTTGTGTAATACCTAGCATATTGTAGGTATTCAATCACTTTTAAAACAAGAACAATATTTTCACCTCATGGAAATCTCACCTTATGTACATGTATATCCCTTGCAGATACCCCCCCCTTTCCGATACTTCCCATTAAATTTAGATGTTTTTAAAATTCATTTCCCTCAGACTCAGAGTCAAAATTATTTATCAATGATTGGCAGTCTTCCAAACATTCAATATTAGGTAAACACTAGAACCAATAACAGTTTTTAAAATATCAAAATTTTAATCTCTGGTATTTTTACAACTGAACACATTCAGGAAGCACCCAAGTGGCGTTTTACATGTTAAATCCAAGTTTTCTAAAATAAAACCCAAATTCTTTTTTTTTTTTTTTGAATAAAGAGAGTCCACATTCATACATGCAGACCGGAAGTGAGGAAAACATTTCATAGATGACTCCCTGGGGTTAATCTTGCTAACAATGATTGATCTTGGCATTCTCAAGGAGTGACCCCACCCATTTGAAAACTCTACTTAGTGAGCTATTTGGAGACACAAAAGATGGAACACATGACAACTGGTTCCATGCCTAGGCTGCGGAGTCATGTACAAGCAAGAAATGATAATAATAGCTGATCATCCAGGGCCGTGAACTAGCCCTGTGCACACAGAAAACTCAAGTAGACAGTAATTGGAGTACGGCACAGAGATAGAGGCGAAGGGTACAATTCCTTGGTCTGCAGATGAAAATAAACCTTTAATAGAAGTTAGTAAAATGAGCACTTGGATGGACCGAACTATAATGCAATAATGGAACTGCTGTGCCTTTTTCTTTAAAAAAAAAAAAAAAATCCAGCAAAATAACCCTCTCAGCATTCCCATACCAGTAGTTAAACTTGAGGGGGAAAATGTTGTGTTCTTGCCTTGTGTGAATTGAACTCATGTACACAACAAATTGAGAAAATCCACACCAGAAGGAGGAAGAGCCCTGCCCCCTCCTCCTCCCTGAAATCTGTGAGCTCTGCCCAGTGCTTTGGTTCCCATTTTACACAGGGCATCAGATTTATGCACATGAATATGCATATCTCACCTCTCCCGGTAAGACAACAAGGATAACTGGGGAACCCACCGACACAAGTAACACTGCTCAAATATTCTGCAAGTATGTTTCATTAGATTCATTTTTTTAAAAAAATATCAACTCCCTAATTGGTATCCCTGGGCAGTTCATACCCTGGAACCAGCTCATTTCAGTGCAGATTATGCATGCTTTTCAAGAGAAACACATTATCAGAGCCCCAGGAATACGGGAGGCATTCCAAAGAGGCACAGACAGTGAGGACCTTTATTTGCCAACTAACTTTTTCTCCCCTTTCCTCTAATTTACAGCTCAAGGTATTAAGTAAGAAAACAAAGGGTTTTTCCACACAGAAATAACCTTTCAGAAAAACCTGCAAACGAGGTTTTAATTACACTATTTACCAATAGAAAATACAAACTGAAATATTTCTTGCTGTGGCTTGCTTTCTTTCGTTTTCCCTAATTTAACTGTTGCAGGCAACATCATAGCAATTTAAGTTGGTTTTGTGACAAATTATTAGGACACTTATTTAAGAAGGAAAATCAACCAATAATTACTGCCCTAGCACATGGCTATTGTTCACAGCACAAACAGAAGCTGGGGTTGACAGCTGATGGGCCCAGCCTCCTGCTACCCTTGGAACACACTTGCAGAAGCCCAAAGCCTCCTGCCAGCCTGAAGCATGCTGGAGCCACCCTTCCCTCCCAGCAGGGCTACACTGACCAGGGTTAGGACCTCCCACCTAGTTGGCCCTTGTTGTTCTGGATGCTAAAAATACTGCATTAAACATTCACAATTCCACTTGTAAAACAACACTGGCCTTTTTGTACCACTTTAAAATACCCATATGATACTTCAAGCACTTTCAATTTTAGACACAAGAATCAAAGTGGTTTTGCTCGCATCCACAAATCGTTATGACAGAAAATGTTTTCTTGTATTTGAATAAAGGGAGCACTTGTGACTACATGTCAGATCACAAATGTAAGACTCTGGGTGAAGGTAATCTTTCAGAATTAGAAAGAGGTTCTGGGATTTACCCAGGGAGAAGCCTTTGTTTATGATCATGTGAAAGATACAGATTCCAAGATCTCAAAGGGATATATGTGACTCCAGACCCTGAATCTTTCTATAATGTAATTATATCCACTAATTTAGTGCAAGAAAATACTGCTTGAAAGTTCACTGTAGAACCTTGGGCAAACTTTACTGTCTAAACTTCTGGTAACCTAAACAAAGTAAAAGCTGTTTCCTGAGGTAGATCTAAGAGGACTTGAAGAGAGAGGAAGAAAGGGGGGAAAAGGCAAATCATGATCTATCATGTTCAGGCACAAATTCCATATGATGAATATGATCATTATGAATTTATAAAATTCATCCATAAAATTAATTTTTAAAAATAAAAATACTACAGAACTAGGTGTGGTAGCACATGCCTGCAATCCCAGCAGGATGCTCTCCTGGTATTTGAGGCTAGCCTGAGATAAGTAGTAAATTCAAGGCCAAGCTGAACTATAAAGCAAGGGCATATTGCAATAAATAAATAAAGTATAATTACAAAGGCTATAAAATATTTCTGTTCAGAGCTGTTGCTTCCAAGGGAAAATGACAAGAGGAATCTAAAGGAATAACTGTAATTAGTAGTTAAATACCTATTAGTTCCTCTAATTTCTTAAATACTGTGAATGGTCTTTGGGATTATCAGTTTGTCAAAGTCAAAATAATCTACATGGAAAGAAAAACACCAGTGCTTATAATCTGAAAAGCAAAGCATTTACAACACATACCTTAGAGAATGAACTAAGTGAAAGACATTTGGGAAGATACTCATTTGTTTAAATGGGTCAGTATACAGGTTCGCTTCCTTCACTACACAGCCTGGGATGCTACCAGTTAGACTGCTCTCTCATTGCTATCCTCAACACTGGCATAGTCCAGCCGTGGACCTCGGCTCAACGGTCTCCAATCCATCTGTAGGACACCGTACTCCCTTGCAATACTGAAAGCTGGAGCCTTGCCTCAGAAAACCGCATGAGGGAAAGAGGTGGCTGCCTTGCAAATTCAAGATCAACAGCCTTCTGGGACCCCAGTGGCACCTATCAATCAACCTTCCACCCTTCCCTAGCTTCCTGCCTCTGCCCAGACCAACCTCTCACCTCCATGAGATTGATGCTCTTGCCTCCTGCTTCAACAGATAAAATAGCATCACCAAGCACGAACTTGATGGAAGTAATATCCTTTTCACTGTATAAGAAGTCATTCTCCTTTAGTTTATCATGTTCAAGATCACTGCTGAGGGCTGGGGATCTAGCTGAGCTGCATAAGCGCCTGCCTGGCAAGTGCGAGGTCATGAGTTTGATCCCCAGTTAAAAAAAAAAATACCACTGTTAAATTTGTGTCCTTTAATTCTCGCTCACCACCTGCTGATCACCTTGGTGCACCAACTGGCTCATCTCCACACAGTATCTGCACCGGCTGCCTCTGTAATCGATACCTATTTCCCACCACCGCTCTCCACAGATCGCTCTCTGCAAACGTTTCTGACCACACTGTTCTTTTGTGCAGGGGCTGCCCTGTATAGCATAGGAGTTTTACAGGGCCCTTGGTCTCTAGCCAATAGACATTAGTAACACATTTTCTGCCAGCTGGGACAATCAGACAATGTAAAATGTCCCCTGGGAGAATATTTTATGTGTTAGCATCAAAAAAAACGACTATATCCTGGGAAACCAAGGACAATGGGTCATCCTAGCTCAGATCTTTTCAAATAAAATCACTTCCCTTCACTGTCCATTCCAATCTGCTTATAGGTGCTTCATTATTCTCTTTACTGCCGGACTATGAGGCCAATAAAGTAACAATATGTACCAGACATTCCTCTGATATCACAACCCTTACCAAGAATTATGCCTCAGCTACAGTTACTGAATTACTAGTGATTCCATAACACCCAGGCCAGTATCTTTTATATACAAACATATTTTTGGTTAAGATTGAAATGCAAGAAAAAGAAGTATTTATGAATAAGGGACCAACTTAGTTCCTAATGAAAGTTATTTAATCATTATACTTTAGGACTATAAGCAACTCTGGTGAAAAAGATATATACAAACACTATGTTCCTCCTATCAAATTCATGCACTGCTAGAAATTTAAAGACTCCCAATTAATCATATATAAGCATTAAAGGTTATAATGTAAAAAACTATCTTACTGAAGCAGCCAAAAATCATTTTTAGTAAAAAAATAATTATAATCTGAACATATTACTAAAATAACTGGTTTCTCTTCCTATGTACTTCAACTCACCCTTGAGTTTTACTCATTAGGAAGATAGTATTATTCATTTCCATTAACCTGCTATGTTTGTACCAGATTCTCAAACTGATCCTAACATGTGATATTTTTAGTTTTTTTCTTTGTTAGATTTTCCCACTAAAACTTTAACAAACTTTTTGTCCCCCAACAAAAAGTCTGCACTTATTAACCAACAAGACAATATGGATTTTTTTCAAGATCCCTAAGTACAATCTAGAAATGTGATTAGAATTAGGTTAGTGATAACCAAACAACAAAAATAAAATGTAATAGTTAGAAACAACTGATAAGAAAAGATGAGAAAAGTTTTCTCACAAAATGGAAATGCGGACTATTGCATGGAGCATTCACGCTCTGGTTATCCAAAACTACATGGAAAATTTTATACACAAGGCCCTCTCACATGTTAAGTTTCACCGAAGCACCTAAATAACACATAAATGTAATTTCTGTTTTCCTTCTATCTCACTGGAAAGATTCATAACTCTGAGTATAATAACTACTTTAAGAAGGGAGAAAAAAGACTGTTTTGCCAGATTTTATTGAAATTTAGAAGTTAAAAAGCAACAGGATTTATTTTTGAGTACACAGTAAGCCGTCACTCTCAAAATAATTTAAAAAATCAGTTGTAGTATGCTCTGCTTTATTCACTTTACATATTGAACTTCTGAACTTTAAATTTTAAGCAGCAATAATAAAACAATGAATGCGTACAGTATAAAAGGAGACTTAAAAGCTTTGAAAAATTTTACTGATGAATGAAAAACTGTATTTTAATCACTACCACTTGACCTGGTAGTGCAGGGCAATGCAATCCTTGCATTTTTATATTACCTAAACCATAACCATTCGAACACTTCCATGTCTTTAAAATTGTTGTTCTTTTTTTAATATCTCCTTTAACTTTCATTTTGTATTATCAAATCTTTTGCAAGATTGGCTCTTCTCTTGATTATAGACTCCTTACTTGTGGTTTTTTTCCAAAATCACTCCAGTGCTACCCAATAAAATATTTATTTATTGAAAAAGACACAGAAAAGAAAAACTAAAAGCAAAAGAGACAGACAACAACAACAACAAACCCAAAACATGATCAGGTCATGACTCTGCTCAAAAATCTCCAGTGGGTCCTTACTGTCACCTTCTTAGTATAAGTCAGGAAAATATGTTGAAAAAATAAATCTAGTAGATAGGGCCTTGTAAATTACATCCTTGAGTTGACCCGGTATAATCTCAAAGCTCATACTCACAAATAAGTCAGATTCATAGCCTTTTCTGAAATATTATATTTTCATAATGTATTTCAAAACATTCCTCTCACCTACCATCAAGTGAATCACCTTTTGTTATTGTTAAAAATTTATACTCTGATAGGCGAAAGGAGGAAAGAAGGAAAAGGTAAAAGATATAAATTTGTTATAAGACAGCTAAAATGACTATACTATTGATAGTATTGGTTCTTGGAAAAGAACAGTTAATATTCATATGATTAGATAAATTTTACATGTCTATATCTAGTAATCTAGTAATCTTTTGAAGGTAAAAATATGCAATACTGTGATCATTGTTAAATTCCTATCATCTTGTTTTGAAGACCAATACTGTTATTGTTTTGGGTTTGTTGTTGTTTGTCTCTTTTGCTTTTTGTTTTTTTCTTGTATTTTTCAATAAATAAATTTTTAAAAATATTCTGCTTCCTAATGCAGACTCTGAGTCTGAATATCAGAATAAGACCTCAGAAAATATGTCACTGCTGATTCCCCTAGAGGATCTATGAGCATACTATTTACTCAATTTTTTTGTTAAGGCTACTCCATTCTTCCAAAATATTTTTACCAAAACACTTGCTTCATGAAAGCCTGTTCTTCCTTTAAAATCGTCTCATATGCCTTCTACCAGAGAAGGCTTTTTAAGTATTTTTTCTAAGCACTTACAACCTCCTGTATCACTGCTTGACCTCTCTTATGACCAAAGTAGATTCACATTGACCTTAAGAAGATTCTAATTCATGGTTTCTTCCATGCATGAAGTCCCATTACTTGTCATGGTGGCCTGGTCAATTGCTTTGCAAACTTTGCAACAGTAAGATATTTCATTCCTGATTCACATTTTCCTTCATGGAAGGTGGTATCGGGGGGTCTACACACAATTTTGTGTGATCCAACTAAAGAAGCTAAATTGGGATACATTTATTTAAATTTAGTTGACTATGACTATGATTCACAGTTAAATCATTGCAGGTGTATGCTACAGGAATATTTCCTACGATTAGTTCTACTGCAAACTTTGGCGAACTCACTTTACTCTCCAGTTCTGAGTGAAGTCACTGATGACATATTTGATATACACCATAAATTCAAAGATGATTATGAGCTGCCACTACATAGAAAACTTGAATATCCTGAAATTGCATAGTTCCATGCCACAGAAATTATCACATAACCATTAATAAGTTAGGTGGTTCACTAGAATCTTCTGAACTATCAATTTAAAATATATAAACTTCTATGAACATGGCAGTAAGCAAGATAAAATATTTTTTTGTTTCTCCATGGAAAAAGATGCTACAAAACTGCTGTGTGAAAAAGCATTGAAAGATTATAGCTGAAAAACTAAAAGAAAAACTTCATAAGTATGTCAGGAAGTTGATAAAATATAAAACAATTACTTATATTTACAGATTTCTAAGATATCAACTTTCTAAAAATTTGTAACTTATGAGTTATCTTGTTATTCTAAACGACTATTAGTTGTACCTAATTGTGTGTTCATAATTTTATCTTCATCTTTGGGAGAGCATCCACCAAGTTATATAAGTTTAGGACTTCTAAACTCTAATTTTGATCTTAATTCTTCAAATAATCTGTATGTCATCAAGAGAGGCACTTGTAACACATCTTTCCTTAAAATTCATGTACTGCAGAAGAATAGCACATGCACATTTTGTACCAAACTTTATACACCAAGAACTAATTATCACAAGGGATTGATTTTTTTAAACTTATATAGTACCACCTTAAACGGCTTATTGATATTAACTTATTGTCATAATCATATCAATTTACAGATTCCATTTCAAATTATTCCCCTAAGTGTTTGTTATCCATTTATACAACTTTGCAACAAATTCTTGTATATTTTTTCTAAGTTTAACAGATTTATTGTTCCTCAGTCAGAAATATCAATTATACAGATTTTAGTTATATACGTGTAGGGAATTTATTTCATTTTTCTCGTAAGTATGCAAAAATGTGAAAGTTGAACTGACTTTTTTTCAGCTTATTTTGGACCCTAACATGCTTTTAACGTAATTGAACAACCATAGTTTAAATGTAAGTCAATAACCATAAGCAGTACGTTCATTAGTACAGATTAAAGAAACTAGATTAATTTGCATAAAGAACTAGTGCTTTTCTTATGCCTGTGATATGAATTTTTTTAATGCTATCTATTCATTACAATATTATTCAATAGTTGGTCATCTACAAGTACTACGTGAAAATCAATATGGATTCCATCAACAGACTCACACGGAGCCTTATTATATTGTTCTAAATTTTCCCATTAAGGAAATTTTTCTCAGAAAATGTACCAATGGTTTCAATAAACAGTTCTGCATAAGTTTAAGGAAAATATTTTTCTATTAGTATCACAAGTTAATAGGTCTATTTTTAAAAATAATAATTCTAGCATCTCCCTGAAGAGGACTAGATTCCCTCATATACACATTGCAAGTTTCAAAAATTAATGTGAAACTGCCTCTTTCATTATTTTTGATATTTTCCTTAGCATCTAGGTAAAAGGATATTTAAAGAAAAGGGGTGATGAACAAGTTAAAACCTCCCCTCCTTTGTGTCTAAATGGAAAACCTGACCTTCTTACCGATGGAAATAAGTCCTTCCAAAATTTTCAAATGCCCAAATATTTCCTTCACACTGACTTGCTGATATTCACAATGACAAACAGAAATTAATTGGCAACAGACACCCAGAAACCTAACTAAAATATTCTTTACACTCCCAAAATCCAGCTTTATTGCCAAATTTCACATGGCGACTGCTCCTAATCATGAACTATTATTTTCACTGCAGGCCTTTTGCTTCTTTCATCCTTACCAAGTTGTGCATTTATTCTTATTTTTAAGTAATTTCAAAAGAGGCCAACATAAAGAGACAAAGTGAGAAAAATCAGGAATTCTATCTCTGGTGAGTCTTTTTTTATTATTTATTTATTTTAAAATAAAAGACTGAGACAGATGGTCAACCACACAGCTAACATGACACTCAGGAAGACACCGGGAGACTTGGCTGCTGCACCAGGATAAGTCTCAGAGCTGGATTTTCCTGCTCAAATACTACAGGCTCAAGGGATCCCCGGGTGCTGATGGCCTTGTACTCAGCTCCCAGCCCAGGCCGCGTCAGCAAACTCACCCACTCTGTACACCTGCTGCTTAATGACCCCAGTGTTAATGAGGTTCATGGTAAGAGACGTGGATTTGACCAGATGTTCTGAGATATAGGAGACTATAAGAAGCTTCCTGGCCAACTTTCAGTGTCTGTTTTGTAATTAGTAGTATATGTTAATTTAGCTTTCATTCTTAAATAACCATGTAACTGGTTTTTACTACTTCTCATAAGTTACTTGTCATATTTCTTGATTTAGCTAGTCCCAAGGTTTCTAAAATATACACATATAATCTTTTAACCCAGGACAGCAGTCTGCAAAGCCTGAGCCATGGAGCAGTACCTGTCCTTGGCCTGTAAGGAACCAGGTCACACAGCAAGAGGTGAGTAGGAGGCAAGTGACAGAAGCTTCACTCATATTTATAGCACCTTTCCATCTCGCACATTACTGTCTGAGCTTCGCTTTCTGTTAGATCAGAGACATTGGATTCTCACAGGAGTAAAAACCTTATTGTGAACTGTGTACGTAACAGATCTAGCTTGTAAGACTCTTTCTGTGCATTCTGAGAATTCAATGGCAGAAAAAATAAAGAAAAAAGGAAACCGTATCTCAAACCTGGTCCACAAAACAGTTATCTTCAATGAAACCGATCTCTGTTGTCAAAAATTTTGGGGACCAGTGCCACAGTCTCACAGGCTCACTTGCAGATTATGCATATTCTTCTGTCTACTTACTTTTAAACCTTATGTCTCTCTGTTTTAGTGATTTAAAATCAGTTGAGAGAGCTAGGATTTCTCCAGTTCCAAATTATTTTCAGTCTCTGGAGTTGCAGAGTTTTAATCACAATCAGTTTGCATAATTTGTTTTCAGTTTTACAAGTATTATAATTGTTTGAAGGTGTCATTTTTCTTTTGTTTTGCTTCTGCTTTTTAAAGGCAGGGTATCTCACTATGTATTCTATGCTGACCTTGAAGTCACTTAGTAGCCCAGGTTGAACTTCAACTTGCAGCTGCCTCAGTTTCTTGAGTGCTGGGATTATAACATCATACCAGCCAATATGTATTCAAGGTTATCATATAAAAAGCTTCTACATGAGATTTATCACTACTCAAATATGCATATTAACTTTTGAATAACAAAAATAAAAGAGAAGAAAAAGGAAGCAAAGGATTAATATTTATCAAATATAGAATGTAATGACATTCAGCAAATTTAGTCCTCACTAAAGTCCTCTATGTATGGGAGTTAACTAAAGTATGTCCAAATATAACATCCATTAGATTCATTCCCAGTTTATTGTTTGAATCAGCCAAGTAGTGAACACTGTACTTAGCTTTACCCCTGAAATTAAGACTACTGCTATAGCACTACAAAACAAATGTCATGGATAGCACATTGAAAATCAGCAAAATTCTCCCGATTGTTATAAGGAATACCTCTGACACTGGAAGCTTACTGACTTAGTAACAAAGAACATTTAAAAATATAAAGTGTTTCTCTAAAAGGAAACCCTGTAAAATAATATATTCACTCTGTGCAGTAGCCTGCTATATTGCCTTTTCTTAATCATTAATAAAAAGAGGCTATACTTCTTAGCTCACTTATATCCAGCAAAAACAATGCGCTTCTCATTAAACGATGATAATAAAGTCAAAGACCCCATCACACCTTCCTAGGAAGGATCTCTGTACACAGCTATCAGAGAGCACATGCTTTCACAGCAGACATGCCATCAAGACAAATCATCTGAATATCAGGCTTACTAATATTTAATGTATATTATTGTATCAATTTTATCTGAGAGATGCTGCTATAATTAGGATTGTCAATTCCTGCTTTTCTAAAGAAAAAACTGACAATTAAGATTTTTTTCTTGAATTAAAATATCATCTACTTCAACTAGATCTTCATGACAATAAAGAAATCATACTGCAGTGCATATTTTTAGAACTTATGACAAATAGGAAAATCACCCTAGAAATAAGCATAATAATACTTGACCTAATCAAAGCAAATAAATACATAATTTCAAGCCTCCATGGTTTTATTTACACCAACCTTCCATTGTACAGATGAGCCTCAATTTATGGTGGGTACAACCAAATAAACCCATCACAAGTTAAAAATACTAGAGGTCAGAACTGCATTGAAGACACTTCACCTACCAAACACCACATAGCAATGCAACATACCACAGTCTTGGTTGTTGCTCTTTTGTGGTTGCATGGCTGACCTGGAGGGGTGGCTCACTGCCCCAGCCCAGGGGCATAAGAAAGTCTCATGCCATTTACTGCCAGCTAGGCTGGGACATTCAAAATTTAAAATATGGTTTCTACTAAATGAGTACTGCTTTCATGTCATCATAAAGTTAAAAAAAAAAAGGTCATACCATCATAAATCATGGCCCATCTATATTTACTTATCCATTTTATTTACTGAAATCTAAATTCATATATGAGGTATGGCACTTGCCTATAATCTCAGCACTCCAGAAGCCGGAGGCAGGAGGATTGCCATTTTGAGCTCTTTCTGTGCCATTTAGACACAGAGCAAGACCCTGTCTCAAAATAAAAAGTAAAGTGTTAGAATATCACCTCAGGGCAAAATCCCACAGCTCAATCCCCAGTACCACAAAAAAGAAAAGAAAAGAAGTGGATTTAAATAGTATCAAGAAGGAAGAAGATGGGAGGGGATCTTTTAATAAGAGCAATAAAGAGCCAAAATGCATGGTTTTAAGGAAAATGATAAAGAGACCTGACTGGTTAGCACAGGAGGTTTAAATGCGTGGTTAAGGGAGCAATAGAAGATGGGCTGAAGAGAATGGTTAGAGCACCGTTCTCACAACTCTTCACCTGTCCAAAGGGTCTTCAGAGGTCATAATTATGTGTAACATGATCTATCATTTCCAAGCAATGGTTTTCTGGTCCAAATATAGAAACTCTGTTCAAAGTATATAATGGTTCCAACAGTCTTTGCTGGTACACTGTAAGTTACCAAGAAACCAAGGCACTCGTGAAACGCACAGATTCAGGGCCTTTGCAAGCTGAAAGCTTTTCAAAGGAGAAGACATTGAGGAAGGACATTTTTGCAGAGGCAAGAGACAGTGCCCCATCCTTTACAAGCAGTTTTCCTGAACAGGGAAGACGGGGTCCTTAGGACTCCAAAGACTCGGCTCTTATTTCTTACTCTTATGGCCCTTTGAGGTTTTAAGTGATTTAAAAAATCAGTTTCTACAAGTGGATGCTAGACATTTTGGCTTCAAAAGTTGTAGGAGATTCTGTTAGCCAGATGGTGGCTACTACGCCAGAGAAGTCATGAAATGTTCCAAATCGAAACTGATTTAAGACAGAAAAAGCATTCACATATATTTTAGAAGCCAAAATATTACAATATTCCAATGCATTTTCCAAATTTGTTTTGCTAACACTATGACAATCAGCATTTAAACATAATACTAAGTAAAAACCAACTCAGAGGAAAGGTTTCTAACACTTTCTATTCAATATATGTCCCTCAGTTTCCATCACTTCTAACTATATTACTTCTAACTATACGCAAAGCTCTGAAAAAGCAAGTTAATAAAAATTTAAATATAAGAAAAACATATTTTTATACATGGGACTTTATACCAAGAAGAGCACACAGGAATTACTAGTTAAGGCAATCCAGAAAGGAAACTAAATATTAAAGCAAATGCAGAAATGTTCATAACCACTTCACTGTAAAGGAATTTATCTAAGATGAAAGGCAGACTTCAAACTTGAGAATTTCCTAACTGTTCTATTAGATGTCACTACAATTAATATTCTTTCAAGGAATAAAATTACTTTTTGATGACTGTATTTTAGTTTAGGAAGGGAATTCTGATGGAATTGTACAAGAAGGATTTGCCAAAAGGGAATGAATCCAGAAAGATACCACTTGGAAGATTAATAAACAATACTCCAATGTTTAAAAAGAAAAAACTTTAAATGTGATTTCATCTAATTGTCGAAGATATTCCATCGCCTCAAGTATTCAAATGGCTAATATCATAAATTGAGGATATATTTTTCAGAAACAGCTTTCCCACAAAGCAATCATACCTGTCTCAGTTTCCCCAGATAGCAACTAAATTTGATTAAAATCTTTCTAAAATGTGACATGCACATGCTTTTGCCCTACACAGGGGATGCCAAAGTGAAGATTTTGACAAACTTTTCAACTGAAGATAATAATTTTGAACTTTTACCACATATAAAGTAAAATACGCCAAGTCTGTTTCTATTTTTTAAATTTTCCATCACACATTAAATGACAGACTTTCACTTGTGTTGGGCAAACTAGAAGCCCTCTTCCTCTGACTTCTAGCTTCAAACTGATTTCAAAGATATATTAGGCAGGGTAGAGAGGCAACAAAGGTAAAGCAGAAATGCATGCTAATAGAAATCAATAGTCTAATCAAGGCAAACCATACGACTAAACAGAACTTATTTTTACCATTGCAAGTATTTAAAGATTACATAATTGTATGTATTGCTCATTTCTTTTTTTTGCTTTGGCTTACAGTTCATTCATAGCAATGTTCTTGAGAATTAAGTTCACTGGTGACAAATGCTTGGATCAGATGCATTAAGATTAGCATTGGATTCCATAAAAACAACTTTCCCATCCCTGTCTTCTGCCATGGAGTCTGCTTTCTTGGTTAGTGACCCTTGGCTGCCACTTTCAGGTACGCCCTCAGCACCATCTCCCAGCTGGCTCTCAGCCCCTCAGTGAATTTCTGATTTTGACCCTGCCGCCTATCATGATTCTACCTGTGATACCACAAAATGAACTGCACTTTATTTTCTTAACAATGATCTCACACAACCCAACTTTGGTCTGGCTAAGTCCTATGCTGCCTAAAGCATAGCAGTTAAAACACAAGCCTACAAGGAGTGACATATTATATGAAGAAGTCTTGACTTCCAACCTCTTTATTTACTTAAATCTAACTCCCTGCAACATCTTACAGGACCCTTCCCATCTCAAGAGTCATCCTAACCAGTAGAAGCAGTCAGTAATAGGACTTTCTAAAACTAACTTTCACATAGCATCTCACTTCACAGAATCACAATTTATTTAACACTTAACTGATACACATTTGCAGTCACTAGTTGTGAAAGACTTCACCATATTTCCCTTTGCAGGTGATGAACCTGAGATTCACTGTTCTCAAAGACACACAGTTGTGTAGTTTAAAAAGCAATCCCTAGTTCAGACAGTCTAACTACAAATTCCGTGCCATTTATACTAAACCATATTCCTATAAATTAAGGAGATGAAGACATTCCAGACTAGGGATGATAAACTCTTTTAGAGACTGAGTGCCCAAACTGCAGTCCCAAACCCACTTTCTTATCACCAAGTGCCAACCCTGCAAATAACTATGAATATCCATGAATATCCAGTGCTCCACAGCTGGGGCAAGATAGCACGCATGCCGACAGAGAGGACTGTGTGTGCCCGCACCAGAATGCATGCCATAGGTTTGCCACGACTGCGCTAGCTAACACCTGCCCAGCTAAGAAAGAACCTTAAGACATTAAGGAAAATCATACCTCCTTATAACCCCCTCCATACTAGAGGTACCACTGCTAATCCTAAACCCTGTCACTGGTCTTTTCAGCTCCTTTGCCTCAGCTTGTCTGAAATTGTGGCATGGTCTGGGTATGGCATAGAGCACATCACCTTCCATTGTAAATGATAGTCTTTCTGTGACTTACAACTGCAAATGTAGGATATGTCATACAGAACGGATACATTTTGTTCTGATTTTGTTCTGCCCCCAAGCAAATCCTCATGAAGCATCCACTTCCTGCTCCCTCATGCAAGTAGCAACCACACACCAGTCCACATGGGACCCTCTCCTGACTACCGTCTGGTCCTCAAGCCAGCACCGTTCTTCTACTTTTGATTGGACTCTACAAGCATTTGCATTTGTGATCTACAGACCTAAAGTCACATTCCAATCAATGATGAAAATGAACACTTCCTTTACATTGTACAAATTTCTTTATTGAAAACAAATGGTTTAAATTTTGATTCTAAATCCACATTCTACCCCCCCCCCGATGATTGGCTTAAAAGTAATAGTTTTCTATAAAGGTTTTTCTACATGTTTCTATAACAGTTTTCTACAGACAATATTGCATGTTAAGTACACTACTCAAAGTCAGTAGAGACAAAATGAGGATGGAATTCCTGGTATCTGAAAAACATGAAAATTAAAAGGTTGCCCTATATTCTCATTAAACATCTCAGAACAATTTCCATTTTACAATGAAAAATCTGGGGTAAGAATTCAAGTTTTATTAAGTAAAAGATTTCACAATTAAGTTTTTGAAAGTGTTTGACAATTCAGACCCACCCTTTAACTGAAGAACTTTTAAAATGATAGAAATCGTATACTGATGAGAGTATTTTGTAAATATAATCAAGTAGTAGAGCAAATGATATTTTTTTCTCTCCAAAATAAAATTAATTCCCAAATTATAAACTAATATTTATTGTTAGTTCTGTGCTTCAATAGTCAAAAGAAAATCTCGTGGTACAAAAGTAAATATTAAGATAATTAAAAGGTTTTTTTTCCTTATGAATCAGGACAATATCATTGCCAGTGAATGTCAGAGGCCAAAAAATTCTATTCAAAATGTACATGTGAAAGAATAGTGCAGTGGAGATTTTAATAGTATATCTAAAACATAATGGTAGTATGTTTGATTAAATTAAATTACCAGAAGAATTTAATAATATGGATATTCCTACTTAAATCTCCAAACTGTAAAAGAGAAAAACATTTAATACAGAATTTTTTTAATCTTCTACATCTTTCCAAGAATGCAATAGAACTTCTTGGGCATCAGTCATCTGGCTTCTGATATTTCACAATGCTTGCAAATCTTGCCAGAAAATATAGAAAACTGAAATTTCTATAATATTTTGTTATCTCTACTATATCATGAGACTTTAACTTTATTACATATCCACAAAATTAACCCAAGAACACTGCACAAAATCAGTCTGTTTTAATGTATTCCAAACTGTCTCTTAAAAAAAAAAATGGAAAGATGCCAAGGTTTATAATCAACACCAAAGAAATCCATTCATATCCATTTCTGAAACTTCTATTAATAATTTTTAAAAAAGAAATGAGCATCATATTGCTTCCCATGTTCAGTTACCATAATGTTTATCTATCACATTTTCCATTACCTTCACAGACTTTATTACCAATGATTATCCAAGCTTAAGATGGTCTGGGGAATGTGGGCATTTTCACATAATGAACACAGTGGCTCAATGCAGCCAACCTTTCTGCAGTGAAGGCACATCATTGTGTTAACACTAGGGGTACAAATAGAGTGCAGCAACCATCCCTGATGTCAAATCCCTCACCAACAGGCATGGCAAAACTAATCTGTACATCACAGTTGCCCCTCAAATGCGCAGGAACAGCCACTCAGCCTGAAAGCTGTACCTGCCAGTCAATCTGTGTGCTCCTCGTTGGCAGAGACCACGGGTGAAATACATCAGATTAGCTCTGGTGTTTATAGCACGTAATCCTCTAAACAGATGTTTTCCAAAACAGTTATGACTCATGTTATATGTAGACCACACTGCATATCCTGGGTACAGCCGGAAACTGCTCTGAAGTACATGCCTAGTCATAAATATATTTTGCATAGTTTTTCATCAAATTCAAAATGAAATGGCTCATGTCCTATGGTTATATCACTGAGGAGTATTCTTGCTTAATGAAGAGAGAATAAATTGCAGAAACTTCTAACAATAACACAACATTGAAGATACAATTCAATAGGCACAGTTTGGGAAATTTCCACTGTCCCCATGCAAGAGAATGTCTGGGTAGAATACTTATATGCCTGCTCATCACAGTACTAAAGTCTGTCAGAGAATATACCTTATTTTATCAAAGTGTTTCAAAAAAATAAAGCAGTAAACATTTTTTTTTTTATTTTTAGTTTGCTTATCTTCAAAAACTGAGTTTGGATTTGTTTTCCAGGCTGTGTTATTTTCTGAACATTTTTAAATGAAAGCTAGATTTTTGATTATTTGCTAAAATGTGTCACACTGCTCTCAAGAACAAGAAAAGAAGAATATTATCCAGCCACTGTATCCCCACCAAAATGCTACAGGCTTGAATCCTTCTCACCCAGAGTTTGGGAGGCTGATTTGAGCTGCCCTCCCCCTCTGTGAATTTGGCTTCCTGTCACAGGTGGGTAACATGACATTCTCAGGACACTGGACAGTCCGGAGTTGGCTGTTAATAAAACTGCTTTCAAAGAAAGAAAAGAAATAAAAGGCAGCTTTCTTTTTTCATGATCTTATCCTCAGAAGAGCTAGTAAGATGTGGACAGTTTACCTGAATTAGAAAATAAAAGTCAAACCCTTAAGTCACTTATCCTAATTAAAGATCAACACAGACATTACTAGACATTGACTCTACTCACCTAACACCGAGCCGTGAATATAGAGTTGTGACGTTACCTTTCATAATTTCTGCTACACTTACCTCTAAATCTGTTTGCAGGCTTTTTCTTACTGTCTACTCCTGTCTTCTTCCTCCCCTGCTTTTATTTCTCTTTACAGAAATGCCTGCCTAATGATACACACAATAATGAAAGTGACAGCCCCTTTGCAAGAAGGAAGAAGCTGAATTGAAGCAATTGTTCTTCTTTTCAGAGCTCAGCATCCAAAGAAAAGTGTATTATAACAATGTCATCGCTGCTCCTTAGACTCATTATTCTGTTTGTGAAACTTAATTATCTGATAAGATACACTGTTGTTATCACTGTCACCAAAAAATGTATGGGTGCGTTTATTAATTCAAAATGTTCCATTAAAATAAAGTATGTTAACGAAAGGACTGAACAATTATTTATGTCTAATTATTACTGCACAATCATTTGGGCATTTTATAACGGCTTTTTTTTTTCTAGAGGGAACTGAACTTTGTATTTAAAACTATTAGCATTTACAGCTTTTTATTTTAACAGAATATGCTACTTTTCCAGATTTTTACTAAAGCCATTATTTGAAAATCCAATGTTTTAAATGGAATTCTTTTTTTCCTCTACAGTGCAAAAATGTCAAAATTTGAGCAAATTGTTAAACATCCTGGAACACAAGAACCTACGATGAAAATGCTGATTATGATTCACTTCACATATTTTAAGTGTTAGGTCAACATTCAACACAGGATGAAATTAAATGGCTTAGTTGGAAAAAAAGATCAAGAGTTGTTTTGTTTTGTTTTTTAACTCTTTCCATTTCTGTTGCTTTCCTGAGATGAGCAATGCAAGAAAAAAAACGATAGTTTTAAAATGAAGGCCATACTCTTAATGGAACTCTAGCGATAAAATGGAAATCAAACTTTCTTCCACAGAAACTGTCTCCCTCAGAATACCTGTAAATTTGTACTCTAAGACAAGTACCAGGGAAAAGACTAACACACTCTTTAGTCAGCAGATCTGCAACTCATTTATGATAAATAGAAACAGATTTGGATGGCACACTAAATTTTGTTATTTCTAAATCCCAGCAGTTTTCAGTACAATGAATTTGAATGAGCGCAGCCACCAGACCCTAGAAAGCAGCTCACCCAGGCTCCCAGTGTCCCCCAACCTCTAGGTCTGCCTTTATGAGAAGTGTAAATTTCACCCCAACCCAAACACAAACAATGCGCCTTGTGTACACACATTATCTATAACGATGTTACTTAATATTATTCTACACACAAATAAATGGAATAAGAAGGGATGGTTATAAACAAAACTGAAAAATACATTTTTCTCCCATGTTTCTCAAGGCCACTCCACTAAACCAATACTCTCAGGTATTATAAAATCCCCGTTTCCACTGGTAATGAATATAGATTCAATATAGAAATTAAGAAAATAAAACATTAATATACGTCACCCTAGAAACTTTTAGGATTGAACATTATCTACTGTGTTGCTAATATCAAAATTTAATACATGATCTTGGTGGGCTGGGGGTTTAGCTCAGCGGCATAAGCGCCTGCTTGGTAAACACGAGGTCGTAAGTTTGATCCCCGACACCAAAAAAAAAACATGATCTTCGAAAAAAAATGGTTATTGAGGCTTTAACAGTATTTTACTCAATGTAAACAAGAGCTAGGTCATCCTAACCAATGAAGAACTAGTTCTGAAGAAAGCCACGTCAGTTTATTGTCTGTGGTGAAAACTATTCTAAGATCAATCCACTTCTGTAATAGGAGGGGCTTAATAGAAGTTCAAAAACAGACTAATTATATTGCATACTCAATGTGCAAACTTAGCCAAGCTAAATAGATTTCATTCTGATTACATGCACATAAATACATGGAGACATATATGTCCACATGATTTTCCATGTGCTTCCTTTTTTAGATAACTGCACAATTAAGCCAAACTGTCTTATAACACATTTCAAACTTATCATTTTACATAAAAGAAAATAATTTCTGGCTTTCAAATCTTAACTAAAATAGCAGATCTTAGGGTATACGAAAACACAAACTCTGGCTTCCCACATTTAAAAAGGCTATTATTTACATAAAGAAAGTGTGAAACTATTACTAAATGAAAAAACACAGTAAACAATAGCAATAGTAAAAATATTTGGTAACTTGTATAAATGTTGTATTGTGATTGAATCACAATAGTATCTTTTAATTAGCACTCACAAATTTATAGTATTAGAATCCCAGGTGGGGATTCCATGGTCTCAAAATTTTATCTGTCATCTGAAACTGAGAAAAAAATATTCAAGTACCCCAGCTGTTAGAAACAGCCGGTAGCAGGTAGCAAGCCAGCACCATGTGGGGACAACCACCTGTAACTCACACGGAAATAGGCCAGAGCCGGTCCCACTACCAGCACCCACCTTATCCTGCCAAACTCTCCCCCAGCTGCCATAGAAAAAACTCAGAGACAAGGACTGATGGGCTTTGTTTCAGGTTAGCACTGACCGGAAGAGTCCATCCTGTCTTTTCTCTGGGAAACAGGAAGTAGGGCTGTCCCCTTCCACACCCAGAGTGATAACATTGCAAATCAGCACTGCAAAGATTAGGTGCAATTACAAATAGATTCTAGACTTTTAATTCTTAGTTAGCTCCATGTGATCCACGCTAGTGCTACCACTGGCAGACGATGGATGAATTTCAGGAAAAGGATCAAAGCAGCCCAAGAACATGGTACCTTGCCCAGTTTATCACCCCCTCTATTACTGAAATGAGAAGTTTCTTAGCGTGAAGCTCATAGAGGTTGGAATAGATCTGATCTTAGAGACTGCTGTTCACTTCTGCTATAGAAACTTCAGAGAGCACAAGACCTCCTGGCATGCGCACATCAACAAAGACATTGTATTAAATTGTGTCTGGGAAACAGAGGTAAAGCTCATCCTCCGAGTTCACAGAGTGAAGAAGAATCTTCTAGTATTTCCCCTTCTCCCATGTGAAGAGGCAGGAAGGTGTGTGGAAGGCCATAGACTGATGAACTGTACAAATTACCTCAGGGACAGAGCAGTAAATCCAACTCAGGAAGTGCACACAAGTAGAAAGGTCAGGGACCAGGGTCTTCGAGGATTCCTTAAATATGAGTGGTCAAGAAACAAGTGAGTGATAAGCCAGGAAATATGACTGGGAGTCAGAATGCCAAACTAATTACCCTGAACACCAGATGGGCTAAGTAATAAAAGAAGAATGTGTCACTTGTGGAGGAGCAAACAGTGCTGCAGTGAAGTGGCGAAGAGAAGCAATCACACCTCAAACAGTGTACAAGCTCTGCAAAGCCCCGGAAGCTTGTCTTTCCTCCTCCCTTTCTTACCTGTGCCAAAAGAATTCACATTGCTGAAAAGAGGGATCATAAAGAGAGGTGTTTTGGATATTTTTCTAATTATCAAATAAGAACATTAAATGAAAATTATGTAAAATCATCCCTCTCACAGAGATGGGTCATTATTTGAATCCATAATTTCCTCTGATTTGGCAAGAAAGAGAAAGTGCCAGCAAAATATAGGAGTCAAGTGTGATGGTAGTGGAAAGGCAAGATGTCACCTGCTCAGGCACTGAAAAAGGGAGAGGATGGTTGGACCAGTCAGTACATGATGTGCCACAGACGGCTATAGAAGAGGAGACCTGAGAAAAAGTCCTCGCAGTTAGCACTGAGAGGATCGGTGCTGAACTTGTGAGCACAATTTCAGCTGAGTTTCTCTGGAGGAAGACAGATTGAAGGCAAGTGGGCGGTAAGGAACAGAGGCAACAATTTCTGGCAGTGTGAGGACAAACACAGCCTGTGTATGCACGCCTTTGTGAGTGAGTGAGTGAGTGTGTGTGTGTGTGTGTGTGTGTGTGTGTGTGTAGAGTCTCCTTCACTTAACACTGTGTCAATGCAGGTAGTCTTATGTATTTCAACTGTACCTGTACAGAAGTGCTTGGGCAGTATTTGACTGTAAGTAAAAGAAATCTGCAGAAAATTCCAGGAAGGACAAAATAGAAAATAAATACATTCTACATAAATGATCCTATATCTGACCTATTTAATTTGGAGAAAAATGACACACTAGTTCTAATTTAATTACTAAAATATATGTGCAAGAAAACATCCACAAAATAATATTCACTAAGTTAATTTAAAAAATAGCAAAAGAGAGTAAGTATACAAATTAGCTAATCATGAACAGGTATTTCTGAAAAGGTGAAGGACAACAATGGTATCAAAATGTATCATTTAAATCAAACGATGCAAAAGAAATGATATTTTATCCAAGACTTAAAATATATTAAGCTACAAAACTGTTTAGAAAATGAGTCCAGGAAAATTATAGCAGTAAATTTTAAAGTTCACTATTTAAAACTGTACCTAGCAAAACACTGTACCTATAGAAATGACAGAAATTTCTACACTGAATATGGAAATGTACCCCCAAACAAAAATCATCCATTTAAGGTAAAGGAGCATAAACCTGAAAAGTAACTAAATTCTGGCAAACACACATTGCTCAGATCAATATTCAAGTAGGAAAGACAAGCACCATAAACATTCACGGGGACAAATGTCACAAGTTTTCACCCAGACTAGATCACTATGAAAACTTTCACCTCCTCGCATTTGTAAATATAAGCCAATCTAACACTAATAAAATCTTTCATGTATTCTTTTTCTATTTAACTTGCAGCTACATCTTTTTCCTTATATCCACTTATTCACTGAGACATAAAAATGTATTAATGTAAAATCTCTGTAAACAGAATGAGGTTTAAGGAGTTATGCAAACGTGCTTGCACTATAACATGCAAAAATTAAAGAGAAAAGTTCACCTATGTCAAATATTGATTTCTCCCAAAGAACTAACACTATATGTTTACAAAATATATTAACTAAATTTTCATTTCTTTATCTTTGTTTAACCATGACTGTTCCTGCTTTATCAGGGCTCAACAGGATCCTACACACCGAGAGCAGCATATTAGGGTAACATGGTCATACAGTGGAGCTCTAGCTTCTCACAATTCTAAATTTGTTGTTTTGCTTCTTAAAAAAAATAAAAAGTATGTAACCTTTGAAATTCAATAATTACTCTCTAATAAATAAGATTTCAAATATAAAATAGTCTTAGTAAAGCACTATCCCGCAATCATAAAGTTAGACACCATTTGCAAAATAGAGTCCTTTCAGAGAAATGTATTAAAATACCAACTGATAATGCTAAGCATTTAATATGTATAAATGTGACATCTGTAAGTTAGCAAGATGAATATAACATGATATACCGTCATTTTCCAACATTTTAGTCTTGGTGTTCTCTGTGTTTGTGCTCATGTGTGTTGGCATATTCGCAGTCTTTACTCTGACATTGACATGAAAAAGAGTCAGAAGTCTCCCGTTCATTTCCCTATAAGTTTATCAAACATGCAAAACATAGGCCTTTTCTAAATCACTTGCTGTTTTCTCCCTGTTAGTTTTTCCTTGTAAAGATTAGCTTGTATTTTTTAATTGTTCTCTTCAGCAGGATCGAAGGATTTCTCAAAAGCATTTCTCTCTGTGTTACGAAGTGGTTGCCTCCATTAAACACACACACAAAGATCAACTGAAATGTAACTAAAAATGAAATGCGATTCGGAGCCGTTGTGACCTCCTTCTCATGCTGTCACCTACTTTCTCCACTCCATGCCTGAGTCTGTTCCATCTGCCTAATTATAAGCTCAAACCCTCTGGGTAGTGATTCAGTCTATATTCTGTACTGCACTTAACACATTTTTCACGCTCTACAAATTATTAATAATAACAGCAGTAATAACCTATACTTTTCTTAATATAAAAGAAAATAGAGACCTCACAACTGCCACTTATTCATACTCCCTTAGATCTTCTGGATGACACCTTCTATTCCCTTTTTAATTCTCCTTTGTGTATCTCATTTCTCTTTTTCTCTTCCCCATGTTTTTATTTTTCTCTCTATTCTGTTTACTTCATATATCTACCATCTCATCCTGAATACCACACGGCCCAGGTATTTCATAGTTAATTGCTATTTAATAGCAATACTTTCACCACACTTAACCTCAGCACTACTGACACTGTTTTTCTATAGTGAGAGCCTGTTTTGTGCATAGTAGGATATGAAGCAGGACCCCTGGATCTATCTGTGAGATTCTTGCATCACCTGCCACTCCTGTGACAATGAAGCATTGCCAAATATCCTTGGAAAACAACTTCCCTTCCAAGTGGAAGTCCACTGTGACAACTAAAACTATTCCATTCAGTACATCATACTCCTGGAACTGACAGAGTAAACAATGTGAAAAATACGAAATGGGAAAAAGATTAAATCACACACATACACCCTCAAAATATTTTGAATGTGCAGTTTAAGCATTTAAGAAACCTAAAGTTAATGTAAGAAAAAATAAGTAAAACTCCATTACTGAGGATTATTTGATGACAAAAAAAAAAATAGTTCTGCTACTTTTCATACGAAAGCTAACCTGAAACAGAGCTCTAAGTAAAGCACTAGCTATGATTTAAGATCAGTATGTCTTAACGTCCAATTAAAATAAATCCTTCTAACAGCACTTTTATAAAATCACTTAGCTTGTTAAAACATATGAAATGTTTGGCTCCCCTGGGCTACATTATGATTAAGGTACATTCAGAGATGAAAAACCACTTCTCGTTTCACAAGGTCACAGTCCATTTCAAAATGAGCTATACTTCACTTTTTTCCAAGATTTCTTTGCTTCCTTCACTGAACTAGCCAAGGTCTCCCTACTTTTGAGCTTTAGTATAAATCTGGATACTGTCAAGTAGCATTTAGTCTTCAATGTGTTTGAAAAAATCTTATAAATTACAACCAAAATAAGAAAGATTAGACTTTGTTCTGTTTCTTGAATTTCTCTTCTCCAGCAAGTAAACATATGTTAGTGTCAATTTTCTTTACTTCATGCATGAATATAACTAGTATTAACCAAGTGTTCGATGTACTAGGATTTTGTTGGAGGATTTTAAGAGGCAGTGCTTACCCGCTTGACCATGTTCAGATTTCAACTCTCAACCCCTGGCTATCTGCATGGCCTTGAGAATGCTACTCTCGCAGTCTCTCCCTTCCCTTATATATGAATACACCTACTTTATGGCATTGGCTTTAAATTGAAATATAAAGGTTTTAGTTTTATAGACTCATTAATCAATGGATGTGTCTCAAATATTCCTTTACAGGAGCACAATATTATCCCCCTCTCAAATCTGTACCTCCCTGTGTTTCTTTATGTCACCTCTCTTTCAAGATCCCAAATCTAAACAATTGGTGATCCTTGTTGCTTGTATCAGACTCATTCCTGTGCAAGAAACCATGAAGCACAGTACTTCCATCAACTGTATCGCAGCCTTCCAGCTTTCCAGATCTCACACTCTGCATGCATCAATTTGGGTCACCTTCCTCCCCTTGGACAGTACACTCATCACCTCATCTCCACCCCACCCCACCCCATCCTTGTCGTCTGTTCTACAAAACTTCTGAAGACATCTATCCACTGCAGCTTCCCTGCTCCCATTCTTTCTTCACAGTGAAGTCAAGGCAGTCTTCTCCATAACGAATGTCCCCCCACTGCTTCCCTATATGACACACTGCATATGCCTCATCCTCAACCCTCTTCGCGATAAATCCCAACTCTCAAAGCCTAACGAAGTTCTTGAGGACCTGAGCCCAGTCTCTAATGCATGGTTCCCAAAGCACCACCCATGTCCCATCCATCTCAAACAATCCCCAAATCCCTGAAGAAACAGCATTCTTACACACACACACACACAGACACACACATATATATATATATATATATGTGTGTGTCTGTGTGTGTGTGTATATATATATATATGTGTGTGTGTGTGTGAAAAAAAATATATATATATATTTTTTCTCTCTGAATTAGAACTGCAGCCTGACATGTTGATCTCTAAACAGCTGCTCGTCTAGCTCATTTTTAGCATTTCCTTTAAGTCTCCCTTCCTCTCTAAAGGAGTTTTGGAACATTCTGGGGCCAACAGATGTACTTTTCTGGATTCTCTTACCAGCACTCCCTGACCTTTCCTGAAAAACCACTACTGCATTATAGTTATTGGCATCTTTATCTGTCATTTCATGCATGGTTGCCAACAAACAGTGGCACAGTTTTTAACTGTTTTTAGCTCAAAAATTTATACAGTATCCTGTATATAGAAGATAAACAACATGTATTAAAATACAAGTGTTGGGGGTGTGGCTCAGTGGCACAGTGCCTGCCTGGCAAGCACAAGGCCCCGAGTTCGAGTCCCAGTATGAAAAAAGAAAAAAAAGGAAAAGAATCTAATGAATAAAGTGAGAATCAGATACATGTTGCACAATGGTTAAAGACACAGTTGAATGACATAATCAAATGACACTTAAAAAGCCCACCACCCACCTAAGATTAGTCCTAAAGGATTCTGCCCTTTAATACAAAATTAAAAGACTTACAACATGAAACTAATGTTCACATTCCACATCACCATTTCAAGACTGGAAGTTCAATCAAAATTCATAGCCACGCTATTATCAAAAGCCAGCAAGGCACAAAGTGGATGTCAATTACTATTTTTACTCCAAAATATCTGTCTCCATGACACTTTGTAATACTCCCTAAATTATTAACAGACCCCAACTGAAAAGGCAGTGAAGATAGCATTTGGGAAGTGAACAACACACTTATTTAGCTCTAAGATTGACGATTTAGTGTGGGGGAAGAAGAGGCCAGTTATTTTGATCAGTTGGGGGTCTCAGTGCCTTTTGTATCTGAGCCTCTACTGGTAGCCACACTCTTTGTGGGTACAGGCCACATGTGTCTCTCTCTTGCTGTCTCTACTGACAGCTTCTCTGTGTGACAGCTTAGAATTCCAGCAGTGAAGTGTGAAAATAAAACACAGGCAAACATTTAAATGGGAATTTAAAATTGGAGTTATATTTCCCAAAGTTCAGAATGCATTAAACATTCAGAAAACTGGCTCCTTGGTAGAGCTCATAAATTAAGGAGAAGCAAAAAAGGACAGATCACATTCGGTTACCATTTCATATCCCACCCTGCCAGTCAACAAGGCCTCGGAGACCCTCAACTAACTGGCTATGTGCTTCGCTCTTCTAAGGAATTTTTGTTTTTAACATTCTTGCCAGGTGTGTAACAGTGCATGCCTGTAATCTGAGGTCCTCTACTGAGGAGGCTAAGGTAAAAGAATCCAAAGTTTGAGGCGAGTCTGGGCAATTTAAGGATTACATTTTTAAAATGAGAGTTAAAATGGATTGGATTTAGCTCAGCACTAGAGCAGTCTAGCATACCAGAGGTCCTGATTCCAGTCCCAGGACTATAACAAATGTGCATGCGCACACACATACACACACACACACACACACACACACACGGATACTATGAGTAGATGTGAAAGGCCCTATTGCCTCATTTCTTCATGATTCATTCTCTTTCCCTGCCATCCCTCCCCTCACTTGCTTTTTTTGGTTTCAGTGGCCAAGCAGAAGGACGTCAAACGCAAGCCACCAAGGTCTCAATACTTTTCAATCATAAATTCCAAACATCATTTGATTCATTTTTCTTTCCTGTAAGGTAACATTCCAGAAATATGCCAGAATAAAATGATCAACCAAACCTCCCATCTCTTTTTCCAGTACAAATGGTTTTTGAATGTACTAGGTATCTTCAAGTGCTTTAGTGGAACAGATTCCTCTCTATGTACAACTATATGCATGTGACCACAGATACTTAAAACACACAGCCCATTTCTATCACCCCAATAACAAATCACAGTGATGCAATCATTCAGAACCTATTCTTTAAACTATTTGCTAAAGTGAGGGCTGGCGGTATCAAGGATAATTTATATACTCTAAAATAAAATGCTTTTCGTAAAGAACAAAATGTATGTACTAACAAGATTGTCCTACTAAAATATACAGCAACTCCTGTCAAAAAGGACATCAGAAAAATCATCTCACGGATGACTGACATAAGCTAATAACCTCTGTGGAGGTACCTACAGAGTCAGGATGGAAACTGATACGTAATGAAGTAGAAGACGGTAGCACAAGAAGAGCAAACCTGAGCCTCAACAGCCTTCCTTGTCACAGACTTTTAGATTTCATCGTCCAAGGCAAAAGTCACAGTTGCCTCCTACTAAATTTCTGGGAACCCTAAAGCAATGGATTTTCTACCTACATTACCATCATCCCTCACCTTCAATGTCAATTGGTTCATTATCATGTAATTTCATAAAATCACACTGTCTTGACATCTGTAAGTTGAGATGCTTAAAGCAGTTCCCAAGGCTGGGTGTGGTCATGCACATCCCTCATCCCAGCACTCTGGGAGGCACGAGATGACAAGTTCATCCCCAGCCTGGGGACTCTGACTCAGTGAAACCCTGACTCAAAACAAAATTATAAAAGGGCTGGAGGTGTAGCTCAGTGTAAAGGCAGTGGGTTCAATACCCAGAACTGCAAAGCTATAAAATAAAGTACTTCTCCAAAATCCTACTTTTAAATCTGTTTCAAAATACCTAAACTTTCCCACTATTATGAAGAAAATATGGGCAAGACAAATGCCACTTCTCATTCATTGTGGTCATCTTTACTAACGAAGAATTTCTGTAAATCCAACCACCCATGAGACATTTGCCACGACTGAGATCTCTGCGGGAGAAGGCTCTGCTCCCCATGTGCCCTGAGTTCCTGCCTGCTGAGCCCATTTACACTGCTGTCTGTGGAGCTTCTCCCGCACATACTGAATAAATACAGCGTAACCTGTGTTCCTAGATAACAATTTAATAAACCATTCTCAAACTTGTAAGTGTACTAATTCGAATTACCAATCTTTTGTTTTACACTTCCTATCTATTAGAGAAAAGATACTCCATTGACCAGTAGGTAAATTAATCTCATTTAAACACTTACTGTAACCAAATGCAGTCAGGAGAGAAAATGCAAGTGAATATTTATAAATTTTATGTTATATATTAAGTAATATGACTTTTCTTTATACTGCTTTGTTAGAAATGTATCAATTGTTATGTGTTACAAAGTCAATTTAAAATGTATCAATGGTTATACGTTACAAAATCAATTTAATTAATCAAAGACCAAAAAAAAAAAAAGGAAAGAAAGGTTAAAAGAAAAATTGTTCTAAAAGCTGTAAGAAGCACAAAGAGCTAACACTGGAAAACCAGTGCTGAAAAGAATCTACGGTTTCAACTGTACCACCTGCTCCCCTTGAAAACTAATTAAAATACACATTAAGAAACATAAAAGTCCACAACTTAATTATATCTCTTTCCTTCCTTTATTCCTCAAACAAAAGTCATGTCAACTGCTAGGACAGACTTACTCATGCAGCCACTGGCGTATCTTTTCTCTGTGGCTCGCTTCCTGATGACACCGTGATTGAGTGCTCGCCTTTCTGTATTTGTGAAACCCTGAGACAAAGCTGATACAATGTTACCTGTTATATTCAATAGCACTTTCATAGTTGAACTTGTCTATCTCCACAGTGATTGTATATACAGAGTCAATACTGACTGCATGTACGACTTATACACTATATACAGTGATATTTAAGGGTGATCAAAACTATGGCTAATATTTAAATTTTAAAATTACAATAAAAAAACACATTGCCTTACAACCACCACCTGCTCCAACAAAAACATTCTCTTGTTTCAAACACACTTAATCTCACTGTTCTTTCCAATTTCTGAAGCAGTTCTGCAAGTCCTCTTTCATGAGGGTCTTTATGAAGTGTGATTAAACAAAGAATTTAATTAATGCTGCCTGTACCATCCAATTAAAAGGCAGGATTCTGAAGACATTAAACTGTGTCTTCACCCAGTTTATTCACTGGATCGGGCACCAGGGAACTTCCAGCTCTTCCCCAAAGTCAAAATAACCACTAAAGGAAAAGGTCCAAATCATCTGAGTACATGAAGGCAGCCTCAACACAACGATTACAGATATTTACAAAAAAAAAACTTCAGAACAACTTCAGAAAGTGGCAAGAATGAGAAGAGAACTGTGTTCCACATGAAGGGTGTGTTCTGAACTAATGGCAGTTTTTTTTTTTTTTTTACTGTACTGTTCTTATTTGAACACACCATTTTTATTGTATCTCATGTATAGTTTTAGCTACACTTCTACAATTTAACTAAATGTACATTATATACATACATATAATAAACACATGCATATATTTCTATATTCATATCATCCCATTCCAAGAATAAGTTATGATACATATATATGTTCAAAAATATGTTTTGACATTGAGAATTAATTTTACATGGAAACAAGGTGACATGCTCCAGGCTGGCCCTTCATAGTTTTAGAAGCCCTTCATGCAGCTGAATGATGGCCCTCCGGGGCTGGCTTGAGTGGCAGGACCCCAAGAGGAGGCCATGCTGTGAAGGAGAGAACAGCTTCTCAAAGGGAGGGCAAGGGAAAAGAGAAAGCGCAGGCCGCCTTCTGCTTCCTACGTTTGGTACGGACATGATCACTTTTTGGCATTTCTCCTCTCCTTCTGCTACTCAATGACTGATTTTGCAGGTGCTCTCAAGTTCATACAGACCTCTGCTGAGGTAGATTCCCCCTCATTCTTCACACCAACATTTCTCCTTTTCTGTCCTTTACAGGTCCAAGTCCCCAGGATCTCTGAACTGTCATAGATACTGGGCGTTAATCTGTAGATAATGCTAAAGTCCTGATAACTAAACATTTTTATACATGTTTTTCCTTTAAAAATATGCTTACCAATTCACATAAAAAAGGCAATGGATAGAAATGCAGTTTAAAAACAAAAGCAAAAAACCCACTCATGTACACAAGTCATAAATTGTCTGATACTCCATGGTAAACATTATTTTTAACATATTTCCTTAAAACCCTTTTGTTGCATTAAAATTCCTCTCTTCATTGTCATTATTGTTTTCAGCAAAATATTGAGTTCACAAAGTGACAACAGCAATAGTAATTCAGAGATTACCTTTCTTGTTGAAAGTACACAGTATCTATTGCTTTAGTTATGATATTATTCCTGCACTGTAGGTTTGAACTCTAGGAAGTGCTGAGTACCTGGCCACTGTAGACAAAACAATAATACACAATTACTTCTAAAACATTCTGAGAATATTTCCCACAAAACATGCAGTGATATAAAATCAATCTCCTTAAATATAAAAACACCACCACTTCTAGCCTACACTTATGAACATAACATGTAAGTATCTTATTCAATGGGACAGCAATTTAGCACTAACGGTACACTTGTCATTTAATACAAGCTGGCCACAACCCTGCATGCAATGTATGTGGTTTCATGGAAACACCATAAAAATGTATTATAATTAGGCAAATAACAAGTAGTGCCTTAACATTAGAGAAGCTGAGGTCAGAATGTGGATTTATTTATTAACGCTATGAGACTCTGATTCCTGAAGGGACAGATGCTCTTAGCACGACAAACAAAAACAAGCTGCAGGAGTTCTCAGAGGAAGCCTGAACTTGGCCTTTCAATAATTAACACTTTTTTTTTTTTATTCCCTTGAACTTGCACCTGTGGAGATTCCTCTGTCAACAGTTAAACTACAATGTTATCCTAGTCACAGCAGTTGATTCCTAGGGCTCTTCTTTTATTAAAACATTAGAGAACATCACATTGGAAGAGGGTAAAATGGGCTAGATATGCCTGTTTGTTCTCACGGAAGACAGAAATTTATGCAGCCTAATTAGGTGTTTCTTTCTTAATTTCCTCACTTTCTTTAAGTGCAAGGAATAGATAATCAGTAGTTATTTTTCCGCTCTTACGACTCAAGCGGGTGATGGTCATTGTTTTGAGTTTTTGCTCTTTTATCTAAGGGAGTAGGTGTCATTACTGCTGTTTTACTTTTAGCATTTGTCTGCTGTTAGCATTCAGTGCTATGACTTACAGCCTTTCAATAAAAGTAGCTGAGGGTTTTTAAACCCGAATTCTAAAAAGATGTATTTTCATCTTCATTCCAACAGCAACATTTCAAATCATTATCTTAATAGGTCTACAAGATTTCCCATGTTATTTTTCATGAGAGAAATATAAAGAAAGAGCAGGAAGCCTGAAGAACAGGTGCTTCTGGTTGAAGGCAGTGCACCACTGTAAGGGCCACGCAACAGGTTGTATTTTCCACGTTATGATGTTTATAATGGAACTGGTTTCAACACTATTCAAATTTGACCTTGTATTTATGATCTGTCAGATCTTAAGCCAAGTTTACAGGCACTCAGGGAAGACTGAGATCTTAGAAGATAAACATGCTTGAGAAATGGTACTCCATAGCTAGAATAAGCATCTCTTCCATGGAGTTCTTCCTTCTTCAATCAACCAACCCATCAATCAGTCAATCAATATGATTACACACACACACACACACACACACACACACAGTGCTATATACAGAATATTCAAGAGGTCTTTCACTATCTGCAAAACAGCTCACTTTCCCCTGTCTGGCATTAATAAGCCTCCAAATCTAGCCTCCAATACAACTCCCAGAAACTATTCCACAGATAAAAACAGAAGAGGAGGAGCAAAAATAATGATTAAAAAATTATTCTTGATGCAGATAAACCTCTTAGCAAGTAGCATTTTTTCCCAGATGTACACATCCCACCTGTAAGCATTGCACACACTGGTTGGAGGGAGTCTATTAGTCCTTTTGCAGGTGGTGTGGGCACGTGTAGCTTCAGAGACTAAGTCACAAAACAGTGCAGCTTCTCCTGCTATCCTCCTGGCAGGCTTGCTTCTCCCGTCCTCTCTCCTCTGCATCCACCAAAACATGTGCTTCAAGATTCATGAATTGAGATGTAATAAATCTAATTACTGCAAATCTACCATGCTAGAGGTCACTCATAGAGAGGCTTGGGACAGGTAGGAGACCTCACTGTGTCAGTCCCCAGATGTTCAAAACTTCCCAGCATCAACCAGGGGACATGTGAATCAATGAGGCATCATGTGACAACATTTTAACCCTTTAAGTGTCTCTGCCCCACAACAGGGTAGAGTACAGAAAAGTAATTTCCACTGTGGCCACTCTGAGTTACTGACCTACAGAATCTGGGAACATAATATGTTTAACACCATGGATGTGTTACATACCTACACTAACTGGAATTCTCCCCAGGTACTATGCTAACTGCTAACATACCCAATTCTTTACAAAACAAAAACATCTGATAGATGTTAAATCTTGTTTTGCATATTATGTTTTCTCTTGACATACATCCCTTTCACAAGCAATCCTCATGTTGCAAATGAGGGCTGTGGGGTCAAAAGGAGGTGACAATGTATTCAATGCCACATGGCCGACAGATGAGCCAAGACTGGAACCCAGATCTTTCCTCATACAAAATTGGTGATCTTTCCCTTTCTGTGACTGCCTGATCCTGCACGTCTACACTAAGCAGAACTCATGAAATTAATTCCCACCCATATCACTGGACTCAGTGAAGCTATCTTCACTCTTTTCCCCTTTTCAACTAACCTCAAAGACACTGAATCATGAGAGTTACAAACTAATTCTAAATTACTGTTATTTCTGGCTGTGTTGAAACATAATAATATAAGAAGAAGAGTTTATATTAAAGTTGATTAATAGAAAACTAGGAGGAAGACACTTATTTGGCACAATATTAAGTGTGCCTGCTGTGTTTTGATTTTAAGGGTTACAAATTGCACTTTGACAAAAGTATTCCTAGGAATTATAATTACATTCATTTATTTTACAATGAATGTTTTCATTCAAAGAATTCTACTGCTCTCTGTGGATTTATGATTCATATGCATGTCCTCAGACAATATCCAGAAACTTCACAATCCCAAGAGAGAGAAGAAAAAAACAGGTAAGCCTTCCCCAGTCCAAGGTTGATTCCAGTAAATTTCTGCACCTCTAACAGTGCTCTATCTGGGGATGGACTCTGTTTGCACCAGGAGTCTGAGAGTCCAAATGCTCTTCTGTCACTGTACTTTCAAGGGCAAAAGCATCGCACTGTTATTTCAATGGCCCACGCTTATGAAAAAGCTACCCTTATATTCTGGAGCCTTCAAGAGAAAGCTTTTCTTTGTCAGTGAATGAAAACAAAGGCAAAAGATGAAAGGAACCATTTTAAAAAGAAATGAAAAAGCCTTTATACAGAAGCATGCAAATGTAGGAAGCAGGAAAAAAAAAGGTACATTATAGTTGGAATGAAAATAGAGATGTAAGATGGCCCAATGGACCAATAGTCTTCCATCACTAATACTGCTAAAATTTGGGGGGGGGGGAATGATGTCTGAAGATAAAACAAAAAAACTGACAGCCATGAACTTAAAATACACACACCACACATTTCTCTTTTGTTGGGGTTCCAGAACTCTTGTGAGAAAACTATGGAAAACAGACTGGGTGTGATGTGTCTCTATCAAGGAAGCAGACATAACTGGGGACAACTGGAAACCAGCCAATATTTTGGTTTACTATAACATTAATCACCTGCATGGGTTGATTTTTACCATAAATGGCCTATTTTTAAGTTGACTGAAGGATCATACAAGTGAAGTACTGGCTAACAAGACAGAACAGTACACAGAATTGGAGGTGCTCCAGGATGTCACCTGATAACATGGCCACACAGGAGAAACAGGCCAATGTAAGTGAACCAAATCTAATCACATCTCCATCTTTGGACTGCAAATTTCCTGCTAATAGTACCTTAACATACAGTGCCAAAGAAACACCACGGTCTCCTCTATAATAGCTTTAAAAATAAAAGAACATGCCTGATTAGATTGTTTTCTTTAAATTCTAGTTTTAGTTGTTTTCAGCAGCTCATTTTGAGAAACATCTGTCCAGCTTGGCTCTTGGGGAGATGTTCAAAAACAAGTGTCTTCATTTGAATGCTAAAGGACTCTCCTAAGGGAAACAGTAGTCCTTTGAAAGCGAGCAAACACTATCAAAACCTCTACAATCCTTGAACTTCTTAATCAAGTTCAGTGCACGGTGCACAATATGACCCAATTTCATCCTTAATCAAAAAGAGAAAAAATAAAAAGGAAACTTGTCTGCTTCACTAATACCCAATTTAAGGCATCATGTTTGGTTTGGTTTGGTTTGGTTTGGTTTGGTTTGGTTTGGTTTGGTTTGGCTTTTTTTTTTTCCATAATAAGAATTTAAGAATGTGGTAACCCATTGGTTTGAGGCAACATTGGCTGACGATATGATTATACAAAGAACCACTCACAACTGAACACAGGTAACCTACAATCTGACTTTGTGTACAACACATTTGCAAAGCTCACATTAGATCTGTATATTACAAGCAGGGTAAAAATTCTCCCACGTAGGTCTACAACACAAAACCACCTCCTGAAGAATGAAAGTATGTTCTTATTAAATAGATTCCAAGTACATTAATGAATACCTACTATATATCATAAATCATGTATATATTTTCCTCTGGCTGTTTACAACAATTTCCTAAAACAGGTAATAACTTCATTATAGAGATGAGCAAAAGGAGAGCCAAACAAGACAAAAAACGCGTGCATGGTGCATGTAGCTAATTGGCATTGTCAAAGCCTGAATTGTTACCAAAGTCATTTTGACTAAGAAGTTCAGAAATTCTACTATGCTCTAACAAGCAGCCATTCTAGTAAAAGAGAAAAATAATGTTATCTATGACTTACTCAGCTGCATACTAAAAAGAAAACTAAATTCTGGGATGCATCTAAAAATAACCGTCTAGGCATAGGTTAAATGTTGAAAGCTAGTTCTTGTAAGTTTACATGTTATCAACATAAAACTATCCTAACTAGCTCAAATCTTTTTTTTTTAGAACTCTCACTTCTCTATGAAGCTAATGTGTAAGACATACTATTTCCTCTGCAAAAAAAAGTGACTGTGCTAAGATTGTTTCTTTACACTCTTCTTTGAAAGAAAAATCAATTAAAGTTCTCTTGTAAGGACTTCAATACCATTCCAAGAACAAAAAGATACGATGCATGTTTTGAATACAGAAGGCTGGGGTAGGCTCCACACCTTCCATATGTATTACCTGTTTGGTCACATTTCGTCTTTAGACTTTATAGGTTTAAGAGGCTATCTGGAATTATCTGGCAGAACACAGGGAAAACAACGTGATGATGCATTTGGTTTTCAAGCGCTTTCTTTGAAGTTTTTCAAATTTTGTATATGAAAATTTGTCATGGCTTGTCTGAAGTTTCAGCCAGAAACTATTGGGGTTGAAAGAAAAAAAGATTCAAAAATAAATAAAACTATGGCATTTTAAAAGAAAACCAAAATGAGTGCCCTTCAAAGAGAGCTCAGCAAGGACAGCGGAGACCGTGCTTTCCAGGGATGTGATGAGAAGCACATGGTCCAGGAGGCTTCCTGCTTTCGATTTGCTCCTCCTCAGGAGCCAATATCAACATCCAACATTGTTTACTGTGACTGCAGTCACAGCCAAGGTCGGTGCAAGCGCGGACTCTGGGAGTCTAGTCTAACTTTTTAATGTCAACCAAGAAAACTGACATTTAGGGGGTACAATGTTGCTATCCAAAGCAAATATGTGGAATGGGAGGAAAACCAAGTATTAAATTCTGAAATAAATAAAATCAGCAGTCTTCAGGAGAAATTAGCAAAGGCTATTTTCCCAGCCACTCTCCTTTTCCTCACAGTAAGCTTCTGATTTTACACAGGAAAAAAACATCCCTCAGAACTTTTCTGGCATCCATACCTGTTAGACAATAATGTTACCTGATTTAATAACTTAGAGAACTACCTTAAAATTCTTTGTTTTCTCATTGCTTATGTCTAATGTCTCCAAATATCACAAAAACAGGCAATAGAGCTATATCATTTGCAATGTCCTCAGAAATTCTAATTGCCTACAAAGTTTTTCCCTATTACAGTAAGAAGTTATTATATGATGACAACCTGAGAATTCAATGGTTTTACAAGGATTTCATTTGAATAAATAATCACCCTAATCTGCTTACTTGGTCTTGATCATTGTATTTATAATGCTGTATAAAGTATCGAGTTTTCACAATCAAGAGGTTTCTATCTTTCCTTGTCTTCTCATTCCCATAACTCCTTATTCTCTCAACAACTGAATAAGATCAAATGATATATACCCTATTTAGACTCGTGCCTTAAAAAGAAAAACATTGTAAAATGATGTATGGATACCAATAAATTAGGAAAAATATAGGGAGTTTAAAAGGAAAGCATTTAGTAAAGACAGAAATCCTGAAGTATAGGCTTTTTTTCTGGGAAATGTTAGTTTTTTTTGTTTTGTTTTGTTCTTATTTCTTACTTTTTCATTGAGCAGAAAAATGCTCAATGAGCATTTCATTGAGCATTGAAATGAATTAACTACCCTTGCAGTGCTCAGGCAAGCTGCATCCTGTCAAATGGAGCTGCAATGGCCCTGAACTCAGGTCTATCTTTATCCTTTCTGTGGACTATCTAGACATGTGCTCACTAAAAGAATCCATTCACAAAAGGAGATGAAGCCTCTGAATTCCAGAATTTAAATTCTGGCTCTGCCACTTATTTCACAAGCCTCAGCCTAGAGTGAGCTTTAACTGTTACTAACCCATACTTTACAGGTTCATGATAGGCTGTCAATTAGCTACGCGTTGACAGCATGAAGAACAGCATGTAAGCATCCATGAAACCTTAAATATGTGCTATTGTCATTTCTGGTACAGATGCTGTTACTATGAACAAGGCACTACACACATGCCTTTGAGGTGTTCTTATTCCTATCACAGGATCCATATAACTGCTACCTTCTTTTTACAGAATACTGAGCTATCCATTCACTCTAAATGAGGTTATAAGAGATTAAAAAACTATACACTGAACTACGTTCAGTCTTGTCTCATCCACAAAATCAAAGATTTTGTCGAAATCAAAGACTTGTCCAAATAATCTCTAAAGTCCTCAACAAGACTATTATTTTTTATCTCTCTGTACATCTATGCCTGTATTAATATCATTAGTACCATCAACATACATGAGAATGCACTTGAAGGATCTTCCAAATGTTATGTCTGAGCATTAGAAACAGAATGCGGGCAGCAAAGACTTCAAAATGATGGATGAGAGGCAGATAAGGATGGATTAAGCAGTACATACACAGAAGGAGCAAATGCAGAAGGAAGTTGTGCAGAATCTCTATGGACCCTGGAATTTACCAAAACTTTTGATAACTACGTATGAAAATTCTACTGAATTTGAAGGCACTTTGCCTGAATATACTTTGGCACAATACCGTATTCTGAATTATCTGTTGAGGTTGTATGTTTTGAATAAGCCTCAAGAAACTGGATAATTTTTAACTCATTATTTATAACTTATGTAAAATAACTTGGTTATAATTTCCTTTCTCAATCACATTGTGTTATGATCAAAAACTCCTGCAATCTAATACCAACTTTATACCAGAAGCAACTTTACAACTCTTGATTCCTATCACACTTAACTCATTCCAGGAATATACTAGATTGTATTTCAATAATGAAAGCCTTGAAATAGTTCCATTCCACACATAATCGTGTTTTTTCCCCTTCATATCTATATCTTTCATTCTATGGCATATCTCTGGGCTCAGAACTAGCTAAGTTTACTGTTCTCTTTCTGGAAAATTCAGATATCAAGCCAATGATAACTATGGACTCTTCTTCATCTTCTTGGTCATATTACATTTTTTCATTCTCTCAAATAGCTCCATACTAATTTATACATAAGAGCTATCACTCATACAGATAGGTCATACAAGGGAAACTACAATGAACTATAGAGGAAAAAGACTGGAAGTTGGATTGAAATGCTAATCTGCTGTAATAAACAACCTACCACCTCAGTGGCAAGACGCAATAAAATTAATTCTTCACCCAGATCACTAATGTGAGCTGCTGAGAGCCCTGGCTTCATGAGCACCTTCAGGAGGCTGTTTTTTTCCTAACAATTCCATCATCCTCTAATTGCTAGAAACTTCTTTTGGAAAAGAAACAGGAACAGAGTGCACAGAAGGCATCCTCACCTATAAAACACCTTATCAGAGAGGTGGAGCAACTCACTCCTGCCTCCTCTACCATCGCATTCCCTTATCTAAGGACATTTCCAACTGCACAGGAAGAGGGGAGTTTGGTCCAGCAGTGTGCTGGTGACGGGAGACTGTATTGACGAGCAGTGGCATCCCCTCGCACAGAAGGCTACCGTTGGCCTTAGACTTTGATTCCCATGAATATGGCACCCTGACATTTGCCCACTTAGCCAAAAAGCTATTGCTAGAATCAAGCAAATAAGGAACATGAGATATTTCTTACACTCTAAAATTCTGTACAACTATATGACACTTTGGCCTCCAGACACCCACAAGATTCTTTTGAGGATTCATGGCTATTGAAATATTCTTAGTAGTTGCAGACCTCCTCTTAAACACTATTTCTATCAAAACAAGTCCTTTTCTATTTATATTTTCATGCAATGAATGAATCAACTCACATCTTAAAGTTTCATCTCTTGTTGACAGTTGTCCTCCCAAAAAGTTTTGAATACATCAAGAGTTAATATAAACCTAATCAAAAACAAAATAACGAAGTTAAATCAAGATGTAAAACTTGTAAGTAGGTTCACTGCTCAGTTATGCATCCTGTTTATCCACAGCAGGGTTAAAACTAATGTAATTCAAGTTTAGAAAACAAAACAAACAAACAAAAAACCTACTGCATGTCACCAACTGAGGTAGCTTAAAATTAAAATTTCCAATGATAATCTATGATTGTGTTATTACACATAAGATATATGTGATAAATATATTATTATTTTTATATTATGTGCTTGGTGTTTTTGAACAATTGGCTACATCTTTCATATCAAATGTTCGACACAAACTTTCACAGCTCTTCCCACCGCCTCCCATTGTGCCGTAACTCTCACCTCCACTTTTAACCACCTGTATAAATCATGTCTATTTTCTGATACCTTATTGCAATGTTTAGAGCAACACCTCTACCTTACCCTTATCTTTGATAGACCTGAAAGAAAGCCCCCAGGCTAGACCAGTCTTCCTTTTACAACACACGTGTCATTTTTCTACACGGTGATCTTTCTCAGCAACTGCCTGGGATATCAGGCAAAACACAGAACCTGTATCCTAGTAGCACACTTAAAGGCATGAGGGTAATTAAATTATTAGCATTCACTATGTTATTTCGTTCACTTTCATTCTTACTCTTCACAGGTACATTGCCAGAACGGAGAAAATAAATGTGGTTAGGCTTCCTCGAGAAGCTCATTCCTGGGGCACACATCGATCAAATGTCCATATTTGGTGTAAGTGATGGAACAGAAGACTGAGAAATTCCTCCCTGGCTATGAGGCAATGTAGCGTGTTGATGGAGTTAAGTGAGCTGTTTCCACAGAGCAGAGTTATGAAACTGCTTTGCATATGTTTGAATGTTCATTGCTCTGAGAAGTGCTGCAAGAAAAGCAAAACAAAACTGAAAATGTACCAGCACGAAAACAGCGTGTAAGGTTACGCTTCTCACCATAGGCCTGCCAATAAATAACCCAGGTCTGGCTGAGTACCAGGCTAGAAGTATTGCTCCAGCTATACTGCACATGGCGTAAGAAAATTCAGGGGGGAATGATGATGCTTTAATAATTTAAAAGTACTTTACTCTAAAAGATTTTGAAGATCACATATTTTATGCATATTTCACAGTATGCTATTCTAAGTAAAAGTCTTTGCCAGCAATATTATGATGCTTGCATACTTAACATTTACTCTAAATAATTTAATCAGAGGAGTCTATGGATATCTTACCTGTGTGTGAAACGATAACCTAACAATAGAAAATATGTCAATATATTTGAAATAGGAGAATATACTTACAACACATAGATGACAAATTTTTAATTTGAATGAAACAGTTTTGTGGAAAACATATATATGACCTAATTTGACTATAGAAGAAATGGGAAATCTTAACAGAAAACAGCCCTTAGCAAGAAAGAGAAAAGTTACGAACAGTTGCTTTAGTAAAAGGAAACAAAACCCATACAAGTAAACAACTTTGGGAAGCCTCCGACCCCAAAGCAAATTTATACCAAAAACATTCATACTAACAGCAACTTCAAAAGAAAAAGTCTGGCGGAAAATGTGATTTCTAGTCATTCCCATATATATAAAATACATATAAATTATATATTTATAATATAAACAAATGCTCAGGGATTTGGTACTTTTTCTTAGAAAAGTAAATTTATAAGAAAAATACTTTTAGGTAAGCTCTAAAGATGCCCACCAGAAAAAGATTAAAATAACAAAGAACAATACATTCTCCGCAGGATTAAAAACACTTGGTGTCTACACTTGCCAAGGAAAGCTATACACAGAGAATGAAGCAAAGTTCAAAAATTTAAAACCTGATTTCACTTTAAGCCATGTGCAATAAATATTTGTCATCTGCTGATACTGGCAGTATGTGGACTAGTTCACTTCTTCTATGGTTAGTATTTATAACTGCCTGTATCTAAAGGCTCTTCATCATAGAGCCCACTAGCTCAGGATTAGAAGCTTTGCTTTTATACCTGTCATGACAAAGTTATATCTGTTTTCAGAGCCCCCTAGTAAAAGTGGTTGAAATAATTAAGACAGCATTCTCTCACATAAAAACTGAGAGCAGGCTGGCTTAGTGACTCAGTGACAACATCAAGCGTCCCATCTCCTCCCACCCATCTGTCCACTCTACCTTTCTCATTGTGCTGCTTGTCTTTTTAGATTGGTTCCTCCCGGTCCCCAGATGCCTCCAGCAGTTCCCAGAGCCACATACTGAGAAAACACTCAGGTCCCTTTCCCATGGGTGAATAAATGCTTTTCACAAGTTCTCCAACAGATTGTCTCTCAGTTTCCATTCACCACAATTGAATCGAATGCCTATGGTTAAATATATCACTGAGCAGGACAAATGAAACCACCACATTTTTTTAACCAATAAAATAACCCTTTAAAATCTATCCTGGCCTGACACACACAGCCAATTGAGATGAGTGTAAATAAAATCTGGGTAACATATTAGCAATCAAGAAAAACTGTTCACTTTATTCCAGTTAAGCAACCAATAATGTCTGTCAAAAGTCTGCTTACAAGCATGGGCACTATTAAATATCAATTTCCATTACAAGCAGTCATTTTTGCTGAATAGTCAGTTGTATACATGATTGTACCCAGCTTCTGATAAGTGTCTTACATTTTATATAACTTTTTCTGCCATAGATCACAGCTATTACAACTGAATCCTATAGAATCATAAAATTCTAATGAAGAAATAAGATCCTTGAAAATCAATCAACAGATTTCTGATAAATCAAATTAGGCTTTAAATTTACCAGTGATGCTCACTACTGAAAACAGTCTTCTGTTAGTTTTTTTGTTTTTGAACACTGAGCTTCCTTATGTTGGAAATGAATACAGAAAATATAGAATTGGTTCATGAACATTTATTTACTAACTGTCTAGTCTTATTTTCTTGTCAAACTTTTAAATCAACCACCTGTTCCAAACCTAAGACTAGAGAAAAATAAATATTACTGGCTCTTACTCTATATAGGTTTTCTCCTTGATTCCTTAAAACAATACAGCATCTAATATAACACAAGGAAAGTCCAGCCCCAGAGGCACTCAGCAAACAGATGAGCAGAGACCTCTTAGAGGCAGCAGACCTCTGCTGAGCTGTGCACCAAAACCCACGTCTGCTTTTTTAAGACAGCAACATAACATAGCAGAGCAAAGAGGGCACTGCATGCGAGATGAACAGATCTGGCTCAGTTGTCTTCGCACTGCAACAGATTTACTGTCAAATCCCTTTCTTCCTTATCTTACTGACAAGGGAGCTAAATACTTTTAATAAAATCCAGCTCCTTCCATTATTTCAATGACCCACTCACTTAATTCACTGATATATATTAAGCAACTATTTTGCCAAGTACTACCTCAAGTGCTAGGGTTGTGGAAATACAGATTAATTTCAATGCCAGGGCTACCAGGAAGGATAAGTAATAATGAAATAATCAAAATGGGAAATGTTCTTCAGGAACTACACAGGATGATGGGGCAGAAGAGAGGCAATAGGGAAATTCGCTTAGCAAGGTCAAGGAAAGCCTCTCTCAAGAGGGACATAGGAGAAAGTACAGCTGAAGCAAACAAGTCCAAGATTAGAGAAGTGGATTAGTCAGGTTTATTAGAGAAAACAGATATAACACGAGATATACTAATGTATAAGGAATGACAAGTGGCTTACGATGGTCAGCCACAGAGTCGGATGAGGAAGCGTGCAGAGGGTGTCTACACACTGGAGGCCAAAGTATTCACTCCATGGTCTGGAGTTCACCTTAGTGTCTCCTGCAAGTCTGCACCAGCAGGTTGATGGGTCTGAGACAGAGGGCAGAAAGCTCTACGATGGAAGGCTGAAGAGTCTATGCCAGAAAGCTAGAGTCTACACTGGAATCCAGGAGACAAAAGTCCAAACCAAAGGCGAAGACCGGAGCTTCTCCAAAGAAAGTAATGCATTTGTCTTTGCTCCTTCCCTTTTATACCTGGTGCAGAGTTGCTAAACCCATTCAGTTAAGCTTCTAAATATCTCAAGTTGACACAATCAGCCACTATAGGAAGTCCATACAGGAAGGTGTCAAAACAAAACGTAGTAAGCAAACAAGATGTGATACAAGATGGAGGAAACCAGAATGGAAGTTGGTCATTAAAGATCACGAAAAGCAAGGTAAGGAATTTTTACTTTATGCCATTTGAATAAAAGCTTTTGATGATTGTATGGATTCAGACAAATTGTTCTTGCTACAGAAGCTTCTGAGAACTGTAAGAAAAGTTGCTTTCTTAAGAATATCTTCCTGAAATATTATCACATAATGTTGCTACAACCCAAGGCATGCAGAGGAAAGAGGTGCTCTGTTGGATTTCTCAGTAACTATTTCTTCATTTCAGTTTTTCTGTGTTCTTTTAAACATCAAATCTCAAGACTGATGCAGGAGGATTCCAAGTTTGAGTGCAAGACTGAGCTTCTTAGCAACTTGGCAAGACCTTGTCACAAAATAAAAAGGGTTAAGGGCAAAACTCAGTATGAAAGCCCCAGGATCCAATCCCTAATATTGTTTTCTTAAAATGTTACAAAAATACTCTAAAAAACATGAGAAAAACATTTTCAGGCCTAGCAGGATCATATTTTTCCACTCAATAAACATAATCCCTCTACCTATTTGGCATTCTGAAAAAAACTAAAGTCACAATATTAAAAAAAAATCATAATCATGTAATTAAGGTCAAAACTGAATAAAATTGTTTGTTATTAAGTTATGACACTCACTTTGAACACTGATGACATACAGGAAAGAAGAAAGGGGACACAAGGCCCTAATTCAAGCACATAAGCAGAAATATAATCCTCCAAAGAATGGATCATAGGGTTCTTTAAATACAAACTATTCTTAGTGGGGTTTTCATATTATACACTGGCTATTATTTTGGGAGATTCGAAAGGTCATTGTATAGTAGTGGCTCTTAAATGGGGCACACACAACTGTACAAAGCAGCACTAGTGTTCAGAAGAATAAATAAGTGAAACAATTATTCAAGACTTTCTATCAGAATTTACTGTTAGATATGCATTATCGATGCACATTGAGGAGGAGCCACTGCCAGGCCAAGCCACCAACTCCCAGCCAGCTCTACAGGTTGGTTGTCCTCAGCACAGGTCCCCAAGAGCAACTACCAATCAACTGGCCCAACAGAGGATGAGGTCAGTGCCACAGGTGAAGCGGTAAGCCCAGAAGAACAGGGTGTATTTGGCAGAAATAAGGGATGGGTCAGCAGCACTAGCCCCAAGAAAAGCCCAAAGCCATTGTAAATGAAACAAAACAGCGTGAAGTTTTAACAAGTATGACTTCTTCTTGTGTGACAGAGTCAGAGAAGAAATCCAGTATCGCCAAAGAGTATTATCGGGTGCCACTTTGTGAAGGGGTTGACTGTGTGAAGCGTAGCCACCGAATATCTACACTACACCTTCACTTCCCCACTTACAAGTTATCCTATAACCATGGCTAAGACACAGCCAAGGGATACAGACGTGCTGAGGGTAAGGACAAGACACATCCTAAGAGATGCCCTGAGATTTTCAAACTCAGGCGAGGAGAGCGTGGGGCCTGCAATGCATGGTGGAAGGCGGGGTTCGGAAGGTGATGGTACTGAGTCCACTGGTTTGGAAGGTGATGGTACTGAATCCCGCGGTCTGCTGCAGCCCTCACTTTGCTGCCCATACCCAGCAGAGAGCCGTGGTCTCATGGCTTCCCTAAGTACCAGTGTGAGTTGATAACAGCACTGGGTTTAAACAGTTGCCATGGTCTAGAATTTACAGACAGAGCACCCTTGAGCTACAGGGTTCACCTTATGAGCTCACAGGCTGAAAAGTGGGGCCTTGCCAGATTCCACACCTGCAAGTCCTGGAAGGAAACCGCTCATTTAGAAATACATAGGAAATTTTTTATCCCTTTTTTCCTACCTTAATATTTTTTCTTTCACGTCTTTCTGAAGTTTGGAGGGTTAGTATTCCTATTTTCTATTTTCTTTTCTTTCCCTTCCCCTCCACTGTCTCTCTCTTTTCTTTGTGTTTGTTTTGGCTCATTCATATTTTTTTTTCTGACTCTTTCTTTCTCTGCTTTGGTTACTTTACTATTTTGCCTTCTTTTTCCCCCTTATTTTCAGTATTTTTATGTATTTCTCCTATTTTTGTAGCATTTTTGTTACTTTTATTTAAGACTGTTCATTTCCCTTTACGTTTTTATAGGATGCTTTTTAGATTTTATCACCTCCTTTTCATATTCCATCATTTAATTTTTCAAAGTCTAGTTGTAATTAATTTTTCAAAGTCTAGTTTTTTTTGTGCTTATGTTCCCTGAACCTGCTGGTAAAAGTACTAAGTTTTTTGAATCTGTAGTTAACTATACGTTATTATTTTACTTAAAGTGGAAGTAAAGTAGTTCTATTTAGTAGATAGTCACTGTAGGTCAATATCTGGTTTGTCTTAATACTTATAAGCTAATTATAGACTCCCATGCTTAAAGGTGGTACATAATGAAATCTTAGGGTTTGTAAGTATCCAGTTTAGATTTGATACTACTCTTGTTGCTGATATTATTACTACAGCAAAGGTAACACAGTTGTTGGTATCAATTGATTTTCTCTGTATGCCAAGATATGGATTACTTCGGGAGAAGGGGTCATAAATAATACTGTAGCCCACACCCAGAGAACTGGGTACTACAACGAATAAACTGCAATGCCCCCTCCCAAATAAATGGAGGTGCTTGGATCCTGGGACACAGGCAAAGGCCAATAGCCACCCACTGAGAGTATCACTGAAAAGCGACATTAATCAAAGAAGTCTTTATATGAGAAGCAAAGATTGGCTCTACAATCAAGCTGCAAGCTTCAACAACAAAAATAAGCAAGCAAACACAACAGTTCCAAGTCAAAACGCCTCCAAAATCTGCCAACTCAGATTGTTGATCCATGGAGCATCAAAGGGGAGGAAACCAAAAGCCACATAGTGAAACTGTTCAAAACAATACTAGGGAAGACAGCAAAGCAGATCAATGGGTTATCTGGCAAGTTCACAAAGGTCATGAGTAAAATGAGATAAATAAATAATCTGTGAGTATATAAAAGACACTAACAAAAACCTAGCATAGCTCAATGAAGCAATGCAAAACAAGAATGATCATCAAAGGAAAAAAAAAAAGGATTTCATACAAACATTCCAAATAAAATTCAAGAGATGGCAAACTCTGCTACAGGTAGCAGAAGTGATCAATCTGAAGACAGAATGTAAGAACTACAAGCAAGTTAATTAATTAATTAATGATCAATTAATGAGAGATATATTCAAATAGCAGGAGAAAATGAAAAATATATCTAATAGCCCCTACATGATGTAAAAAGGACTAATCTAAAATTAACTGGAATTAGTAGAAAATACAAATGGAACAAAAAGGCTATTATTCACGGAAATAACAACACAAATCCCTCCAACAAGAGAAGCAAATTTAACATACAGGTAGGTGAGCCATATAGAACTTAAATAGCTACAATCAGAAAGAAACACTCAACACCACATAATCAGAATCCCAGAAGCCCAACACAAGAACAGACTCTTAAAAGTGATTAGAATAAAGGCACAAATCACTTACAATAGTAAACCCATTGAAATTACAGCTGACTTCTCCACGCAAACCTGAAAGTCCAGGAGAAATGGAAGTGAAGTGTTTTAATTCCTAAAAGAAAATAATTTCACATTCAGGCTGATAATATGTCCCACGAAACTATCTTTCAGAATAGATGGGTAAATATTTTCATGAGAAAAAGTACCTAAAGAAATCTATGGCCATGAAACCAGCACTCCAAAAACTCCTAAAGGATATCCTAGAAAGAGAGGATGATGCCAATACTAAAATGTTGAATGTAGTAAGTACAAGAGATAGGGTGAGCAGTTAAGCAGAGGGGGAAAAGGCAATCAAAAACTGGAGAATAAGGCAATGTCAGGAATAAGTCAATACCAGTGATAATTCTCTATGTGAATGGTCTCAAAACACACAGACTGGCAGATGGAATCAAAAAACAAAACTCAAGTGATATCCTGCATTAAAAAAAATATTTAATTTAAAAAGACATGTATAGAACAAGAATTAACAGGGTGGAAAACATATTACATGCAACAAGAACCAAACAAAAAAGCAAAGTGGACTTCAAGCCAAAACTGATCAAAAGAAGCAAAGAAGGCCACTACGTATTGGTTAAGGGAACAACATAACACGAAATGGTAACAATTATTAACATATATGCACTCAACACTGGCATGCTCAAATTCATAAAACATGTACTACTAAATAGAAAAGGCCAGATAAACATAAACACAATTATGAAGGCTCTCAATTCCCTATTATCACAAATAGATCAACTAGACAAAATAATCAATAAAGAAATATCAGAGTTAAACAAAACTTCAAACAAATTAATTTAATATAAGGTTTTGTACACAACAGAATACACATTCTCATCAACAGTACATGGTACTGTCTCCAAAACAGACCACATATTAACCAATAAAATAACCCATTAAATGTGAAAGAATTGTATTTATACTATGTATTATCAGGTCATAGTGCAATAAAACTAAAAATAAATGACATATGTAAGCTATCCAAATGCATGGAAAATTAAACAAAATACTCTTACATAAATAATAGGTTACAGAAGAACTCTAGGAAGAAAAAAGATAGTGGCTAGAATTAAATGATAATGTCAATACAACATATTCAAATTTATGGGACAAAAATCAAAGTATTCTGAAGAAGGAAGGTTATACCTGTGAATGCCCACACCCCCAAAAAACTGAGTAAGCCCAAATAAATAACCTAATGATGCATTTTAAAACCCTACAAAAACAAAGACAATACAAACGCAAACCTAGTACAAGGGAGGAAATTATAAAGATCCCAGCAGAAATCAATTAAATTGAGACAAAATAGTTCGTTCTTTGAATGAATAAACACAATACACAAATGCTTACTTACTCAATTGAACCAAAAAGGAAAAAAAAAAGACTCAAGTCAATGCACTTAACAAATAAAAGTGAAATCACAATAGACACTGCCAGAATCAAAAAAGATTGTTAACAACTACTTTGCAAACCTACGTGCCAGTAAACTGGAGCATTCAGAAGGAATGGACAGATTCAGAGATGCAAATGAATTATCAAAACTGAATCCAGTAGATTTTAAAATCCTGAATAACCCAACAACAGGCAATGAAATTGAACAGTAATTTTCTTTTTTAAAAAAGACCTACCAAATTTTAGTAAAAAGCCTAAGTCTGAATGGATTCATGGCAGAATGCTACAAAAATCTCAGGAAAGATAAAAAACCAATAGTTCTCAACCCTTTTATTGAAATTGAAAGGAAAACGATATTCCACAAATCATTCTTAGAAGCCATCATATACTAATTTCACAAGCAGATAAGGATTCAACCAAAAACAGGAACTATAGACCAATGACTTTAATAAAGATAGATTCAAAAACCCTCAACATATTGGAGAACAAAATGCAGTAAGTCACCAAAAAGATCATAAAGCATAACCAAGTTGTCTTTATTCTAAGGATACAAGGATAGTTCAACACATGCAAATCAATAAATGCAATCCATCCCATAAACAGAAGCAAAGATCATGTAAACAAATTACATGACCTTCTCAAGAGATGCAGAAAAAGTCTTTGAAAAAATTCAACTACTTTCCCTGATTTAAAAAAAAAAAAAACACTAGTTATACAATGACCTAAAAATAGTTATAACTATTTAGTTATAACTAAATAGTTATACAATGACCTTATCTCAATCTGATAAAAGCCATTTATGACAACCTACTACCAACATCATATTAAATGAGTAAAAACAGCATTCTCTCTAAAATCAAGTAAAAGACAAGGTTGTCTACTATCACCAATCCAACTCAACATATTACTTGATACATTAGCTATAGAAATGAGGCAAGCAAAATAAATAAAAGAAATATATACATAGGAAAGGAAGAAATCAAACTGTCATTATTCACAGATGACATGAACTTCTACATAGAGGACCGAAAAAAAAATGCACTGTTAGAATAAGAAAGAGTTTTAGAATTAATAAGCAAATTCAGCAATGTAGTAGGACATAAAATTAACATGCAAAAATCAATAGTGTTTATGTGTGCTTATAATGAATTCATTGACAAATTAGGGTGCAACATACCCTCTGAATGATACTGCCTAAGTTAAATACATAGGAATTAACCCAATCAAGAAAGACCTCTACAACAGAAATTACAATACACTGAAAAAAGAAAGCAAGCACTTCAGAAAGTGGAAAAATGTCCCCTATTCCTGGGTAGGCAGGACCAATAAAGTCAAAAGTGGCCATTTTTCCAAAACTGATATATAATTAACAGAATCCCATTGAAAACAATAAAACCATTCTTTGCAAAACTGGAGAATAAAATTCATATGGAATCAGAAGAGGCCCAGAGTAGAAAATGCAATCCTAAATAACAACAAAGCAAAAGCCCTCATAATCCTAAACCAAAAGTTATATGACAAAGCAACAGTGATAAAGTAGCACACTAGTGACATAAAAACAGACATTAGGATTCAAGGAACAGAATAAAGGATGTGACAACAACCCCAAGTACAGTCAACTATTCAATCTTTGACAAAGGAGCCAGAAATATACACTGGAAGAAAGGTAGATTCTAATAAGTGGTGTTGGGAAGAATGGCCATGCACATACAGAAGACTAAATCTATACGCATATCTGTACCAAACCAGAATCAAAATGGATCAAAACACTACATGTTAAAATAAAAACACTTAACCTGCTTGAAGACTTAAAACAAGGTAAAACTCTTGAAGTCAAAGACACAGGAAAAGACTTTGTGGACAAAACTGTGACTGCACAGGAAACAGTATCAAGAATCAACAAATGAGATTATATTAAATTAGAAATTTTCTGCATTGCAGAAGAAACAACTAAGTGAAACTACAACATGCAGAACGGGAAAAGATTTCCATTTATTCCTCAGAGAAATTAAAACTAAAATACTTAAAAAAAATAGAGCTACCCCAAAAGAAAAGACACAATCAAAACAATGGGCAACTGAAATGAACACATCACAGAAGACGACATGCAAATGACCAATAAATACATACATCAAAAAATGCTCAGTATCCTAGCCAAGACATAAATGCCAATCAAAACACTAAAATTTCATCTTTCCACAAAATAATGGTCATCATCAAGAAATGAAACAATAGCAAATACTGTCAACACTACAGAAAAAAGGAACTCTTCTACTTTGTTGGCTGGAATGCAAACTACTATAACCATTATGGAAATCAGGATGGAGATTCTTCCATAAACTAGAACTAGAAATTCCACTTAATGACCAGTTATTCTCCTTTGAGGCAACACCTCCAAATATTTAAAAACATCATATTAGAATGATAGATGCATACCCACAAGTGACCACAGGTGTTTTTTAAGGTCTTCCACGGTCTTGAAAAGTAACAGTTCACACTGCCCTGTATTCTCTGGTACCAGTAATTTATCCCCAACTCCACAATAAACACACAGTATAAATTTGTAACATTTTATTATCTAAGGTTTTGTATAAACATATGCTTTACATAGTTTTTCACTTATGGACAGGAGTTTTAAATTTAACCTGCATACAACAAACAAGGATGCAAACTGACCAATCAGACACTACAAAGATCGTAATATCAACACATTTAATACTCCCTGGATGTTGCACACCTACTGTATGCTGGAAGCGGTAAATCAGTGCTTACTTACATCACTTCTGTTGGAGTAACGGTGTAGCTTCTAAGAATGCATCACTTGATAGAAGTACAGTTAAGTCAAGGACCAAGAACAGGAAGGGTAAATGCTCACTGGGAAACCGTGAGAAATTATTGCTGTAGGCATATTTTAAATGCTTGAGAAAAGACTAAGAATAGTTGTTCAAATATAAGTACATCTCAGATGACTGGTAATCCTACATGAAGATGGTGTATGTTTATCTACAAATAGCTGTAATCTCATTATTCCCCCAATTATTTCCTGATAAAATTTATCTAAATGTATACTTCACCAAAACAATGTTTAGTTTCCTATAATATGACAAGTTGAAGCTATGTCAAGATCTTATATTCAACTGTATCCCATGGGCATTCTACCCTTGTGACCTCATGTTGAAACTTCTTGAAAAGTGTCCCCAGGGACAGCATGCTGAAACACTGTCTTTCTTGAAAGAAATTAGATAGCTTGGTACCAATCATTTGGTTTGGGATTGTGGAAGGCAGTCTGACCCTTCGTTTTCACTGCTCCTAATGTGCCCAATAAATATCTTCTCACAACTCAATAGCCAAAATAACCTTGTTCAAAGTCACAAAAGGTAGTAAATTATAAAATCCCGAAAGGAAAATGAAGCAGGCCCTGGAATTCTCAGAATGCTCAGGATGGACAAAAAGAAAACAGAAATCACAACTACTAAAGGTGCAAAAATAAGGGTTGCCATCTTACGTACTAATCATTTGTGGAAAAATACTTCCAAATTCTTGCTGTCTTCCTATTTGTTATGTTGACACATTGTGTCAACTGGAGCAGTTTAGAAGTTTAACTGAGAGACTCAGCAGGGAGCCAGGGTTCTTACTTTGTAAATATCCTCATCCTGTGCAAGAGAAGGGCAAGGAGATTTGGTGAGTGCTACACCTGCCCTGGAGAGGGAAATGGCCTGTGACAATAAAAAGGAGGAAAAGAGGCTTGCTCTGCCCCCTTTTTTGCCCTGGATGCTTTTGCTGGTTGCTGCCTTGAAGTGTGGCCCCAGTGCCATGCCACTCTGCCTTGGAGCCAGCTGATTATGGACCGAAACTTCCAAAAACTATAAACTTAATAAACCTTTCCTTCCTTCATTTGGGCTGCCAGGTATTTAGTTTCAACAATGAGAGAAAAGTAAACATGTATATTCACTGAGGCCTGTGACCATGTACATTAATAATTTCTCATTATGGACAGGGCTTACCTTCCTCTCATAAACTTGGCCATATGACTTGTTGTGGCCAGTAGAATCTATCACAGATGATACACACTGGTCTAACCAGAGCATTTCAATGTGAATGAGTGGCTCATTCCATTGTCCTGCTTTTCCCGATGCTGTAAGAATGGTGTGTAGTACACACTGTTCCTTTGACTTCAATAAAACTAACACAGATTGACAATAGCCAACCCCCAGCAGCCACATGTGATACAAAGATTAAATAAAAGTGATTGGAAGCCCCTGAGATTTAGAGGTCAGGTGTCACAATAGGAAAGCTTATTACCACAATATGATAATATTTGATTCGTAAATATTGGACTTAAATGAAGAATTATATCATATTTGGGGTAGGAGAAGAAAAGTCTTCGGGTGCTTGAATCATACAGAGAAGGCTTAAACCATAAGTGATTTCTGAATTTACACATTTCTCAAAACTGCTGGATCTAATATTAAATCTGAAGGACATCAATCCATCTTAATAGTTGTACTATAAAAATTTATAAGAAAAATTCATTGCTTTCTTTTTTGATTTGACACAATGAAAGAGAATTCATACTTAATTGGAAAACCTTAATTGGAAAGCAAAGTGATCCTTGTATGGGAGATCCCAAACTCAAAATCTGAAGAGGAATACTGCAATGCTAATAAGCATCCTCTCAGTCCTCTCTACCCAAAATATGAAGAGCACTTTTGGCCACCGGGAGAATCCTTTATGAGGAAACAACACCCACTTGAAAGTGTGAATCCTTTTTTGTTCTTTGATTAAAGGATAGATTTCTAAAGCCCTATCTGGATTTTTGTTATCACAAAATACATAATCTTTTTTCCTAACTCCTGAATAATGAGAAAATACAGAATTTATGACGCTGAGTGAATTTCTAACAAGTAATGAAATTCAGATGAACTGTATAATGATTCCTCATTTTCTTTATGAAACCTATCAGTTCAACTCTTTGCCTTGAGGACAGATGCTAAACAGTTGCTCTGGCAAGTTATTAAATCAAGTTTCTGGTTTTATGCAAGGCCTTTTGACATATCCCACACAGTAAGAAGGGGCAGACAAAGACACTAGGGGTACACTGAACATAATTACAAGAACAAAGATTAATTCCTAAACTCATCTAAGTAGATCCTGATTAAATTATTCATGTTTAAAAAAATCCATCAATAAGGTCTACATACATCATGGTTTTGACAATGCACACTTTTTCAAATATCAGAGATCTTGAGAATTCAATTCTAACGTGTATGATGGCTATATTCTTAAAATATAGGGCAGGTAATAGTATACACACACAATTTCTGACCAATGATCACACAACTGCCAGTAATCAACAATTTTTTTTAAAATCTCTTATTACCCATGTACCAGTTGAAATAGTTTATATTTTCTGTATTTCAGGCACTTTTTAAAAGTGCTACATGTGACACTCTGCTAATGTATTTCTTAATGGAAATTATATGACTATCTTTATACCACATTGTTACTTTAAGAAACTGGGCCACCGACAATAAAAATGCATATAAATTGTTATTTATTACATTGTAGTAAACCTTCAATTTAACTTAAAATGTTGATAACCAAGAAAATATCAAATGCAGCTTTTCCATTTCAGAAATTTCACAAATATCAATCAACTGCTTTAGCATCATTATGTACTTAAATTCATTTCTACTGTTGAATATCTCCCTCGATGAAAAGTGTTATTCAATTACATGACTCCACAGCACACCAGAGGTTAGCTGTTAATAGCAAAGATGTATTATGATTCACTGTTATTTCTAAGGAGTGAAAAAATAATATACTGTACGTAAGAACGTTAGTCATAAGCAATGCTTCATCCATCTATTAAAATAGATGGGGACCTGAAGTATACAGAATAGGAAAACAAATCTTCTCATGGAAAGTAATTAGAGAAACACTTTGATTTTAACACCCTTAAACATCCCTTATTTTTGTTTTTGGTGAATAGACACCAAAAACAAAAACAAAGCAAAACAAAAATCTGAGGTTGCACCCGAAGTTCCAGTAACTCTAACTTACCACTTTCAAATAACCTTTAGCTGGTGTCTGAGTTGATAAAACACTAATTATGTTTATTTGTGGTATCTCTATCTTATAATTATTATTGTCTTTTTGCTCACAACTTAATTTAGATTCAAAAGGCAAAACAAAAAGGCTTGAGAATTTTAATGAAAGTAAAATTCTTATCTCAGTGCAGTAATAAAGTAAGTGAAGAATGTTTTGAATTATCTTGGGGGGGAAATGAAGTTTTCATGCTGTAAAAGTAAAATAATAACATTTGATATTTCAATTCAGTTATTATAATGACAGAAAATCTGTCCATCTCAGTGGGTAATGCTTTCCTGAAGATTTCCCAGTTTGCTTCTCCCTTCCCACAGTGGAATTCCTATTTCTTCTTCTATGTCTTATTCATGACCAAATCATTCTTCCCCTTTATGTTTTTGTTTTGTTTCCTTCTTGTTTCAGTTCTGGTTTTATTTTCTACAACCTACCTGAAATGCTCTGTCGTGTTCTCCCCAAAACCGCATAAATAACTGTCATCATAGAAGTCATTTTTTCCAATAAACTTTCCATTTCTACACTTTAATCCTAAAGCATGAAATTTTTTCTGCCTTTTTGAAAATAATAAAACACAGCCAAATCATTTCCTAATAAGACAGAGTTCCCCTAAACCCAGTTTTAACAAATACAGTTCCAAACTTGGCTTTAGACCTGATAAGACTTGTCAGATAATTTCCATTTGTTTTTGAGTCTCTTCAGTTACTGAGTGGAGGGTTAGTTCCTTATACTTTTTGTACCTTTTGTTCCCATCTAATTTTTACAGCTTTTTACTTCCCTGTCAGCTACTTGGGTTTTTTTTTGTTTTTTCGTTTGTCTGCTTTTGGTTTTTTTGTGGGATCTTTCAGTGGGTCAGAGTTTCAACCAAGTTGACACAGGCCTGTGTGGCCCTGTGATTAAGGGCACTTTAGCGTTGCATATGTAGTGAAAGCCTGGGCTCTGATGAGGCTCAGAGGCTCTTCTGTGAATAAAGTACTGCACGTGTCTGTTGCACTCTATCCTCTGGCTTATCAGCAATTTTTTTTTCCTTCTTGTTTCTCACTTGCCTTCCCTTTGTTCAGGTTCACTAATTCATGCAACAAACATTTACTGATTATTATCACATTAGGTAATTAGAATGACTTAAAAACTATACCTGTCTTCAGAAAATTCCAGGTTAGGTGTGATAGATGGGCATAAAAAGGAATAAAAACAAGTAGAAGTTTTATTATAGAAATCTGTAGTCACCTGGAAGGTTCTTTCCGGATCTTTAAAAGAGAGATATAATACAAGCAGATAATTCAGCTTGGCCTAAAAGCAAGAAGGAAGGGGTCACTGCAAGCAGAACTAGCACTATTAGATCAATTCATGTGACAAGAAAACTTTTTAAATTTATAAGTATAACCTCATATGATTTGGAGAAAGTAGTTCAAAGTAAGTAAGTTTAATCTACCTGCAAGAGAGCCAGTCAAAGAGCAGATCATGAAAAGGAGCTGGGGGAATGGGGGTAACATCAAATATGAACTTGCAAACCTACTTAACTTCTTCCTAGACCAAACATGCAGGGTAGCATCACACAGATACGCTTTGAAGAGATCAGCAAAAAAGAGATTATAAAGTCTAGACACCCAATGGCTTAAAGCTCCTTTTTAGTTAAATTAGTACTTAGAATATTACATCAGAAACATTTTACTTTAGTTATATGTGCTGAGGATAAATGAACCGTTCCAGATTCAAAATTTGCTGTACTCTGCCTTTGCTTTGAACAGCTTTTCCACCCCCACCGCTTCATGTCCACACTCTACCTGCCCGGTACCCACAATGCATCACAGTCTCCAATATGACCAAACTTAATGGTTACTTTTGAGATGCCCCAGTAGCACCTGAGAACAATTTTCCTGAGACTTGGATCTCCAGAACAAAACCTACTAGACTTTGCACCTCATCTATGGCTCCCCCTCTCCACTTCTTCTATTCTCATCCTTTCTAAATTAGGAATCCTCAAAGATCGCATCTTGAACCCTAGATGTCTGCCCTTAGGTGACACTTTTTTCCACTGTTCTATTACCAGTTACATGTTGGTGGCTACTAAAAGGATCATCTACAATTCCAGTCTCTCCTGAGGTCTGGATCCACACAGTGAGTAGTAGTTTCATGGGCATTTCCAGTAGATCAAGTACCCAAAACAAGCTCATAATTCTCCATGCAACATCAAAATCTCACCCTTCCTCAGCATTTTCAACTTCATATATATGGCAGTCAACCGGCAGGTAGCTCAGACTGCAAATGTGGGAGCTACCCTTCACACTTTCTCCTCTCTCGTCCTCTGTATCTGAGGAGTCAGCTTATTCTTATTTATTCCACCTTTCTTCATATTTCTGAAGTCCTTTTGAATAGGCATTTCTTCTTCTTGTTTCTCACTTGCATTGTACTAGCCTAGTTGAGGTTCATTCTCACACACACATCCACACTCATCCACATCTGTAAGTACTGGGGATCAAACCCAAGGCCTTCACACTGAGTGATAGCCATAGGCTTATCCATAAGCTAGGAGGATTTGGGGAGACCTTATCTTATGGATAAGGGGCCCAGCCTGGAAACTTCATGACCTAGGGAGTCAATTCATGAAGTTTCCAGGCTGGGTTCAAAAGTCTGTTCCTCCTTCCTCATCCTTCCACAGAGCTAAGGTTACAGGCTCCACCCAACTTTAGTGCCACAACTATCACCATCAGGACAACAAAAGCCATCTTCTCTCCTCTTCCAATCAACCCTACAAACACTGAGTTCATAACAGCCCAAGATAACACTCTATCAGGCCAGAAAATGCCCTGCAGTCCCACTGCTCTCCTCCTCCTGCCCCAAGCTCTGCACCTCCCCACACACTCCACACCCCTAGCCTCATGATCCTCTTTCAGAAATCGTAATCTCAGCACAACCTGGAGCCCACCTGAGACACACAATGACTTAGCAAGACTCTGATCAAAATAAGAAAAGGCTAAGGGGGTACCTCAGAGGAAGGCCCTGAGTTCAATCTGGGGGGAGAGGAGGACAGACAGATGGACAGAGAATAAGGAATTTTAAAGGATGCAAGTGTGCATCAAAACAGAAAATGTGTTTATTACATATTACTTATTTTAGAGAATTGCCAGGACAAAGTAAAACTAAAATGTCTTTACTATATATTACATTTTAAATTTTTATTTTAGGTAAAATAGTAGCCATAATAAACTATGAATGATCTACTAACCACAATTCCCTAGGAATTGCTTTCAATGACAATACCTAGGATTTATTTGTTTGCTGTACTTTTCCATAATCAGAGTTAACAAAGCTGTGTCAATAATAATAAACTGGCCAACTCTGAGGCAGCATTAGAGCCAGGTGTGTAAATTCCAAGCCAGGTACTCATTTCAACCTCATCTGCTGCCTTACCACTGCTACCCTGTTGACCACAAAAGCACAGGACTCAAACTCTTCTGAGGAACTGCCACACTCAGTCCAAGCAAAAGAGAAAAGAAGCCAATTATGAATTTCATTACTTCCACAATTTTCTTCTACAGGAACATATAAGAAACCACATGTAATTTAAAAGTATAAATCTCAGCATATCTAAGGGATCTTTATCAAATCGAGTTTACTAAGTAAGTTCTTTTGAAATTAGGATTTTCAGGGAGGCTAGATATTTATTCCAATTTAAAACAACTTCTTATTGCTTTATTTCCCCTTTAGTCTGATTCAGATATTACTGTAATTTTTGGAGTAGATATTTGATTTTAAAACAACATTTCTGATGGGAAATAACTTTGTGAAAACATCTCACATTTCAGCACCTGAAGACAGGAATTCGAGGTTTAGCAGTTCTGGAGGAACCTCTTAAGTCTGCATGATCCCCACTTCCTAGTTCCAGAGGACCTTGAAGTTTTAAGAGATACTTATCTGTTTAGGCAACAGAACGATTATCCCAAAGCTCTGAACTTGAGAAAGAAAATAAAGTCCATGCCTCTGGAGTAAAGATGTGGGCACATGTCAGGCACAAATAGGTGTCAAGGTCGTGTGATGGAAATCCAGGCTGAGAAACATACCCCGCAGATGAGATGAGCAATGGAAAGACACTGCTGGGTCCAGATTGTCTTTGCACTGGCTGGCATTTGCTCAGCTTAACATCTACTGTTAATTAATCATGGACACATTGGGACCACTTCCTGATTTCACTGGAATACGTTTCAGAAGCTGAGGTTATGTCACAGGTTAGGGTTTTCCTCTTTGTCACCGACCAGGCTGAGTGGGGAGAGTAAAGCCAGAACTACTCGATAGCACAAAATATCACAAATAAAGAGGTGCGTGGAAAACTGAAATGGCAGTTCTTCTGGGATCAAGCAGAAAAGCACCGAGTTTTACTGTTGTTTAGCAGAGGGTCAGCTCCAATCAATTAAAGGTTTAACTGCCTACACTAATTAAGATAATGAACAACAGCAAGCCTACAATCAATTAGTGTTATCTAAATGTTCTATTTTGAGGATAGGGCCATAAGGACTATGTACTTTCTTAGTTGCTGCAGTAATAGGTGGGTATACTGCAGAACAAATTCCAGGGTAGTGGATCCCACCCCACCTTAAGCAAACCTACACTGTTACTCAAATGACTCACTGGCAGCAGGGCATTCTGAAAAGCTATCACTTGAACAGGCAGTAGATATTTAACTTTCCTCCAGATTCTCAGGTTTTAACTCAAATTATGTCTCTCTATAGTCAGAAAAGATAGGGATGTATCACTCTTGTCACCTGGCTTCTATGACATAAGTTATTTCAAAGTAAGCATCTACGAATATAAAACTTCTTTCACAATTCAACAGAAAGTAGTAGTGTTTCCTGATTCCAATACTCTTGAAGCAAAACATTTCTTAAATTATTTAAAATAGGTTAATTCACAAGGCATAAAAATGTAGTACAGATGACCAAGCAGTAATGCCAGGGGCCAACCTTGAAGCCAAATTGACCTTGTTCCACATCTACATAGGAATTTTGGGTCTCACAGTTTCATTTCATAATTATATTGAGTGTTCCTCACAAGAGAAAATTTTTCTTTTTTTTTTTTTGTATGGAGGCTATTTATAGCATGATCAATTATTGTGCATAACAGTAACTTTCCACAAATTTTCTCCAAGCAAATGCACACCACACTGTACAAACCTGTCATGTCCCATCTGCCACATGCTGGGTATACCTATGCTGGCTTTATATTTGTTCTCCATGTCAGCTTTCTGTTACTATGACAAAAGACTCAAAGCAAAGAACTTAAAAGAAAAAAAGGTTTATTTTGGTTTCAGAAATATCAGAGGTTTCAGTAGAGGTGCAATTGGCTCTGTTGTTTTTGGTCTTGTGGCAAAAGAGCATATCACAGAGAGAAGTGAGCAGTGGGGTAAAGCTGCTCACCTCACCTCGTGGGAACCAGGAAACCAAGACAGAGACAGAAAGGGGCCTGGTCCTAATATCCCCCTCAAAGGCATTTCCACTATGACCTAACTTGCTTCCACTAGGTCCCACTGGTAGATTCTTCAAATTCACAGTACAGCTCTCTCTTAGGGGAAAAAACAAAACAAAACAAAACTGAATTACAGTGTAGGTTTCCTTGTATAGACCGGCAATACTGTCACAAGGGAAGTTCAAACCACTCATGAATGAAAGGTGCTAATATTTTACAGCTTAAAGACTAAGCCACTCTGCATCAGGCAAAAAGACTGGGTCAGCTTCTGAAAGCTTTCTCAAGCACTTCTGAAATGAAAAGTGGATCTCAAGCCAAGAAAATAGATGGCTTATATGAAATCTAAACCTCCTCTTTAGTCAGCTAATCAGTCACTGATACCTTACTGTGTGCCAGGCAATGTGCAAATGCACCTGGAACGCAGAAGTCTTGTGATATCATCTCCACTTGTTGGAATGGCTATTATGAAAGGGATAAAAGATAACAAATATTGACAAGGATGTGAATTAAAAAGAATGCAAATTAGTACAGCCATCAGGGAAAACCACATGGGGTTCCTCAAATAAAAATAGAATTACTTTATGATCTAGCAATTGCACTACTGGTTATATACCCAAAGGAAGGGAAATTGGCGTGCTGAGTAGGTATCTGCACTTCTATGTTTATCTTAGTATTATTTATAATAACCATGATATATGATCAACTGAAATGTCCATCAGCAGATGAATGGATAAAGAAAATGCAGTATGCACCCAAGAATAATATTCACTTGTAAGAAGAATGAAAAGTCATCTTTGCAATGACATGGATAAATCCAAGACATTATGTTAAGTGAAATGACTCAAGCATCTTAAGATAAATATCATGTGGTCTCACTTATTATGTATCACCAAAAAAAGGTAATCTCTTTACTGAAAATGAAATAAAGAGGAAAATGCCAGCTACCTAGAGCTGAGATGATTGGAAGGAGGAAGGGTTTAGAAGATATTGGTCAAAGAATGCAAATTTTCAACTGGACATAAGATCTTGAGACTTACTGTACAATGTGATCACTACAGTTAATAATGTGTCTTCTCAAAAAGTGCTAAGGGTAGATGTAAAATTCTCACCACAAAAGCAAAAACTATGCCATACAGAACATAGGTTAATTACACACACACATCTATCTCAAAATATACAGCAATATATGTGATTTTATCTGTCAATATAAAATAAAGAATGAAGTCATGCAGACCATAAAAGAAGGAGGCATCAATATCCAAATACAGGAATTATTTTTAAAATTAGAGTTCTGAAGTTTAGCCTGTTAAAGGAATACTGATTACGGCACTCAGTTCAATAAAGGCAGAGATAAATGATGCCAACCTCGTGTAGCACAAGAATTGAACATGTGAACCCTAAAGTCAGACTATTTAGGAATGAATCCCAGCTTTGTCACTTATTACAGAGACATAAGAAATAACTAAGGATACTTACACTCTCACAGCATAAGTTACCCTATCTTATATTCTAGGATAAAATAAGGATATCTAAAGAGCAAACTCATTAATGAAATGAGATAACCCTCTTGCAGCACAGGACACGAGCATTTTAAGTACTGAATAAATGTTAGCTCTTTCTGGTACTATACCAGAAAGTTTTTTCTTTTTTCTTTTTCCATTTCTTTGGCAACAGAAAATATGTGTGCTCCTGGTAATGAGTTACAGGTCTTTAGAGGAAAATGAAGTTCTCGAAGTCTTGGCTTTCCCAAATGACCCCAGGAAAGTCTGCAATTAGGTCAAGCTCATTAGTGATTAAGGATCTTCATCAAATGAGTAAAATCAGCAATGGGGTTAAAATGGAACTAAAAATTCATATTGGTAAGCATTCTGATCATCAAACCATACAGTTTTCAAAACTATTCCAGTTGGTTCAGGGAAATTTTTAAAACTCTGTATGTTCTTATGTAATAAATCAAGATATAAAAATCTTACTTCATTTTAACATGAAATATAAAAATTCCCAGTTTACAATGCTATTAAGGCTATCTCATGGTTTAACTTAATGTAATTGATCAGTTAACCATCAGTATAAAAGTGTTAAGCTTACTGCCAATATATATATAGTAATAACATATCTCATCAATGTATAAAGTAATTGCTTAGTAATTAAGGAAGCTCATTAGATTTTAGTGATAGTTTATTCAAACATATAATTATATTATATAACTAACAAGCACTCCTTTCAATCAAATGTATAATTATCAATATATTCCCAAGGGATATAATTGGCACAGTATAAATATATTTCTATCGTAACTACTTAAATCTCAATAAATGCATCTTAGGCTTTGGTTTAATTACCATACAGTAACACTCTTCAAGATGAAATTAAATCCTGAAGTGAAACAACTAAATTGAAGCATAATCATATATATATATATATATATATATATATATATATATATATATATAATTTTAATGTGATTATTAAAGTTTGCCAAGTAAAAATAACTTTTAAAAACTGAGAGCTTAGTTATCAAAAATATAAAAAAGTGTATGTCTCCAAGCAATAATTCTCAGTTTGCCCAACAGGCCATCCTGGGGAACTGTCACAAAACCACTGCCAAGCCATCTACAGACATTGATTCACCTGGCTGGGAACAAGTTCCAGCATAGTGTTCTTTTTATTTTCAAAATCTCCAGGACCACAAAACAGTCCCTGAGGCTGACAAAACGTAGTTTTCTCAGTGCATAAAAGTTTAATACTCATAAGTGCCAAATCTTCTAAACAAGCAAAATGGATAAAATGTAATATATATCCAATGCAATGCTATTCAAGCAAGACTCTACTGATTCGTGCAACATAGATGAATCTTAAAAGCATTTTGTTAAATGAAAGAAGGTACATCTTGAAGCAGCATGAGTGAATTTCTGGAGTGAAAGAACTGCTATATGTAATTGTAATGGTGGATACATAACTGTGCATCTGTCAGGTCCCACAAAACTGTACAACACACAGAAAGGACTCTATAGTGTACATATTTTTTTAATGAACTAAGAGAAGGAGGAGGAGGAGGAAGACGAGGAGGATGGAATGCAGACTGTGATAAATGAATCTGGGGAATCTATCACTTAACTCTGTTACAGCTGTGAGAAAGGAGTTGTCCTAAGTGATTTGCAAAACAATGTTTGGCGGGATAGTACACTACAGACAGCCTGCAGGACAGGCATTCTGTATCCTGAATGAAGAGTAAATGTTTTTCTCTTCATCAAGTATATGACTATATTTAACATGAATAACAATGCACTCAACATTAGGAATTCTGATTAAAATTCTTTACTGAAACTATTTTACCATTTTTGCTTTTTATTCTTGTTTTCGTTTTTGCTTTTTTGAAGGAAGCTGCGTAATAGGATCATTTAAAGGCTTCCTTAGAGTGTGAAAGTGGGAAGAAATTGCTTCATGGATCCCAAATAATGTGCATCACAAGACCAAGGGTAAAGTGAATTGAAACTGCAGCAGTTTAGGAGATAGTCAGGAGCAAACAATAAACTCTGTTTAATCAAACAGTGGATCATCTGGAGAATATGCATTTTAGTCTACATTTTGTGTTAATAAATCTGAATATTCTAAAACAAGTTCAAGTAAGAAAAATGTCAAAATGTTGCTTTCTTAGAAACCTAGAGACAGGTATAGGCATGTATTTTTTATTTCTGAAACAAAATAGAGAGTAAAAAATAAAACCAAAAACAAAAACAAATACAAAAGAAAAACAAGTCCTGCATTAACTAACTGTCCATTGTCAGGACTCCAGGTTCAAACAAATAATTTCATTTGAACCTTGGTATCTATTTTGGTATCTGTCTACTACTGAACTGAGGCATCACCTTGCCCCAAATTCTTTACTGCCACACAATTTGGAGGGCTTTGGTGCAAACTACTGAGGTATGATCCGTCTGGTATACAGTGTATGGATTACAGACTTTGCGTCAGTTAACCCTGGCAAAATATCTGAAGCCAGAACTTCCTGATGGGAAATTCACTATTGGTCATCATAATGAATGCTTTGCCCTGTACTTAGAGCCCAAGGAAACAGAGTTGGGTCAGAGAATGGACCATAAACAAAGAGATGGGCTATACAACCCACTTACTCTTCCTCATCATTTTGCAATGAATGATCTCCGTGGGAGAAGACTTTTATATGTGAATTATCACTTCCAATCAAAAGCAATGATACAGTTCCCATAGTGTAAGCACAGCAGTCCTGACAAAACACAGGCATCATACCCTCCCCTTTTAATAGCTCCCCTTTTCTTTTGGCATGGTTCCCTTTACTCTATCCTTTCCTGACTCTGGTCATATTCGCTTGGCCAATAACTTCATGGCACAAGTTGGGTATTTCCTACCTGTAGGCTCTAAAATCCCAACATCACCATTAAACTGCAAAATATTCCTTAGAATTTTGAGTCACTGTTATTTCCTGGAAGTCTGACCTATCAACATGGTTGGACCTCCAATACATGCTGTTTCTCTCCTTCTCAGGTTACATTTGCTGGATCCACTCCCATCACTATTCCTGGAACATGTCAGGAAGGTTCTGCCCTATTACAGTAGACTCTTCTCCCTATCTGAAATATTCCTCCTCTCACAGATAACTTCTTTCAAGCTTTTATTAAATGTCACCTTCTCAATGAACCCTACCCTGAACTGACCACTCAATTTGAAACTACATGTGATTCTCACTACAGAGACACTCACACACACATACACATATTCATGATTCCCCCAGTCCTGTCTTTCCTACCAGAACATTTAATATCATGGAACACATACTTTCTTATCTTACTTGCATTGTGTACTGTATTTATTGACTTATGTCATAATTTCAAGCCCATTAGAATGTGACCTCCACATGTGGGTTTTTGTTTTGCTTTTGATCTGTCAGTCACTGATGCATTCCAAAAGCTTGGAATGGGAACTGTCTTTCAAATGAATGAATTATTAAAGAAACATGTACTGCAAAGTATTTGGAAAAAAACAAACAAAGAGAGCTCAGACTCTCAGGACCAGAACATCTGAATTGGAGACTGAGTGCAAAAAAAAAAAAAGATCTCTAGGAAAAAATAGCCTTCTGTAATTTTAAGGTAAGAGATTAGAAGACATAAAGCAACTCAGCACAGGCCACAAGCAAATCCTGCAGGTACATCTACCAATTATGAGCCTCCAGTCATTACCGAGTACCTGGCATACATTATCACAGTTAATTCTCATAAAACAAAACAAAACAAAACAAAACAAAAACTGCAGGACGTTTTTAATCTCCATTTATAGAAAAGCAAGCTAAGCTTAGACTAGAAGCCAGAGAGGTGCACAGATCCTGACTGTCTTTCTCTTCTTCACTACCACATCCCCAGCATCTAGCAATAAGCTATTAAGTGGCAGGTTCAAAATATAAATGAGCTACATAAAGTTATTCTGCTCAGAGAGGTTAATAAACTTGCCCAAGACCTCCCCACTACTAAACAGCAAAAGACAGAAGTTGAACTTATATTCTTTCATGCAAAAGCTAACGGCTTTCTCCTATGTCACATGTCTTCTTACTAAAATAATAAAATATTTGTGGACCTACAATAATGTAGCAGCCAGAATATATACCACAGTACTTCTTCAATATCAACTAATGTTCCTAATGAATGTCATCCCAATGTTCAAGAAACAATTATGCTTCATTTAATTTTCTAATATTGAGAAGCACAAGGTAAATTCTAGAGAAAATTTCATCAAAATGAATACAGCTGAAAGTTTTAGCACCAAATCTTTAGCCCTCCAACAACTTGAAAGTCCTTTGCATAGAAATATCTTATTACTAGACATTAATGTGTGAGTAAATTTATCTATCTCCACCCAACTGTTCACTCTGGCAGTGTCCTTCTGAGCACTGGCCTTTGAAATGCTAATTTGCTGGTTGAACAACTGTTCAATTGCTCTTTAGCCATAAAAGTACTAAGGGTTCACATTAGGTTGCCAGAGTGGTCCCTGAGAGAAAACCAGCTCCAGCAAACGGGCTGACTGGACTCCAGGGGAGGAAGCAAACCAGAAGGAAGGAGAGAGACCCTCTGCCCAGCCTAGGGTTAGCAAGAGTCACTTGAGGTCTTTAAGCCTCACATCTTTAGACCCAGCAAGGATATGAATGAATAATTCATCACCCAATTCATATTCACCAGAACCATCAACATAATTGCAGTTAAAGTACTTGGGAGTTTGTTCTACTTTATATCTAAGAGGCCAGGTAATGAAATCCATTCTCAAATTCATTTTTCACGAAAAGATTCTTCCCAAATGTTTGCTGCTCGTATTTTGTTACATTTTCTGCTATTGTTAACCACAGGAAGAGCTGGAAACTGCTGGAATTGGGAAATTGTATTCATTTCAATTCCACAAATTTTGACAGAGAACCTACATAGAAAATTGAAAACTTGTGGCCTGAGATGTGATTCATCCCAAAGATGTCATTTTCTTGGCCTCAGTATTATTGTTACTTAATGATTTTTAATTTGAGACCACATGAAAAAATTAGGAATGGTTCACATCCAAATCTGGATTTCAAGCTTTGGTAGGAAAATCAGAAGATCTGGAGCATGGAACCCCAAATGGCAAGAACAGACTGGAAGGCTGTTTCGCTAGTGAGATCCAGCACGCGCTTTGCAACTAGAAGCTTCAATAATAAATTTTACTTGCCTGGTGGCTGGGGGCATCTGACTTTGCTACCCCAAAAACCTCCCATCTAGTAAATGGAGATAGGAAGTGAGGATGGAAGCAGAATCTAAAAACAGTAAATAACTCACTTTGAGCATGGGAAATGAACATTTCATAGACAACTACACGCAAAAGCACCACATAAGAACTTACAGTAACTTCTAGGAGAGATATAAAGGTCACAGGAATGCTCACCATGTATGTTGGGGGTGGGGAGCAGGAACAGGCAAAAATTACAAACAGAAGTTTGTCCGGTACCCCCCTGTTAGTTCTTATCCTCTCTGGTTGTTCTTCCTGACTTACCAAGTTATATCCATCATAAAATCCTTCAGATCCCACCTCCTGAACCAGTTCTGTACATAATCTTTCCTTATTCTAACATGCAATCTGGTTCAAACTTTCATGAACTTTATTCTGTTTGATTTTATAGTAGTCTCCAAACTGGTCTCCCACCCACAGACATACCTCTCTACACAGCTCTCAGTGATCTACTCAAATTCAAGTTACCCCACGCCACTCCCCAGTTTACAGGTTTTCACTGGCTTCCCCTAATGGTCAGTAATGCTAGACTGCACTTAAGAATTAAATTAGAGGCACTTTAATAATTAATTTCTCATATTTTGATTTAATTGGTCACTGTATACTCAGGTATCTATGTTTTATCCTCACCTCATTCCAGGGATCTATTAGGCAAGAGTCAAGGAACTTACTTTTGCTAGGATGCACTCCACAAGCTCTTGAATCCATCACATCTATTAGCATTTTCTCCATTATAACATGTACCTTCTCCTGACAATACATATACTTACTAATGTACTTAATTTTTTTTTTTTTGTCTTTTTGATACAGGGTCTCACTATGCAGTTCAGGATGGCCTTGGGCTCACTTTGTAGCCCAGGCTGGTCTCAAATTTGCAACAATCCACCTGCCTCAGCCTCCCAAGTGCTGGGATTACATGAGTGCGCCACCACGCCCAGCCTGTACTTAATTCTTAACACTGTGCACGTCTCTTTATTGCCTTCACCATGATTCTGAGTGGTGATTCACCTCTATCTTCCTCATGCTCCAAACGCCTGAGACATAGTCAACACCAAATAAGAATGGAAGAGACAACAGAAAGAGACAATCATAGAATAATCATAAAATCTGGAAAGACAAAGTTGTTAAGTGCTAAAAGGAGGATGAGAATACTAGCAAGGCTGAAAAACCAGAAAACACTTTCTGAGCTAAAGAAAAACTGTTGGTGATCATGAACAATTTGTGAAAACTTCTTTCAGGCTACAGAGAGGAGTCTGGTGGCCTGAGTAAACAGACCAAAGGGAACTCAGCCAACTTACTCCCTTTCCCAAAGCTGGTGTCAGATTCATTTGTTAAACTGCAAACTCTTTACACAAAATAGATCCCAGAATACCAGTGATTGTTTTATGATATTATGTTTCCACCTCTCACTTCAAATCCGAACAATTAAAATGAAAACAATTATGTCTTTTGCAATTGCTAAATGATCTTTTCACATCCCTTTGCTACTGTAGTTTTGATTATTTCAGAAACAGTAGCTCTCTATACTGGTTGCTCCTGCTTGCTGCAAATGATTCACGCTGTGGGGCTCTTGGTCTTTCCCTGGAGATTTTTACTCCATAGTTGAATAGACTTAACCATTAGTCATTTTCCTTCATTTTCAGCCAAGATTTTTGTTTAATCTAATTAGTCCTCCTTCTTCACACAATTCTGAACAGCCTCACTCCTTACAAGAACACAGTTATGCCCTTCATACGTTTGCAGAAACTTGTACCTTGTACCAGCTGCCAGGACAAGCTGACAATAGTTGGTATTCTATGTTTCCCCAAGTGAGGCAAGGGTGCCAACTGCAATAAACTACAAGCCACCTCGTCCTCAAGCCCATGCCCCACAAATGCTTTGCAATTTGCTGACATGATGGAGCCTAAGTGTCATTTCTGAGCATACACTGTGAGATCAATGGTGTTTTCTTGTTAGAGTTCAATTTTGCTTTTGATTTATGAGCATTGAAATAATGCCAAGTATAAGAAAAGTCCCTGTGTCACAATCAAATTCACTATGACACTTCTTCTGCTTGCCTTTATGATCAGGCCTTGACCCTTATGATTACTGTTTCTTTACAGAACCCTTACAATACTCCTAGTAAATGCAACACTTTCCAACACTTTCTTCCCTCTGTACTTAAGGTGTTCATAGATCTAAATGTCAGGATCATGGTATAATGAAAATTGTCCCATGGCTGATAAATTACTCATTTTATTCAGGAGTTTGCAACTTGAGGTGGTACTAGCAGCCAAATACCTGAAGCACCCCCAAAAGACATAAAACACACTAACATTCCAAGCTTTGTCTGTATAAACGCTAAAGGTTAAGTGCTATTAAACACCTTTATCAAGAGATGGGCTCCTTGAACTTATTTTTTGTAATTAGTCTGCTACAAATAAACCAGGGGTCATTTAAATCATGATACTCAGAAACAGTTTGGCTCCCCGAACATTTTTTTCCCAATAAAATTTTACAGGACATAGTCACACATTTACTTATGCATTACATTGTGCTTGCTTTCTAGAGGTAAATGGTTGACACAAAGTCCCAATGGCCCAAAAGCTTGAAATATTGATCTAGAGTTCTTTTCAGAAAACACAGGCTGACTTCTGGTCAATTGTATGTAATATGTAAGGCTTTCACAACATCAGCACTCAGTAGAGTTTTAACTGCTATACCACAGTATGTCACAATCAGAGAAGGATTGCACTGGAATGTGACTTCTTTAGAACATCTCCTGTATTATAGTTCAGAGCAGTAGGAAGAGTCGAACACTTACAATTTCAAGATTGCTGGGTACTCTAGATGGTAGCAGTATCATCTGATGCCAATAACCACCATGTGCTTAAATTATTTCTAGGATCAAAGCATGTGATGCATCACATCTGTCCCATTCTATTAATGATCAAAGTTAGTCAAGAGACTTATTTTCAATTTCAAGGGAAGGGGAATCTAATGAGAGGAACTATGATGTATTTGGTCATGATTTCCAATATATTACACCATGATGATGAGAATGGTACATCATAATGTTAAAAATGTCAAAAGCAGATCTTATTACTGACAATTTAGAGTCAAACTGACAGATAACATTTTGAATAAGGAAGCCTAATGAGAAATGAAAATTGTTTTTATGATAAATCACTAGTTGACAGAACTCAATATTTTCAAAATTGATAGGTTTGCCTTTTTTTCTAATTGAAACAAGACAGAAAACATTCAATACTTCTCTGATTCTTACATAGCACACAAATTGTGCCTATGAGGTAATACTTCTTTCAGGACACTGAGTTCTTGTTTTAACTACCAGTGAGTGTATTAGTCAGCTTTCCAGTGACTGAGACAAAACACTCAGCAACCACAATCTAAACACACACAGGTTTAATTTAGACCGTGGTTTGGGGGGATTCAGGCCATGGTCCACTGTCTCCAGAGCTGGAAGAGCTTAATGGAAGAGAATAGCTCATCTCATAGCAGTCAGAAAGCAGAGAAAGGCAGAGGATCTGAGGAGGAAGAAATAGCCTCCAAAACAATGTCCCCTTACACACTTCTTCCTGTCAGCCCTCCCTTAATAGTACATTTAGCTATAAATTCCTCAACAGAGCCATCAACTAATGAGTCTAGTGCCTTCAAAACCCAATCATCTTTCACTGCTGTGGGCTAACATTGATTTTATTGTTAAAATAATGTTGAAAAAAATAAACGAGTATTCTATAGAATGCATAGTTAATGTAACAACAATAGGAAAAATTTATTTAGGGCCATATGTTTAAAAAAAAACTGTCTTAAACCATTTATTTTCACAAACTTACTTAATCTTCACATCACACTAACATTCCAGGCAACAAGCTGAGACATGATAAGACAGTCAATCACTGGTTATACAGAAACTGAACTATCAGTTATTTTTCCTAGTAGGCATAGTTGCTTTCAAGAACTTGTGGAAGATCTACCGTATTTCTGACCAACTTTCTCCATTCTGAACTCTATACTCACAAAGGTGGTATCTATCCTTCCTAAACTCTGCCCTCACATTCTGTTTCAAAGCTTCTGCGAATGGCATTAGCGGTTCTCAATGTGGGGATGTGTAGCAATATCTAAACATAATGTGGTTATGATGGTTGGCGAACAAGGCTCTTCGGGGCAGAAAGTGGAGTGCCGTAACACATGACAATATTTAGGGCAAACTCATAAGACGAAGCTTTGTCAGATCCCTAAATGTCAATAGTAGCAAGTGTGAGAAACCTTGTTAGTCTGATGACATAAACATATCATGGAGCTATTTCTCCAGAAGCTCAGCACATGATTGTAATACAAATCTACGATATGATTTTGTTTATTTGTTGCTTCTCTTATCTATTGTTTAATTTCTTGATCTGAAAATCACCTTAATTGTTGAAAATACAAGATAGCTGATTTCTGCTTTTGTCAAATATTCTCATAGAGCTATAGTATGGGATAGAAATTAACCTTTATTACACCACTGCAACATCGGGCAAGCATAGTAACCTCAATCAAGAACTTGTTTAAGCCTCCCAGGAATAGCTTAGAGCCATGAGCATCTCTGAAGGGTTAGAAAAATTTAGGAAATTGCTCTAGGTAGGAAAAGGAACTAAAATTTAGTCAAATTTGGTTGCTAGGATCCCGTACCGTTTTAGAGAAAGTATTTAAATTATGACTTCATAATCATTTTATGTATTACCCCACATTCCTCTTGGGTTTAAAATTAAATTGAAGTATATTTAATTGTATAAATAATAAAGCCTCTCCATAGAAGAAGTTACTAGAAAATATTTTATTTAAAAGCTTCTTCCATATAGGGAACACAACTTTTGTAACACTTAGAAATCCTACTGCTATAATTTGAACTAAATGGAAGCACATAGAGAAAAGACCATAGGAAAGCCCCTTTCTTCCCTGCAATTCTGTGTTGAGTATCATTCTCCAATTACAACCTTGCTTTACAGATGTACCTCACTCGGTCACCTCCGGCAATGGATACTGATGAAGGAAAGTATAAAGTTAATTACATGTTTCCAATGTAAAACTATCATCTGTTTTAAAAGAGACACAAAACTGGCCAGAGATGAAGAGCAGTTAAAAGCATACATTTGTGCTTTTGTTAAATAAAAGCTTTTGTGTTCCAAGTCTGTATTGGCTAATACAAAGAAAAGTTCAGCAAAGCTGTCCAGACACTAGGTTTATAACTTCATCAGGAGATTGTATCATACTTTCAATGCACTACTGTGAAAGTGTTTATTGTCCTCTAGAAGACGGTAATACCTAATTCAAGATCCACAAAATAGATATCTCAAAAATGTGTCTCCCTAAAATCTTTCCTGATAACTGGCAGAGCAATGCAACAAACTCCTTATAAGGCCAAGTGACCTAGCTCCTCCCTGCTCCTCCCACCAGAGGGTCCTGCTTCAGTACCTTGGGCCTGCTTGTGTCCTCTGAAGTCTTTCTCAGCTTAAGGCCTTTGGGATCAGACCTTTTCTTGCAGCTGGCCAGCTCGCATCATTTTGAGAGTACGGTATCTCACTTAGCAAACCAAGGAGTGCCCTGTGCTTCCTCCCCATGCTCCTGTTTTCTCCCCTGACACACCCTACTCTCAGTATTTACCTCTCCAATTTATTTTTGCGCTGAACAGGTCCTGCTGCACCTCTCCTCCTTCCCCACTCCAATGAGCACAGGAGTCCTGATTTACCAGGAACCTGAATCACGCTTCCACTTTGAGTGAAATAGGATCACATCCAAATTCAATGTTCTGATTAAAATTTATTTTAAAAGATAAAAAACTGAGATGAGATGTTTCCCTTGTGTCAAACTGAAATCACTATAGCTTAAAGGACTGAATGAAACTTTTTAATGATAAGCAATACCATTTTATTTTGCACTCCTTTATTTGCATCTTAAACACTTATTTAACAAGAACAACAAAAACAACTGGAATGTATTTAATTATTATGCCTTCTGTATTTTAGCTCCAAAGTATGCTATTTAGTAAACAAGATAGAAGTGCAGTACTTAGTATATTTCAATGTCAGATTTAATAACTAAATATTTTAAATGACTGCCACAACCCTATATTATGATTTTACTCAGTCTATTTCAAATTATAATGTGAATTTACTGAACATCATTCATAATTTTAATGATTCTGAATTCCACATTTGTACCATTAATATATAAGTAATTTTAAATCAAGCCTCTAAAATTAACCATCAAAAAAAGAAAGAACAAGGAAGGATAGAAAGCTATCTAGGGGGCATTAAAAGCAAAGATCACAAGTACTGTTTTAAATGAGATTACTTGTAAGATATTATCTGTAGTTTCTGTTTCTTCTCAATTTTGGTCTCTTCTGGGTTTTGTTTTCTCTTGCATTTCAAATTATCACAATCTCTTGGTGCAAATTTTAGAAGAAGGCATCTTCACAAATGTCAATTTAAATCCTTTTTTATGTGTCAGAGAAGTCTTACCGCTCCTCTGTACAACCCTGGTCCCTTGGGCCCCTGCTTCTCCATAACTTCTAATTAGTCTCTTAAGAGATCTCAGGATCATTCTGAACTAGTCCATGGAAAGCATCTCCATGTTCAGCCTCTCCGTGATCTTTTCAAAAGCACACCTCTTCTTACTGTTGCTTAAAAATAAGTCAGTGATCTATGCAATTCGTAAAATAAAAATCAGAGTCCTGAAGTAGGACTTTGATACTTTGCATTAGTAAGTCTTCATCAACCTATGCAGACTTAATCAAAGTCTCTTCCCTCAATGGTTGAGATCCGGCTACATCTTTTCTCTTCAGCCTCTGAATACACTATACCAGTGGTGGCAAATCTATGGCACATGTTCCACAGCAGGCTGTTTTCATCACTGAAAGCTCTAAAAGTGGGGCTGGGGATTTAGCTCAGTGGCATAAGTGCCTGCCTTGCAAGTGTGCGGTCATGAGTTCGATCCCTGGTACCAATAAAAAAGAAAGAAAGAAAGCTCTAAAAGGTTCACCATCACTGCACTAGACTATCCTTCTTATGTGTGAGCACATTCTTCCTTCAGTTCTAACAGCTCTCCTTAGTCAGCCATACTTTTGTTAATTTCTATTCATCAAGCAACTCAAAATTCATTCCTTCGAGGTTATGTGCATGACTCAGTTTAATGAACTACACATCTAAGACATCAAAATCTCGTAAAATCTGAGTAGTATCTATACATTACTCAATAGTGTCCTGCTAATATTGACTTCTTGGTTTCAATCATGTATATGATCATGTAATATTCAGGTGAAGAGTAAAAGGGAAATTCCTATACAATTTTTAAAAACTTCTTTTAAATCTACAATTATTTCAAAATAAAAAATTAATTGCCCCCACAGGAGAGTTTTTTATTGCTCCTCAGAGCTTAGCAGGCACTCTTGTTTCCTTATAACACTTGTTACAGCTAAAAATATATAATTAATATTAAATGTTTGTGTATCTCACTACATTTTATGCTCATTAGGGCCACAGATCATATGGCTTTTTATCACCACTACATCGCCAGCAGTCAACTCAGTGTTTCAAACAGGAAATGTGTCCAATAAACATTTATTAGAGTGGCTATGAAATACAAGAATGATCCAATCAGTCAATGTCTTTTGCAATCATAAATGTGTATAAAGACACATATTTACATTTTTGAAAAATTTTAACCAAATTATGAAGCTAATGGGATAATAAATGCCACAGACATCTAAACACAGATTTCAGATTTTGAAATGATACACACTAATGAGGAAGAAACATAATAGCAACTAATGTTTAGTGAATATTTAATCCTATTATTCAAAATATTTTACAAAGCGTTCTTTATTTAATCTTTATGATAAGTACATCACATCAAGTGTGTGGTTTTTTTTATCTTCATCTTACAGATGACAGACCCATGGAGATTGGTAACTTGTTCATGGTTACATCTAATCTAAGGCAAAGGTGAGATCTAAACACAAGCACCTTCATGGTCTATAATCTCACATACTCCTTCCTCTCTGAACATAGTTAGAGAATATTGGTGGAGAGCATCCTGAAATACAAGCTACAGATTCTGAACATCTGTTACAAGCTAACGTGGGACCACACCTCAAAAGCTTTATATCCCTACCAACAGCCCAAAGTTTCCCACAGAGCAAATACACACACACACACACACACACACACACACACGTACCCACATGTTGGGAGCTGCTAAAGCTGGAAATTGAACACACATGCAGGGCTGTGGCATGGCCAGGGAACGGCCAACAGGAGAACAACAAAATGATGCCTCAAAGGGCAAGATATGGTCACAGCTGAGGACACCTGACTCCAACACAAATTAACAAAATAGAGATGATAGCTGCAGGTATTTCATTCTAGTGAAAGTCAACCTGAAGGTTTTCTCCTAAGATAGTGCTCCTAAATTAACATAAGATAGTTCTCCTAAATTAACATAGTCTATTACTTAGAAAAGTCCTTGAACTACTCCCAAGGTCCTGCTCAGTTTCCTGCATTTTCCACTCTAATCTCTTCCTTGTTTGAAAACTAAATAAATACGGGCCTCCCAGAGACATTCCTTGTCTCAACCCCCAGAGTCTCAAACTCTGTTGGAGCCCTAAAATCATACCACATGCCTCATTTATTTAAGCCTTCAAAATACACTCATTTGGGAGATTGAGGACCTTGGACAGATCACACACATATATAAACACACACACACACACACACACACACACACACGTACACGCATGTACCTAAATACTGGTTTGATGAAGGAAAACACCAAGCCAAAGCAAACTGAGAAAAAAAAAATGAGCGTAGATGAAAAAATTGGTTTGTAAGTGACTTTTCCACCCAATTCCCATTAATTTTCTCTGTAATTTTTCATTTCCAGAGAGTCACTGGCTTAGAGACCGTAAATTAACTAAACATATGCACATGGGCAGTAGTAGAGGCACTCTCAAGCTGTTGTGGTTTAAGTGTCCCCCTCAGTCTCATGTGATCATGGAGGCCTCTGAATCGAGTGTTTGTGATTGGTTCATTGTCTTGTTCTGCAATTGGCAGTGTGAGTGCTGCACCTACTCAGGGACAGAGCCACATACAAAATAAGGGAGGGAAGGAGGCACGCTTTTTCCCTTTTCACCCTGCTCGCTCTTGACATTTGCCACCACGAACAGCTGCTCCTCAGCCACGCCACTCTGCCTTGGAGCCAGATGAATATGGACTGAAACTTCCAAAAACTGTAAGCGAAATAAACCTTTCCTTGCTTCACTTTGTGCATCAATTATTTTGCTTCAACAATGAGAGAAAAATAACCAAGACACAAATTAATGAAGAATCAATACTTTGAAACAAATCCAGTAAATAGCATAGTGAAGAAAATTGAACTAAGGATGAAAAAGGAAAGAAATTAGGTGATCATACCACAGAAGAAGATAATATCACTAGGCTACTACAAATAATACATAGCTCACAAATATTTTAGAGTATTGTTCCATTCTTTCACTTTAGAGCTTTATCATAAGAACAGATCAGAGATTTTTAAAAAGTCATGGCTTAGATTTTTTTAAGCAAGTCTTACCACACTCAATAAAATGCCTTGAAGTGTACACATGTGTTGATTGTGTGACATATTCTTAACCTTACTAGATAGCTACAGCTCTGCTGGGAGCAATTAATTCAGAAATCCACAGAAACTTTGCAATGGAGCTGAAGGATCAGTAAAATAACTGGAATATTTTCCTTGCTGGAGACAGCTGGATGTTGCTAATTTAGCTACTTTCAAAAGATGAGAGGAAGAGGAAAAGAGAAACAACATTTTTATTTTGCCACACCTCTGTCAATTCAAAAAAAAAATGAAAACAATGAAGGCACTGATAAACACAGCAAATGGCCAGCTTTCTCCTTATCCTCAAGATGAGACTATCTTACTCTAATTGGCCTGTGAAAACCACCAAATATTTACCTTCATGCTATATCTAGCAAAAGGACTCTAACAAAATAACTGGAGTATTTATATTTTAGTCTTAACACCTTAAGTAAATATAATTCACACACTATATGGTTCATTAATATAAAGTGTACAGTTCAATAGCAGTAAATTTGATATTATCACACCAATGTAAGTTTGAAATATTTTTATCATCCCAAACAATTGACCTTTTAAAGAATATTTTCATGGCTGCTGGAGGAGTGGTGAGAAAGAAAACATTCATAATCAAAAATAAAAACTAAAAAGATTTTTTTATGAGATAACGAATATTCTGAGTGTGAACTGAAACTATGTGCTAGACAGTATGTGTTTTAATGACACAAAGACATCCTTTCTATTCCTAACTTCATTTTGGAAGCTATCTATCTTGTGAAAAATGCAAAAGAAATACTTTGCTCTTTCAACCACCTCATTTTCCTCTTCCCTTAAAAACAATGCTTTTCTGACACAGCATTTCCTAGGCATAGCGTGATAGCCGCTTACTCTCTTGTTTAGCTTCCCATTCAGCCGTGTGGAACACTGTCCATATATTACTGTATTTGTTTACATGAAATATCTCCAGTTCCTTCCTCTGAGGGACTCAGGAAAATGCATTACCAGAAGTAACAGGACAGTTGAAACAACTCCTATTACCAATTCTCCTCTAGGCAAATTAATTTTAAATTGGTAATCTAAGACGAATTTTGTTAAACATTTACTGAAAGAGATATGCTTCCATTTTCTCTTGCTGAGCAGTTTAATTTATGGTTTCTGAGGTATATAAGAAGCTTCCATGTGTAGGTCTTTATACAAAAACAAGCTTGCTACAACAATCTGTGGCAAGAAACCCTGGACTATAACCACCCAAATTTTGATCATCCCTAGGTCACATAAAAGAATTTTATCATTATACCTAAGGCAAGTGCTCAATTAAATGCTTACTGAATATTTTTTGAGTAATGGCATAACAAGACTGAACATTTATTGAATGTCTACCTTGCATCATCTGTGGACTAACATTTTTTAACCTTAACTCATTTAATACTCAACAAAAACCAAGACCATTTTTGTTGTTTTCCTTATCTCTATCACCCCTGTTCTAACAATAGGGGATCTGAGGCACATAACACAATTTACCAAAATGACATCAAGAATTCAAAAATGGAGTTTGGTTTCAGAGCTCACAAACTAGCCTATCACGAAATACTTATGGTTCTCTCAACGGCATAGGAGCCAGTCTTTTCTAGTTCAAAGAAATAAGTGCAATCCATGGATTATAGTGAGATGCTATCTAAACAAGGAGGTTCACTGCTTTTCTAAGAGTCAGAGATAGTGCGTGTACAGAGACTACCGCAAGGAGATTTAACAATAGGGAAGGAAAATGAGGGAGTGCAGTATTTACTATAGAAGTTGTAAGTACTACAAAAAGCAACAGAATATAAACCAAACCATTTGAGGAGTTAAATTATGACAATTTTTCATTCAAACCAAGATCTAGTAAGTACAAAAGTACAACTACAATAGCTAAAGTGTAAATGCAGGTCCAAAGTGAAACTGCAAGCCTTAAGTTATTCCATTAGAGTTAAATTAGTCTGACAAAGAAGATGCCAATAGCAGGTTCTTGCCTACATCTGATGTGGACAGGGTGACGTGAGAGGGGGTGGCAGTAGCGGTGGTGGTACAGCAGTAGTTTTGGGGTGCTGGTGATGTGGTAGGGGGTGAGAAGGAAGCTAACGAGGAGGACAAAAGGTAGTGAGTGATAGAAAACTACAGGTGTATAAGAAATAGCATTACCAAAAGCTATTATAAAAACATGGTGAAATAGAAAATGAATCTCTCTGGAATTACACTAATACAGCCTAAATTTGTCTTTAACGTACATATTAAAGCAAAAAACTGGCCCAGCATGAGCCAGAGCCACTCGAGGTGGTATGACTGAAGTCATACTTTTTCTTCCTTTAGACCACAGTTCTGGTGTGCAAACAAATTCAACAAAGAACAAAGAAAACTGTCTCAACCACTCAAGGCATGAGAATATAAAGAAACAACATCCACACATATCTTGCCTTTTCAAATAGCAGTGGAGACCTGTAGGGGATTTTCAGGTGGCAATGGCAAAGACTATAATTTTCTGCTAATGGGATATTGTCACAATTTTTCAATCTAGGTTTGAACCTAGGCTCACAGGAGCTCTCTCATTTAATGTAACATCACATCCAACACTTCTCAATTGTCTTCTACATAGCAGGTTACAATCCTGACTCCTAGGTTCTTTGGAATTAATTATTTACAAAGGATGTGTTGGATACATTCAATTAATATAGTAAATTAAATGGCTTCTTACCATTCCTGACCCAAATGTAGTTTTTATTTTCAAAAGAGAAAAAACTCCTTTAAAAATTATTTCAGAGTTCTCAAATGGATTTGGCAAATTGCTACATTTTGAAATATAAGTCACAATCTGTTGGATCAATAAAAAAACCAGCCAATTTCATCAAAAATTGATATGCCTGCTATGATAATGAAAGCATAAAAAAGGATACTATCCTTACATGATGACAAAACAGTTATTTTTTGTTATTTATACCTTTTTTCAGTTTTAAGAAAAGGTGATGACATAATAAATTATACTCTGCATTCTATTTTACCACTTGTTCTTTAAGCATTCTTAGTGACTAAAACTAAAATTTCTACCATGCATTTTTTGCACCACAAATATTCCCCACAATATTACTAACCTATGTACCTTCTTTTTTTAAAATGTACCCAAAAGTATGTCTAAATCTTCCTAGTTACCAGAAACTTTCATCATACACGTGCTGTTCAACCTTGCCAAATGAAACTGCTATAAGACAAAGCACCAAGGCTGGGTGGACTGGAACAAAACTAATAAAAATCGATATGGCAAAGTAGAAGCCTCTCCCACTTTTTAGCTGCAATTAGAGGTGAAAGAAGCTATGTCCTTTTGCAGGCAATATCTTGAGGTTAAAAGCCAATATCACATAAATATATACGGCATGGAAAATGTCACAACTAAACGTTGCTAAACAAGTATCTTCATGATTTCTTATGCAGAAATACCACTCAAGATATATGATGGAGGAGAGGGAAGAAGGGAAGGACTAGGGAGACTAGACAATCGTCATCTGTAGCACAGATTGCTTTTTAATAATCATTGTAACAACACTTGCTCCTAATTTCTTGATAACTGTCTACGACTTTCCACCTGAGATTTAAGCAAAAGCCAAGCTGCACAGTGGAAGAACATCATTAATAGAAAACTAATTTCATGCATATGGATAATTATATCTAGTAACTTCAACAAAATCTCTAGCTGTGATCTCAAAGTGGGTTTTCAGGGTCTTTATAGCATTTTGCCAAAATTTAACAACAGTGAAACAACCTAACTTTCGCACTTTAGCCAAAACGTAATAAATAAATAAAGCCACATGCCCAAGTTCTGTCTAGCAAACTAAATTTAGACTTCAACTTTAAAATAAGTTTTGACATAAATGGCTTTAAAATAACAACAGCATCTTACATTTGGGTCTTTTCCCAGTTAATTATTTCCTGACATTGTACTAGAAATTCCTTGGCTTCACCTTAAGCCAACACTCCCAAGTGCTAATTAAGAGACTATATACATTACTAACCAGAGAATGCTGTGCTTAAAAACATGCATGTTCCATATGTATCCAATTAATAATCTTATTTCTTTCACTCTTTGAAAGATCTTTTAAAAAATAGAGCCCTTATGTTAATGCAAAGTGAAAGTGCAATTAATAAAATGAGGCAAGCATGATACAGGATCTTTTTCTTCAAAATATCCTTAACATGAATCAAATGTAATCTCACTGGAATAGTCAGTAGAGGGAAAAGCTAATGGACACAGATGTTATACATTTTAATTGTACCAGGGGACTCCTAACCAGAATGGACAACTCACACATGAACTAAATCTCTACTGAGGAACCAGACAGGGTGTCACCGAATATGCCCTGGAAACATGCCCTTTTCTAGCAATATCTCTTCCCAAAAGCCACCAGACAGATGGGAAAAGAAACACTTGGAAAAAACTTAAAACTAATGATTGCCTAATTACGTAGGAGATAAGATATTCTCATTCACTGACAAGATAATTCACCTCAATCTCAGTTTCAAACATAAGAGTCCAGAAATCCAAACTTTGGTGTGTACACTCTACAGAATTCTCTGTGTACTTCCAGACCCTCCACTCAGCCACAAAGTTGTCAGTTCTGCTTGATTTGGTTGAATATTGTATTCGACGACAGCTGTCGGAAACAGTACATTATAACAGCTGCTGTGACAGCTACGAGGGGCTTCGAAGTTTAATTGGGCTCAATGTGACATTGTGCATTTTTCTAACCTTAGAAATATCCACACAACTGAAGAAATTTAAAATGGGCCTGAACAATGTTTACTTATGGGCACTACCAACTGCTTACCCTCAGCTTGAGCTATATCATTGGGCTCACAACACCTTTGCCACCAGGCTGCTAAGAGGTATAAAAAAATAAAAATAAACAGTAGGAGCAGTTAGGTGCCCAAGAAAAAGGGCATTAAACAGGAGAGGAAATGGTAAGGAAGTCACATCAATAATCCCTTTCAAAGGCTGGCTGGTAGCCAGGGAGGATCCCAGAGTGTCTCAGGATTTACTTCTACAGGAAATATATTCAGAGACCCTGAGCCTGGTGCCAACTGCAAACAAACCCACTCATTATGGTGACAGCCCCCTGCAGAAGGGGAGGAAGGCTTACTCTCGGCGTTGGCCCGGAGGAGGAAGGCCAGGAGCAGCAACAGTGGCCTGGCTACGTGCACCATCCTGCAGCTCGGCAGCAGCGTGCGCTGGCAGCTTGGATTCACTGCCTCCAAAGCCGCAGCAAGTCTGTCCGGTCTGAAATTTCAGCTGGAACCCTTTCAGAGCCTAGGCAGGGAAAGGAAGAGAAAAGAGGGAGAAGAAAACACAAAGATGCTTAGAATTGTCACTTCCCCTCCACACACACACACACAAACACACACAATCTCTCTCTCTCTCCATCACAACCACCAAGAGATACAATCCTCTGTAAACACAGTAAAAACTGTAATTACCATGTCTGTGTCTTAGGAAAGAACTTGGTCTGTGAAATGTAGTTTCCTTACCACTGCCATTTCCAGACCGTCCTAGGAGAACTACTTTGGATTTCTCTGCTTATGCCTCCTTTTGAGCAACACACTCTGAGAACTGTCACTTCATATGACATAGTACACAAATGCATCAATGGAAGAAAGCACACCAGAGCTATAAAGAAGAATTTAAGAGGAGTTCCTCCCTGTAGGGTAAAAGTCTATTAATGACAGATAATGGGAGCTGTTTTCTAGGCATCAGGTGAAATGACAAGGCTAATTCACCTTTTCTATCTAAATAGCAGATATTAGAATTTTTTACACCAGCTCATTTGGCTGCTTCCTTGAAGACACATCAATGTTCAAGCCTAGTTTGGTTTCAATAAGTCAAAACAATAGTTAGCAGGCACCTCTTCAATTTAACAAGATTTCTATTTGCCTCCTGGGCAAGGGCTTCAGTTTCTCAGCTTTCTCCATAAAAGCAATAAGCCACAAACTATTTTTAGAGCGCTACTGTGCAAGACCACTGGCAAGTCCCACTTGACAAAAGTTATGGTGGAGTACCAAAATCAATCAGATTCCACCCTTTCTGCATTTCCAGATTAGTAGGGAAAACAAGATAGGTACATCAGATGACTAGTATGAGTTAATAAACCATTACTGCCAGGAAAGAAAACCAAAAAATGCAATGAAACATAGGAACAAGAATGACATCATGGAAAAGCAGTGTCTCAGACCAGGCCAGGGAGTATAAAGGAAGATTTTAACAACAGGAGGGCGGGGTGTTCCCTGAATTCTGTGCAAATGCAGGGCCATAGGAAGGAATCCCAAAAAATGGTGAGTTGTAGGTTTCTTTGGTGCAGGGCTTCCTAAACATCGCCATGGTTCCTATGACCTGGGAAGCTTGTTAAAGTAGATAGCTGTACACCATCCCCAAGTTTGTGATTCTGTAGGTCTATGGTGGGTCCAAGAATTTGCATATCTTAACACATTTCTGGGTGATGCTATGCTGTTGGCCCACAGGTCACACTTTGAGAACTGATGGCTTAGCATGAGGCATCTACTAGGAAAACGGGTCCTGGCGGGAGTGGGTAAGAAGGAGCACAATGACTGGTCCCACGAAATAACTGGAAGTATGGCTGTTCCAGGGATAACTGTTCCTGCACAACCTTCAGCAAAATTTAGCGTGCCCTCTTATACACAGTAGATGCATAATAAAAAATAGAAAAATTAAGTCCTACATTACTGGCTTTTCTGTCACTATGACTAGAATTGGAGAACAATTATCAAAGCTTATTCACAAAATGAAATCTCAGACCTTTAACGTGTGTATACTAAAATGCTTGAGGTACGTACACAATTCCTGACAAGAAATAGTAGAGATGTCCAGAAATAATGTAATCCACTAAAATAACTTGTACTTTAAAAACAATTGCAGTGCAGATACTACGGTGTGTCTTTTCTGACATCAAACTTGAACATGAGAACAAAATATTTTTTAAAAAAGATATTATCTTTTTTCCTTACCAGGCATGAGTGTTTGAATGCAGGAAAGATGACTAAAAGGAACAAGGGGAATCTGTCTAACTTCCTCTCCAGCAGGTATCCTTTTTCCCCTTTTTAATAGATTTGTGGGTGTCATGAACTAGGTTATAGACCAAAACACATCTTCTGGACTCCACAAGCTAATCTGCTGTTCTAAAACTGCTATTGTTATCAATCCCTTCTGAAAACCAATACCAAGCAGCTCATAGCTATGCCATGTTAAAAATCTCAAATCTTCATAGGAAAACTGCAAAAGGAATCAGCTCTTCTTTCCCTTCCTGTCCTCTCTCATTCACTGCTCCCCGTTTCGTGCCGGCACTTCAGTGACAGCAAAGTCCAGGAGACCTCAGTCCTGTCGGACTTGATTTGTGTCTGTGCAAGCATAACAGAGCCAACTGCTACATAATGATTCCTTGCAATCACAGAGGTGGGGACCTAAGAAACATCACCCAGAAGAGGGTGACGACGTTGTCCTCCTACTTGGCTGAAGTATACAAGATCAAATTCTTCCAAATGAACCAAATGTTACCTCTGGAGTTGGAACAGTGGCAGATGTAGCACTCTCAAAATGAGTGTAGAGATGAACATACAAATTTATACTTAAACAGACCCTGTCTGCCTTAGCCAAGATATGAGAAGAGCAAGCAGAGATACGAAGATTAAGCCTGTTCTAGATGTCCAATCAGTCTCCACTCTCTAGCTTATGACCTAAACAGTACGAAAAAGAAAATGCTAACTACATGTCAGTAAGGATTTTATATTTTACATCAAAAATAGGAAAGAGATTTTTAAGCAAAAGTAATGAGAATGAATGATGTGCTACAAACATGTAGGGGATCAAAGGAATCAAGAGATGGATGGAGTGGTGAGGGAGGGAAGGGAAAGGGGATGAAAAAAATAAATCTGTATATTATGTACATGTACCAGCCCCCAAGGAATGTAATGGACCATTTTTTAAAAATAAAGTAGTTTCCACTGGCCTAGCTACAGGTTGCTAAAGTACACTACAAAGAAAAGAATGGAGGTTTGAAGATGTTTACAATACTATGCTTTAGCTTGCATCATAAATTTTTCTGCTTTTACCCGGTACCCTTTTGTAAGGTTAACTCCGATTTTTGTGTTTCACCCTTTGTGTTATTCATCGAGAGGGATATAAAAATAAAGCTAAATAATTTGTGAGTTTAAAATTTTAAACTTTCCAGTTCATTATTTTTCATAGCGCAAAAAGCCTGTGAAAATACTTTTATTTAAAACCAGCTGAATATTCACTTCTGTGTTTATGTACCTTTATGATTAGATAAACTATCAGTTCAGCGGGCCACATGATGCATGTACTATAATTTGAAATGGAACAACAAATAATAGACATGCCTAAAAGCCTTAACAAATCATGCTTTCAGATGATTTCATAAGCTGACACCTATCCAATTCTAAAAGTATAACACTTTTCCGTAATAAGTATACTCATTCTCAAACTAACATGCATGCTGATTTTTCTTCGGCCTTGTATACTGCAGACATGTATTTCTATAGATTGTGTTAACATAACAACAAAGGGCAAAATGGAGCTTTTCTTATTTTAAAAATATCCAGAGTCCCTTAAATAAATAGCTGATTTTAGGTTTTTGTGTAGGAAAGGTAGGATATGAATCTGGGACATTTTATCATATCAGGAAGCAAGAAACTTTTCAGGAACTGATAAGTTATTTCTAGGAAGAGAATCCAACCTTATGAAACGTCCATTAGCTGCTAAATGTAAGAAAGTCTGACTGACAAAAAGCATAATAACTAAAATAAACTGAGACACATCATTTTAAAATCTGTAGGTTCATAACTTTATTTTTCCCCCCAAATTATATTAATCACTCTAGGAAAAAGTTGAAGAAATGCTATAGTTTGGATAGAGCCTCCTACCCCACCCCTAAGCCTATTTGTTAAGGGCTTGGTCTCCAGATTGTTGCTCCACTGGGAGATGGTGAGGCCTCCTAGAAGGACTTCTGCTCCCAGAGGCTGTAACCAGAAGGACACATCAGGCCCTGTCCCCTCCTCTCTCTCTTTTTTTTGTCTCACTTATAAGGTCAACAGGCCACCTTTGCCATACATTACTGCCATGATATGCCCAAAGAAAGAAAACACAATGGTCATGGACTGAAACTTTCCAAGCTGTAAGTCAAATCAAAATCTTTTTTTATAAACTGATTTCTCTTAGCTACAGGAATAGAAAGCTGACTACCCAAGAAATAAATCAAAACAAGAAAGGGAGAAAGAAAAAAGCAAGCATTAAAAAGAAAAATTATTTGTAAGAACATGTTTAAAAGGCACTATTACTGTTACAAGGCAAAGTGAGTATCACTGCTTATCTCTAAAAATTTTCTTAACTGGAGGACTGTCACAAGTTCAAGGTTAAGCTAGGGAATATCCTGAGTTCACTGCCAGCCTGAAATGCACAGCAAGACCTTATCTAAAAAATAAAAAAAAAAGTAATAAAAAAAACTATGCTTCTTTTTGTCTTATAACAAACTCTTGCTCTTAAGCCTGCACAGCTAAAAGAAATTACATCCTAATGATATTTAACCTGGGAATACCTCCCAATTCCCAGGTTACCAGCACCTACTATGTAACCTGGGAATACCTCCCAATACCCAGTAACCTGGGAATACCTCCCAATACCCAGGTACCACCTATTATGCTGGGACTGGTACAGAGAGGAAGTTCCGTCCCCATATGTGGAGACTCTATCAACCTCCCCCCAAAAAAGCCTCTATAAATCAATTAGAATTGGTTTCTTACTTAGGAGAAGGAACCATTTGTACAAAAGATGTGCTATCAAGAAGCTCCAGTTTTTCAAAAAGACAAACACAGGGCTGCTTGAGCTGAAAGCAGAAGGCCAAGGAGAATCTGAAGCCTGCAGAAAGCTCAGCAGAGGCTTCTGAGGGCACCCCATGAATTCCCTGTCATCTTGGCAGTCCTGTCTTATTTTGCAAAAAGCAAAAGTTTTGCTTGCTTCACAGAATGCAAAAGGGTGATCAATAAGTGTTCAGATATGTAACTGAAATTTTTCTAAATAGAAATATTGTTGTTGAAGAGAAAACAATGCTAAAAATGGAGTTTCAACATTTAAAAGAAAGAAACTACACTTCTATCTCTCAATATGTACAGAAATCAACTCAAAATGAAAGACTTAAATGTAAGACACAAGGCAGAGGGCTTGCTTAGCATGCACAAGGCCTTGGGTTCATTCCCAAGTTCTATTTTAAAAAAGACCCCAAAGCTTTGAAATTACCTAAAGGAAATAGAAGAAACATTTCAGGGCTCTGATATCAAAAAATATATTTTAGATAAGGCCCCTCCCCAAAGCATAGGGGAAAAAAATGGGATTATATCAAACAAAAAAGCAAAGGAATCAACAGAGTGAAGAAACAATCTGTATAATGGAAAAAATATTTGCAAACTGTTCATCCAACAAAGGATTAATTGGAATTATTTGAGTTTTGTATATTCTCAGAATATACAAAACTCAAATAATTCCAAAGTAGAAGAGCAAATAAGGCCTTTAAAAACTGGCCAATTATCTAGATAGACATTTCCTAAAAGGAAATACTCAAATGGCTAATAAGTACATGGAAAAATGTTCAGCATCAGAACTACCATGTGACACGGCAGTTCCACCCCTCAGTGTATCCAAGGCAAAGGAAATCTGTATTGTCATAGGCAGCTGAGTTAATCGAAATATTATAGGCATGCCGAGGATTTAGCTCAGGAGCTTAAGCACCTGCCTGGCAAGCACAAAGTTGTGAGTTCCATCCCAGGTACAAAAAAAAAAAAGAAAGAAAGAAAGAAAGAAAGAAAGAAAGAAAGAAAGAAAGAAAGAAAGAAAGAAAGAAAGAAAGGGAAAGGAAGGAAGGAAGGAAGGAAGGAAGGAAGGAAGGAAGGAAGGAAGGAAGGAAATACTATAGGCAGTCAGATAGGGCTAGGCCCTCTTAAAGAGCCAGTGCAGAAAACCAGGTATCTTGCAATTTTGAAGGAGACAGACATCTCTGCTAAAATCTCAAAACAAAAAGCAAAGTAAGTGCAACCACACCCTAAGTGGTCACATCAGTGATTAGGCCAGGCATGCCTGCAATCGCAGCATTTAAGAGGCTGAGGCAGGAGGATCCTTGTAAGATTGAGACCCGCCTGGCCTACAAATAGCCAAGGCCAGTTGGAACTGCATAGCCAGACGAGTCTCAAAAATAAATATACAAACAAACATTAGGGATTCATATTCTAAATAGGTATCCATGACTTTGAAGAAGCCAGAAGGAACCATTAACCCAACCTCTTACCAGCAAAGACCCTATTCTCTGTTCATGTCCACCAGTTTGCTACGTGACTCGCCTCTCCATTTGACCTCATTTTAATCAATTTTACCTTCACAATTACATTCACAATCTTACTGGTTGGCCACAGTTCTGTCCCACTTTATACCCACCTGCCTTAAGAATCCCCATTTTTCCCCACCTGGGACCTGCCTCATCTCATGCTTTTGGTCTATAAAAATAGTAGTGAGGGAAGTAGAAATGCACTTTAAAACGTAATGCCAAAAAATAGTTAATGATGAAAGACATTGCTGAAAAAGAGTAATAAAAGTTTACCAAAAAAGAAAAAACTGTATAATACATATCACTGAATAGAATATTCAAACATAAAGAATACAGGTAACTGTTGCATGAGAAAAGCCTTTCTTTAAATGACATAAAATTGTATTATTTCACATAACAGCATATTGAATCAAAAACTCGATTTTTTTCTCTACTTTGCCCTATGTTTTTATGAAAAATAGAAGAAAACAGGAGGGATTTTTATGAACTCTCAAATATAAATTCAAAGTAATAACTCATTCATCTCATTTTTGGCTTAGGCTATGCCTTAATATGACAATACAAGGTGGCTGTGAGTACACAGTGATTCTTTGGAGAAATTTAATTATAAGCCTATAGTAGAACAAAATAATACCTATCAATACAGACACTTCAATGATTCTTATACATTTAAATCTAATTCATAGAGAGAAAAGCCAATAGCTATTAGTATGAATTTTACATAGTAAAGTAATTTTTACACTGGTTCACACTTAAATATTAGTTACTCTCAGAAGTGACAAGTGACCTTATTGACTTTAATTGTTTCTGTCGGCTTTGGGAAGTGAAAATGAGACATACCATAAGATGCGAACAAAGAGAAGAGGGAAAATAACTTCATTCTCTGGCCAGTTTTCCCCTAAAAATTATACTAAATATAGCTTTAGGGAAAAAAAATCTATTGTGTATGTGGGATGGTGGAAGTTTTACTGGGGAGTGAACCCAGGAGTCTTTCTACTGAGCTACATCACCAGCCCTATATCTATCCATATATTTACCCGTTTAAATTTTGAGGCAAGGTTTTGCTAAGTCACTCATTTGCTCAGGCTGAGCTCTAAATTGAGATTCTCCTGCCTCAGCTTGCTAAAGCATTGGGATTACAGTCGTGAGCCACCACAACTGGCCATCATGTAAGGCCTTTACATGACTACTGCCTGTCATCATTTTTACGTACTTCCCAGTGATGTTAGTGGAACTTGGCAATGGAAAACCTTAAACATATGTCTCCTTAACCTGAATGGGGAGTCTATTATTTGTAAAAAGGCATTGTAAAGGTCTCACAAAATAAACAGATGTGCAGTTCATTCACTTCCCGCCCAAACAAGAGAACAGAGGTCCCATTATTTTTAATCATTAGGCATTGCTAAGTGATTTTTAAAGGATCATTTCTAACTCATTATGACTTATTTCATTATCTTAAAAATCAAAAGGGGAATTCTTATTTTAATGCATGCAGAATTTGTTACATTTAAAATATAGTCATCTTCTAAAATATATTATGAGCAATTTGTTTTAGTTCTCATTGACTCACAGTGCAAAACAACAGCCTGTAAATGCATGATATATTTAACTTAACTTCTTTACTAAAAAAAAAAAAAAAAAAAAATTAAATTCACTTTGTAGAGCATTTACCACTCCGTGGAGGAAATAATCTAGTATTGATTGCTTTTTCCTTATTTCAAGAACAAAATAAAGGATCTTTCAATCTTAGGTATTTCCTTACTTAAACCTTAAATCTTAAATCTTAAATAGATTTAAATCTTAAATATTTCCTTACTGGGGAAAAAAAAAAAAAAACCTGCACCTATCCCTGGATAACAGATCATGGCTCTGTCCTCAGAGTCACCCACCCCTGGCCAGTGGCTCTCAACCAAAAGGGACATCCCCTCCCCAGGACATGTCTGACAGTGTCCGCAGGCTCTGTTTTCCCTTTTCCTGTTACAACATAATGGGTGGAGGTGCTCCTGACACTTAATCTGCAGAGGCCAGAGATGTTCCTCAGTACTTTACATGCACAGGGTAACTCCATTTAACAAAGATTCCTCCAGCCCAAAAACTCAACAGGGCTAAGGGTAGGAAACTCCATCCTAGAACAATTCATTAACATTGAGAAAATACTCAAAATTTGAACAAAAACAACAAAAAAGTGTGCATGTTTATAGTCTAGTACTAGAAAACTGTTATACAAGCCCACCAATTTTAGATGGTTTTAGTGAAACTTTAATATATGGTCTCAAAAGAAGATTTAAATTTCTAGGCATGGAATTATGGGTAACACCCAAACTCTGATGGTCCTAAAGCACAACTAAAGCTAGCTTGCCTCATAGAAAGTTCAGTTTAAAAGTTTAGGTAACACAAATGCTACTAATTTTAAAAAGTGAAACTGTTCATTAGAGGAGACATTTCCCAGACATCTGTCAGCAGGCAGACCAGGTCCCCAGCTCTAACATTTAGTGCTTCTCTGAGGAAACAGGGAAGGAGCAAATACTCAGTTTCAAGGAATGAGCTTTCAAATCATTTCCAGAGAAAGACAGACTATCAAGAACGGCTGGGGAACATGAAATCAAAGAACACACTGCTTATTTCCCTAGTGTTGTCCCCGTGACTAATCCTACGTCTCTCTGAAATTCTATGAAAAACACACACAGGAGCAGAGTTAGCTTCTGTGTGGTCAAACCAAATAAATGGCCACCAACCCAAACTGAAATATGACCTAAAGAATAGAGAAGACAAATATTAATCATAGATATGCAAAATTCACTGTTCTGCTCACTCCCAGAACACTTATTTTATTAAGTTACATTGGACTTATCTTTACTTTTAATACCTCTGCACATCTATTTCCCTCCTTCAATGAAATCATACATTGATAAATATCAGAAAACAGTTGCACATCATATGTTACATCTTGTATCTAGATGTCTGTCCAAAATATGTCTTATTAAAACACAGGCAGCTAGCTCAGGTGAAGTTAAATTCATTCTAAAATAAGCAGCATAGAGAAAGACTTCTCCTTGAACTGCAGGAGAGATGATATTAACAGCAGCACAAGTGAAGTGAGAAGCAATTTTAAAGATGGGGTATGGGAAGAAAGGAAAAGGAACCTCGTTGGATAAAGGTTCTTTTGGTATTTTGTTTTGTTTCACTGTGTAGGGCTGACAGCTGAATCCAGGGCTTCAACCAGGCTCGGTGATTTTGCTACCACTGAACGCTGGACGAAGAATTTTAAGGCTCCTTGTCTTAGACTAATAAGCAATTTGCAAGTAGAGGTTTACCCCAGAGTCAAAAATTCTCCAAAGGATCAAACTTTAACTTGATAACCCTTTATTATGTGCTTGTATGTCTTTGAGTCAGAGTTTATAGACGTGCTTAGAAGAAATGATTAACAGGAAACAGACTTTTAAAAGTCTCATGTGTTACCACTTGAATAGCTTGTTTCTACCAGCTTAGGCCATATTTATATTACATATTACCATAAAAGTCTTTTAAAGATTTTTCTCTCTTTAAATTTTACCATTCACATTGACTAAATGTGACAACCCAGGAAAAAGTTAGATCCTGGTTTCACAGAGTAATACGGGACAGTTATCCACGTAGAAAGATCCCAGCTGCGTGTACTTCACTGTAAAGCTGCTGAGGGCAATGTGGCCGTACGGAAAGAAAAAAATGAAGCCACACAATACTTATTTTTCAAAAGCAGCTGGCATTATAAAGTTATTTGATGACAAAGTACAAAAACCTCCTGCAGGAATAAAAGAAGCACCGTGAATGTCTATACAAAGATGTGTCAGATTAGCAATGTGAAAACTTTTTTCCTGTAGTCACGCTTTTATATTCAAGACTAAAGAAAATGGCTTTGTAAAACATTGTCAGTAAAGACAATAAAATACTGGTGGTGCTGGCAGGAGCCATGGGAGAGCATGGCAGAAGGGAAGCCCTAACTTTTATTTTCCTAGGGTACCAATGCCCACGTTAAAATGCCATCATTGATGTTTCTATTGCAAACTTAATAGACTGACATTTTCCTTTATTATAATTCCTTTAATCTTTTTTAATCACAGGTATTAATGACTACATGTTATCATGTGCCTTAGGAAAGAAATTTGAAAAGCCACACTCAAGAAAATACACTTACTTCTTCCAATAGCAACTATCGCTAAGGTCAAAAGTACTCATTGCATAAACTTTCATCACAGACTAGTCTATTTAGGTTGGCCTCTATATACTACAGGCACATATGATGCATACACTTTATCTGAGATGCATGTTTAATAACACATAGCGAAGAAATTATAAGTAGCAGAGTAAAGACCAGCAGCCAACTATAGCCTCTCCAGGTCCTGGAATCAAGATACCTGGAAAGCAAATTGGTAAAGATGAGCAGCTATGTCAGAGGATACATGAGGAAGGCATTAACAGGAAAATTAGGAACCACACAAAGCTAGAAAAAGTGAGCACAACACAGGCGAAAGAGCGAAGCAGTCTGCAGAGGTAACCCCAGCTCCCAGAGAGAAAGACTTGTCTCTAACACAAGGTGATCCCAGCCAGGCTAGGTGCAGTAGCTCCAAGGAGAAACAGCAGACCCAACCAGCAGCACTAGTCCCAAGAAAAGCCCACCATCACTGTAAACTGCAGAAACAGTGTGGGGTTTTACTCTGAAAGTAACTCCCTCCATGTAGAAATGAGAGCAGGAGAAGAAATCCAGTAGAGTGCTCAAAATATTTGAGAACACTTAATTAGAAGCTATTCTGGGAAAGGGTTAACTGATTGAGACTGGAGTACAGCACAAAAACAGAACAACTACACTCCAGAGTTCCTGGGGTCACACTACTACACTGACTTAGTGGGAAATAACCACGAGATAGTTGTGGACAGTTACTGAGCTAGACACAGACTTCTTGAGAAGTTTAAACTCGGGCCAGAAAAGGCACAGAGGTCCTCACTCTCCATGCTAAATGCCAGACCAGTTGTGTGTCAATGTCGGAAGAGGCTAGGTGTGAAGGGACTGGCATTATTTCAGCTGACTGCTCCACCCGGCCCCCCAATGCATCCACCCCTCCCCTACCGCTAGACTTCACCACCCACACCTAACACAGAGCTCAGTGGATGCTGCTTTCCAGAGCTGCCAACACCATCGGGCATACGCCCCACTGTAGACAGCTGCCACACTCTAGGACAGGGATGATGAACCAACCTATGGCTTACTTGTTTTTATTTTAAAAGAGATGTTAATGTGGAAGTCTTTTCTAAACTAAAACCAGAGGATTTGGGTTTAATTGCAACGCTGACACTTTGTGATAAGTGAGTTGCAGGTCGCAGTTTTACCCTCAGGATTGGGGGTGGAAGAATACCTCAAATATCCACAGGTCATAAAGCCAGAAAATGTTGGGACTTGGATCACGCACAAGAACACAGAAAGTGCAAGCAGCTGGAGTAAATACTGCCACAGCACAGAAACGACGGACCAGCTATGCCCAGCACAAAAGGCTGGGCAGGATTCAGAATTCACATGTAAGAATGAGCATGAAATCCAGATGCTTGCTTCCCAGCACAGCCAGCAGGGGCCAGGACAAAGAGCCAGCCACACCCCTGCATGCCTGCAGCCATCTGGAGAGCTCCCATGTAGCCTTGTAGGCTGGGTGAAGCAGCCGCCCCACCCCCACACTCCCAAGGCCATGGGAAAGCTTAGTTGTAGCCAGTCTGGTCTGGAGAAGCCCACACTACACCCCATTGACTCCCCAGCCTGGATTCAGAGAAACCTAGGTCCCTGGCCCATTGCCTACACTGAGGATGGTCAGCCAATGCAGGAAATGCTGGAGACCCCACAACCAGCTCATCCGGAGGAAGCCAGAAAAATGTCAAATACTAGATAAGATTCAAAATAAGATCCAAACCATACAATAGGTTTGTTTTTTTTTTTTTACACTAGGGAAACAGTAAGATACTTATACATGCAAGTCTGATTTATTTCACTTATGAGTATGCTCTCTAGTTTCATCCATTTACCTATTAAAAACCTCATTTATCCTTCTTTATAGCTGAGTAATACTCTATTTTGTACAAATACCACATCTTTTTTATGCGCTCTGTGGTTGATGGGCTTTCCTGTCTTCTTTGGTAGGACATATTTGACATCTTTCTGGTTTTACTGTTTTCTTAGGAGGTTCTTGTGACGTTTCACCTTTCTGTCCACCATTCTGGTCCAGAGTTCCTTCAAGAGGCTCTTTGGGCAGAAACACATTGCTCTTCCTCTGTTGTAACAGATTATTTACCAATTCCACTTTGAATCCTCCAAGAAAATTTCTCCATGGTATTTTGTGCTTGTTATTTTCTTCGTATACCATGAAACAATCTACATCGCATATGTTTAGGATCAAGTAAAACACAACCACTGGCCAACACTGTGTTTTGAGTGACACCATAGTTGCTGCAAAACCCCTCAACCTTTACTCCACCTTCTGTTTTGTTGTAAAATGTGACCATTTCTGGTTTAACTTGTGTTGAAGATTCATTATTAATCTTTTCTGTTCATTTGTTTTGAGACAGCATCTCCCTATATAGTCTAGAGTGACCTTGAACTCTCAGGATCCTCCTACCTCAGACTCCCAAATTCTGGGATTATAGGCATATGCCACCACACCCAGCCTCACTATCAATTTTTTTCATCCTGGTGTAAGGGTGACAGTATCACTACTACTTTGTTTTTCTTCACTATTTAGGAGATCAAGGTTATATATTTCTGAAATTCAAGGATTGCACTATGTATTTCTGTACTGTGGAACTGCAACATTTTTTTCAGGAATCTTGGCTTTGTTCTTGCTAAGAGTTCCTGTACTAGCCATCTGACTTTCTTCTAGCAAATAAAACATCAATGGGTAACCAGTAAACCAACTGTCAAATGTGACATTTTGGTTACTTATTGAAATAGGTACAAGGAGTCTGTTCACAAAGTCATACAGATTATCACTGCATGAAGAAAGACCTGGTGGCTGAGTTCCAGGATAATTTTTCAAATTCCAGGTGTAAAATGTCTAGATCGGCCGGGGCATATGTTTTTATACCATATCGGGCAGGTTAACTTGGCATATATTGCTGAAAGCTTCAACAAGCATGAAATGATGCAGCTTGCTCATCGACTGCCATCTATTTGGAGGGTGTATCAATTGCTTGACAGTCCAGGACAGTTTTCAAATGAGTGAAGAGCAGCCAACTTGTCAGACTTTGTTTTCTCTTGGTGGGTCTTTTTGTCAACAAAACATATGCAATTTTCAAGGAAACCAAGTATCTCGAGTGTCATTATCATTCTACAAATGTCATTTTTCCGTAAATCCTTTATAGTCTGATGATAAAATTCTACTAAAAAGGCTTTTAATTCAGATAGTGAGATGTCATGACAAACATATTTTTGAGTATTACTACTGATGTATATAAAATGTTTTCTGTATTTCATTATATTTCAAAACATCTTGTAGCATCTCATCAGTCACAAACAACTTCCAATATTGAATTACAGTGTCCAATAGGCTTCACCCCTGGCAAGGACCTAACAACATTTTGTGACATAGATCTAGACCTGGTTATTTTGTAGCATTTGACTTATCAAGTGTTTATTTACATTACCGTTTTCTTTTTCATCTGAATCAAGGTCTTCATTGTGTACATCTCTGTCATATCTCTATCTGTAACATGTTGCTAACTTCTTTATCTTGAATGAACGAAGTCATCAATAGACAAGTCATGTGATGACTCATTTTCAATCTCTTCCCAAAAGTGAATTTCACGCAACATTGTATTCAACAACTGAATTCAACTAACTCTACAAGAAAACTCAAATGAAAATATTTAATAAAAAAATTATGAACACAAAAGTATGAAATGATGTATAATGTGGGTAAAACTCACCCACTTATATTATGGCACACCTTGCCATTTGTCGTATCAAGTAGGTGAACACAAAGATTGCTTCTTGCATCCACAGTGCAGCTACTGAGACACACAGCTGGCCACCTTATGCTAAGGTACTGACTTTCGTTAGAAACGTATGGCACAGTACAAGTGTCTGCAACCCAGTATAAGGAACTGAGGAATCTATTGACAAACGGTGCTGGGAAAACTGGCTGTACACATCCAAAAGATTGTGTCTAGAACCATCTCTCTCACTATACATTGCAATAAAAATAAAAGATATAATCTGCTGCAAGATAAGACAGGTAAAACTCTTGCAGACATAGGCAAGGATTTTTTTTGAATGGAATTCTGTTACACAGGAAGTAACATCAAGAATGAACAAATGGGATCATATCAAACTAAAAAGCTTCACCAAAGCAAAAGAAACAACCAACAGAGTAAAGACACACTCACAGAAGGGGGAAATAATTTTGCCAGCTACTTTTTAGATAAGGACTAATATCTAGATTATATAAAAACCAAACTACAGATCCTCAAAACAGAGCCAAAAAAAAAGAAAAAAAACTGAAAACTGAAATGAATAGACATTTCTCAGAAGTAGTACAAAAGGCCAATAAATGCAAGAAAAAATGTTCAACATCACTGGGCATTACAGAAATTTAAATTAAAATAGCACAGAGATTCCACGCAAATTCCAGGAAGAATGGCTATCACCAACAAAACAAATAATGGCAAATACTGGTGAAAATAAGGGGAAAATAAGCCTTCTACATTGCTGGTTTGACTATAAGCTAGCACAAGCATGACAGAAATCAGTATGGAGACACCTCAGTAAACAAAACAAACAAAAAAAAAAATCCATTTGAGTCAGCTATTCTTTATATAGACATTTTTCCCAAAGAGTTAAAGACATATTATAGTCATATATGAATAACTATGTTTATAGCAGCACAATTCATCATAGCTAAGCTAAATTGTGGAAGCAGCTTATATATGTATCAACATATGAATGGATAAATAAAATGTGGTATTTATATACAATGAAGTACTACTGTTATAAGGATATATAAATCTGAGTCCCTTACAGGAAAATGGATGCACCCGGAAATCACAATTTCACATGAAATAAAGTTAGACATGTGGCATTAAATATTGCATGGTTTTACTGATATAAAAAAACCCAAGGTGTAAATAAATTAAAGAGCAAAATAAAAGATATGGAATAGCAATCACTGAGATTACTCTTTTGCAAACGGGAAGGGGACCAAGAGATGATAGGAGACAGAGAAGAGAAGGAAACAGGATATAGAAAGAATTAGGACATGGTATGTGTATGTGCCAGGTTCCCAAGAGGAAGGTGATCATTATGTACTGTAAATATATTAAGTAAAAAGTAAAAAATTTTAAAATAAAAAGAATACAAGAGATCCAAGATGGCCAACTAATAGGTAGCACGATAGAAAGCCTCTCTGAGAAAAACAACTCAGATGCTAGAATCTAACACCACGGAGAAGACCAGATGAAAGGAGAGGAATTCTCACAACCTAGGAAGAAACTGAGGAAAAGAAAAAAAGAAGAAGAAGAAGCATGGATGGAGGGCTGGAGCTGGGCATGCTCCAGTCACTGTACTGGGCACATCTTAGAGTCGGGCAACTCACCATCGAGCTGAGGTCGCACCCCCACCGAGAGTGGGGTTGGTGAGCCCGAGACCCTTGGCGGGAGGAGGCGCTGTAACTGGAAGTGGAATTGGCAAACTGAGTTGCACAGACTTTGGTGAGTGCTGAGAACTGGATTACCTGGAGAGGGATGAACGGCTAGATGACATATAGGATTTGGGCAGGACAGGCTTGAATCAACAACTGAGGCCACATCAGTTGGTGGCTCCTGGCCCAAAATGGATTGGTGGGATCTGCTTGGGCTGGGCCATGCCCCAGTCAGGACCCAATAGCCAGGGACAAAGCTGTCCCACATCTGTGACATCCGCAGGGCACACACAAACTACTGAAGACACTCACTGGTTGACTGTCTTAGAGGGGAGTGGCCGGCCCACTTCACCCCTGCATGCACCTCACAGATCAACAACAAACAGGAGAGGGCAGCACTGCCCTAGCCAGTATGCTACAGAAAAACTGTAAGCAATATGAAAAGGTCCTGAGACCTCCACCATTCACCTGTCTGAAAGAAACCAGAAACATGACTAGACAGAGAAACAAGCCTCCACCCACAACCCAGGGAAAATAAGTCCAGGTGAGGTAAAAACAGAGGAGAGTGAGGGCAGCAAACATGCAATATCAGACACAGCCTCATCGGGTATAAAGAAATACTTCTGTGACCTCATCGACAAATTTAAATCTGAAATTCTAACTCAGGTGAAGCAAGATATAAGAAGATTAATAAAAGAAACCCTGGGTACTCCTCAAGAAGACACACATGGAAGAATGGAGGAACCCAGACAAAGGAGAGAAGCCTTTGATGAAGAATATAAACAAAATCTAGAATATATGAAATAGATCCAAAGAGAATATCAGGAAACTAAAAACTCCATTGAAAGCTGGCAAAACTTCTTAAAAGAAACTAAAGACAGACTTTCAAAACTTGAAGATAGATTTGCAATGTATGATCATGAAAGGAAGGATCTCTTAAAAATAACAAGGAACCAGGAAGTAACAACACAAAGGCTAAAAGATGACAAGAGGATTTATAACTTAAGAATAAAAAATGTGAATGAAGAAGCAGGGACAAGTACAAATGAAATAAAAAGGCTATTCACAGGAATAATTAAGGAAAACTTCCCAAGTATAGGAAACGGAAGTAATGTTCAGATATATGAGGCATGCAGAATTCCAGCCAGCTACAACCATAACAGATCTACACCCAGACATAAAATAATCAGGATCCCAGAAATCCATCAGAAGAACAGAATATTAAAAGCCGTTAGAGAAAAGAAACAGATTACCTATAAAGGAAAACTCATCAAAATCACAGTGGACTTCTTGATACAAACTATCAAATCAGGAAGAGCTTGCAGCGAAATATTCCAAGCCCTGAAAGAAAATAACCTCCAACCCAGATTGATGTACCCTGCAAAACTGTCTCTCAGAATTAATGGAGAGACAAGATATTTCCATGACAAAGAGGAACTGGGGGAGTTCATGACCACCAATCCAACCGTGCAAAGAATACTGAAGGACATTCTAGAGAGAGAGAAGAAAATCACCAGGATTTCAGGAACAGCAGCAGAAAGGCCTCAATGAAAGGGGCAGAGAGTGGAATGAAGGAGAAAAGTAAACAACAATGACAGAAAAATAGCATAGCAGAGATGAGGAAGAGAAGATTGGCTATATCGCTGTTTTGTCTTGACTGATTTTATTTGAATCTGGTATGCTTGAGAGTATCAAGTCTGAGAGTAGAGGCAACTACTCTGAAGATGACACAAGATTCAATAGGATACCCAGTCTGGTTTAATTATTAACTGCCTTTGAAGTCCTATAATGTCTCCAATGTTTGGCTTTTATTAATAGTGCTATGTACTGCTAAGTTTAATTACACTATGCCTGACGATATAGACAATCTTATTGAAAATAGCAGGAGACATCATAGTAACTATGGTAGATCACCTACTATTGTGGTTTTATATGTCCTTGTCATTTTGTGTTTCTCTAGGAATTTGTATTGTTGACTTGTTTTGATTTGTTTTTCCCTCTAATATAGAAAGGCTAGGTATACATGTAGAGACTTAGACATGTGTAGAACTTCTAAATGGTTTATGAGAATTGAGTATGATTATTGTAAAAAAAAGAGGAAAAGAAAGTATTCTAAAGGATATAACTGCATGTATGTTTAAGTGTGTAGGATTAATGACCATATTAGTAAGTTTTTTGTTGTATAGATGAACAGAGCTAATTGCAGTCTCACTGTTTGGATGTCCACATTGTAGGCTTTATGTTTGTAACTTGAACAACTACTTCTAAGAGGAAAATAGGTAATTATCAACTAGTGATTTCTCACTGGTTTTTGTTTTTGTTTTTGAAATTTTGTATTGCTTCTACCCTCTTTCTGTTTCATTTTTTTCTTTTAAAAAAAAGATAATATGCAAAATAAAAACCATTGTTAAATTGCAAAAAAATACATGAGAAAATGTGTAGTAATACTATTAAGGAACTTAATATATTGTCAAATGAGCCTAATTTTGAATTTTTTTAATGCAAAGTAAAACATAAGCATGTACAGAGGTCCCACAATTTTTTTCTAGGCACAACAGTCCCTGGGGGCCTACTGCCCTAAATATTCTGCACCTTGAAGTTTTTCACATATATTTTAGGTCACCACAGACAAAAATAGGAGCTTGGACTGATTTGTCCACCATTCCCCTTCCAAACACTTGCTGGAAAAACCAAAAGGCTCTATGTGTCAGTGCCACAAGCACTGCCAACGTGATGTAACCAAGAGGGGAAAAGACTTGCTGCTATTGTTTCAGATTTTTATACAATGTCCTCTTTTTAGAATTGTAAACCATCTACACTAACCTAGAATAACTTTGTGCATGAATTGATTTTTGTTTTGTTTCAAAACTGAACTCTTCAATTCTCGCCTTGCCTTTCGAACACATTTGAATACAAGGCATGATTCAAGAGACATCTAAACAACATACAAGACAATGCCCTTGTTACTAATGTTTCTAATATGAAGAGAGAGAAGAATACAATTCATTTTTACAGGTGGTGAGGAGAGAGAGATGATAGCTCAATGGTAAACCATTTACCAAGCATGTAAGAGGGCCTGGGTTTGATCCCCAGTGTGGAGAGAAGAGAGGAGGGGAGGGGAGGGGACAGAAAGAGTTATATACTACAAAAAAATAAACAATAATTGGGGTAAAGCAAACTGGTCTGTGAGCTGTGAGAAGGCACAGAGGAAGGGAGCTTTAGACTGGGGTGACCAGGAAGGACACTGAAGAGATGAGCCTGAACCTGGATGAAAAGACAAGCTTAGAACTTTACAAAAACAGCCCAAGGAAGAGGCTCAGTGGTAACAGGGAGGCTGGTGTGACGGGCAGAGAAAAATAAAAGCAGGCTGGGAAAACAGGGTGTGTCTCTTTTGCGCAGGGCCTGTATGTCGCAGCAGAGAGATTGCCTTTCCTTTCAAATGCAGTGGGAGACACTACAGGGCATTATGCCATGGAGTGACCAAGTCTGGTTTATATGTAGATGGCCTTTCCATGGCCAGGAGCCAGCGGTTTTTAAATGCAATCACCCCACACTACCATCCAGCCCCCAAGTCATCCCAGTTTCACTGTTCACTGTTTTAGGGCATCATCCTGTTCCCAATTCGCTTTAAAACAATCAGAATGTGCTGGTGTTAAAGGATTTGAACTGCAGGCATTTTTTCCCACACAGCAACATGTCCTGGAAAACCCAGTGATTTCTCTTCCTCTCAGTACTCTCTTGTGGTGAAGTTTAACACACTTTAGAATTTTTACTTGAAAGCAAAATACCCAAGATCATTCCATTCTCATTTGTGTTCCTGCACAACATAAATAGTAAAACTCAGCTTTCATGTACAGAGAACCAGTTGGCACACCACACTTCTGCAGGCAGACTTCTAAATCTGTGGATGACTCCACAGAGGCATTCTACACTAACCTAAAAATATATTTTTTTTAAGTTTCTGAAGTTTAGTAGATCAAAGTCTTTTTGTTTTTAATACCCTTTTAAATCTTGTAATATTAACAGTGACACTAATACTCAACAGTACACTGGAATTCAGAGAGGGAGAAAAGCAAGGCCTTCCCAATCATTCACTCAAAAATCCTTTCGTTTAGGATTTAGAAGTTGTTTCCTGTGGTGGGTCAGCTGGTGGCCAGCTTTCCAAGTTAGCTTTCCAGGTTTAGCTATCATTTCATCCCTTAGTCTTCATTTCAGGATCTCCTCAGTTTTTGAAACAAGGCTTTTAACATCACAATAAGAAGTTATTTACTTCCTTAATTTTTCTTAATAGTGACCAAGATAGACTTGGATTACCAGTATTTAACCTTAGCCCTTTAAAATAAAAATATGGAATAGCTTGTTATATGAAGATTGTCAAAAGAATATGGGGGGAAAAGCTATCATCTTCTCAATATCTAGACGAGGAGTCTCTTCCTCCTCTGGGTTGGTTTTGCTGCACATCTTTCCCAAAACACGCATGACTTCCGGTCCTAAAGTGCAGTAAGCACCGTAACTTCAAGAAGCTTTGCATTACCCTTTCCGCTTAGTGATCTGAAGTTCCCTGCTACCAGCACCACACAATCAAGATCCGGCTCTCCAAGTGGAGGATAAGAGACCCTGTGAGGCAGAGATGAGTGACCCTAACTAAGCCAGCACAAAACAGTCTTTCCCCAGAGGCTTTGGCCACTGAATAGAGACTGGAGATCAAGCCCAGTCAAATTGAGTCCAGCTTGAAGAACATAAAAAAGGCTTCCTGAACCTAGCTCAAACCACCACACTGTGAGATGAGGACATAGATGGAGTGTTGAGGGCCTATATTTTAGGATATTAGTTGTACAAAAAAATCAAGCACCACCACATTCTGAAATACTGATCTCACCCATTCCAAAACAAAGACAAGTATGTCTTTTTTTTGTATATTTATCCCACTTTAAATACTGAAGTATGCAAACTGGCTTTCCATGATTAGAGTAAAAGCTTGGCTTGTGCATGAACTTGTTCTGCAAGCATTCTGCATGACAGGCAAACATTTCTAATAATTTTAGTTTGATAAACAAGCAATGTCTTGCAACATAAGTATTATGTGATGCTGAATGCAACATGATCACAACTGAGTCAATGGTCCCTCCTTTTTTCCCTCTTTTCCTCTCTTGCCAACAGCAACAGGTTATACAGGAGGTCTTGTCTGCAAAGGACAAGAAGAAAAATGGCAGAGGAATCACTCACTTCAAATGGGATTAGAGAGAGGTGTCAAATGTGGGAAACTGTACACAATTCTGTTGAAAAGCACCACCTGAATAAGGGTGCAGCAGTGATAGCAATGTGTCTGCTTAATGACAAGGCAATGTCACCTTTTCCTGAACTCCTCAAAAGGAGGCAAAAAGCAACTGTCATTGAATTCATTCCTTGTTAAAATCTGAATGAAAAGAAAAAGATTCCACTGAGCCAACAAACAGCAGTGATTCCAACAGGATAGTGAAAGTCACCCTCCACAATAACTCTCTTTTCTCTTGTCTTCCTCACACCTTCCACACAAGTTTTAAAAAGTAAGTACAGGTTATGGTTTCTTTTATATTTTGTACTTTATTATTTTATATTATATTGCAGTACTGTAATTGTCTTTGTGTGAATATTTCTGGGTTGTGGAAGAAATCATCTGAATTTCCATTATTTCATATGAGAAATTCACTTTGATATGCAAGTGCTTTGGATTATAAGCATGTTTCCAGACTGAATTACACTGGCAAACCAAGGCTTTACTGTAGATCTAAATTAATTTAGCGCTCTTGCAAGAGGAATCTGTTGCAACAGAAATCACTGTCATTTGCTTTAGAATTTCTAAAGCATGGTACATTATCCTGTGATTTAGGAAAACCAGTAAGTAGAAACTTTTTCATGCCTCTTTGACTTTGCTTCCAATTAGAAATGTTTTGCCCACATAACAGAGATAACAAACTTGTTCTAAAATGTTTTGAACCATTGGCTAAAACTGCATGCATACAATAATGTTTCTTCTCCGTGATATAGTCAAACTGGCATATGTATCTGAGATCCCAACTAATCTTACCAACTGCACTGACAGGTAGTAGTTAGCATAATTTAAGATGCTGATTTCCTATAGTGATTTCGGCCCAGGGATAAATCCCACAATTCAAATTGGGTTGATAATCTTAAAGCATGGTTATTTTCACTCCAGATTTTTGAAGAAATAGCATTTGGAACAGTCACTGTGTGTTCCTCAGGCCAGTTTCTGACAGTGTACTAGATGTATCTGTCCTTGGATAGAGCCTAATCAACTCAACTAGATGTTACAATGTGCAAAAAAAGTGAGGAGACATGATGACTACAGAATTAATGAATTTAAAAAGACTGTGGAATATAAATGAATATAAAAAGATTAACTCTACTACATACAAAAATTAGAAAACAAATGGTTTTTTCCAAGTATGCTATTTATAATGTAATCAAAAATATAACTAAGTTAATGTGATAAAAGTGTACTAGGTTTCCATGGAGAAAATTATAGTATAAAAATAAATTAAACATGACTTAAGTAATTAGATAAATATAATATACTCATGTCCTAAAAGACTTGTTATTGTAAAGATGTCAACATTTCAAAAAAATGATTTAAGCATTCAATGTAATCCTAAAATACACTGTGCCAAGCTTTTCTTGTGAAATACAAAAACTGATTTTATAATTTATAAGGAAATAGGCTCAAGAATTACCAAGAGAAACTTACTGAAGAACAAATGTTGAAGGATTCATCTCTCCAGTTATTAATACTTATTATAAAGTCAAAGAGCAAAGTGTTGGCTTAAGGACAATAGAACAAAGTAAAACATCTATAAACAGATATACTTGAATCTATCAGTTAATTTATAGACAACTGAGTCCCTGGAATGCAATGACAAAAAATATCTGGTCAATCTCTTTTGGGTAAAATGGCTATCTGTATAAATAAAAATATATGCTGACCCCTTACCTCACTTCATACACAAAAATCAACAGATTTTAGATTTAAATGGTAAATATAAACAATACGTCTGGTAGAAAACAACATGAAAGAATACCTTTGTCCTTGAGATAGCAAAGATTTCTAAAGCCAAAATAATAAGCATTTATAAATTTAAATTACAATTTAAAATATCTGCCATCCAAAGCCATTATTTAAAAGTGATTATCCACAGAATGGAAGAAGGTATTTCCATAACATATGTCCACCAAAGCCTTGATACTAGAATTTTTTTTTTTTTTTGTCTTATGTTTCTTTCTTTTTGGGGTGGGGAACACAGACAAAATCTTTCAATAAGCAACTCACAAAGAGATTATCTTAATGAACACAATTTGTGAAACTGTATTCAATAAGATTACTCACTGAAGAGATGCAAACTTATATCATAATGAAAAAACATTACTTACTGGTATAATTAAAGTCAGAAATTGTGAAAAAAAAAGATTTTAGGCAGGTTTAAGAAGAAAAATATAGCCATTGCTAGTGAGAATATAAATTATTTAAACCACTATGAGAAAACATTCTGTAGTATCTGATAAAGCAAAATATACAACGATTACATACCAATATAGATGTTATATTTTCCTACTTATTAGCACATGTTTGTGATAATGATCACATTCATTATGGGGAATTTACATAATTCATCTTAATTATTCTTTTTCCCATTCCCTCCTCTCCCTTCTATCCTTTAGATGTTATATTTTATAAAGATACAAACTTGAAAAATCTAAATAGTGATCGATACTACAGTGAATAAAATGTGGTATATTCACAAAATCAAACACTTGTTTATAGCAATCAAAGTTTAAAATTTCTGCTGAGAGAACATTATACAATTTTCCAGAAACTGCCTATCAATTCATACTTAATCTGTTACCCTTTAATAATTTTGAAGAAACTGATTACTAAGAATAACAGAAGTCAAAGTTACATATAAATTAATTGGAGTTCAATTTCCCCTGAAAACATTTGCAGAAGGTAGAATAGTAAATGATCAGCACAAAGCACTGAGACTCTAAAAACCTACAACCTCAGTAACTAGAATCCGAAATACTCTTTTGGTTTAAAGCAGGATGAAGGGGAGGAAAGCTGTCAGTAAAGAACAGGACCTGGGTCCGAGCCAGAGAGTGTAGACCAGAGAGTAGAAACACTCCAGGAACCAGAGTTCCAGAACCAGGAACTGGCTCAATTACTCCTGTTCTCTACTTCAGTTTCTCTAGGGGTTCAATTTTATAGCATTTATTACCTTCAATGTGTATAATTTGTTTGCTTTGTTTATTGTTCTCAGCTCCAATAGAAGGCATTTTTAAGAATAAGGATTTTTTTTCAACATTGTTAAATATTCCATGTAAAACCTACTTATGTGAATCTACACACAAATCAGATGTTGAGCTAATCATATTTTTTCAAGATGCACCCCAAAATGCACCAATCCCATTTTTTTATACAACCCCTCTGCACAGAAAGAACTCCAACTTACAGGATGATAAAAATGGCAAAACGGTGTTGAAGATACTGGATGTACAACACAGTCCAAGGATACCAGCAGGTGGGTTTTATATCATGCTAGAATTATATACTTCAGTACTTTCTGATTCCCAAGCTTGTTCTAACCCTAGGAATTTCTAAAATGCATATTAACAGGTAAAAAGTAAGTAAAAACCCTCAACCCAAGTTCAGATGAGCATTTTCTTTCCTTATATATTAACGGAGGAATAAGCTTTCTTAATGAGAAAGCTAGACCTACAATATAGCTCCGAAGAATTTAAAAGCACCTCCTTATTCAATATCAACTCTTTATATCCCATATCATACTCATATATGAGTCAAAAAATAAACTAAGGTAACACTATCAATAACTGCTTGTTTGGAAATACTGGAATGTGAAATACAAGCAAAGCGTTATATGTATTAGGAACCAAATAAATGTTTGGAATAAGAAATGTTAGAATCTATGAGCAGGAAAATAATATGATCCCAAGGGTCAGGAAAGTTCTTGTAAAACTGATAGAATTTGAAAAAGATCTTGAACAATACATAGAAAAAGTCATTTCAACAATTAGAATAAGGTTTAGACATTGCTATACTTAAAACACTTTCAGAAACCAATAAATCAATCATTGTAAACACAACATAGTTTTGTTATAAGAAGGAAGTAAGATGCATAGTTTATAGTAGTCTTCCAGCCCTGGCTACCTTCAAATCATTAGAAAAATAGATACAGGATCAGAGTTAGTATTCCCCGACTTTGCAACACAAATTTGAACTTCTTAAAGGAAACATGCTATGTTGATAGTACCATAATGGGAAGTCTTTTGGACACTACTGGGCCATATAATTATAAATCATAATTTAAAAATCATTTAAACCACACTATCACCAAGATTACATAGTCCTAACTTTGAGTTACATGACATTCATTAAATATTTCTGACTTCCTTAGATCAGTATATACAAAACACTGAGACATCACTTTACACTTGAAATCTTGATACCACAGAAGTGGACACAGTTGAGCTGAATGGATGCTCCCCAAATTCTCATACCTAATTTCATAAAGGTCCCGCAGACAATTCCTGATGTCAGTGTGTGAAAAGGAGTAATAGCTGCCTTCATCCTCCTCCATCAAAGTCAGTGAACAACAAATGCACATTAAAATCAGGGATGCAAGAAAACTTCTGAAGCCCTACCATGAATGCAATCATTATGTCCTGCAAACATTAGTAAGAAAAATGTGAAAATTACATTCAAAAAAGAAGAATTTTGAGGAAACAAGCTTTTTTCCATTACCGCTAAAAGTAAAGCAAAATGTAATTGGCCTTCTTCAGTCAGGATTTACTGGATAATCAAGCAGTAAAAAATAGAATGCTTCCAAGAATGTCACAAAGGTAGTATCATTCTAAACACACAGGACCAGTGTTAATCTATTGCTTACCACAGATGCCTTAGGTGTTAGGGCTATATTTTCTGATGAGTTCAGTATGGGAAGAGTTGTGTGGCATACAGGACATTAAGCTTCAGTATTTGATGTCAGCTTAAGGGAAAATAATCACAAGGATGGATCATAACAGAAGATGTATTTACAGACTTGTGGCTACAAACCTTCACCATACAATACTCCTGAAGAAAAATAAAATAGTCTGAAGTAATGCTAGAATGAATAGCCCATCAATCTGGAGACATCACACAGAAGTAACAAATAGGGGGAAGAAATGAGCACTATCATACTTTACAAGTTACAAAAACATATTTTGAAAAAAAAATTCTGACTTAACAGCTAGTATTTATGGAACTCATTTAAGTATGCACAATATGCTTAACTAAATGGCAACCATTAACTTTCATGTTTTAGAGATGAGGTGAGTGAGATCCCAGAAAAATAACATCTCCTTACATCTACAATTAGCATGAAGCCAAACTTGATCTCAAGCCAGTCTAATTCCACCAGATCCTGCCATCTTGTATCTATGTAATTTCTCAAAAGCTTCTTCAGGTAAGATTGAAGAGACGAAGCAGAGGTTCAGAGAAGTAACCAGCATTTGGTCCAAACATGAGGTGCTAACAAGTTTCAGACATGGATCCTCTGACTGCACACCCTATAGGACCTACCAGGCCATGGTGGAGAAAAAGCTACATAGACCAAAAGGCCTGTTGTGGTGAACTGGGTTCTCTGGAAAGTTTCTGTGTTGGAGTTCCATTCCCCGGTGTCTCAGAATGGGATGCTATTTAGATACAGGATCTTCACAGAGCTAACAAAGTTCAGATGAATCATCAGGATGAGCCCTAATACAGTCAGATACAGACACAGACAGAGAGAAGACAATGCAAAGACATACAGAGATGTCCCACAAGACTAGGGCAGGAGACTGCGGTGGACCCTTCCCATGGTCCTCCAAAGGGACCAGCTGACATCAAGCACTGCCCCTGAACTGAAACAGCAAATTTCTCTCGTTTTCCCACCTAGTTTGTGGTACTGTTGATGATATAATGTAAGGTGATATAATGACAAATGCTGGTTAAAAATAATGAAATTTAATAATTACCATGTAAAGTTCATAAATTAGATAAGAACATGATAACATTTAAAGTAAATCTGTAATATTTCTGTTTTAAATCCTTAAGGTGTAAACCTGCATTAGGAGTTTTACAGTGGTCGTATAATACAAAAGTTTTGGTAACATCTTGGTGAAAAAAATAGATCTATAAAATCTATTGCAGAGTTAAATGTTTTAAAAGTATTCTTTCTTGACACTCTTGAGTGATGGCCAATTCACAGGTGTCTATGAAGGTATTCTGATTCTTTAAAAATTCTCAACTGTAAATCATATGCATACTTACAAAGACAGAATAAAAATTAACCTTTTTAACTCTTTAAGAATAGTTCTGAAATGAATTTGTATTGTTTTTAATAGTAACAGCTAATAAAATTGATCATTATCTATGAAGGGTTTGTGTCTGGATGTTTCCCCCAAAGCCTCATCGGGCGGGCTTTTCTGAAGTGACTGAGTCTAGCTCCTGTGATTGTTTTGTGGTCTGGGATGAGGGATGTTAGTGCTACCCCTGCCCTAGCGTGACAGCATGCTACAATACAAAGGATGGAAGAGAGGCTTGCTCCTCCCTTTTGCTCTTTTTTGTTGTTTTTGCTGTTTTCCACTGCCATGAACTGCTGCCCCCCTGCCACATGCCATCCTACCTCACAGTCAGCCAATCATAGACTGAAACCTCTACAACCTGTGAACTAAACATATTCCCCTTCAGCTTTGAGTGTTGGGTATTTTGTCTCAGTAACAATAAAAAAGTAACTAAGACATTGTCCTTTCCAAGTACTGCACATCGTAAGAAAATATCATCTTCTAATCTCATATTCTATATCCCAATTACAGTGCCTTTGCATTAGAAAGACCACAGTATTGATCTATTGCTACTTTTCAAGATAAAAATGATGGAGATAATGAATAAAAGTGATAAATAAGTTATAATTTGTTTTATATTTTAGGGGAAATCTTTCCAAAAAATAGATAATGGGAGAGACATAAAAATGCCCCAAAATATTAACTAATCAATTGTCATTATTATTAAATCAATTTGTCAACACAATTTATTTTAAAGCCAGTATTAAATGTCAAATGATCCTAAGCTGGTATTCATTCAGTGAATTATGCAGTACTTCAAATTATACTGTAATAATAAAACTGTATTTTAATAATATTACTCATCTTCCAAATGCTTATAAGAAAGATATAAACATAGATAGGAATATGTCCTAAGAATGAGTTTAATTTTTCTGCAGATATTCTAATGGTATAATCGCTTAAAGTTTACAGTGGAGTTCTTCAGTTAGTATTTTATTAAATTTTAATTTTGATTTCTAGTATTTCTCTGTAGGTGGCCTCTAATTATGTTTACTTATCTGGTGCCAGAAATTTCATCTAGGGCCTTTGCACTGAGCTATCATTCTTAGGTCTCTTGGTTTTGTTATGAAACAGGAAATGGCTAAATTGCCCAAACTGGGCTGGAGCTTGTGACTCTTCGGCATCACCCTCCCAGAGTTCTGAGATTACACAAAGGCATCGCCACACTCACCACGCCACTAACGTTACAAAGTTGTCTCACTGTTCTCTGCCCTGCTTTATTTTCCTCTCCATAGTCTTTTCCACTGTCTTATACAGTGTTCTGCAGTCCAGATCTGACAGTACAAGGACTTTACATAGAGTTTCAATATTTTTACACCATCAGTCTTACTCTGTTCTGATCCAATGAGTATTTAAATCTGATGATGTCATTTTTGATTCTCTCAAAATTTTTCTCATCAAATTCTTTTAATTTATTTCATTGTCTCTCCTTTTTATTTCAACCTGCTGCCCACAGCTTTCTGTTCTTTGAGAAAGGCCAATCTTCTTACATTCTGCCAGGGAAGTAAAGCATCCATTCAGAATTTCTACTGAGTCACTATAGTAAGACTTACTCAAAATACGATTCTTATCTTCTGAGGTCTCAAGACGAGCTTCCATTTCCTGTAAACTAAAGCATTATTGCATGGACTTATGCCTATTTATTCATTTTTATGCACTGCCCTCTATCTCTGACAGATGTAGCAAGACACTGTGTTTGCCAAAGACACTATGGCAAAGATTATCTGTGTCCTTTTTGTACACTATTTGTGAAGAGGCTACAGTAATACACTTCTTGGATACTGAGAGGTGTGTTTAGATGGAATTAACCTAAAGGGGCTTTCCTGGAGAAACAAAAGGTCTTCATAATCCCAACACCCAGTGGGCTTAAAAGAGAGGCCAAAAGAATATAGGAAGACTAGAGTAGCCTGGACATATGGCTATCGTGACGGAAGTGGAGGGGTACATACACTGTGCGTTTTAAAAAATGGTGTAGAAGAAAATTCATCAAGGACTTTTCCAAATAACATAAACTCAGGGTCTCTGTGTCAAAGGAATCAGGTTGCAACCAAGTGATTTGCTGGCTGTATAGGGAGCTGCTCCCCATTATTAGAGAAATCAATTTTTCCACTGGCTATGTGATGGTGGAAACTCACTTCAGATTTTAATTATAGCCATCTGTCACTCTAGTGTCCAGTGTTAGACCTATTTCTCTAAGTCTACAGGATGTGTTTAGGTGCTTATGATAAAATGGGAGAGCCCATATCATGAGTGGCCAGCCTAACAGCATTTTAAATTGAAAAGCTTCAGCACCATTGAAATGTACTTATATACGTATGAGCATACATACAGAAAAATATATACAAATAGACCTGTTTGCCTATGTATATACATAATTTTATTCAAATCATTATTGGATTTTCTCCCCCTTGATTTTATCACCATGCATCTAAGAAATGAAAGTCAGTGAATTTAACTTTCTTTTGTGTTTGTGGCTTTATTTTCATTCACTTACTGGTTTTGCTGCTTACCTCTTAATTTTAAACTTAATTCTATGTCATAAATTGAGTATTTTTACTTAAAGTAACAAGAACACTATTTCATTCCTACCTTATTAATATTCCCACCCACCTATACATTTTCTATTTCAACAAATGGTCTTTTTGAATGTTAGTATCTCACAATGCTGAATTGAAAAGACTGCAGTGTATATATATACTCTCTCTCAATACAGGTGCAGGCATATGTTTTATGGTAGCATCAAAGTGGAGTTTTCCCTTTGATTCTTAATGGTATTATACATCTCTTTGATGTTTGCCTGAATTTGAAGAATGTAAGGGCCTTTCCTATGATAACCCCATGGTCTTGCTTCCTACTGAGGGAGAAAAAAAAAAAAAAAAAAGATTGTATTTGGCATAAAGTAGAAAGTAAGTTGAGGTACAAAATTGTACTGTGGTTGGCTGTTTTGTATGTTTCTGGCCCTGGGAACTGAATCACAGTCCTTGCTCGTGCTAGGATAGCACTCTACCTGTCTTATGCTTTCTTGACTATGAATTTTGACAGTGTGACTAGGTCCACTTCTATTCTAGTCCCTTCTACATGATAGGAATACGATATATTTATGTTCTACTTCATGAATGAATCATTTACTATTTAATCTTTTTTTTTTTAACTAAAGGACACAATTTTGGGAAGCAAACACAGCAAGTTTTTTAGTATTTCTTGTATACGATGTGGGATGTGGGATGAAGCTGCAAGCAGGAAAATAAAAATAAATAAATAAAAGATGTTGGTTTATTTCCATTACCTAAAATGCAAGTGACTAAAAACTAAGCTAAAAACTAAATGGAGGCAAATGTAGTTGCCTCTGCACCCTAATACAGCAAACAGGAAACAGCCATGTAATAGGGCACCTTGGAGGTGGCAAATGGCTAACAAATACTTTTAACACGGTGGCTATAAAAATACCAGGTGCAGTGGAAAGCTACCCAGCTATAAAGTAGAATAATCTCAAGGCTCCTGTAGGTAAATGGACGCAACTGGAGATCATGTCCATGGCCGAAACGGTTCGAACTCATACGCATGAACCCAGCATAAGACATAGAAGGAGTAGTTGGGATTCAAAAGCAAAATAGTGAATGTAAGAGCAAAGGGAGGAAACACCTGGGAGGGAAAGGTGGAAACTACTGTCAGTTTCTTATTTTCTTATCTTGAACTCTTGTATTGTTTACATAGTTTTGTTACGTTTGCCTTTGTTCTGTCTTGTTTTGTTAGATTTTATGCTGTCAGGTGGTAGGGGCAGCTATTTTGAATATAATGATATATTTTATGGTAATCATGGTTTCTTATTATATTGAAGTCTTATAATGCTTTCATTCATTGGTTTGATTGATTTTATTCTGTTTTATTTGATTTTATTATATGTGATGGCATGCACAGCTATTTTGAAGAAAACAAGACATTATGGTAGCTATTGCTGATTTTCTATCATCTTGTTTTGAAGTCCTACCATGCTTTCATTCTTCTGTTTTGATTGGTTCTATCCTGTTGTGTTTTATTTGACTTTACTATGTGTGATGGTATAGACAAATTTTTGAGGAAAATGAGATATTATAGTAGACATTGTTCATTTCCTGTTATTTGATTTTGAAGTCCTGTAATGCTTTCATTCTTTTGAATGGTTTTATACTATTTTGTTATGTTTTATATTATTGTTTGTAAAGGAATGCTCAAATATTTAGAAGAAAAGAGACATTATGGTAACTACTGCTGATGTCCGGTTGTCTTATTATGAAGTGCTGTGTTGCTTGCATTGTCCTGTTCTGATTTTCTTTGTTCTGTTTTTTTTTTTGTTTTATTCTCTTTAAAGTAAAAAAGAAATTAAAAAAAAAATTTAAATCAGGTTAAAACAAATAAAAAATAAAAAAAAAAATAAAAAGATACCAGGATATTCCAATGTTACACTAAAGCTAACATGCTAACAACAACAACAAAAAAAATGCTTAAATAATCATCTACAAAAATACACTGCAATAGACAAACTTAGAAAAACTTTCACAATTATAGTATTTCTTTGTATGGTTCTTTCCACAAGGCCACATGCAACAGACATTGTTACTGTTTGCAAAGACTACAGATGAAGAGGGTAATCAAACTAAACCATCACTGCAGGAGAGAAACTCTCTCATGCCATTTTAAAAACCAAGCCTTCAACACAGAAAGCAGTGAGACAAAGGTTACCTGAAAGAAGTAACTGTTCTATGACATTACAGTTCTAGGAAGATATAGCTAATCACTAACTATAAATCTCATTGATACACAGGGTTTTATAGACATGTAATAATACTGTGAATAGTCATCACAGTGCAAGGAAGATACATGAAAAGATGGAAGCCTAATAAAGAAAAGAAAATGAAAAGGGTGAATCCTAAGGAGAAAATCATTAAAGGTCACCAGATTTGGTCACTGTAGCGGAAGAAAGATGATGAGATTACCAATGTTTTAAGTATATTTTCAAAATGGCCTAAGGGTAGAAACACAATTCATTCTCCCATGCTTCTCTAATGAGCTATAAACCCAGGTCTCTGAAGCACCATTAACATGAATCACAGATGGTCAAAGAAACTCAGATGCCCAATTTAGGTGCATTAAAAACAGTTATCGGTGGACACAGTATGGACGATATGATTGAAGACTAAATCTAACTCTCTTAAGGTCTAACTCATAGAAGTCTAGAGGATAAATATGTATTTGCGTGTGCATATACATGTGAATACACAAGAACACACACATATATATAACATAAATTATAAAGTATATATGCATATATTACAGTATATATGTACTATATATAAATATATACTATACATACATATATATTAGATACAATTGAAAAATATGGTAAAAGATTAGAGTATTAAAATGTATTATAATGAAAGATACACTCTCATTAATACCTGCCAAAATACTCCCCCTCAGCTCAAACACACTTAGGCCTTTCTTCACTTTGGGGAGCAGTTCTGGAAGTCATCTTTCATGAGTGTCTTTAGTTGTGCTTTGTTGGCTAACTCAGTGTTCTGAATTCAAACATTGCAATTCAAAACATTTACCTTTCATGGCTCTTTTGACGTTGGGAAACAGCCAACAGTCACACAAAGCCACACCTGGTAAATAAGGTAGATGAGGACAAACTGATCTTTCTACCACCAAGCCATTCTGTTGATGGCAGCAGCAGTAGCATTTACTGTATTTTTATTGCAGTTCATAAAGATATTCACAAAAGCAGACCTCCAGACCATTTCACAAAGCAGAAAGAACAGTGCGGTAAGTGTGTAAAACACAAGGAGTGTCAAAGATATGTTGTGTCATAGTAATATATCTTTTATGGTAAAATGTTTAAGTTTAAACATCCACCACATATTATGATCACACCATGCATATTATACACACAAACACACACACACACACACACACAAACACATAATCTTCAAAGGAAAGCTTGCCACACTGCGTTAAGTTATATCAGTATAATTCTCCAACTTTCTTTTGTTTTCAATAGAATTGCATCATGGCTAATCTTTACTGAGGGAAGAGAGATTCAAGTGTGAACTCTTAAATTAATTTGACTTTTGGGAAATTTCTATGCATGAATGCTGTTCTGGTTGAGACTACCAATAAACCTACATATATCACCTTTATGAAGTGTCTAAACCCCGGGAGAATCGTGCAGTGTTGATAGGACACAGATTTACAACTCACATAAAAATAAATTTCTTAGCATGAATCCTTTATTATTTTTCTAATTTTTATCTAATTCCTAGACTTTTCCTTAGAGATAAAATTAAATAAAAATTTGTTCCTCAAAAGCCTGTCTCTGGCATGCAGGAGAGAAAGCAACAGAAACTAACCTATCATGTCACCAGATGAATGGGCTCCTTCAACAGAAAACCTCTTTCAAAATTAATGGCCTTCTGCACATGATAAGTGCTCAGAAAAGGAAATATTTATGGTTTTTCTCCTAACTTCTGACCCTTGAAATTAAAAGCATTTTCTTCACCTCCTCAGTTCCAGTTAACCCAGAGGAAAAATGTCTCTTTACGGCAGGAAGAAATGTTTATGGTGCCCAGAGATACAGCTGTATAGATAAGTGATCCAATTCAAAGCTTCCCTCTCAAAAGTCTGCCTCCCAGTGGCAAGAAAAAGTGCAGAATAACATGGAATAAGGGTCCCTGCAGCTTACCTTGTCCCACTCACGTCTGTGCAGAAAACGAAGCTACCCTTTGGCAAGACTCTGAAATGCCCACCCTGGATCTAGAAACAGCAGCCCGGATGGAGAACCAACCTGAGGACTCAGGTGTGCACAGGGTCTCTGCCGCAATCGTAAACGCACATTTGGCAGTGAACTCCAGTCAGGGTTCCAAGAGAGTCTGCCAAAGACGACTTCAAACCAGGTAAAATGTAAAGAAAAAGGCTTCTATTTTAACTTAGGGACAAATAGAACAAACTGTCCCACAATCAAATTACAGGGCGCTGGCTGTAAATGAGAACAGTAATAATTATGTATTGATATAATATTATAACGTATACTGCACAGAACATACATATCACCTATAATGCTATAACGCTTTGCTGGAAATATTTTTTCTTATGAAATGGAAGAAAAGATACAGCACACCTGAGTGAAGGAAGCATTTCAGAAGAACACAATTAGCACAATCATTTTTCAGAATTTTGTTATTTTTGAGGGCAGCCTTTTTTTCTTTTCAAAAGTAATGATCATAAGTTACCACACCCTTATATCAAAAGGAACATTAAAAATGAGGCCATATGCTCAAAGACAGGTAACCATATGTACTTCATAAAAAGCCACGAATGCATTTTCCATTCTAAAATTCCTTCTCATTACCTCACTAAATGTGGGACATTCAAGGCCAAACCATTCTTCCCATGTAATTTATTTCAGAAAACCTAATGCTTTCTCAATAACACCCCTTCAAGTAACCATTAAAAATTATTGGAAGATTGTTTCTTAATAATGAAATGCAAATATTAAAAGTGAAAGGAGTGTTAATTACTTGAAAATGTGAAGCCATTTGCAGTGCTTAAGCCTAATTAAGGATACTTTATCACTAATTATTCAGGGCTAAAGGTAAGCTTTAGTCTCCTATGGTATTCTCCATATGGCATGGCATTAGATATGACACATATGTAAAGCATGTGCTTCTTGCTACCCTACATATTTCACTGGGAAGAGAGCCATATGTTTGGCTATACAGGATCGTAAGCAAAGGCTATTGCAAGTTAGAGAAACTCTTGATTCAGATTTCAGCAGTACAGAAAGTCCTCTTCATTAAAAACACATTATTGTTTTGCTTCAAGGCATTTACCTTATGTTCTCAGTAACACTCTGACAGTTTGGAGACTAAAAACACCTGGAATGTAAGCATTAAGATTTGAGGGATCATGAGTCTGATGCTAAAACTCAGGTCATTACAGAATACTCAAAAGAAGAGGCTCTTTGATGGAGATGGGAAGAATAAATATATAGTTTTTCAATGACTAGACACATCAGGCTTGGACATGAGACAGAGATTAAAATTTTGATGCTAATATTATCCTCTGCCAATATCATCTCTAATTTTAGAGCATTATTTTTTATTACATGTTTTGATAACGTAAGTATTAAGTTTAGTTTTAGGACCAGAAAGTGAAATAAAATGATCTTTAAGCTAACATTATTAATTTTGCCACTACCAAATGCTAAATATTGTTTAATCCCATGAATGACAGCTTAAGAATACATCCATAAATCATGGGATACTCTCCTTAGAGGTGGAGGATAATTCCACTCCACATAAGTGAGAACCAGACTTAGCAAGTCTTCTAGCAAGCAGGTGGATGCAGAGGTAATGGAATGACACTTGCAGAAACACAGGTTATGAAGTGTGTGACTCTGAAGCTGAATGTATGTTCACGCTCTGCCCTTCTGTCCTCTTCCTTCCAATCTTCTATTTTCTCCTCCCCTTCCTGTTCCTTCCTGTCTGTCCGTCTCCTCAAGCAGGCTGTGAACATCCCACCACAGGTGATGAGAAGTCAATGCCTGATAGTAACCAAGCTTACAAATGATATGACCAGTCCTACCAGTCACCATGTGACTGAGCCTCAAAGCTGATGTTCCCCAGTTCAACCTTGACGTGACTACAGCTCTGGTCAAATCTTGACCACACCCTCATAATATATCCTAATGCAGAACTTATCTCCTAAGTTATTCCCATATTGCCAATTAACAAAAACCATAAAATAACAAATGGTTTAAGTTGTTAAACTTGGAGGAATTTGTTACACAGCAGTAGCTGGATAGTACTATTTACAGTAAAGATATACTAGGGTAAGCAGAAGAAAAGCTGGGAATAAGCTCTCCCCTTCAAACCCTGGAATATTATTTTCCAGCTGTATGATATTGATATTAAACAGAGTCACACGGTAACCTCAGCCTTCATCTAAACACAAATATTTTAACCAGTATGATTTCCAAAACTCCTCTGAGTATGAAAGGAAAAGTTTCAAAGCTATAAAGAGGGAATGCTAATCCTGATGGGAAAAAGTCACTGGAAGAGCTCAGGATTGGGGGCTGATTACACCAAAAGTTTTCTTGCTCTGGGATGAAAATGCAGACAATATTCAGTTACTTTAATTGTTGTGTGCTATATGTCTCGCCCTAGATTTAAGAAAAAAAGAAAGAAAGAAAGCATACATACCCTGAAGTCTAAAGCTTATACATAAGAGGTTTGGGTAAAATATGTCCTTTATTGTTTGAACTAACAATAACCCTTGTAACAACTACCCTTGTAGGAGTCTATGCATAAATAACTCCCATAAGATCCTCAAAATAAATGTACATTTATTAGACACATATATTGAAAAAATTTAAAATATCTGTATGACTTTAATGTGCATATGTTGTCGATTTATTCATGGAAGGGTTATCATTACTTATTGTAAGTTAAGGTACAAAATGTAAAAACTTTGTTAGGGATCTCAAATCTAGCTGGACATCTTAGATTCACTGGAGAAGATTTTGTTAATGTTTTTGCTTTTAATTCCAATCCTGAAGCCACAACCGGTACCAATTAAGTCAGAATATCTGAAGTTGAGATGCAGTCATCAGTATATTTTTAAGGCTTACCAAATGATCCCAACATATGAACTACATTGAAAGCTACTCATAGTACTGTTTTATTTGAGTTACTGGAAAAAAGGGAAAAAGGCCCATTACTGTGTATATATATTTCCCATGTATAGGAAAAGATCCAAAATATAATTAAAGATAGTAATAATGGAATTCAAGAGGAAATTATACTACTTAAGTATCTTTATCAAGGAATATAAATTGCTACTATAAAATAAAGGTCAAAGAAAAGAAAATATTTCACAAATTTCTTAAATAGCTATAAGGGCTAAAGGAAAAAAGGTTATTACTCTATGGCTTCAATTTGTATCTTTAAAAAACTTCAAGTATAAAACAGCAAGCATCCAGTTTAAAGTGTAAAATTTAACTAAATAATTGTGTAATAAATAATACAGAAAACTACTGTTATCACCATTTTTTCCTAATCATTTTCCCTATAAATAAGGAATAATCTTATGTGTCCCAATAAAGAACACATGAAGATTTAAACTCAATCTCCTTAAAGTAAAAGAATTATAACACACATGAACCTGCGATAATGTTGTAGATGAAATAATAAAGCTCTTCTTTTAAGATGTAAGAAGCCTGATACTCAAAAATGTAGCTGCTGGATAGATTCCAAAAAAGTATTAAGTTGACTAATAGCGTGTGCTCTTACTATTACAATTCCGTATGCTCATGTTTCAAGGGTGTCTGTGTAAATGGCAGAAGTTTAAGGAAATGTTTGTCCCAAATAAATTCATCTAATTCTTACTGTTAGTATAATGCCAACTTTGATCAATGATTTATGAATCAGCCATGGAAAGCTTATTATAGATAAAATATTGTAAGTCCAACACTGAAGGAAATTAATAAAGATGGCAAATATTTATGTTACAGTGTTTACTAGGCATTGTATTGCCAAATATTTCTGCATTTAGTATTTGAGTTCATCTGGAGTCTCTGTACTTATTCATCCACTATTTATATGCCTTTGTTTAGTTTCCTCCAAATGCGATGGTTTTGTAAACAATACTGAGAACTACACAAAAATAGCAAAAGCGTAATTACATCTGGGTGAGAATGTTAAACACTCACTCTTGAGGTTTAACTTGAGAGTGCTTTGGATGCATAACATCATCAATCAATATTTATTGAACATCCACAGGGTACACAACTTGGCTTAGAGGGTAGACAATAAAGACTCTTTTAGTCATGTGGATGGATTTCCCTTCCATTCCAAAGTGGTGGAAAACTGCCCAAAATCTCATACGATGAGTGTAACAAAAATGTGTCTCTCATCCCTCATTTCAATACTAAACAGGGCTCTTTCCAGAAATTAGCCTTCATTATGAAAAGGAAATGGGTCTCCTGGATGAATACTGATGTTAGAAGGAACAGATTTCCTCAATGATGTTCTGCCTTTTTATTATTTTCTTTTTAGAAAAAGAATTCTCTTGTCAAATTTATATTTTATGTTTAATTGTAAAATTAATACACATAAATCTGATCCTATTTTTCTGCCTCCTGTCCAAGGAAACCCTAAAACTTTCAGAGGTAGTCACCACTGACTTGAATAAAAATTCACTTTACACTTCCTTTGATAATAGGCTTCATTTTAAATTTTTTTCCATTTCAATTAAACACATTAATTTATATCATCTGTCATTAATATTTTCCTAAGTTATCTGCAATTTTTCCTATAGTAGAGGAAAACTGAGATGCATAAGTGTGTGTACATATACAATGCTAAAGGCCAACACTGAAATTTTTAGAATTTCAATCAATAAGTGTTTATTTTTTTTAATATAGCAACAGTAGTAAAACATGAAAACTAGCTTTTACCCATGTGACAGGTGGTAAGTTTAAATCAGGGTGAGAAGGTGATGCATACACTTTAAAATAAATATTCAGCAGGACTTAAGACCTTCTGAATTTGTGATTTAAACTTGCTCCTGATTTGTCACTTGGAGATTTGTTGGGTAAGGCTAGAGAGTGGGTGGGGGGTTTGTTGCTTTGTTTTTGCTGTGCTAGAGACTGCCCACAATCTGAGACATGCCAGGCAAGGGCTCTACCACAGAGCTACACCACTTAGCCCTTGAATGTTTCTTTTATTCATCAATGAACATTACTCAAAATTTCAAAATGAAAAATATATATGGAATAATCAATTAGAACAGTGTCCTTCGATTTGTGTGCATGCATACACACAAACACTCACACACAGGGATTCAAGAAAAAGCTTTTAACCTTTGTTTTACTTGATAAAATTAGTACCCACAATTGTGATCTCTGTATGGCTGAAAAATTCCACATCAAACATCAGTCATTTCCTAGCATCAATTTATAAATCAGTCCAAACCAGAGCCCCTTAGGGTCAGAGATTATCAACTAAGCAGCATTGGATCATGAACAAATAAATGGGCTACTCATCAACCCATCAGTATTAGGAACTACCAGACTCTGAAGAATTAGCAGCCACTTAAAAAAGTATTACTTATTCCTTCCTGTGGGAAAATTAAAAAATTTGAGACAAAATTTTCTTTGCATTCTTTTTATACTGTATTTTCTAGGATAACTGATACTGTTATGATTTGGGGCTCAGTCATCTTTCCTTCTGTACAGCTTGTCAATTGTTAATCCTACCAAGTCTACTTTTCATCTCAGATAATACTGTTTTAAGGAATCTAATCTGAACCCTTTGTCATATTTACACATCACTGCTTATTTAGCAGAAAGGGACACAGGAATTTTTCCTGGTATTCTTGTTGAATATTACCTTTCTAGTCTGATTCAGGTTCCAATGATTTTTTTTTTTCTCAGAATTATGTGTTACATGTTTTTTCTGTTTCTTTATGCCTCATAATCTTTCACAGAATGTCAGATTTGGTCACATTTACTTTGAGGGTGCTGTATGCTTTCAAATTCCTACAGATAGTATATGTATTTTCCTACTTTTTTGTTCTGCATCGTTAATAATCCAAACATTTCACCCCTTTAGATCTTACTTTTAAGGTTTTTTAGTTTGGATTTAGTATATAATGCAGAGAATTTTAAAGCTTTTTCTCAGACTTGAGGATGGAGTCAGTCTTCCACCACAGGCACACTTTTACTAACCACTGTACCAGATACCCCACGAATCACAGAGCCTTCTCTGATGGACAGGAACCATCACTATTCCAAGTCCTCTGCAAACGCCACTGGTTGTTTCCTTTAATCCACTCAAGTGGTTGCTGCCTCAGCCTTGGGTAATTTTTTTCCTGTGCATTTATTTGGCCAGCAACCTGATGAATGCTCAAAGGGGAGGCGGCTCCAAGTCTCCAGCATTCTCTCTGCACAGCTCTCTCCCCTCCAGTACTAGGCCTGTCCCGACTCCCTGCCTCTGTTTCTACACTCTCAGCCCTGCCTGCCAGCTCAGGGAGTTGGCCAGGTTTCAGTTCAACTCCTCCCTATTTGCTGCTCTAGAAACACTCTCTAGGTAAGAAGCTGGGTCAACCAGGGAACCGAGTGGCCAGTTTCTTGTCCCTTAGGTAGCACTGTCCTTTACTGCCTGATGTTAGTTATCTTGAGGACCACTGCTTTGTGTATCCTGTCTGTGTTATGATCTGCTTCAGGTAGAAGAATAAACTGGTCAATTTGAGTCAGAATCACTTTTCGAAACCCAAATGTTATCACATAAATCACTTGCATTGCAATGAATTCCTATTGTTAAGGGAATGGTCAAGCTTTCACCACTTATTTAGAAATTAAGTTCATAACTTGAACTCTGACTACTTTTCTAACAAATCTTTTCTATCTCACAACCATACTTCAGGATACAGAAGTTGTGATTTCAAATATACAAAACACTTCCCTTCACATTTGCAGAAGCTGATCCCACTATCTGGAGCTCTCTTTCCTCCCTTGGCTGTGGTGCACATCTTATTCACTCGGGAATACTCACAAAGGTAATGAGGCTGGGAAGCCTTTCTTCTGGCCATTTTCTCCCTCCCCCCTCCTCCACTCCTACCCGAAGGGCAGGCAGTCCCCTCCCTTTAAAGATCAGGAGAACCTTTTATCCCCACTCCTGTTAAGGGAGCTGTTATTCTGTACCACAGATTCTAATCCCCCAATTTGGACAAGCTTGTAAACACCTCAAGTTTTCTTTTTACTTGTAAAATGGAGATAATAGAGTTGGGACACACAGGATAAATTTATGTTACCTATAAGTTGGTTACATTTTCAGCTATTAAAACCAATTGATTTTTCTTCAATTTCGGGAAATCTTTTTTTAAACTTGTGTGCCATAAAAGCAATCATGAACATGTACTAATCTTAAAAAAAAAATGATATAAACACCACATGCAAAATCCCCAAGCCTGCAAAACCTCAGTGACTTAAGAATGGCTGAAGATGAGAGGCCACGGTGGAGTTAACTCAAGAAATGATGAAACGCAAGAAAGAAGAGAGAGCCTTAGGGACCATGTGAAGGATCAACATAAATGCAATATTATACAAGCTTAATCAATATGCATATAAAAACAAAATAAATAATACATTAGAGATAAGTAATAACTCAGTTGTTGATTACAGAGATATTTCATATACAATGGTGTATTTTCAGTTGGATATACAGCAAATCTAAAAGGATAATTAAAGTTCCCACATCCACCCTGAATAGCAGCTGTGGAAGAAAGAGGAGCAATGCTTGATAGTAGTCACAGCCAAGTCATAACCTGCAAATCTTCATTAGTTGCTCAGTTATACTTTAAACAAAGCACTTGAAAATCCTTTGGAAGAAACTTCTACTCAACTGATTATTTTGTACTTAAAATATATAACTGGAAAACAAGTCTCTAAAACGTCAAAGCAAACAGTAAAGGGTAAAGAGTAATTTTTAAAAACAACTTTTAGGGCAAGAATCTTGTTATAGAGCCTGTTTAAGCTTTGTTTACTTTCCCAGTAAGAGTAACAGCCTTGGGCAACATTTAATTAAAATGCTCCCTAAGCTTTCAAGTTTCCTGAGGCAGGAAGATTGGGGACACTGAAATAGACTTCTTACCGTAGACTACGAAAAGAACAAGGGCAGACATCTTCAGACCCTCAAATAGTACGCAGAGGTGCAGCCACGCACTTGGAAAGGCCGATTAGGTGAGATGCCACGGATAACAGGTGTGGAATAAATGCACGTTTGGGATTAGGAGGTAAAATGAGAAAGGCATCAACTACATGCTGTTCTCAGTTATGAACCACTAACTTTAAGATTGGAAAACTGATGGAAGGAAAGGATGATTACAGTGGTATAAACTATCATTTGTAGAAATAGCAAGGTGTTTCATTGAGGCTGGGCAACTCCCAGACCATGGCAGTAGGTAAAGTTCACAAAGGTTGAATTAGAAAATGCTTAAGGTGCTAAAAATTAAGAGATAAAACACAAAGAAATAAAAGATTTGGGTGTTTTTGGTTGGTTGGTTTATTTACTTTGAGTCAGAAAATCAGACAATAAATATTCACAGAAATCATTATATAATTTCCATGGCTTGTGTGTTGATCAGATTTTATGTTGCTAGAAAAATACTTGACATTCACAATGTAGAAAAAAAAATAGGTTAAATTAGCTCACATTTGAGGGAAATTCAACCAATAGTCAGCTGGCTCCAGGGCAGGTACATTATGATGCAGGAAAGTGGAGGAGCCAAGCTGCCTGGTTCATGGTGATTGGGAAGGCCAGCAGAGGAAGGAGCTCCACAGTGGAAGGAGCAAGCAAGTGACCCTAAATAATGCCCAAGGTCATGCCTCCCTGACCCCCTAAACACCCCCCAAAGCATGCTATACTAACCTGCTAGACATTTCTTAATCCAATGAAGCTGAAACTTCACCCAGGATTAATAGTCACAATTTACCCCTGGTGATACCAAAACACATATCCTTGCACCAAATTTCATCTCAAAATGAAGACAACACAGGGCTGGAGATTTAGCTCAGCAGTACAAGTGCCTGCCTGGCATATGGAAAGTTGTGAGTTCAATTCCTGGTACAAAAAAAAAAAAACAAAAACAAAGACAACAGCAAGTTCGTAACTCTGCCTTTCATAACTAGCCTATGCACAACTGAAAATGCAATAAATAACTTCTTTCCCAGTCTCAACTGTCACAGTCTTTTTCAAAAGACTAAATCCAAGTCTTTTTCTGAGAATCAAAAAGTTCACAGATAGGTAAACTCTATCTGTGCACTTCTGGAAAAATAAAATCAAGGAACAAAATCTCACATTACAGTGGCACACAGTAAACATTCCCGTTCCAAAACAGAAAAGGGAAGATAGAAAAGAATCAAACCACACCAATACTGGAAAATAATAAACATTATGTCCTGTACCTCCGTATCCAACACCTGAGAACAGGGTGGTGAATTGTGAGTCCCAAAGCAAGGGTGGCCTCATCCCCACGGCCTTGCCAACTGCGCCACACAAGTCCTCTCTCTTGGGCCAGTTCCACACAAAGACTGCAATATTCCTCAGCTGGCCTTCCAAATTCCTGGTATCACCAACTTCCTGCAGTCTCCACTGGACCTTCGGCCTCACTCCCACCGCCTCACACACTGCCCTCCGGAGCTCCTTGCCATCTTCCCAAACCTTCCTCTCACATTCTGCTTGCCAGCAAAATTAAGATCAGGTAGACGACACCCAGGTCAGCAACTAGCTCAAGTAGTAACCAGATCCCCTTAGATGAAGCAGCCTGAGCACCTACAAGGCTGAGCAGAGTAAAAGGAATTCCAGGAAGCCAATGACCTCACAAGCCTTTCTTAAACAGGCACCCAGAGGAATCTCTTCTCGAAGTGAAGTTTAAGCCTTTGTACCCTTGAGCATGCCGTGGGTGGGTGAGATCTTTCTGATTCATGAGATGCTCTCAGTCATGGTCCTTTTTATCCCTGTACAAAATACTTGACTTCTCTCTGATGTTGCTAATCTCCTTAGCAGACATACTGCATTTGGCCCCAACTTCACACCTGGTTTCTATGGGGCCAAAACATAAGTTTTTATTTTGTTCTCTCTTTTGCCCCTGATTAGCATCATAACTCTGGCTAAGAGCAGGCAGCGGTACCTATAATGACTGTCATGAAATTTTCTCTGCCAGATTAGGCTACAATCTTTAGTCTCCTGCAAGGTCTTCAGATATGGGAAAAATGTAGACAAATTTTCCACCAGGATGTAGCAATATTGCCACTAGTACAAATGCTAACAGAGTCCCTATTCCCAACTGAAACTTTCAGAGGTTAGTCTTTACTTTTCCCATGCCTGCCAGAACTCTGGTCACCTGAGCTTCAAACAGAATAAGCCATCAAGCTCTTTTTAAAGCACCCATGGGCTTCTCTGGTCCATATTTTCAAACCTTTCCAATCTCCTCCTATAGATCAGTTCCAAAAGCTTCTAAACCACATAATAGGTCCAGTCACAACAAAACAAAGTGTTTTAAAATGAAAGATAACATCTCAAAACAAAGTGATTCCACTTCTGGCTCCAATTCTCTGTATTACTCAGCTTTGTCACTGCTGGGCAAAATACTTGATACACACTTTAAAGGAGTCAAGGTTTAGTTCAGCTTGTTTTAACTTTAGTTTTGGAGAATTCAGTCTCCAGTTAGCTGGTACCAAGGTAGAAACATCATGGTGGACATGGCCTAGCAAAACCAAGTTGCTTAGTTCATAGAGGCCAGCGAGCAGAGCAGGGGAATAATGCCAGAGAAAAACAGGCAGAGACTCTATATAGTACCCAAAGCCACCTCCAAGACTGAGTCGGGTACACCCAGGAGCATGCACTACTAATCTACCGGGCATTTCTCAGGGCAATGAAGTTGATTAGCAGTCATAATCTGCTAGCTAGAAAGACAGACAGAGCTCAGGTTGGCAGACTAGAAGAAAGAACCTTGATTGAAGGGGCAGTGAAATAGTAGGGCAGGACTTTGAGAAGGAGCCATGGACCTATGTGAGGCTCATTTTGCCATGGTATAATGGAATGGTGTCAAAATTAACATTTAGACTATAGAAAATAAACACTTTACAGTGAATGATCCAAGTTGCTTTGTAAGATTTTTCCAGCAGTAGTATTCATGATATTCACAAAACATAAGACAGATGAGAGGTAGGTGTTCAATTTAGAAATGTGCTTGAATTGTAACTCGAGGCATTCATTTATTAAAAATCAGTTTTATCCCTTAAATAATTATTTAAACTTTCTTAACTTAGAATGCTTAAGAATAAAACCCAACAGAGACATCACCAAGCATTTGGTCTCCATTATATCTCCTTTTAAGAGAAAGCAAACATTAAAGAGAAAGTGGCTTCAGGTGAATGACAGTAATTAACAGCAAGATATACTTATATAACCTTGTAAGTCATTGATACGCTTCTTTACCAAATATGTAAAGAAAAATAAAATGAATTTTGTTTTCTCTCAAAAGAAATTTCCTAAATTAGGAAAGAATTTGTACCTAGTGTGTTTGTGTTTTAATATATCTAAATCTATCCTGAGAATGTTTTTCCACTTTAAATAAGCATACATTAATTTTTGTAAAACAATCTAAACTTTGAAATCTTAGACAAATTATGTATCTATAAACACCAGCAGTATAATTAGTGGTAAGGAATAATCATATTAAGTTTTTTAAAATTCTTTTTTCAGTTTTAAGTTTTTACATTTTGCCAAAGATATGGTCCTATGGTATTTTAACAATTAGATTCAAAGAGAATAAATACCATTTTCTAATCCATCATTTCATATTAAATCTCTTCCACAACCTACTATGAAAAACATCCCTAACACAACAGAAGAAAGAGATCTTGTGCTCATGATGAGGTATTGACCAATCCACAGAGGGTCTTCCAGAGCAATGTTTTAAAATGAAAAATAACATCTCAGATTTGGTTACTTCGTTTTCTTAGAAGTAATTCAGATCTGGGATATCAAGTTGAAGCCCCTGTTTGTGTTGCTCTGTGACAGTGTCTCTCTCCTTGAAAGGTTTATGCCACTTTTGATGTTAAGGTATTTTTATCTCTTTGCTATCCACGTATTTTAATTTTAGGGTACACATGACAGCCACAGGTTAGACTGAAGTGTAATCTGTAACATTTTGCCTACCTCAAATCCAAATTAGAAATAAAATGGTTCCCTTCTTCAAGCTTGAGATAACTGCCACCACCTTACTGTTTCTTATGACACATTTTCTTCTTTGATTTCTCTTAGACCTCAAGTGCCTTGTTGAGTTTGGCCAGTATTTCAGATGTTGCCCACTCATACTCAGAGATGTTCTCCTCACCTTCTGATAGGGCAGTGACAGGGCACAGGCAAATCACTGACCACAACTGCCAAAAACTATTTAAGGACCAGTTAAGAGAAATACAAAGTGAAGCAATTTTAATGCATTCTCCCTTTTTCTGTTTATACATTTTCTCTTTTCTTTTTGGAAACACTCCAACCATTAACTAAGTCCCGTACGGATCTTCCTCAACCCTTCCTCATCCCTCTCAGTTATTTTCTCCCCCTCCAACCTCATAATATTTCAGTGTAAATCATTATGCTGGAGCAGGGGAGGGGTAAAACGTAGGGTAGATTCCCAGTGGAGTCTTCCTCCATTTCATCTGCTGAAATTATTAGGGATAATATTTACCACCTGAGTGTGAAACATTATTGTAACTACACACAACATTAAGAAAGCCAGCCTGATTATTTGCACTCTAATTCATTTTTGTCTCTCACTTCTCTCTCTAACACACACACACACACACACACACAGCCAGGCATGTCTTCTTCATCATCCCAAGCTTCCCCTTTAATCAGCACAGCAAACGAGCTTTTATGCCTCAGGCTACTGTTCCACAAACTCAGCTGAGTCCTGGGGCTTTGTGACTGCCACAGTCAGCAGGGCCTGGGAAGACATATCTGCTCACACATTATGTTGACGACTTTTTTTCTTTATCCTGAAGAGTATTATCTACAAAACATTATTTGCTTTACAAACACTCTAATTGCACTGATTTTTTATTAGCTGGATTCATTGGAGTTTATTATAGTAACCAGGTGAACTGACTAATTTACTATTACTAAACATACATTCTTTATCTTACCACACAGTACAACATCATCAAAAGGCCAATGGGAGGAAAGAAGTGGCAAAAATTCAAAGTCATATTCTTCCAGTTCTGGGAATAGTTATAAAATATCTCCCTTCTGGGGAAAAACTACGAATAGCATCTCTCAGATAAATGCAAAGAAAACTGCTCTAAATTGATCATAATCATCAACATAAAATTATAAAGTATAATAATACTTGGTATTCAGTGACAATTCTAACCATATTTTATGGTACAGAATTACACCATGTACTCAAGAGAACCTCGTCAGCTAACCAAGGAATGTTACAAGTTTATCCCTTTCCCTTGGTAGAAGTACAAAGCTGTAAAACTACTTTCTACAAATCAATTCTGAGTGAAACCCAGTGCCAGGCACAGTAGAAAGAATAGCAAAGAGCTACAACATTATTGCTATATTTCTGCTTATAATCTAATAAGCAGCCTCCTTCAGGGGTTTAAACTAATGTCCTTAGACATTGACATTATTAATCTTTCCAACTGGGGAGGACATTGGTGGAGATATCCCAAGAAAAATGTCCAGGCTTTTAATGACTATGAGGTATCAGAAGCAATGTCAGGGTCACATGGATACCTCAGACTCTCAGGCCCTATGAGTCTCCAGAATAAAATACACATTTTGGTCAAGGTCTGATCATACTCTTTGGATGAACATTAATTATTATGCATGATCTTCAAGGCCAAAAATATTGTATCCCCAAGAAGCCTGACATAGGAAAATAGAAATAAGTATACCTCAGTTGATAGGTGCCCAGAAAGGACAGAGCATGCCAAAAACAAGCTTGGAAAGAGATCCCTGTCTGTCGCAGAGGTATAGTTGCGGACAGGATCTCTAGCACTTGCTTCTGCATATCACAGCCTTGTTATTGATCAACTGTGGTCAGATATTATACATATCAATTAACATGTTCCAGTGAAAGATGCCCAAGGGAGCCATTACATTCTGAAGAAATCTTCTCCTTAGGTTTAACTGTAATTACAAGTAGAAGTCGATTGTAAGATGGGAGATAGTTGGCTCTGATATCCCCAATCATTTCTTTGCAGGCTCTGATAGTTTCTTCAGTCTGTGACTGACAAAATGCTTTGCTGTGGTGTGCTTTCAGACAAGGAACGGCACAAGAGATCTGATTTACTGTCAGTAGCTGCCAATCAGCTGTCAAGAAATATATTTTCTATCTAATGAATCTTAGGAGTCAGGGTACCCTCTTTAATTGACTTTAGGGATTCCTCTAGAAGGCTCAGAGGTGCTCTGAAGCCTGCAGTGTTGTGTCTGCTTTAATCTGTATGAGTCAAAATTATCAGATCCAAAGAAAATGCCCTTAGGAGATAAGCATATTAATTTAAAGAAGAGCGGCATGGTCAGGAGCCCTGATTCCTTACTAAGGAAAAGATATGTCAAAATATTTACCATGAATGGAAGGCAGGTTTTCAAAGTGGGACTGCAAGTAATTAGTATGGGGAAAGAATTATAAGAAAGCAATTAAATAAAGGAATAAACAGTAAATCTCCATGTTTTGTGACCAATTTCTAAAACTTTAAAGGTCACGTGGCACGCTCTGCTAATATTTTGCAATAATGAACTCCAGGACAATGCTTTAATTAAATAACTTGCAAAGCACTCTGGCTCTTAATCAGAATGTGCACAGGAATGTGAGAAGGGCAGACTGTCCAGTGAATGATGCAAACCCCACTTACACACTGCACCAAGCATCCTTTTCCAAAAGAGATATAGAATGTGTCCTACCTCTTGGATACCAGTAATTTCTGACAAGGTAAAAGGTCTTTACCACTATTCCTAACCAGCCTAGCAAGGTTAGACCTATGGTCAGCAGGTTAGACATTCCAATAAGCCAGTTAAACATATGCTTTCTGCAGCAAAATTCTTCCCTCTTCATTTAGTTTTAGTTAAGCAAAGGAGTCTATATTTATGATGTACCACATGGTGATTTATATATACACGTAGTGGAGTAGCTAAAGTAAGTTAAACCATCTATTGTCCATATCTTAAGCTACATAATACATTGTTATTAACTACCATCACCATGTTGCTGATAGAGCTCCTGAATTTATTACTCCTGAAATTTTGCAATCTCATTTCGCCTTTAGTAATATGGCTATAACATACTCAATTCATCTTTTTCAAAGATGAATATCAAGGGCATCTTCAAACAACACAGATACATGGAAAACACAAAACAAATGAAAACAAATACTTCAGATTTCTTCATATGAAATTCAACAGTCTAAATTGTCAGAAAAGCACAGTAATCCCAAACAGATAACATTTTATCTCAAATGAGTTTTCTCCTGTAAACCTCAGACATTTTTTCTGTTTAACTAGATTTTACCATGCTTAAGACTCAATCTCAGTCTTAAATTCAATAACCCACCCCAAGATCAAGCAAATTACAGGATAGCAACAAGATCAGATTATTAATTCATGAAAACATACAAATCATAACAATGAATGGAAATGTTCATAAAGGAATAAATTTTAAAATATAAGCACAAGTAAGTACAAAATTATATATTTACAAAGTATATCTGTGTATTGATGTTCAAGAGCGAATAATCAGGGCATAAGTAGAGTGCAATTTTATTGACATCTTAAGATCTTAAGATATCTTAAGATCACTGATGTTTTCTACTTACATTAAACTAAGAAGTACTATATTAATTGTCAGTGTTTATTTTGCTATGTGCTAGCAGGCAGTGTGCTAAACTTTATGTACACACTTTCCTTTTATTTTCAAGTGATTCCACAGCTGTGACTTTGCTCCAGTTCACGGATCAGGAAACTGAGTCTTGCTGTAGTTATATAAACTGCATAAAGTGACACTGTGGCAGAGGTAGGACCAAATCACATCCTCAAGGTGAAGCCCACTGTCGACAGAGTAGCCAAAAGTTTGGTTTCATACATTTTTAAGATGACAAATTACTCAGTTCCATTTTTAAATTGCTGTATTGGTCTGATGACTAGATTATGTGGTCACAGGATTTTCAACTGTATTTCATTCCTCTAGAAATCCCAGATAGTTCAGGACAGCAGGTAAAGAAGACATATTACCCTCCAAAAAAAGAAAAATAAAAAGCTTGAGCATCAGGACACTTCAGTATTTATGCTGCCCCATCAGTGCTATAGATCTTAATATACCTTAAAGTTTTTATTTCACTCACACATCCCACTGCCTTGGTAATTCACACAAGGTTTGTGGACTTGATCTCTAATGATAATCCATCATATATCCTAATGCTTTCTTATTGGAGCTGTAAACCAATGAATTAGCAACAAATCCCCCACTCCCTGCCCCTGCAGCCCTTGGAGTTTAACTCCTCTCACATTACAGTATTTATTGAGTTTCCCAGCCAAACGGTGTTCTGCTGGGAACATAAAATTCCGACAAGTGGACTCTGCCAAGCTAATAATGGCTTCATTCTGCTGAAATAAACTTATTTCACTGCAGCAAACAAAACTACATGACCTGGAAAGGTTATTTTTAACTGGGTAATGATGCCGTCCCAACTAAGTATTTCTCTCAAGCTTCCCCATCTTAACTAAGCTATATTTCTTAAACATAAATGTATGCTACTATGTGCATTCTTGTCCATCAATTTTTCACAAGAAAAAAGTAGACACTTTCTTTGCATAAAGCATTTGATTCCATTATTCAATAATTTGTTCAGCTTATCAAATTATCTCCAAGTTCCTGGCATGCAAAAGTGACCCAAAGTGACTCAAACTTGAACATAAAGAAGCCAAGTCCCTTTTATGCAGAATCTGATTTCATTACATTTATTTTTTTTTTTCATATAACAGCATGAACCCTTTTCCTTTCTGCCAAACTTTTCAGCAGGCCTCTGAGAAATGGTTTTATCTTGCTTTTGAAACTGGTGAATAAATTCGGCCAAAATTGCTCAGGCTGTTTGCCAAATCAAGGTGTACCAAGGCAAATACATCTAGATTCAGGTTTGCTACCATCTTTTGCCATGTATTGATCTCTCTATAAATTTGTATTACAAAGTTTGAAGAGCAAAAATAACTTCACTTTTTCTCCATATTACGTCTACACAGTTTTTTCAAATTTATCCACATCCCTTTATGTTGCACTGCAAGCCCCTCAAAAATAAAAAAACAAAGAGAAACAACTGCTATGAAAAGGTCGGATTTTTCTTCAAGTTCCAAATGAGCAGGGACTCTAAGAGCACCATTACAACAGCTGGGATCTTGTACCAACATGCTGTGCCCTGCCAGTCCTGCCTTCTGAGACTAATAAATGAGAAAACCCTTGACTTCTTATGAAGCTGTTCAATAGAAGCAATGAGTCCTCTGACAACCCACCAAAAAGCAGCGTTTGGTGTACAGACACAAAAATGCAAAAGAAAAGAAATCTGGTAAGAGGGAGTACATATTTAAGAGACTGAAAGGAGGAGATGAAGAAAACCCGGGGGATAAGGGCTAATCGGTGGAAGAGAAACCCCACTGCTTGTGAATCTGAAATGGCTACCACAGATGCAAGACTTTCAGGGCCAACTGTATTGTAATTTTGATTTGTGCAAAATGAATCACACAGTGGCTGGGGACACTGATTTATACTGCACACTCTTAGCTACAAACAGAAGAGAATAAGAATCTTTTCAATTAATTCACGTAGTCATGGTCCTGCCCACATCTCAATAAGAATCCTGAACACCTTCTGACGACCCAGGTTTTGGATTCACATTTTTAGTAAAAGGAATAATTCTGAATCACCACACCATTGTCTCCTGCCAACTCTTCTGGCTGCAGAGTAAATACTTTCATCCAAGGTTCTGGCTACCAGCAACAGCTCTCCCAGTCAAAGCTGGGCCACAGAATTATTGTCAATTAGTTTAATGGACAAAGGGCACAACATAAAACCACATTAAAACTGTATAAGGGCACAGAGGACAAAGAAAGATGGCAGTGTTGATCGTGGAGTATAAGGACTTCAGGTTTAGTAAGTTGAGAAAACACTTCAAACTAGGCTATCTGAGAGCACAGTTAATATAAAGAATATACAAACAGAAACCCACAAATGCATAGGAACCCAAGTACTCTCCTGTAATATAAATTATAAAAAGCCAGGAGTGGTGGCGCACATCTGTAATCCCAGCACTTGCAAGGCTAAGGCAGGAGGATTGCCATCAATTAAAGGCCAGCCTGGGCCTCAGAGTGAATCCAAGGCCAACCGGAATTACATAGTGAGACCCTGTCTCAAAACAAAACAAAAACTGTAAGTTATAAAAATAATTTTAATAGATGGCTGGTGTGTCTTTTAGTCAAGATATGAAAAATACTAAATTTTCTACCTGCATGTGTATGTGTACGTTAGACTGTAGAAGAATCACTTCCAATTGCTACAGATGGATCACAGCAGAGAGGCAGAGCATGAGAAGCCTGTTTACCTCATAGGCACTGTTCACCACAAGTACCAACTCAGATACTGACCCAGAATATGGAAAGGGAAAAAAAAAATGGAGAGAGAGAGAGACAAGGGTTTTAGCACTACTATGGCATAAAGGTCATTACATTATTCACAAATTAAGGACTCAGAGACTACTGTATTAGTTCCTGTTTAAAGCATGAGCTTAGTTTTGTTAATCAAAAAAATTGGCATCTACTATTTAACCATAATTAACCAAAAAATACTGAGAAGTTTATTTACTATAAAGTCACCTAAAACATTTATTGAACTTTGCTTAATCTTGAGTCATTTCTAATTTTATAGGAGCTAGGCACTATTTACTTTTGAGATTTGGCTCAGGCAAACAAAATAAAGAAATAGGGATATTTTTGTTAACAATTAGAAAGTGATGTTTAGTTCCTGAATCCATTACCGATCTTAAATATATCCAAAACCAAAATGTTTATTTCAATTCCAATAAGGTTTCTACTGTGAGGATCCAGATCATGGTGAGCACATTATTTTTTAAAGCCCAGAATTTACATTCCTGTAACGTATAGGAATGTATTACCAGGGCACCCTCTACCATAACAGTGCCCACGGAAAGCTGGATAATCACGCCACTTTCACAGTGATCAGCAGTTCACTCCTTACCATCTAGTTTTGATCCAGCTTCCAGCTCATTTGAATGGCAGCAATATGAAGTCAAAGCCTCATTGATGAACAGTTCTGCCAATATCAGATGTGAGTATGGACCTCCTAAACATTCTGCATTTTCATTTCTTACTAAAGATGGTGATAACGTGCCTTTCATCTTAAAAAGTTTCACCTTTTCATTTTCTCCCAGCAGACAGGTATAATTTGTATAATCTGTGCCTTTCTCTAACCTAGTAAAGGCTGTAAGAGGGGTATCAGCAGTGTGTATTAATTGAGTGAAATCTTAGATTCACTTGGAAATCCCAACTCTTATAGATGGGTACATAAAAGTAAAGTTGAGAAAGCTGAGTACTGTGGAGGTGAAGACAGGATGGAACAAGAGGAGGGAAGGAAAGCATGGCCCCAGCGGGATCTCACAATGTCTTTGCCCCATTTCTGCAACTATTTCTGCCTTTTTATGATTTGAATCCCCAAGCACCTCAGGCTATGCTGCCCCAACCAACAGTTACCTGTCAACCCAGGTGATCCTGAGGGAGTCCACCATTTAGAAAGTAATATACCAGCTAGAAATACTAGAATTAGAACATTTTACACCTTACGTACATCTTGTTCCTTTTACAATCTTCTTCAACCATAGCTACAAAAGCCATTTAAAAGTTAAGTTTTACTAACTTTGAAAAGTTAATCGATCCAGTTCAGTTGTATCATGAAAATGTTTCATTATGTCAAAGATGCCAGAATGTTTTTTTTTTTTTCTTTTATCTTACTAACAGGTCCTCTTGAGAAAACTTAATAGCAGCTTTGTGGTTGATCACAGCTGTTGTGGCACATTCGAAATTGATTTAGGACAGCTGAATTACCAAAGCAAAGGGAGGTTATGAGTAGCCATGGCTGTGATGGAAAATGTGGCCAAGTATCTTTTAGTTCATATAAAATGACATTCTTGATGTTAGCGTAAAAATATTTTATTAGCCAGGCATGGCGTTACATGTTTATATTCCCAACACTCTGGGAAGCTGAAGCAGGAGGCTCATAATTAAAACCCAATCTGGGTAATTTAGTAACTTAGCAAGACTGTTTCAAAATTAAAAACTAAAGGAGGAACAAAACAAAACAGGGCTGTGATGTAACTCAGAGCAAAGCATAAAGTTTAATCCCCAGTACAACACACACACACATACACACACTCTAGAATTAACAAAAACAGTTACAACACGGGTAGATCCTAACACCTAAATTGATGACTTTTTATCATTCAAATAAGTGTAATTATCTTCAAATGAAAAATTTATGAAATCACGAACAACAGCCTAAGTAAACCCTATTACTTCCAATCTACCTTTGAAGATCAATGTACTTAATGGACAATTATTTACTTACGGATTGATGTAGTGTGTGGTATAACTTTGGAACCTTATGGGACTCATTCTAATCCTAGTACAAGTGAAATTTGTTTTCACATCGTATAATGTTCTTTTATTACCAATGTCATGTTTACTGGACTTGGTCAATATACATTACTTTGCATAAAAATGACAAGCTATATTTGTATTAAAATTCATGCTGCAACAGGTGCAGAACTGAGTCACTTCCCTTACTATAAGCAGCAGCCTTAGGATAAGAGGCACCTTTGCAGTGAAAGAAGCCACCCAGATGCCTCTTACTGAATAGGAGGCATCCACTCAGGTGGCACTTCAACCTGGAGCCCTAATCAAAAGCAAAACGGGTTCAGGCACACAGAGGCACAGGCGTCCTGGATGCTTCTACTGATGAACTGTTTATCTGTAAAGATAAAATATCAGACTATGTAGGGTGAGGATATATATGCAAAACACGTCTGCCTAAAACATAAAGAATGCCATGAATCAGTGAGAGATTGGAGACAAACCAAATAGAAAAACCCACAAAATGTGCAAATGGGCCCAGGACAAAAGAAGAAATCCAGTAGCCAGTAACTTTACGAAAAGGTACTCAATTCCATGAGCAGGGAAAGCAATCTCAAGAAAATCCCAGGAAGACTTTTGATATAGCACTCCAGCTGACAATGAATTAAAGTTGAACAATTACAGGTATTCACAGAGTATACAGCAAGGGATTCTCATACATGAAAACGTGACAGTATCCCAAAAACAGTGTGGCATTATCTAATGAAGCTGAGAATCTGCATTCTGTGATTCATAATTTGCATTTGGATGCATGTAACAGTTCATATGTTCATATGTACCAGAATGCATATACAATATCCACAGCAGCAACACTCTAAATGTACAAAACCAAACTGACTTTCAGTAGAATGCATAACTATGGAACATTCATACAAATGAAATGGTACCAGTGAGCATGAAGAAATCATAGACAAATACAAAAAGATAAATCTAACAAACAATATTTAGCCAAAAAGTCAGCAAAAAAGAATTCATGCCACTTACATAATGCTTAAAAAGAAGATTATAAAGTTCTGGTACGCAAATTATAGGCACAACAACAATGGGAAGAAGCAAAAATGAAATTAATATACAGACAAGGACAACCCTCGCTTCTGGGTGCAGGAAAAGGATTTTAGTGAACACTGACGTGGACCTAGGTCCACGAGCATTCAAGCACTGCACGGGTGTATTCCCTATTTCCACTGTTACAACTCTGCTCAAGACACCATTGTCAACTACAGTCTACAGCAAGCAGCCTCCTAATAGATCTCCTGACCTCACATTTGCTTCTCATCCCTCTCCCTCCCTGTCAGTAACACTATTCCAGCTGAACCACTTCAAGGTCTGCCCTCTTTATTCAAAAGGTTTTTATTACTAGGAAATTAAATGGCAAAGAGGGGAGAAACAGGGACAACTGTAGGACACAGAGGAAGGGGCAGACGTAAAGGACCTGCATAGTGAATGTCAAATGGATTTGTCTACCGGGCTTGAGAGCTGAGGGAGAAGAAAAGGATGTAAATAGTAACTAACTCAGGGTTGGTAAGAAGCAGCCACTTTCCGCGGATAGAAATTAACTGAGCAGCTCTTTCAACCCAGGTGTTTTGACTCAGAGGACAGTGCAAATGCTCTAAGTAAAATGCAAACATTAGGTAATGAAAAAGAAATGAATCAAAAGCCAAAAGGAAAGGAAAGGTAAAAGAAAAATCAAGGTACTTGGAGTCAGAGAACACCTGCAATGAATGCCTGGTTTTTAGCCCTTCCCTGACACCTCAGATATAAGAGTCAAAGTCAGGGCCTGAGTAGGTAATGAGGCAACAAATGTGTGAGAATTATCAGGTCTATGGGAAAGTACCTGCTGAAGTTATTTCTCGAGGCAGGGAAGGGAGAAGCTGAAATCGTCCATTTTTAAACAACCTCAAACCAGCTCCTTCAAACAGCATTATTCAACACCGCATATGCGTGTAAGGACAGATTGAGATAAATCACTCAGCTTTCTGTTGCTGTGAAAAAATATCTGAAACAAGTGTAAAGAGGGGAGAGTGATTTGGGCTCATGGTTTCAGGGATTTTAGTACACAGTCATTTGCCTCCATTGATTTTGGGTGTACGGTGAAGCAGAAGATAAGAGAGGGAAGAACGTGGTGGGGTCAAGCTGCTACTTACTTGAGGGCAGTCACCAAACAGGAAGAGACAAAAGGGGCCAAGATCTCAACACAGTATACCCTTCAAGGGCCCATCCCAGTGACGTCACTTCCTTCCAAAACGTCCCACTTCCTGAAGCTTCTACCATCTCCCAGCAGCTCCCCAGCTGGCTCTTTTATATATGGGTCTTTAGAGCACACACACCACAGCTCCAACTCCAGCAGAGGTAACAAAGTTGGCTCTGAACAGATGCATGGGAAGCAGTTTAGTAAGTGATCTCCCCCTGGCAAATGACCTCTAATCACCTGCTATATAGACTAAAGGAACAGAGGTTGTTACCTTCATTCCAAAAGTACAAAGACATCTCCACAAATGGGATACCACCAAGTGAAATGGAAAATCATCCACAAGGGAAATACGATCCAGAACCCAGGCATTATAAATGCAATCACTTTCTAGATTCTACTTTATACCAGCCACGGTCAGTAGCTTATGGAAACACTAACAGCTATCTCATCTGTCCTTTCCTAATGGATTTAGCATTCAGTTCCATTTTTGAGGAAGGCAGTGAGAGAGTAGTGGTGCTAATAATTTAAATCTGGTCTTCTGGCTACTGATTTCAATTCATTTGATGTCAATAAATTTGCTCCAGTTGAGAAAAGGAACAAATAATGAATAGTTTTTCTTTGTTTAACATATGAGGGGAGGGGGCATGTAATTTGAGGACCTGAGCACCTGTTTTGTGAGCAGTTAAACTCCTGAAAAACAGGCCAAAGCAGGGAAAGGCCCCTAGTCCCTAGCCACAAAAAAATGTGCTTTCATTTCTGCTCCCGCTTTCTTCACCTCTCTCTATTCTTTATTCCCCCTGGCTTGCCTGCCTGCTTTTCTTCACAAATGCAAGCTACTGCCTATTTACAAAATACACATCCATTATCTCTCAAGAGCTTTACAGTATGAGCGCTCACTCAGAAATCCTAGTATCTCTCCTAGCAGTTTGGAAATCCTAGCTGTCCACTTATGTAAGGTCATAAAATAATCAGCAAGAAGACTGTGTGGCAGTCACCCTTCAAGTTAGTCCTTCACTTTCTTTTTCTTTGAGACAGGGTCTCACTATGTGTCGCAGGACTGCCCTGAACTCACTACAGAACCAGACTGTCCTTGAACTCACTGTGATCCTTCTGCCTCAGCGCCCCAAATCCTGGGATTACAGGTACACAGCACCATGCCAACTAACTTGGCCTTTAATTATCTCAACCTTCTGATGTAGTCCAGTCCTTGTTCTGACCTGTTTGTTATGTCACCTTCACTATTAGGTTATAAAAGATACTACAACTTCCATCTCGAGAACTGCTTCTCTTGAACTCTCTGTCTCAGATCACTGCAAGAAGCCAGCTACCATGTGAGCAATCCTACGAAGGAGCCCAAGGGCTGAGGAAACCTGAGTTCCTTGTACCAATGAGATTTGGATACCTCACAAACTGTTGGAAATAAATGTGCATTATCAAGAGCTGTCCTGTGTGGGATAATGAAATATGGAGCATAGATAACTATGGCACAGTGTAGGTCTTCTCAACTAGTGTTTTTCCTACTCTATTGTGCTATATCTGCATTCAGACACAATTTTGTCTGCAGAGATTTGCCTAATGTTCACAATATTCTGTCAGGCATCATGTTCGGAAAGATAGGAAAGTCAAGAAAAATACATATTTGAACATGTAATTTACAATAATGCAGGTGTTTTATTTGGGTCCTCAAGCAGAACATAATATACACTGAAAGCATGCTGTAAAGACATTGTGTGTGTGTATGTATCTAGAGTGGTATTTTTGAGTTCAGTTGCAAACCTGTATAAATTCAGTCTTGAAACAGAGGACTAGCAGAGTGAGAGCTGAGCTGAATCTGCTTTTCACCCAAAGATTCTATGGGGAATTACCAAGAGCTGAAGATGGTCAAATCCCTGCACTCAGCTGCAATACTGATAGAGAGCACTGGGAAACCAAGGAATCCTCTTGCTTGGCTGCAGTTGTCAAATTATCATGCATTAGAGTGCAGCAGCCTGAATCAAAGAGATACACAAAATTCACCAAGGACAACGGCAATGCATTTTCCCTCTGTGTTTGTGGCAAGGCATCAGGAAAAGGATGGCAAATACAAACGCGAAAACATCTGCTCTCTAAACTCATTTGAAAAATATCCCTGCAAAAATAAACGTGGATCATCTATATCGTACAGCAGATGGGAATGCAATGTGTTTAACTTAGGGGGAGGAGCTGCAATTAAGGAACCACGGAGTATGGAAATACAGCCCTCAGCCCATATTGCACACTGCTGCCCATTTGGTCACATGCTGCTAAGAGGTGTAAAGCATTGCCTTTCATCTGTGTCAACTCCCCTGAAAGAATTCCAAATAACAACAGTTAACTCTCTAATGCCACTTAGAGGTTATAGATTACTTGATAGAAGCCAAATTTGGGGGCAGCAGTATTATTTCCCCATAAAAATGAAATTGATTAAAAAAGAGATTTTAACTTCACCTGCTTGCCTTGTAGGGACTTACTAAAAAAAAGAACAAATGAAGAAACAAAGTATTCAAATAATAGACATCAACAATAAAATGGCTTCAGATTTAGGGGGAATGATGCAGATTTAGGATTATGCACAACAATCAAATAGTTCAAATAAATCACCAATGACCTACACTCTACAAAGGAATTTAAGCCAAGATTTTGGATTGTAAATAAATTAACTGGGGCACAACCTTAAAAGAAAGTTACTTATGATCTCAGTATCTATTCAAATCTCTTGAATTTGTAGTACAGTGGTACTTCAGTTCAAGAATTTAATCAAATTTCCTTCAAGGTCAGCATTGAACCTAACCATTGAATTTTTTTTTTTTTTAAACAGAGTTTCACTATGCAATTTAGTTTTGCCTTGAACTCACTTTGTAGGCCAGGCTGGCCTCAAACTCACAGCAATCTTCCTGCCTCAGCCTCCCAAGTGCTGAGATTATAGGTGTGCACCACTATACCCAGCATCCTAACCACTGAGTTTGATTTGATTGTCATCTAATTTGGCTTGCAACCAGAAAAGTAGAAAAATTAAATTCATTAACTAAGGTACCACTGCATTACTTAGCCTGAAGGTTGGAGGCGCTTTACATTTTCAAAGTCACTTAAAGACATCATTAGACTTTCTTGGGCACAACCTAAAATGAGAAAATATCACTAGCACCCACATCTGTGGAATTATGAGAAAGTATGATTGAAAACCGATTTCACACACTGGACTTTTGATACAATGAGTTTATGAACTGGTGAACACTTTTAGGTTCAGTAACAATCAATATGGTTATTCATCATTAATCAGGACTAACATCAGAATAAATTAGGAGGTCCTTTTAGGATAGCTGAGAATTTCTAATGTTAGAAAACTTTGACTTGATCTGCTTATTAAAGGGAAAGTCCAAAGTCAAAACAGTTATCTATAGCAGCCTCTGTTATAAGATTTAAATGATGGTTACATCTTCTTTTCCCCCCTTACTGGATGTTAAACTCACAGTCTATACCTACTAGGCATGTGCTCTACCTCTGAGTTGCACCCCTTGCCTTCTTCATGTCTTACTTTGAGGAGGTCTCCCGGGCTGACCTTGCCCGTCTGATCTTCCAGCCTTCCCACAGCTCAGTTTATAGGCATGTGACACACGCCCAGCTATATATTCTTGATGGATGCTTATGTTGGAAAGTAAGACACTTTCTGTCATATATAGTTGCATGAGGAAGCAAAGGTCCATGATGAAATGGGATAACAAAGTCAGCCTTCATTTTCCAGTAAGTCCAGATAGGGCTTTTAAAGCACTCTGTGACATTTTTGGTAGCCACAGCATGAAATGTAGAGGGTGATAGTTTATGAATGGGGCAATGGTCTATGAACATGTGAACCAGAGATAAGTAGGAGTGAACTGCCCTGATTCTGATTGTCTAGATACAAGTATGTTTTAATACTTTTAATATCCCGAATTTCCTGGAATGTAGATATTTAAGTATATATAATTGAACAGTATTCCATCCTGGGAACTACTGAATACCAGTGGAATATCTGACCTCTAATATTGAAAGAAAATATTCTTCAGCAGGCTGACTCATATATAAAATGGCCCCATCAAATTACAATGATCTCATTTATCAATATCTTAGAGTGGGTGTTTCCTAGCTTGTGATATTTATTAGTCATAAGAGTATATGCAACTATGAAGGAAAAGTATGAGTTTTAACCATTTTCACCTTCCCATAATTTACTTTTCCAAAAGCTTTTTGCATAATAGATTGATATAGGTGACTAAAACATACAGCTTTTCCAGTTGAGAAAATCTCAAGATTAATTAGTCAAGAACTAAATAACCAGAAATGCCAATTGATCCTGATTTATTTCTTAGAAAATAAAGAATAAGGCCAGGCCTGGTGGCATACATCTGTAATCCTAGCACTCAGGAGGCTGAAGCAGAAGGATTGCCACAAGTTCAAGGCCAACCTGGGTGACACAGTGAATTCAAGGCCATCTTGAACTACATAATGAGTCTCTGTCTCAAAAAAAAAAAACAAAACAGTGTTACTGATATACTAGAACATTACTAGTACCTAAAAGAGCTATCCAAATAAATAAGGAATTCAATTCTCATTATGTTCAGAATATGCTACATATTAAAAATTACTGTTTTAGTATCATTTACAGAATTGAGTAACTCAAGTGAAATACTGCTGTAATTGTCTATTACAATGTTAGATTAACTGCAATATTCCATTTTCTAACCATTTGGGATAAACTGAAAATTACTATGATATTCCTTAATATTAGTTCATATGCAAGGGACTTAAAGCACACAAAATTCAATCATGTTATAAAATAAATTCAAGCTACAAATGAAGGTGAATCCTAATATGATTGTGTTACAGCCACGAGATTTTTTTCCCAGCTCTGCTAACTTTAGCACTAAGATGCAATAACACCCAAATCTCATTTCAGTATAAATTCCAAATTCTCTCCATCAATTCATTTTCCAAAGCTATCAAATAAACAGATCACTTAATTTTGATTTGTTTATTCTGTGCTAATACTGGTTTCATAAGCAGCAAAATAGCCAGAGAGAAATTTTGATCATATGTGAAAAAGGCTGTCCATGTTATTTCAGTGTAGTTAAGAAAGTCCTTTCCGCATCACCAAGCATCATGAAGGACTTCTGACCCCAGGAGCCATGGTCCTGGGATTCGATCATGTCAAATGTCCCACTGTATCACAGAAGCTGTGGGACCCTCTCAATAACCAACATGGTTGCGAAGCTCTAGCTCATCCACCAGCTGCACGTGATTTACCTCTGGGCAGTATCACAAGGAGCAGAAGCTGAGCCAAGTATCTCCCCATGTTTTGCATAGATATTGGAATATTTGTCTTCATCTCTCTGTTACACTGGGAAGTCCTTGAAAAAGGAGAACATGTCTTCTGAGACGTAAGTGCATTAATTCACTTTGGTGGCTAGGACGGTACAACTTCTAGAAAGTCAATTCAGTGAGATTTCTCTTTCAAGAGGAAAGATGGTACCTTTGCAAAGGCTCAGTGCACATCCAGTGCCACCAACAGGCCCAAGAGAAAGGTGGGATCCCCCAGAGAGGGAGGCTGCAAGGCGTCAGCTAGGCTTCTTCTGAAAAATGGCAAGGAAGGCCAAAAAGGCAGTGGGGCAGGATAAACCTGCAGACATGAATTCATAAAAGAAAGAAAAGAAAGATAGAAGAAGGAAGGAAGGAAAGGGAGAGGGACAGGGAGAGGGGGAGGGAGGGGGAGGGGGGGGGAGGGAGAGGGAGGGGGAGGGGGAGGGAAGAAGAGAAAAAGAGAAAGCAGCTGCTGGCCAAAGTGGTTGAGCAAGAAAACAAAGTCATCAATTAGTGGCCACTAACAGTTTATCGGATACTGACCCTAGCTATCCGCTTAAGGAAACTTTTTCCTCCAGATTTGAAGCCGGAAAGTCACTGGCATAACTGTCTTAAAAGAAATACAACACAGGGCTCCTGAGATCTTCAATAAGCAGACCAAGAACTGTCTACAAGTCGGGCACAGCGATGCACACCTGTAACCCCAGTACTGAGAGAGGCTGAGGCAGGAGGACTGCAGGCTCCTGCCCAGACAGGGTAACTGAGCAAGACCTTGTCATCTCAAAATAAAAGGTTTTTAAAAATGAGGACACAGCTCAATGTGAAGGATCTGGATTCTGTTCCCTCTAAAGTGGAGGGGAGAATAAAAAGTGAAAATGCAGGTTGCCGTCAACACAACCCACAAAATTTCAAGCAAAAACAAAAGAGGAAAGGCAGTGGGTCTCAGCGTTCTCAAACCAAAGTTAAATAGATTATCTCTGATTTGGCGTTCATGAAATTTCACCCTTTCTGCTCTTTTGAAATCATTATTGGATAATTAAGAGCATTTTAAATTATAGATCAACTTTCCCATTTTTTCCCTTTGGTATCTTTTTTTCCAGCCAAGTCTTAATAAAATAAACTGCTACATAAAATAACTGAAAAAGCTGATAATGTAAGGTAAATCTTCGAATCATTAAGTCTAGGTCTCCATACATTTCTTTCAAGGAATATCAAAATAACAATCATGGTTTTTTGTTTGTTTGTTTATTGTTTTGTAATACTGGGGACTGAACCCAGGCCTACATCTCCAGCCCTTTATTGATACACAAGATCTTGGAAAATTTTTAGGCTGCCCACAAACCTGTGATCCTCCTGCCTCAGCCTCCCATTACAACCTTCAAAGTTTAAATCATAACAAAGTGCATCCTACCATTTCTTGTGCCAAGAATGCAAATAATACTCCTTTTAAAAAAGATGATTTAGAGACTGTAAAAGCTGAACAATTCTGGATTTGCTAGTCTAAGCATAATAAATCAGCAGAGAAGTTCTTATATTTACTAACAGGAAACATAAATGGAAGATCTACTCAAATCATTCTGAATCATCTTTAATAAAGAGTAGCTTCCTGCAGCTTGCTAAGGCTAGCATATCAAATTATATAAAGTTCAGGCTTTTTTACTCATCCATTCATTTAACAAATGTTTATTAAGCACATACTCTGCATTAAGTGTTGTTCAGGGGGCCTTCAATTCAGCAGTTAATACAGGAAAGCTACACCTTCTTGAAGTGTGCAGGTAGTTAAGTATATTTAATCTGCAATCCTAGCTCCTAGTGCTTCAGCAATCATATATAAATGCAGTTATTCTAGTCACAGACCTCTCATTGATACAAATTTACAACGAGCTATGACTCAGAGCATCTCGTTTCTACATTCACTTCGGTTTAAGTGCCTTTGAGAAATCACGGAGCAACTCACTTTAGTTTCATGTGGAAAGCTGGCTTGTTTTTGGAGGGTTTTATTTTTAATTCTTCCTTTTTTTTTTTCCTGGTTTGTATGAAAAAGAATTCCAGGAGTCATCTAAGAATTCATTAAAGAGAACTGCTTCAGGGTTGCCCCCTGAGGTGCTTTAAAGTATCCCAGCTGGAGGAGACCAGAAATTGTCCAGTTTGGAAGACAGAAGTACTAAATACATCAGCCCAATAAAAATAGCAAAAGGGAAGAAAAGCATTTGGTTGAGAGGCAAAAAGAAAGACGTTACCTTGCAATCTCCTAACATCTTTAATGTTAGCAAAAATAAAACTCGCTTGTATCTCTTCCCAAAAATAAAATTCAACAATGCATAAAGCTCAGAGCCTTAACAAACACCAGAAAACTCCAGCTGCCCTCTCCACTGCCTCCTTCCTCAATAAATACAATCTAGCAGATGCTGCCAGCTTCAATTAACATTTAGCCTTTATTCTTTTATGTTTAGATGCATTTTGTAGTGAATACCCATCACTCTTATTTAGTCTGAGTTCTCCACAGAGAAATCTTCCTTCCTTAATTAGACTCTTAATGTTTGCATGTCCCCAACACACACACACACACACACACACACACTTTTTCAAGTTGATATGTCACCTCAGTCAATCTAGGCAGATTTTCCAGACTTAAAACATAAGTTTTTTGTTTATTTGTATTCAAGAAAATAATCTCTAGTGCCCCCGCTCAAGTACTAACATGATTTTGTTGGAAATTTAAATTATAGTACTTCACCATCATTTTTTAATTAGGTTGGTAAATATTCACACATAGGAGCTTACGAAAACGAAGTATGCAAGTATAGGATGACATTTCCATTACTTTCCCATGACAAAGACATACGATCAAATACCATCATCATTTTCACCTCATCTGTAGTTCCACATATATGTACATTTACATGTATGCATCACTGGTTCTAAAGACTGCTCCATAGCAAGAGTGTGTAACGACTATTTCTTGGCTATTTTTTAAAAACATGCATAGTTTTAGAAAACAACTTGTGTTATACATCATATAAGCCTTTCAATTCTTTCTCTTAAAAAGCCAAAGGTTATTTGACAGAAAACTCTAACATATCAGGAAGAAATGCACAGAAAACATTATAAACTTATGAACTGAGGATTCTGGGTCAGGCAAGATTTGAACACCCAGGTTGAAGGGCTATAACATAAATACTTAATCTCTATGAGCCTTAGTTTCCTCATTTATAAAGTAGAAATAATAATTACTGAGCTTATTTGGGCAAGGACTAGACAATAATTAAGATAGATAGATAGATAGATAGATAGATAGATAGATAGATAGATAGACAGACAGACAGACAGACAGACAGACAGACAGACAGACAGACATCCCTAACTTTCAAGTAAATATTTGCTGTGTTACCAGTTTCTGAGCTGTTAGGTCAAAGATGATTATGATAGTAGTTTAGTTATGGTAGGCACTAATTTTCCCAGGACTCACAAATATAAGGATAAATCCAGAAATAAACGTGTGCTTGGAGCTATTCTTTATTCAAATAGTGATTACTAGCACATCTATCTAGCCATATGTAACAGACTTCCCTATGTCTCATACTGATCATTATAACATTCTCTTGTGAAATCATAACTAGCGCTCAGCCAAGCACAATGGTGCACACCTGTAATCCTAGCTACTGGGGAGTTTGAGGCAGGAGGAACACCAGTTTGCAGCCAGGCTAGGCAACTTACATAGCAAGTACAAGGCCCTTGGTTCTATCCAGTACAGCCATACACAAAAAGTACCTGGATATTTATCAGTGATCTTTAGGAAGTATCAAGACATTCTGAAAATACACTCATCTTGAGGACATAAAGGGTCACACAATACCTCGGGACCAAGTGAAAGAACATTTATAACCCTCTTTTTAAATGACACTACCTACCCAAAGGCAAATAAAAGCAACACAAAAGAAAAGTAACTTAGTGATTGCAGAAAGTATGTGTGCCTAAGGGAAATCTATGTTTGCCTGAAAATTGGCTACATTCTGTGCGCAGGATGTTCTTAAGAGTGTTGACTATTTTCCATTGCAAATTCAAATTACAGTTTTTTTCAAATGAATGTATCAATCCCGAAGTCATTTGCTTTTATTCAGAAAAGGCTGGCAAACCAGAGCTGACTTTTGGAAGTTTTATGATCAAGGAAAACTACTAGTATCTTTCAGCCTCTGTTTCCACATAAAGTAGAAATAATCATTATCTATGACTGCAGAGGATTAAAGAGGAAAATAGAGACAGCATAACTACCACAGTGGACTCACAGCTGAGCTTTGTTTGTAGCTATACCACCTGCAAAATGCTTGTGAAAGAGTTTGTTTTCTTCGCTCCGATATGAACCATTGTAGAACTTAGATGAATGAGTGATAACACATACCACAGTTATTAGGCCCGCCCTATAACTTATTTACCTGAAAGAATAAACAGCTCATCTAAAATCAAGTGGAAACAGTCTTGCCAATGAGAAAACCAAATGCAAGTGGGACCCAGTGAACAGCCCTCAATAGTCTACTCATCAGTTCCTGTTAGCAAAAGCGATTTTTTGTGGAACCTCCTCGCGCATTTCCAGTGGTGCACATTAGTGACCCACAATAGGCAGAGGCTCACTGTGAGACATTCACACGCATACACAGCATTGTGATTATTTTCAAAGAGCGCCACTCCGCCTCCCTCCCCTCTCCTTTCTCATCACTGAAGTCTGTCTTCAGCTTTCCTTTATAGTTCCCTTCTTTTTAAATTTTATTTATTTTTAAATGGTTCATATGAGAGAAAATGTGCAGTATTTACCTTTCTGAAGCTGGCTTGCTTTACTTAAAATGGCCTCTAGTTCCATCCATTTCCCTGCAAATGAGACATTTTCTTTGTGGCTGAGTAATACTCCACCGTGCACAGAAATCACCATTTCTGCTGGGCTTACAGGCTGCTTCCACAACTTATCCATTGTAGTCGTGTCGCTATAAACACAGGTGTGCGTGTATCACTACGGAACCGTCTTCAATTCTTTTAGGAATATACCAAGACCCAGTATGGCTGAATCAAGGGCACATCTGTTTTAGCTTTAGGGAGAATCTGCATATTATTTTCCACAGTGAATGAACCATCTTCCATTCCCAAGAATGATACGGGGGGGGATTCCTTTTCCTCGAGTATCCTCACCAGCATTCATAATCTCTTGTATTCTTGACAGCATACAGATTAGGTTAAAATGAAACATCAACATAGTCTTAATTTGCATTTCTTTTAGCTCATTATCTTTAACCTTTGAGTTCCCTATAAAATTTACACAGTCTTCTATGGTAGTCTTATTTACAACAATTTTTCAGGGGCAGAGGTCAGAAAAAGCCTACTGCCAAAAACACATGTCAAAAACGCATTTATTGCTAAAAGTTACTCTAAAACACGTCCTAAAACCAGTCTTTTAGTATTCACTTGATTTTTTTCTCTTTTGTTTGAAATCCATTATGTCTCTTAATAATAAAAACTTACAAGCCCTTTAAAATCAACTATCCTAACTAGAAAAACGTGTGGCATGAACGGTCCCTTAATGAGACTTCTTCACAATCCCTATTTCTAATTGCGAAGACCCTGAGCACTGTCCACCCTTTAATGCGTGTGAGAAATACTAGTGACTGCGACTGGCCCTTGTCACAAGGAGCTGGGAGTCTGGAGTAGAAGATGATAAGTGAGCACATAAAAATAGGTTGTGTTGGTCAAAGAGATGTCACGCTGCTTCTCAGATCCTGTAATATCTTGGGCCTTCTAAATTCGATAGTGAATTTGATGGCTCTACACAATTAGAAATGTTTCTGAGTAGTTATTTAAAGAGAAAAAGGACAGGGAAGTTCACAAGTGACTGTGTCACCCTACTGATTTCAACTCCTGTTTTTCTTCTGTTCAATTTATGACACCTGTGCTCACAGATCAACGTTCTTAGTCACAAATAATTTCTGCAAAAATCAGATCATGTTCCTTCAGGACCTAGCCCTTTTAATTTCACAATAATTTTCAGAGACCAGTCTAATCCAAATTATAGTAGGAAAACTGAAGTTTAGAAAGATTAAAAGTTCAAGTCCAAAAAACAAGTTAGAGATATAATTAGAATTTATATTTTCTCTGCTTCAAAGTCCAGGCCAGGTGGTCTTTCTCTAAAAACTACAGTACTTGCCCTTAAGACAGCATAGATATCACAGTAACCCAAGCCCAATATGAAAAATGAACATCTTATGCAAGCCATTTCCATAATAATCATGGTTTAAAAAATCCAGTGGCTTGTCAATTTTGGAAAATAACCATACATCTCAATTCCAATAGAAAAAATGAATTAGAGAAAGACAAAGGAAAATCTTTAGGATATCAGTGATGTGATTTATAGCATACATTTTTGTGGTATTTTAGGAGATAACCGCTCTATTTTAATGTGCATACAAATATCACACGTTCATTTTCAAAGATTTATAAATGACTGACAACTACAGTAAATTGGTTTTGAAATCACATGGCTTTTTAAACCTATATTCATGTGTAATGAACATATTCAAAACTCTCTCTCATGTAGATCACTTCTAGAGACTTAAATAGTACCCACCGCACTCAAAGAAGACCACATTACCACTTTCCATTAACTTCTCTGAGTCACGGTGCTTAAAAAAATGCATGCTCTGAAATTACCTGTAAACTTTAAGCAAGTATTGACAAAGCTTGCCGGAGAATAACTGTATATGTTTAAGACAATCCAATATTTTAATTTCACATCTTAGCTGGCTGAGGAGATGAAATGTTCACTGTCCTGTAACAGAATCTACTTGGATGTTTTTATGCATTTCATCCAATTAAAAAGGTCTTTCCATTGGAGAGATATCTGAATTACTATTAAAAACATATTTTAAAAACCACCACTTTTTCCCCTCCATTGGCTGCTGTGCTATAATCTACTATAATGGTGGCAGGAACATATTCATGCTGATGAAACTTGGATGGAAATGAAAACCTAATTCTGTCAGAAAATTAAGTAGGACAACCAGAATGCAGGAACACCCATGAATTTCCTTTGTTCTATCACAATTACAGTGACAAAAATATTGATGTTAAGGGAACAGGGGCTGACACTGAGAGAAGTGGGAAGCAGGGTTTTAAATAGATGAAAATAGAAACTGTGAGCTTTCAGACTGTAGCTTATTTGCAGATATGAACCACTACACCTACCGAGTTGGTACTAACAAACACTATAATCACTATAATCAAACTAGCAAAGCAACTACACATTGCCAGAGAAATGAACTATTATTTAGAAATTCACTAGGTTTCCACATGAGTAATTTCATCAGTGAATGGTTAATAAACAGAACAGTTTTTTTTAAGGATTGTGCTCTTTAAAATATGGATTCTGTGAGAATTCACTTCAGATCTTCCTAGACCTCCATTTTAAGCAAGTTTATAAAACAAAACACAAAGTCTTCCTTATCTTTCAGAATTTGATCTCACTAATAAATCCAATAAATTGCTCCTCTGTTGAGTTTTGTTTCACATCCACAGTCTTTTCAGCGTACCTCAGAGGTATGACTTCCTAAATAAAGTATTCATGGAAATGGGCAGGAATGATGTGGGAAGACAAGGCAAAGAGACCTAGGTGTTCAAATATACCATGAATGTTTAAAATTTCAAAATGTATTATGCTAAAAGACTCATTGCCATTAATCCCATCCCCCCATGTAAAACATTCTTATCCCATCATCACTGCCGTTTTCTGAAGCCGTTCTGGAAATCTTCTTTTATTGTGATCAAAAACATGGTGAATCCTTTTCAATTCTTTGTGCATTCTAGATGTGAGTCCTTTGTCTGATGAATAACCGGTTAAATTTGTTTCCCACTCTGTGAGTTGTCTTTTCACTCTGCTAGTGATTTGTTTTGCTGTGCACATATTTTTAATAAGATGAGATTTCAGTTATTGATTATTTGTATTATTTCCTGTTCAATCAGGGTTCTGTTCATGAGATCTTTGCCTAAAAATCAGAACCGCTAAATTTAATACAAAAACAGGTATCTGAAATGAGCATACACTTCTCAGATGAAGAAGTACAAATGCCAAATAAATATATCAAAAAAACGCTCAACATCACTGGTTATTAGAGAACTGCAAATCAAAACAATGCTGAGATTCCACCTCACACCAGAAAGGATGGCTAATATCAAGAAATCAACCAATAACAAATGTTGGAGGGGAGGTGGAGAAAAAAGAACCCTTATCTACCTTTGGGAGTATAGACTGGTGTAATCACCGTGGAAAATCAGTGTGAAGATTCCTCAAAAAACTAGGGTTAGAGGACCCCTTCTGGAGATCTTCCTGGAAGAATTAAAAACATAATACCACTTTGATATATGCACACTCATGTTTATAGTAGCACAGTTTGTAATAGCTAAATCTTGGAAAAAACCCAAATGCCCTTCGACTGATAAATGAATAAGGACGATGTGTTTTTTTATATACACTGTCCTATTCTACCATAAAGAAGGATAAATTTGAAACATTTCTATGTAAATGGATGCAACTTGAAACCATCCTCTTAAGTGAAATAAATCAGACTTCTGTAAATATCATCTTGTCTCCCTGGTGTGAGAAACTAAGAGCAAAAAATGACCAAAATGTACAATAGATATTGTGAAATGGGAAGAAACTGTTCAAAAGGAAAGAGAAACTAGGGTGGAGAAATGGGAAAGGAAAAAGAAAATGAAGGATAAAATGGAAACAAAGCTTTGTAAATAGGGAAAGGAAGAGGGCTTGAAGGAAGAAAAGGGAATTGGTGGGGAAAAGAAAAATCAAAATATATCATGTACAGATACAAATTCCCTATGATAAATATGATCACTATGTATATCTAAAATGTACCAATAAACTTAATTTTTAAAAAATACAGTGAATGCAGCTGCTGAGTACTATCTAAACAAAAGGCAAGTTTGTAAAAACATTACAGTATCATTATCCACCATAACTAACTCTTCTGCAAAGTCAAAATGACCATGAAGGTAAACAGTTTGAATTGGTTCATGGTATCAAGACAACTATGGTAAAACAATCATGTAAAAAATGTTTCAGGTTTTTAAAATTCAAATAATCACTGTGTATTTTGATCACATCTCTGCTGTATTCACTATCATACATAAAGTTCTACACAATTACAAACTTAAGTTTCAAGTGTGTTTGGGAACACACTTGTAGAATATGAAAGCTCACAGGCACTCTGCCCAAGGCAGCAAGTGTCTCCAAATCAAGATGCTCGCATTCTTCATCCTGGACACCACTTCAAACCCAACTGTGTGCTCCAGGTTTACCTCATTTTCTCTAAAAATATCACATGGGCACCCCTCACTGATTTAGAATTTGGAAATATAAATGGATCAAGTACCAGGATGCCACCAAACAGCTGCAACAGGGGTTCCCTTATTTAAAGGGGAATAGTGTAAGAACCAACCAAGAGCAACCACATTTGTCCCGTCTTTGCTACCTTCCTCATAATCCTACTCTGTGAGTTGGTATCACCAATGCTCTTTCCATGGCAGGCGCTTCAGGGAAAGCCCTAAGCCAATTCCACATTTACTAACTTTAAAATGACTGAAATAAAATACCAAGTGCACAATGTGTATGCCAATAAACTTAAAAGCATATGTTGCTTTCTCTTGTTTTCACGGAAAAAAAAAAAAACACTTAAAGAATATAACTAAATGTACCAACCTAGAGTATCCCACAGTAAATCCCAGAGGCCCTGAATAACCCTGTTAGCTGGCTGGTCGCCGTATTTATGTAAAATCAGACCATAGATGGAACTAAACTCATTGAATCTATTCAAAATAGTAAACAACATAACATTTGAACTTTACAAATTATTACTAAATTTTCATAAAACATTAAATATATGTATATTTGAGACCAAAGTTTTTCTAAAGACCATCTGCATCCGATTCCAATGGAATACTAATAAAATTGACACTGGACTCACTGAATCTGACTCTCTGGATGTACAGTTTTGGAAACATTTTCAAAGAGTTCCCCAGATGCTTCCTACGCAATTAAGTAGCACTGACTTAGGCATGAACAGAAAGTCTGAACTTCCTCATCCCAGGGAGCTGAGGAAACCCTGTGCAATGGAAGAACTATCTGAGCAGAGCAGAAGAACGAGAAGAAAGCCAGAGACCCCAGTTCAGTAAGACTAAAGAATAGGAATAACATGTCTAAGGTCACTAGCTAACTGTACCAGATTCTCTGACACTGCCTGGTGCCCTGTCCAGCACCCTGCACTTCATTCGTCTCAGGAAAAAAAAAAAAAAAAAAAACTAGTTTTAAAACACGAGCTTACTAGCTTGTCTGTGTGTTGTTGTTGTTGTTGTTACTGTCGCAGCAGTACTGGAGATTGAACTCAAGGCCTTCACCTCAAATTCCATCCTCTATCTTTTTCTGAGGCAAGATCCCACTAACTTGCTAAGTTACCCACACTACTTCTGAATTTGTTATGATCTGCCTGCTTCAGCCTCCCAGAGTGCCGTGATTACAAGCAAGTGGTACCATGCCTGGCCTTAACACTAGTTATTTAAAGTTCATAGTTTAACATATTTTTAAGGTACTTGTGTATCCAAACTATAGAAACCATGGTACTATTATATGTTTAAACAGTTCTTTAATCAACCAAAAAAAAAAAATGTTTCCAAGTTTCTTACAGTTGTGTTACACAATGGTACAAGGTAACCAAGCAGGTAACAGCATCTTCATCTTACAAGTGGAAGAAATGAGGTTCCCAGAATATAAGTGAGTTCTTCAAGGTCTTATAGCCCTAAACAGGAGCCAGTAACCCAATACTAATCAGTCTTTTCAATCCCCGTCTTCTTCTATCACACATTTCAGAAATGTGTGATAATGCTCAGCTCTTCTCTCTTCTACTGCCTAGATATTGTCCTCAAGAATCTCTCTCTAAAAAGATGCTACTCTCTATGAACACACCTGAATCCCTGGGTAGTGGCTGCCCTTAACTCAGTGGCTCCCCATTAGATCAGGGGGAAGGTAATTGTATGCGCAAACACAGCGGCTATAACACTGCTGTCAAGAGCCAGTGTTCACTGCATTATCAGTTTCAGCCTGATAATTTGCTACGACGGGTTTAAAGCAAAAGCTACAAGTCTCTCCTCCTTAAAATAATAATTGTGAGTCTTTATTCTTCACCAGGAATATCAAGGTCCTTGTCTGGATCAAATCTAACGAGGGTCTTCTATCAACAGATGCCATAAGAGATGAGCACCAATTTGACACGCTCTTATACAACTATCACCTGCTATCAGAGCCACTATGACAGCTGGGTAGCATGACAATGTGGGCCAATTCATCAGTCCTCTGGGCCCCAAGTGCTCCCCTAATAGATATGACAGGCATATGCCTCAAGTCACACAGTGGGTGTTTATTACTGTAGCGTTATTTGTATAACGATCCAATTAATCTGTGTTGATAGTTATGTTTTTATTTTGTAATTGATGGGAAGCCAGAATTGCATAACTCTATTGAATATTTTTTTTTTGCCATAGTATGGACTAAATAAAGTAACATCATAACGTAAACACCAGACCCTGCCAAGATATAAATAACAGACCCATCTTCTTGGCTTTGACATTACAGTCCCCTTGCCAGTTCAGTAAGACTAAAGAAAGTAGAAATAAGATGTCTAAGGTCACTAGCTAACTGGACCAGATAGCCTGACACTGGCTGGTGCCCTCTCCAGCACCCTGCACTTCATTTGTCTCAGACAAAAAAAAAAGAAGTTTTACAACATGAGCTTATAGCTTGTCTGTGTGTTGTTGTTGTTGTTGTTGTTGTCACTGTCGCAGCAGTTCTGGGGACTGAACTCAAGGCCGTCACCTCAAACTACATCCCCTATCTTTTTTGAGGCAAGATCCCACTACCTCGCTAAATTCCCCACACTACTCCTGAATTTCCCCTTCCTTCTCTTCCTTACCTTTGAAAGACTCAACTTTCAAACCTGTTATCCAGGTTTCAGGCTCCCCTGATTCCAGAGCCTCAGTAATTATTTTAAAGAGAGATTCAGACTGGATGGAGATGAGGGTGGTCTGGAAACCTCAGATTATCCCATTTTAAGCAGCATTAGCAGATTACTACGATAGGAGAATGTGCTCTTAGAACGACTACTAGATCTTTAGTGATTTAAGTAAAATGGAAGATGTGAATTTTTCTTTATTATGCTTTTATTTTCTTTGGGGGTACTAGAAATTAAAGCCAGGGCCTTCACACTGAGCTACATACCCAGCCCTTTTCTTATATTTTTTAATCTTTATTTATTTATTTATTTTTATTTATTTTTTTTTTTTAGACAAGGTAAGTCACTAAGTTTGTCAGCAGTTGCCCAGGCTGGGTTAAATTTGCAATCACTGTTTCAACCTCCCAGAGTGTTGGGATGATGGCTGTGCACCACCATACCCTGTTCCCATACTTTAATTTTTAAGTATGAACAACTATTGTAATTTTGGTTCCACCAAAGAGAAAGCTGGAGACAAGGACTTGCAGGTAATGTGATCCCAAGACAGAGGAAAGGGAGGCAAGGAAGAAACCAAAAGGTGCTGGAAACATCCTAGAAATCGCAGAATCCTCCCTGCTTCCGCGGCACAGCAGGGCATTTATCCCCAGTCCTGTCCTCTGTTGGCTAAAGGAGTCGCAGCTCCCGGACAGGTGCCGCTAGCCTTGCCAGTGCACTGAGCAGGTAGTGTTAGTCTGGGAGAAAGCCCTGGACAGAAAGGCAATAACTGCACTGCAAGTGCACACACAGGTACTGGACAAATCATGACGGAAAGGATGTGACTTGGGGCACAAAAAGCAAACACCACAGCAGCTAATAAACTTATAAACACAGGGCAGGTCAAACAATTAATGGGCACAGACCTGGTGTGGCTCAGGGAGCCCGTCTGATTTCATCTTGACAAAAGCCCGTCCACCGGCCAGAGCCAATCGCTCAGGGGAAGTGCAGAGCCCCGTGACAGTGACATCAGCATTTACAGCACTGGAAGGCACTTTTCAGGGTCATGTGCTCTGATCCCCAAGAACCTCAACCTGCTCATTAGCCACAGCACCTGCTTTAATGCAGGTGCTCAATAAAAATCTACAGACCGAATGAGTACAAGGGAAAGTCCTATCAGTGTTGGTGGGACCTAACCCAAACCAAATCAGCAGAAGCGTTCCTAAGGTCAGTAAGGGACAGAACAACTACTTCTCACCTCCTGCTCTAAGGAGTCTTGTGACTCAGAGATGTTAATCACTAACAAAAACGAACTTTGATTCCTAAAAAGGCTGTTACACTGTCTCACTGTCTCCTAAAAAGGCTGTTACATATTTTCAATCTATGTGCTTTATGATATTAATTAAAAAATTATCTTTGCCCCAGAAAACAGAGTAATAACCCAGTTTCATCGTGTATTATATTATATTATATTATATTATATATAAGACTTCATCACAGACATTATCTAATACATTCACTCAGAAACCTCACTGTGTTGAAGGCTTTGTTGCCAGCTGATGGGTTTTTGAAATTACTGGATCATAAAAGTTCTAACTTCACCAGTGGACTCATTCACTAATGCGATTATAATGTGATGGTATTGGGAGATGATGAATGCAGAGGTGGGGCTGACTTGAAGGGATCTGATCCAGAGTGTGACCTTGGGGATTATATCTGCTCTCTGACCCCTGCATCTCTTAGAGTTTCCTTCTGTTTCCCGGCTGCCAGCAGAGGATCAGCTTTCAAGTACTGCACTCTTCCACCATAAACTTCTGCTTTGAAGGCAGCTGACCATGGACTAAATCTTGTGAAACCATGAGCCAAAATAAATTATTTCCTCCTTTACATCGATTATTACAGGCATTCTGTCACCGCAATGGAAAGCTAAGACATCCCTTCTCCTTTAAAGATGCTTTCAAGACCCTCAGTTGAAAGCCTATATACAAACACTGATAGTCTACCTGATAAATGGTAAGGCTACCAAGGGACCAATGGGTGGGAGGAATGCACAGTGCAGAGAGACTACACCAAAGAATAATTCTTACCCCAGTAAGGACAGAGCAGGATAATGTAAGATTTTATCACAATACTCAAAAAAGTACATAAATTAAGATTTATAAATTGTTTACTTCTGGAATTTCTCACTTAATATTTTGCACAGCACTTGATAACAGATAACTGACACTTCAGAAAATGAAGCCACTCAGTGGAGTGGGAAGGGGGAGAGCTACTATGCCAGGGTCTGTGGAGATATTCTTTATGAAAACAAAATAAGTCACACAAGTAGATAAAATTGGATAAAGTTGGTAATCGCTTTGAAATAGTAAGAACACTTGTAAAGTTATACTCATTGTTCCCACTGATTTTTACTCTCATAGGAAGAAATAATATACATTGATGATAAAATAGTTTCTAATAGATTAACAGGTTCAAAAAGAAATGTACAACTACTTAAGATCAGTGAAGAGAGGCAAAGCGTTGACAAAATTTGATATGAGCTCAATACACTGACTTCCTTCCAATCTTCCACTTGTTAACTAGAGGGCCACGCTGACTTTCAAGCACTGTACTAAGCAAATGAGCCAATGCCTCTGCATACGACAAATGAATTAAAAAAGAATTAAGAATTCTTTGGGAGTTGGGGTGGAAGTTTTAGGATACTAACATATAAAAATATTTTTCAAAGTCAGTGATGATCTTTAAATTAAGCTGAAATACTGTTTAAAAAGAAAAGTAGGTGCCCACATTTAAGGTAAGACAGAACACAAAGTAGTAACTAACATAGCTTGATGTATACCAAGTCCTATTTAAAAAAAAAAAAAATCTAATCTCCTCTGATGGAATCATGAGCCCAGCAGAGCAAGAAAATGAAGAGAGAGGCAATTTGTATTTTGCAAAGCTTTTGATTCTGTTCATCATGACATGATCATCAACAAACTGAGAAAAGAGGATCGACACGGAGCTAAGAAGTGGCAAGAAGGTCATGCCTGGAGAGGTGCTGGCCATGGGAAGGGCCCACCCTAAAGGAACTGTAACAAATGCGCTCCACTGTGGTCAGTTCTGGGCAGTGGTCTGGTGGACATTTTTCATTAATGAGCTGGACAGTGGAATAACTAACACCATCATCAAGTCTGAACAGAAGACCAGACTAGGAAGGGTGAAAGGAAAGGAGAAAGACAACTTAGAGAGATTCTCCAGTCAGTAAGGAATACAGTACCAGAGTCCAAAATGACCTTGAGAGTTTGGGAGAGAAGTCAAAAACAGAATGCTTTTCAGGGAGTCCAGTAAAATATGCTCTTTCTTTTTTTTTTTTTTCTTTGCTTTTCTTCTTCCACAGGAGTAAGGCCTGCTCTTGTCGGTTAGAGTCGCATTTACTCATATATGGTAAATATAAAAGTGATGGCATTCGAAATTCCAGGGATACTTTATTAGTTCTGCTATCTAATGTTACAGAAATAATTTAAAAGGAAAGAATACTATTGTCCGAGAAGTCTTCTTTCTCCCTGGTTCCTCTGTCTCCTGTTTTTTATTCCAAATTAATTACCTCACTTAGACGCCTTCATATTTCTTGGCTTTCTTCTGCCCCAGAACAATGGAGTCTAATCAGAGTTATTTGTTTCCCCTTCTCCAAATAACTAATCTCTGAAGGAGTAAGGGTCCACAGACCATAGCATCTAACACTTAATGGTTGCTCAGTAAATGCTTATTGATTAAGAACTGAAAGCAAATTACACACACTCAAAGAGAACTTTTTGTGAATATTTTTTTTAAAAGTGTAGGGTGTTGTTCTGAAACTCCATAGTTCACCTCCTCCATGTAGCCAGAGAGTCGAGGGTAAAGATGTGCAGCAGGGACTCTTCTACACATGGAGCCAGTGGAGAACCATTGAGAATGAGCGAGAGAAGAAGGTGGTAAAAAGGAAAAAATCAGAAATGCACCAAGTAATCATGAAATCAGGGAGAGGCTGACAATATAAAGCTGGGACCAATAATAATGTCCCAGAAAGAGTGAGGTGAGAGGCACAAAGAAATTTAGAAAGAAGAAATAACTGGGCACAAACTATGAGTGTAAACAGAGGTCAGCCATCCAAGGGAAGAGATAAGACAAAGTGGGTTTGGAGACCAATGGACCGATTGTGCTGTATCCAGTGACCTAAGTGAGCATAAATGAGGCAGGTATCGAAGAAGGGAAGTCCTTGCTTCCAGGAGTGGTGAACACACAAGATCCACAGACACACACACACACATGCGCACAGCACAAACTACATAGCTAGTAAGAGATATCTGTATGTCTACAAAAACAATAAAGACTAGTTACAAGAGAAATTCTTAACCTTCATAATAGAAAGGGCCATAACTGAAGTGAACCTCGAGTTCTATTTCAGGTGCATCTATGTAGTTGTCTAGAGAAACTGTCCAATACATACCACCTTAGAACAAACGTGTGGATTTTGTCTGTAACTACCTTCTCTTATTGAATGAATCTTGTCCTCAAATACATTCAAATTTGCCTAGTTTTCTCGTGGCTCTACTTCCAGTGAAAGACAAGTATCGTCATTATCATACATTTGGAAATGATTATCACTTCACAGGATTTGGCTTTTCATTGCATTTTCACTTCATTTCTACTGAAGGAAGGGACAACAGGCAGAGGGGGCGAAGCAACTTGGAAGGAGATGATAAACAAGACCACTCTCCTGAAAAAACCTCACGTCTGACAATCTGCTGCTCAGCCTTCTGCTGTCATACTCTGCTTTGCTATCATAAATTTGACTGGCTTATTGTTAAGCACAGAGAATGGCATGCTACTAAAATACATATTTTGCAAAATAATCCACAAAATCAAAAATGTGCAGTAATCAATTGACGGCAGTGAGTCGGACTCAAAATATGATGCAATCATTCCCAATAGCGTCTTTAAATGGTAAGGTTATTTCAGATAACTCAAATGAAGAGAATATTCAGAAATCAAAAGTATCCAGAAATAGATGTAGAAATTTAAATTTAAACATTTAATCATCAAAATAAAATAGTAACTCAAATAGAATCATATCGTGCAATTGTATATGAATCTTTATGAGCCCCAAAAGTTAGAAGTAACATGTTACAGTATTTAAATATTCATACAGACATCATTTATGATTTCTTGTCATCCCCTGCATAAAACTATTCCTAGTCAAATGTTAAGTCTGTATTGCTGGCAGCACCAGGGTTCATACAATTCTTAAGTAAAAGCCATTAAGTCTACTTTGAAGTATCTGATTCCAAAGCCCTGAACCAACGGGTGAAAATGAAAAATTACAAACATGTGCCTGATTAGAAAAATAGTTATAATAGGCTTTACTGCTGTTATTATTGAATGTACAAGTGAAATAACCATTAGGCCATTTTAACCCCTGAAAAGCACCCTATGGTGGTACTTGACTGATTGGATGCATTTCTGTACACAATCGCTGTGCTAATGGAGCAGACATTTACCCCATAACAAAGGAAGGCTCCAGTGTAAGCCTCAGGGTTTACAGTAATTCCGGAATACCAAACCTCCGCTAAGGGCTTTACGCGATGCCCCTGCTGATTTATTTACCAGTTAAATCCTTTTGTTTCCTCAAAATAGCAACATCACTCACAGAAGAAATTATTGATAAATTGTGGAATTTCAAACAAGCAGAGAATTAAAAATCCATAATGGACATTAGCTTTAAGAATTGCACTTAACAGAATATGACTGCTGGTCTGAATCCAGTTTTCTCTTTATGCATTTCAAGACATAAAGACCCACTCGAAGCTCCTATTATCACAGGATCCCGAGGAACACAACTGGCTCCGAGATGGAAAGAATTTGATGCCAGGGTAATCTATAGACACAGGACACGAAGTTGACCCTCAAACTGATCTCTTCTCACCTTCTCCCCAGGACAGCAAGCTAGCAATATCGTTATAGGGTACAAAACAGCATTTAGGAAATGTTCCTAAAGGAAATCTTTCTTCCTTTCAACCATGTTGCTATGGTAACCAAAGCAATCAAGCCTCTTCACAAAGGCTTTTATGTCAAGTTCTGTTAGCAAACTCAGGTAGAAAGTATAACTCAACTAAATTAACACTGTATTTGTTACCCTATTAGAAATAGATAAAAGCAGCAAATCTTTTTAAAAATAGAGGAATAAATTCTCTATCAACATTTTAAAAGTAGTTAACTTCAGACTTTTAAAATACTGGAAAGCCTCTTAAAGGCTCTTCCTCAGAAATAAAAGGAAAAGAATCTACCTAGCAGGACACATCCTCTCTTAAATGGGTTCTTGTCACCTTATAGCCAACAAAAAGAATTCTTGGGCCAGGGATTTAGCTCAGTGGCATAAGGGCCTGCCTGGCAAGCATGAGGTCCTGAGTTCAATCCTCATTACCACAAGAAAAAGAATTCTCCTATCTTACTGAATCTTTTATTAACATTTCTTTGCAAACATATGGTTCATATGCACTTGTATTACAAGTATAACTTAGGTGGGAAAAATCCTAGCATTTACCATCTATAGTTCTTACTATAAGCAGAAAAGGTGAAGAAGAAATATGAATTCATTTTATTAAAAGGTATTTTCCTTCAGCAAAGTGCCATGAAGCTACTGTATTAATTATCGTCTTAAATTTGAATGTGTTTTACGTGAGAGACATGATTTGGATAACTGTGCCTCTATAAGACATTCTACTGTTTACTAATTCCAGATTTTAAAAATCAAAACAAAAAATGAGCACAAGTCTTCACCAATTTTAATAATTTGACATTCAGGTCTAGCATCAATAGATTTTACAGAAAAATGGTACTTCATTCTGCTAATTGTAGCATTTTATTCAGAAGTGCCAAAAGAAATTCTACATTTTCAAGCCTAAAAAATCTTACATTTTATATCTATAAAAAATATATGTTACATTTTCTATTATGGTTTTGGGGTTTTTTTTTTGTTTTTGTTTTTGGTTTTTTTTGGTACCAGGGATCAAACTCACGACCTCGCATTTGCCAGGCAGACACTTATGCTGCCGAGCTAAATTCCCAGCCAGTACCTTATTTTTTCATGGAATGATGAATTCATAAAATACCTACTAAGCACACTGATAGAGGGTATAGAAAGTAGGTCCTAGCCGGGCATGGTGGCTCACGCCTGTAATCCCAGCATTCGGGAGGCTGAGGCAGGAGGGTCGTTGTGATTTCGAGACCAGCTTGGACTACAAAGTGAGCGCAAGGCCGGCCTGAACTGCATAGCGAGACCCTGTCTCAAAAAGATAAAAAAAAAAAGAAGAAGAAAGTAGGTCCTGCCTCTGCTCTGACATCACATCAAATTTAAATAGTGTCTTCTTCTTGGTCTCTGGTACAATTCCAAGATTTTTCATAACTGAATTTTGCCCCAAGATACTTGACAACTATGATCAGTTCAGAAATAATAGCCTAGATAAATTCAGACCAAATATGTAGAACTAAATAAAATCAATTGTTCAAAGTTTTTAAAAGTGAAAACATCATTGATACCATTAAATATTAACTTTGGTAGACATAACACTTCCAGGGTACTTAACTATGATCTAAAGTGATCACAGCTTAGGAGGAATATTTTCATGACACTTTAGCTAAAACTCAATTATAACTAAATTATAATTAAGGGCTACAGTACTGAGCATATAGCTCAGTGCTAGAGCACCTGCCAAGCACTCTGGAGGCCTGGGCCCTATTCGCAGTGCCACAAACAAACAAAAATCAAAGGCTAGGCAGATAACTGGGCTGTAGGGAACTTGCCTAGTAAACAAGGCCGCACAAATACATAAATAACAATTCAGAAAATCTGAAACATGCATAAATCAAAACTGTACCTTTTAATTTCTAGATGCTTGACATTAATAAGCTAATGTCAGTCTAAAACTTGGGAAAAATACTACTTTAAGTAACTTTACCTATAAACATAAATTATACACCTAACCCTAAATCACAAGAACACTTCACATATTTGTGATAACCTCTCCTTCATTTTCTCTGCAGTTTTGGTAGACAGGCAGGGAGGTATTCTGAGAATAAAATGAAACTTAATTAAATTTAATAGCATTGTTATTATTAATGCTTCTTTTTATATTAACTGTTAACATATTACCATCATATGTATTTAATTCTCGTAACAATTATGTTATGTGTATATTCTCATTTTTACAAACTAACAAACAGAAACTCAGTTAAATGGTCTGCCAAAAGTCACACAGTGAATTAATGAGTTTTCCAAAAAACAAAATCAGGACTACTGATTAGCATTGCAGGTGTCAGCCAAAAGATCAAATCAAACACCTAGATGTATGTCCTGTAAGATCACCACTTCTTATAACACTTAATACATAATTATTGCTAGTATATTTTATGACATCTATAAAACTTTGAACCAATTATTAATTTGGTAATAACTGAAATTTTGGTAATTGAAACTTTGCTTTTACTGATACATTTGGCCTTCTTCTACTCTTTTTTGCCACACTGGTGTTAAACCCAGGACCTTTACACTGAGCTCAATCACCAGCGGATCCTCTTGTTTTGTTTTTGAGACAGGGTCTTACAAAGCTGCTGAATTCCCCACGCTGGGCTCAAACTTGTGATTCCCCTGCCTCGGCCTCCCAGAGTTCTTGGGTTACAGGAGTCTTCCAGCACACCCACCTCCTTAGGCCATATTTTACAGCAAAATACTGTCATTCTAAAAACTTCGCAGTTTGTGCTCATGTCAGACATACTCCGGAACGATTCCACTGTTAACAATTGAGACACTGTGAAAACAGTAACTTAGGGCTCTAGGCACAATGTCTGACTGCTGGGTTCAATATAAAATATCACCTTACTGGAAGAAAGAAAGAAATGCTAAGATGTGATGATCTAACAAAAGTCAAATATTCAGAGGAAAGAGATAGAAGAATTATTCTCTAACTTTGTAAAGAAGATCACTCACTTCGAGGATGAGCAAAGCAGCCCTTTCTCCAGGCCCGTGTATTTCACTGCTGAGTGGGAACAGTTCTTGTATCGGTTTCCCACTCATTTGACTTTGAATGAACAGAATTATAAAATGTATAAAAACTCTTCCAATAGAACATCGTTGCCACTGACATATTTTGTATTAATATGTTTCTCTTGAGTAAAAGCTCTTTGAAAAACTCAGATCACCTATTGGCCTACTACATACGTTTGAATCACTTTCAATAAATGTATCTGAGAGACTTAACTAAAGCCAAACTCCTCTATGACACAGCATTGTGACATTCTTGATAGCTGGAAGAACCAGATGGTTCTTTCTCTGACATAATCAGAGAGCACAAAATGAGCAGAAAGATGACTTCTGGGCTCTTCTGTGTCCTGTTCTCCCCGTCTACACAATGACACACTCCAGAAGCCAGCTTGTAATAAAAGTATGACCTTCCAGGACAACCGAATTGAATCCCCTTGGTTCTGGATTCTTCAAGTAACCACTTCACAGAAGAAAACATTGTCTTGGAGACAACACTTTAGACATGCTAAAACTTCATTCTCTCTTTGTAAGAACAAAGAAAAATATATGAATGAAAATATTCACCAATACTTTCTAAATACATATGTTTATACTTGTGAAATACAATCATTGCATAATGTACACATACTTCAAAACAACATATTGTACACAATAAATACAATCTACTTTTCTGTCAATTAAATAGAAAATTTTCATATATATTATATATCTATATTTAATATAGCCCTCTATAATGCAGGTACAATTATTATGACCACTGTACAAGTCTGAAAACTGAGGAATAAGCCAGGCATGGTGACACACACTTGTAATTCCTGCACTCTGGGAGGCTGAGCCACAAGGTCACACCCAGCGTGGGCAAACTTAGCAATTTAGTGAGATCCTGACTCAAAATGAACAATTTAAGGACTGAGGATAGAGTCAGTGTTAAATCACTCCAGGCCTCAATACAGTTATCACACACATGTGTGCATATGTTTACACCTGTGGTCCACACAAGACTCAAGAAGCAGAGCGACATTATTCTTCCATACTAATTTACACTGTCCCTTTACAATTCACCCAACATAAAAAGTTCTTTTCTAACGCCCTACACAAAAACTAAAGAAGTTAAACTACTTTTCCAATTCTTGGAGAGCCTGCTAAAGAGCCACTTGATATCACCAAACACAGTCTCAACTCAAACTGGAGTGCTCAGGTCAACATATTCACCATTCTGGACGTTTTCAACTTCTAGTGACCTCTCTAACCCAGCAGGCACTGACGACACAGGAGCTTGTTCTGAATTCTAAATAACTAGGTTGAAGTGATAAGAAATTTTTGTGTGCCTCTCATTGGTAACGGACCACATGAACTCTGATTCTGGCCAATGTCTGTCTGTCTCTGTCTCTGTCTCTCTCATCCCCCCGCTTTCTCTCTCCAAGTAGAGGCCAATCCCAACACACTCACTACTTTTCTCCCCTCTGTGGTCAACAGCTATGCAGTCTATCCCTTGACCCTTGTACACTTCTTGACAGGAATACGTGAATTAATGCCTTGTTGTAGTCAGGGGTTGCAAGGAGAACAATTACATATAGGACACAGAATTCATAGCATTATTTTATGATGGTCACCCAGAGTTAAATACAAGAAAGGGCAGAAAATTTGTCCACAACACTAAAGACCCAAGGAAATCTAGCCGAGGGCCTGGATCCCACAGCAATGTTCTGCATGAGTCTAGTTGAAGACCTAGAGCCCAAGACAATCCCTCCGATGAGTCCCACTAGAGGCCTAGAGCCTAGAACAATGACTCACCAAGTCTGTTTTACAGATCAGTGCTGGCAAGGCCCAAAAGTCAGCAGTGGAAGCTAGAAAGTCTTTGCCAGCAGGGTGATGGATCTGTGCTAGTAGGTTGAGGGTTCCACACTGAAGCTAAAAAGTGATGCTTGAAATAAGGACCAGAGCTCCCCCAAAAAGTATCACAGCTAGCCTCAGTGTCAATGAGGCCCCAAGCTCCCCTGGTGATGAGAATAGCCAGTACATATTAGGAAGCCAGCGTAACAAACTTCTCCTGGACATTAAATAGCACACATCTTCCCTTCCAGAGCCAGGAAGCAACGCTCAAGTAAGGACCAGAGCTCTCCCAAAGGGAACCACAGCCATTCTCAGCAACAAGGTCTCACACACTTCCAGTGACAATAGCCGAGTTCATATCAGGGAAGCCAGCGTGACAAGCTCCTCCAGGAGAACCAACAGCTCCAACAACACCACTCAGAAGAACCCACAGCACCATACTCTTCCTCTCCACGTCTCTTTTTATGCTGGAAACTTCCCTCAGGTAGCCCATCTACATTCCGCACCATGCTGATTTAATTCGGCTGGCATTAAGTTGACCACCAGGTATTAATCCATAACACCCCTTTTCCTCCGGGAAACATGCAGAACACCAAGCACATTCCCTTGATTTTCCTTAAGGGTCATCTTGATGGCCAGAAGAGCTCTTTCTAAAAAACTCATCCGTGTGAATTCTCTCCTTCAAATGTACCCTTAGAACAATTTTCCAGTATTTCTTTTGAAAATCTGTCTCAAGGCGAGGGTGCAGCTCAGCGGAAGCATGTGTTTAGCACACCCCAGGGTCTAGAGTTCAATGCCTGGGATCCCCTTTTCAATAAAGGAGGATAATTTGTCTTTTGGTGTAGAATCTGAATTAACGAGCATTTTAGTTACTTTTTAATTAACTTTGGTGCCAGCCAAAGTTTCTATTTCAATACATTTTACCTACACAGTTATAATCACTTCTGAGAAACTGAGGTATTAAATGAATTAAGTTTGAAGTCAATTTCCAAGGACAGGTTCTCTTTGAATCAGATTTCATAGATACTTGTATTACTGTTTAAGAAATTTAAACAGCAAGTATTAATAAGTTACAGAAAACAAATATCTGTGATTATTTTTGATACTTGGTTGCTATTTGTTCATTACTAAAAATTTGATTCCTTATGGATGTGCCAGATATTCAATAATCAGAACTTGGGGATATTTTTAAAACAGTATTAGAGAAAAAAATAAGTTTTCATCATTAGATCTAGAACAAAGTGGCTATCATTTGTAGAATAATGACTATTACTGACAAATCAATAACAATGACAAATTATTACAAAGACATATTACCCTCAAACTGGAGCAAGCTTTCCCTTAATGTCTTAAGAAACCTGCAGTACTATGAAACAAGGCAAAAGTCTCCAAGTATTCTAGAGCTACAGGCAGTTCCCACTACTTTGGTTAACATGAAAATCACTGTAAAAGTTGAAAACACATTTTGTAGTTGTTTCTGTTTTGCCAAGTAATCATTCTCCAGCTTCCATTCCTTTCATAAATGCACAAGAGGTTGCACTCTCCTGTTTCTGACCCTGTACAATGTGAGTCCCTGACAACCTCCCCTCCATTGACTCACAATGTCTGCTTTCTTTGACTTTTGCTCTCGAAATGAAACGTTTACCCACACCCTGTAATATCTCCCTTAGCAAGCAAGGGCTCTAGCACCCTATCGAAGCAAACATATATCAAGAAACAAAAGGTTGTAAGAATTGGGAATAAAGTGTTAAAGTGCAAACCCATATAAACATAGCTTCTGACAGAGAAAGTGCACTTTAAATTGTGCACAGCCAGGCGCTCACTACAATTTGGAAATTCTCCTGGGGAGAAGAGAATTGATGCATTTTTACCTTGGTTGGAAGGTTAAGGACATGGTGACTAAAGGCTACTAAGACAAAAGAGGAAACCATCATGATTCACTGAGATAAACCACTGTGAAAAGCATGTTTATAATTATGTGTCCGATATCAATAAACAGTAATGTTATCATGGACTTGTGCTCTGCATTAATCTTCTTGCCCCTCAGTGGAGTATATAATTTTTCATCCCCAAATTACATAAAAGGAAACAAAAGCTGACAGAGGTTAAGCAATTTGCCCAAAGTCCCACAGCTGATAATGGAATAGAACTTGAATCTAGTCCTGTTAATCCCCAAAGTCCCCATTCTCCAAAGCTCCTAGACATGCTGCAGTCATTTCCTTAAGGGTAGGACAATTTAACAAGTTAGAAGGTAGAAAAGGTCAGCAGATTTCCATTCCCCCAAGCCAAACCCAATTTTCGCAGAGATCATATTGTAATATTTCTAAAATATGCTTCTAGTTGTATCAGTCCTCTGTGTTAAATTTTTCAACACTTTCCCTCTACAACTAAAAAAAATATACATATCTAGAAAATATGCAATACTTTTTTTTTAATTATAGTGTACCTTTATTGTGGACTAGACTCCTGCCCTAGACCCAAGAGACATTATTGTAAATGAAAATGGAACCTCATGCTAAAGTTCCACATCACCAAACCTGTGCCTTTCCAAGAAGTCAGGAGAGGATGGGTACAGCAAGTTTTCTAAATAGGCCACTTCAATTACCATGATAATGAAAGTTTCCTCTGCTTTCATCCTTACAAGAAAGCAAGCTGAACTGACCAGACAGAAACTAATCTGTTACTATTTTTGTATCTACCAGACCCCTAACTTCCAAAGAAAATAACTTTTGAAATGATCGGCAATTTTTTGTTCTTTGTTCTGCTTGTTTCAATCCCTCTCTGTCTATAAACAAAATGTGTCCACTCAGCTCACTGAGACATACTCTTTTTTATGGAAGGAAGGATTTGCCCGATTCAAAAATCAGAAAATGTAAAAAACCAATTAAGTTTTCTGAACTAAATGGTTGTGATCTTGTCTTTTGCCAGTGTGGTTTCCACCTTACTCAAATTATATCCAAAGCATCCTCTTCTCTTTTCTGGCATACTGTGTTCCCTACTCCACTATTCCAATTTTCTTCTCAGTCCTAATACTTGGCCTGCTTCCTCTCTGGCTCCATGGACATTTCACCCTTAGCCAGGCCCCTAAATGCTCTGTGTCTTGCCGACTGTCTTTACCTGACATCTCTGACTGATTCCATTTCTTCCCACATAGCTTTAAACCACCTATGTTCCCATGGTTCTCGAACTTTCATCTCAACAGCGACCATGCCACTGCGTTACAGAATCATGTAATGAGCAGCCCCGTCTCCACTTTACCCCCAACCTCCTTTGATGTTTCCTGGGGACTTTAAACCAAAGGTTTCGCAAAATGATGTCCCCATTCCCGACATGTCCATTTTGCAGCTTTCAGTAAATAACATTTCTAGATAAAAGCCAGTATCACCCTTACTTTCTCTCCTGAACCTTCTCCTCTTCCACCCATTAAACCCCGTCAGAAACCTTGTCTCCACATCCACCACCACCTCTCATCTAAGCTACCTGTAAAAGTTTCCTAAATGTTCTTCCTATTTCTGCTCCTACTACCTCCCCATCTATTCTTTACACAGAAGCCATAACAGTCCTTTAAAAATAAAATCCAATTTGTCACTCCTCTGCCTACAACCCCTTCCATGGTCTCCCACTGTACCTAAAATGAAATTTCCTCTCCTTACCAAGGCTCACAAGGCCCAGGGCTATCAGACCTCCTGATCATCTCCTTCCACTCTGTGTCACTTTCAATTCTCCCAGGCTATGACCCTCCAGCCCTGCTCATCTTTTGTTATTTTTTATTTATTTATTTATTTTTGGTCAGGCAGCTATTTCCTGCTTCTAGTCTTTCATATATGCTGCTATCTGCCTCACATCACCCCCTGGTTACTTCTCACCTATCATTTGACTCTCCTGCAGGTTGGTGATCTCCACAATGGCAAGGATAGATCTCTGACCACCAGTAAATATCCGGTCAGTGGCATACAGAAGACATTCTCTAAGTATGGGAGTTCCAAGCTTGAAAACCTGGCCCCTGACTACTACTCCCCAATCCCCAACCTCACACTCTTCTCCACATATCTTTAAAAGGCTTGAGGGATACACAATGCATATGCTTATTTGATATCAGCTGCTCCTTACCCCTGTAATGTTCTTCCTCCTTTTCCTTAAAGTAACAGATTTCTACTCTCTTTTTTGATGAAACTACGATCTGTTACTTTACACCTCCTCTCCGCCACATCTGCAAACACTCTTACTCTGGGCAGACCTGATTACTTCCTGTTCTGCAAGCTCACTGTACTTCTAAGAAAGGAGCTTCCCACTGAGTTGCTCCACCTCCTCCAGCAGACTAAGTTCACTGAGGGTATGGACTATGCCACTTTATATATCAATTCCCCAAACTTAGCAAACCAACTTCAATCTATTAATGCATTTGTTAAGGAATTTTGTTTTCCCACCAAAAAATTAACCAAATTCCTCTTTTCTCCTAGACTTTACAACAAAAACCAATGCATCATTTATATTTCAAAACAGATCATACTTTTAATCCATGGATATTATATATACATATATATGTATATATAATGTTTTATTCAAAGATATAGTCTTATTCACAAGAGGTTATTAAAATTTTTGAATTATACTAAACATGAATTTAATCCAATTAAGCCATGGCTAAATGAACTTGAATAGAATCCATTTAAAATAATAGGCCTGAAATTATGTAGAAGGGCATCTTCCTTGAAATATCTACATTTTCACAATTATTAGAACAATATCCCAAAGCATATTTAATCAGCACTTATCATCATCCTCCAAATAATAATAAGATAATATATTCAATAATGTGCTGGGCACTGTTTGATCTATTTTGCTAGTATATCCATTATTAAAAAGGAAACTGAATTCCATGAAGGTCTTTTGGTTGCACAACCCACAAATGAAGAGTCTGAAGTTCTGATTATGAACCACACAGGCCTGTTGTAAAGAGAATCATTTCTCTCTTCAAATGGCTTATTGCTTTAACTGTTGATATTTAAATAATTAAAATTAAACATAACTATCTGGTATGGGCTGAATACTGAATTGTGCTAAATTCATATGCTGATGCTCTAATCCCTAATGTGATGGTACTTGGAGATGGGCCATGGGCATCAACTGGCTCATGAGACAGTCCTCATATATGCAGTTAATGGCTTTTTAAGAAGAGACAGTAGGGACAGGATCTTTTCTCTCCGCCAGGTAAGGACTCAGCAACAAGGCCCTCAACTGGAACTGAAGAGGCTTGCGTGCTGATCTTGGTGTTTCGGCCTCCAGAACTGTGAGAAACGTTTGTTGTCTAATCCACTCGGGCTATGGGGCTATGTTACAGTGGCCAAACAGATGAACACAGTATGTTAGTAGTACTCAAAGTCAAGTGGATATTGAAATTACTGTGGAATATACAAGTTGCTGTGCAGACTCCATATCAAGTTCTGTGGCCATTAGCGAACTAGTTAAAAAAGTGAGAAAGTGAGAATTTTTATTATTTATACATTTCTAAATATATATCTGTATTACTTATGTTTTTAACATAAACTGCACAGGCCCCATTTGTTCTGGATTCACTGTGAAGTTTTACCCTTTGAAACAAGATAAAATTAAATATACCATATAAATTTGTGAAATGCTACCCTCAAAAAACTCAGACAATGTGAGCCATCAGTGCTTCACTGTCATACTTTCTGTTATCGAGGGTGTTCCATAACATGCAGTATCAGTGCTCGCAAAAGAAACAGATTCTCTTGGAAATACTGTGCTATCTTCTACAACAATGCTATCTATATATCACATGCACCTTTCACTGCTGAGAGCTTACAAACTTTAATAAGTATCATGAAAGTCTTTTTAATTGCCCACACAAATTATTATTTTCATATTTTTTTTAAATTGAGTAGATTTTATAGAGGGAAATACTTCAATTTTTAGTTTATTCGGATGAGTTTTCAAATCCATCTGTTGACATACCTATAATCCTAATCAAGATATAGAACATACCTTTAAGCCCAGAAAGCTTCCTCATACCATTAGTCACCTTCTTCCCCCAAACCCACTTCCTTTCTGTCTCATGACAAAACAACCCTGGTCCTGATTTTTGTCATTGTAGATTAGCTTTATTGGTTTTAAACTTCACATAAAAGAACCTCATGGTAGGTACATTTTGTGTGTCTCCTTTCTCCCTTTTGTCTCTCATTGTTCTACTTTGTATTTTACATATGTTAATAACACTTTTAAGGTTTTGAACATCCCTCTGCAGTACAAGTACAAAATATTCAAATCCTCATTTTTCAGATGAGAAAATGAGCCAGAAAAGATTGAGTAACCCGCCGGAGGTATCACAGCTTCCAAGCGGAGAGCTGCGCAGCGGACTTCGTTTCCAGACACCAAGCCACCTAGCCAGACACCTAGCCACTTCGTCTTATTCCTTTTGTGTCTTATTCCTGTGCTATGGTGTGAACTTACAGAGACGATTTTGAAGTACAGTACTTGAAGGAATAAAAATGAAGGAATAAAACATGTAAGGAGAATTTCATGGCAATTCTGAAAGAGACTTCTGGCCCTTTCAAGGGACTATATGAGAAAAAGAAATCCTGATATTAAGAAACAAGGGTTGTATGGAAAAGAAAGTAGAAAATGGGCTAATGTTTTATACTGTAAATAACAAACATGCTTTAGAACTTTTAAGAACTGCTTTTCTGAAGAAATTTGGTCAGTCAGCTCCACAGTTCAGACATGAACTTAGAAAATGTGTACACATAGTAGAGAAGTCTGCTATCATCAAGTCCAGCTTCTACACTTTGCAGATAAGAAAACGGAGGCTCCAGGAGTTCAACTGTTTTGCCAAGGTCACGAGGCTGGCTGGAACAAAAACAGCTCTAGAAGCTGTGTGCACAAATGGTATGGATGTAGCATTTATTGACTACTTCACTGTGCACCCAGCATTGGGTTCAGCAGTTGGGATGGTGTATATTAATCACTCTTCACTATGTCCTAAGACATAGGTATGTCCTAAGACATAGTTTTCAAACCCATCTGTTGACATAGGTAGGACATATTTAGATGGATTAAATTGACTTTAACTGGATAATGATCAACTCTTTCATGTAACACCTGAAATTCAATTTTGCATTTCCACAGAAAATGTGATAATAGCACATACATAACATTAACGCTGCCACTCTATTTTAGTGACCTAAAGATTCTTTTCCACATGGACAACCATTTCAGTACAGATTAAGAAAATGCCTATTTGCTAGCCCACATGAATGCACAATAGGTGAGCTAGGTGGAAAGTAGTAGACTTTTTCTCTAACAACATTTTAAATATTCAAAGACACCTCACCTAATCAACATCAATTTAATCAATATCAATCTAATCATATACTTACTGTTCAGTGTATGCTCTATTCACCTGCCGCAAAGTGTAAGTTAGTCGAAACTAAGTTTTGTTGCTCTTCTAAATTAGGTTTGTGAAAGAAGTACATTTTTATCAGCACTTGACCTGTTTTATGTGCGCAGTTAACATGTGTTAGGCGGTTTACAATCACATTTAGCAATGTATTTATGTCATGTACGGCGCTGCCTGCCACATGGTTGAAAGGAAAATGGTTCTGTTACAGTCAACGGCATTCCCAATTGTATTACCCAGCCCTTCACGTCAATTCACAGTGCACAGCATGTTCCCAACAAAGCACGAGAAGAGGGACAACGTAAAGCCAAAGTGCAGAGGCTCGACCTACACTGACTCTCCCAGGGGAAGCAGCATTGGAGACAGAGCCGGGCTGCTGTAGGTTCACACTGGGATGTACGGTGGCCTTAACTAAGTTTGCTGGATTCTTTTACCACTGAACTTCCTCTTTCAGTGCAACTCTTGCTGGGATCAAAATAACCACAGGTAACTGTATAATACCAGCATGTTTTTCAAAAGGTATAGAAGAAAGAAGGCCGGGAGGAGGGACAGGAAAAAAAAAAAAAAAGAGGCAAAGGAGTAGAGGGAGAGAGAGGGAAGGAAAGAAAATCCACAGTGCCTGCCCACTGAGCTCTGAATATGTCAAAAGCCAGGTAAGCTCAGGGGTCTTAGGCCACTGATCACTCAAAAGACTAACATTCGGTTTTACTTGAGAGTGAAAAGCAGGGATAAGGAATGGTTTCTGATAGAAATGTCCCTCCAAAATTGTGGCAAATTGATCCCTGCACTTGCTTCCGATGATCCATTTCTGATCATTATTTTTGTCAGGTCTACCTATTGAATCCTAAGAGACAGTAAAAAATGTTTCATGCTAACTGAGCTGGTTAAAAACTGGATCAATCCTACTTACTCCATTCAAAATACACTTGGCCTGCTTCCATTTTACCATTATGAAATTGCATTACGAGTGTTATGTAAGCGTGCTCAGAGGATGGACTAGAGATTACACAGCCCACATGCAATTAAAAAGAACACCCCAAACTAACCCAGTAAATCTAATCATTTTAGGTAGGAAGACAAATGACTAGATGAACAAAATTAAACTTGTTAAGCTGCCTAACAAATACACACTACATCTCTTAAAATGCAAAGGCCTTCTGAATCCTTACATATGATCTCTAAATATGAAACAAAAAGAACTCACACAATATATGTCTCCTGCCACATTTAGAATTTTATCATTCTGAAAATGCTTTGCTATTCAACACTGTATTACTTTTATCAGTCAACTGTATTGTAAACATCGCAAAACCTTACAGAAAATTTCATATAGCAAAGACCATTTACATATACTAATTTGGCAAAAATTGCTTTTCAAATCACAACGTTTAACAGAGGCCATGTTCTATTTTTCCTTTAGTGCTTTTTTGACAGTTGGGAATGGGTACAAGTTGTAATTTTCTTGTATCCATTTCCCACTTTAGTGGTGTCCTGTAAAATCATTCAAATAGAATGACAGATAAAAGCCAATAATGAAAAGTATCTGCAATCTTCTGAGAGCCATAATGTGCACAGAATGTAAACAGTAGCTGGTGACTTTGCATATGTGTATTTGTGCATATTTATTTATATGTATGTCTGTGTGTGTGTGTACATAATTTATACATATGGATGGATGATGATTGCTAACACAGTACCTAAATATATTTAGAGGGCCTATAATAAAAATGTTAGGTGAGATACTGTGCATTGACCCAGTAACCCCCAAAGCTTCCAGTCCACACATACATTATCTTAATATAGAATTGTGATGGGAAAAAAAATTATTCAAGATAGTGAGACTGGACATAGGTAACTCTATATTTTGAAGTCATTGAAAGCAGGACAACAAAAAAATGTCCTATGTAAGATCCATGGCAGCTAAAACTATTTTTTTTTTTTTTGGTGAAATAATACTCACAATGTGAAAATGAGGGATAAAATCAGCAATGAATTACAAGGAAGAGAAAAATCAGTTAAGAAGATTACCAAGGGGCTGGGGATTTAGCTCAGCAGCATAAGTGCCTCCCTTGCAAGCACGTGGTCGTGAGTTCAATCCCTGGTACCGATTAAAAAAAAAAAAATTTCTTAAACACTTATACAACGTTGTAGAAATGTCTGACTGAACAAGGGCACAATGTAGTTCAAGTATAAGAAAGAGAAAAGATGGACGTGGTGATGTATACTTGTAATCCCAGACATGGGGAGGCTGAGGTAGGAAAATTACAAGTTCAAGGCCTGCTTGAACTAACTAGTGAGACTTTATGAAAGCAAGCAAGCAAGCAAGCAAGAAAAGAAAAGAAAGCAGCAATTTTGACTGACTTTACAATTATACCACAGAATCACATGACCTCACAAAGAGTTGAACATGAAACCATTCAACTACACACTAATCATGTCTGAAGGAGGCTGGGTATTCACTGTTTCTCTCAATTAGATCTCTCTCTCTTTCTCTTTTTTCCCTTCCTCCTCCTCTTTCCTCAAATTATGTGACATTTCGCTTGCCCATAAAGTAGGAAACTATGCATACCTACAAAAGATGGAAAATAATATCTTCAATGAAATGAAATGCTGCCTTTCACTTCATGTTGGTAATCTCGTAAGTTTAACATTTACTGTTTATTATCCAGAGAGCTGCGTACTATAAAAGACATTTTCCTGCCTATTCTTATTTTGTACCTGAAAGATAATCAGTAATATAATTGACTTGACATCTACTCTGCGGGCTGCAAAAACCTAAAAGACAGCAGCAGCTCATCTAGCTCATTCACAGGCTGCAGCAAACGCTCACAGGGAAGAGGAGGAAAGGGATTCGGAGGTTGAATAGGAAGTTTACAGTTTTTCTCTTCTGATTTACTGCCCAGGAAGACCTTGCTAAAAAGATTCACTTTACTAGTAGTATTCCACCACCACTTAGTTCCTAAGTGATTAGTAGAATGATCTGAGCATGGATCTCTGAACTTGTGTAGGACATCTGAGCACAGCTACTTTTGATGATCTGTACATCTGACATACAAAAAGGGACAAGGCATAAAGGCAGAGGAAGAATTAAATTCCGTAAACTGAGATAAGTATTGTAAATAGCAGCATTTGATTGTTTCAGTGAATTCGTCATTTTAGATGTTAAAAAAAATTCTTATTAACCCCTAGACTTCGTAACAAATACGATGTAACATAATTGTATTTTCATATTGAGAAAAACGAATCTCCACTCAATGGATATGATGCTAACTTAACAGACACCCTTCACAATAGCATAAAGCTGAGTGGAAACTATATATACAACATTATATATATATATATATATATATATATATATATATATATATATATAAAATTTAAAAGCTTATTGTTTTCCAGCTCTCCTTAAAGGGGAATCATATTTTGTACCATTTACAAAAATGTATAAATACACTAAAAACTATAGGCATTTTAAATATTTTTGCCTCACATATTTAAAATTTCATCTAACTTGTAGAATTCTGTATTTCATGATATCTTACATAGTTATTGCAGAATCACAATAACATTTATTCTTTTTTACTCCTGGTAGATTTCTAATAAATCTTTTTTCTTATCACTCATTTACTTTTATTTACATTTTAAAGGTTACATTAGTAACCCTAGTATACTGGAATTATTCAGAACAATTGAATTCATATTTCATAGTTTGAGAAATGCACGTCAATGTTTTTCCACGTTAAAAGAATTACAACAAAAAGTGATTCATGTTAGATTTTGTTATAGATTGAGATGTATTTAAAATTTTAAAAACTTGCTGGGGATTTAGTTCAGTGGCTCAAGCGCTTGCCTGGTAAGCGCAAGGTCGTGAGTTCAATCTCTGGTACAAAAAAAATTAATTAAATTAAATAATTATTTTTTTTTCAAATATCTAACCCTTTCCTAATATGCCTGTTTCTAGCAGTTTTAGAAATAATATCATTAATACGTACTCCACTCACTTAATTTTTAAAACTTTTATATAATGAGGAAATATGACAAAGGTAATTTGAGTACAGCACCAATACTAACAGAAATTACTGTTTAATGGACAGATATCTCATGCGTCAAACACACATTCTTTCAATGAATTATCTTATTTAATGTTCACAGCAATACTATAAGGAGAGTGGGTTTGTCTAGTATTCCTACTTTAGAGATGGAGAAACAGAAGCTGAAAGACACTAAATTGTAGGTATTTAAACCCTGGTCCACCCAGAGACCAAGTCAAAAAACCACAACACTCAAGGATAACAATTTCTCACAAACAACTCATTGGCTCCTCCCTGTCCAATTTTGGGCAAGACAAAGAAACTCCATTATTCAGACTTTTCCTATAGAAGATTAGAGCAGAAAAGAAAGTGAGTACACAGAAAAGCTTTGTGCCAGGCAGCTTAGTGAGTAGATTGAATTTACGTGAGGCTATTCAGACAGACAAAACTCACCCCGAGCCCAGGACTTCTGTCAAAGGAGTAGAGAAAACTGAAATAAGGATTCCAACTGCATGGAAAGAGTGGAGCAATTCTCTCCGGCCAGCTCACACAGGGCCTGGGTATCAGTCCTCAGGACAAAGAGGCAGAAAGGCACGTAGCCAAGTGGGCCTAGAGTCTCAGCATCAGAGTCAGCAAAGCAGGCTCCAGCAACAGGGTGCACATGGGAACATGGGGACCCCAGCCTTCATGCTGCTAGATTCAGCTGTGTGGTGACACCAGCTGAGCTACTATCAGAGGACACAGATGACATGGTGCTGCATTTATGTTCTAAAGGCACAGAGAATGAGGAATGTCTAGAACGACATTCTAGTAATAGAGCAAAAAATCTTTTTGTTTTCAAAGAGATATGCAATGTAATCTGAACAAATTCCTGCCTCCGGGGTCCAGGATGCTGCTCTTATGAGCCTTCCTTCCCAGAGTGTCATCTCTGCATAGTCCACTTTGACAATACACCCGAATGCAGCAATAGTCCCACCCCGCCCAACACTGGTCACCTGGGGCCCCTTGCCGTGCCATGCTCTATAGTCCTCAATATCCATGTCTTTTAGAAATAACTGTATGTATAGCTATTTACTATCTCCCCACTCACAAAGTAAGCTTCCTAAGAACACACCTTTATCTTTCTTCGTTGCTGCATGCCTCATTCTCAGTATCTAGACCCTTGTCTGGGATACAACAGGAACTTGGTATTTATTTAATCATTGTGTGAATAAATTTCAGAGCAACGTTGTCCAAGTATCACTGTTCATTCCCTGGAATTTTAACTTTTATGTGCCATTACAAATTAAGAGACAGATAACTTGGTAAATAATAACATAAAATAAGCCAAGTTACTGACCTTGAGACTTTGTGAGTTAATTCAAGCATAAATACTGCTGGAAATGTAAAACTAGAATGTGTTGATAGTTTAACAGAACCACTAACAAAGCAAAGCAAAGATATGCTCTATTTCACAAAGAAAGGGAGCCCCTGGCATATCTCTAAAATATCAGAGTTACTGGTTAATCACTACAAACTAATATTCTTCTTGACTTGACTTTTCCCTAGCTAGAAATACAAAGGGTTTCACTGTTCCAAAGTTCATCAGATAACAATCATGAATCAAGTAGATAATCAAAAATCACCCTGTTAGAAAAAAAAATACATTTTTTAAACTGTCATCTTTGGCATAATTATTAAGTAATTTTGGGCACAAAATGCGGATAATTAAAAAAACCAAATTTCTAATATAAGCGACAAATGATAAATTGAAACTTGCAAGACTTGGTATTTCTCATGAGGCCTGGCGACACACATCTACAACCCCAGCACTGCAGAGACTGAAGCAGGAGGACCACCATGAGTTTGGCGCCAGCTTGGGCTGTCTAATGAGCATAAGCAAGACTGTCTCGGAAAAACAAAACAAAACAAAACAAAAAAACTGATATTTCTCACTGTTGATAAGCTTGATTCTCAGAATATGAATAATTCTCCTAATATTAAATGAAAAACTAAAACAGGGCTCTTCGGTTTCATACTGAAAATGTAAGGGTCATATGAAAGAATAAACAGGAGAAATTATCATAGAAAAAATTTGAGAAAAACTTAAAAGAGGGAAGGGTCCAGCTCAACAAGCCATTACAGCCGAATAAAATCTTACTGGAAGGGTTAGATGACTGAGTCCATCATGGGTTTATAGAAAAATGAAACAGAACAAACATCTTAAAATTTATCATGATGTCAAAAAAATTTTTTGACATGAACATTACAAACAAATGGGGAAGGAAGAAGGGTTCTGTGCACTATTCAAAGATAATAAATTGGTAATTTGTTTAAACTAAGCCTCTTTAGCCAGCATGGCGGCACATGCCCAGAATTCCAGCACTCAGGAGGCTGAAGCAGAAGAATAGCTGAGAATTCGAGACTAGCCTGGGCTACAAAGCGAGTTTAAAGCCACCTTGAACTGCACAGTGAAACTCTGTCACAAAAAGATAAAATAGAAATAAAAATTAAAAGTCAGGATATTTTGAACCTTGCCTTATACCACAACCACATATCACAGATTATTTGAATGTGAGATTTTCAAATTGTGTTCCATTTGAACCATTCAGCTGCTTGCAAATGCTTTAATTCTAAAATCAACTAACAGAATTCTTTTCAAATACAACTCAAAATTACCATAGATGTTTTGCTAAACTTTATATTATTTTCTAATAAACTGCTTGTAACAATTTAAAAACAACACAGAAAATAGCTTTTTGATTAAATAACAGGTCATTTTATTTGACAGCTTGTTTTAAAATCTGTGTGCACATAACTCTTGGTATGAATTTCTAATATGCTTTAGTCATTTTCTTCTGGTAAAACAATACTTGGGTTTGTATGATGGAATTAAGTAATATGGTTCATGGTTCTTTAACACTTTCAGGTACTTTGCCAGCTAAATAAATTGAGAATCACTTTAATGAAAAATAGACATGCAATAGTAACACAAAGAATAAAATGCCCCAAAAAATTAGATGAATTCTTAGTACAAGAAATATCTCCTGAAAAATAAATAACAGAGAAAAATAGTTCATAACAGTGTTGACAACGTAAATTGTAAGTAAAAATTCTTTATGTTATAAAAATTACTAAAGCAAGACCAATAAACAGACTTGAGGTACATTTGTTATAAATACAACAAAAAGTTAATATGCCTGATATATAAAGAACATGTACTAATGAATGGAAACCCTTATGCAAAGGAACTGTAGAAACAATTCATATAACAGGAATAATTACTAACAAAGAAACATAAGGGAGAAATTATCATTGTCATAATTAAAGAAATTCATTTTAAAACAATTAACAGGGCATTATTTTGCTTATTAAATCAGCAAAACTTAAATGATATTTTCCAAACTGACCAAGGGAAAAAGAGAGTAGTACCTTCTACCATAACCGTTATTATCATCACATACATCCTTTGTGGAATGCGATTAGTTTTAAATGATATTAAACCCTTCGATCTAGCAATGCTAGTTCTATATATTGGCCTTGAGAGACATAATGCAAAATCTGGGGTGGGGGTAAGCCATTTTTATTAAAGTGTTTATCAGAGTTCTGTATTCCTAACAGTGGGAGGGAAAAAAGAGGGTAGAGGTCAGGGAGAAACAGCCACAGCTCATTAATGGAACCCTGGGCAACCATGAAAGAGGACAGTCATGATGAAACAAAACAAGAAAAACACTTCTATGCTAAAATTTTAACTGAAAAAATAAAGGATAGTAAACTCATCATATAATAGGAAGACCAGAAAATTTAGTCAAGTCAGAAAAGTGGGTTGCTTTTAAGTAAAAGGATCATGAGTAACAGGTTTTTTTCCTGATTATAAATTTTCTAAATGCTATTACAGTATTTTTGATGCTTTAAAAGAGATTAGTAAAGTTCTGAGATAGAAAGTAAAACCAGTTATTACTATTACCACACAGTATTTTCGCCACGCATTAGAAAAGCTCTTTCTCGTTCATGCTCTTTCAAATCACTCTATTACATCCCTTCTTCTCCCCTGCCGTTTACTGAACATGCCCTGTGGAAGCCTCCAATTTCTGTGCTTTCTGATCTCTGCTCAGAAAGTCAACTACCATTAAGTTCAGGATGCAAGTCAGTGGGCCACAGGCCTATCGTCCATTCAGTTCAAAATACCAATGCACATACATCTTTCTGAAAAAGAATAATGCTTCTCCTTAACTTTTGTCAGAAAATTAAACATTAGAGTAACTGTCTAGGAAATGGACTTAGCAGCCTAAGGTTCCAGTACCATCAATTAAGACCTGATGTTGCAGTTTAACAATGAAAGCAAAGGTATCAACAAAGACCAGTGTCCTGAATGAATCACCCTATCTCCCAAAGGGAGAGCCCCCAGCATGCTTCCTATTAAAACAATTGCAAGACCTTCGCTGTGACCCACACAATGGCTACAGAATAATGCAGATGATAAGATAGATGGTTAAAACTTTTTCAAGCTTGTGTCTTGTAATCTGAACAACTACTTTGAAGATAACAATATGCAATATATTAACCAGTGTTAATCTCCTAGTATTTTGTTTTGAAATTCTGTATCATTGTTTTTATTCTTATTTTTAAAGTTAAAAATAAACTTTATGGGATGAAAATACTGACCATTTCATATAGCTCTTATTCAACCATAATATCCCAGAGACCACCAAGATCAGGTAAGGAACCTGATTTTCACCTCAATTGTTGACAGAGACAATACACATAATTGCAATTAAAACCAAGGCTTGAAAAATAAGTTTACAACATACAAGTGTTCACAAGCCCTAGTTCACTCACTGGTTCAAAACAGACCTTCCAATTATTTGCAAGGAGCTTGACAATGGTGCCAAGCATACGCATTTCCATTTTGTCATGAATCCTCCTTGGTAATTAAACAAATATATACATCTGTTATAAATATTGAGTGTAGGGTCGCAGTCCCCAATTCTGAGCCAACACAAGATTAATATGTCCCTAAATGTCTTCAGAATTGTGTAAGTAAAACCCTCCACCCCAACAGACACATTTTTATCCTTTTGTAAAGCTACAAGTATTTCTTAATACACTAATTGATGGTATTCTTAGCCAACAACCTTCAAAAACTTTTACCCCTCAGAAAATTATTTTTGTTACTTTTGACTATAAAGCTGGAAGTACAAACCTCAAGTCTTAAAACTATTTCTTAAAAAAAAATTATCAACTCTCTCTGTTCTAAGCCATATTTAAAACTAAGTAACTTTTGACTTAACAATAAAAATATCTGCAAAATGCAAACCCAACAAAAAATACCAGAACCTGTGAAACTCCATGTAGAAGATGACAGAAATTTAGGACATGAAAGAGAAAGAGAATGGCATTTGAGAACGACTCTCAGACTCTGTGACCAACAGAGAGACAGGGTAAGGGAAGGGGAAGCTATGTTTCCAGAAGCGGTAATAAAGCCCTGTAGAAAACACCCTTTTCTCTTCCACGGCTGTTCTGTTTTACAGCTCTACACAAACCTTAAACTGAGCTTTTAACCCTCACCTGGGGAGCAGGGAAGCTGCACACAGACAGGCTAAAGGCACTGGGCTCAGTACTGTTCCTCATCTGTCATCCCCAACAGATTGGCAGGGTGGAGTGGAAGGCACTCATCTGCTCCCTTATTTCTCTAAGTGACTTCTAACAGGTTGCTCTGATATAGGCTTGTCAGCATTAATTACATGTGACATTGGATTGCTTGATTGCTGACAAAATTTAAAAGCACTATAAGAAAGCAAAAGGGCAGCGGGAAAGGGCCCAAGGGGAGGCTCTGTAGGGCTTTCCCATCTCCACGATATCCTCATGTCTCCTCCTGCCCAGCTCAGCCTCGCTTACAAAGACACATCTGTCCCACTCTACATCTGGATATCTGAGCTACCAGACTTAGCCAGTTTGGTAAGGACAGCCCAGCCAACACCTGTTGTTCCAGTACGAGCCTCCCGCCTCACGCCCGGCATCCTGTTAGGATGTTAAATGAGCACCATGCCAAGCTTCCTCATTCAACAATATTGCCACTTCTTCATCCCACCCAAATAGCTAATAGGAAAATGGCAGAAGACAGACACAAAGGTCACCTGGAAAGCAGGACAGCAGAGCCTTCCAGGGAAATCTGAGAGGAGAGATACGGTGCCACTGATGGTGCTCAAACCTGTTTCCTGAGTTGCTGTCTATGGAAGTATACTTCTCCACATGAGGCTGCAGGACATCAGAGAGTACTTACTTTTCCTTGGACAACAAAGCAGAGAATCTGCTCTCAGCTCACTTTCCATGAGAATGAATGAATGTGTTTCTGAAACATAGCATCTTTAACTCACAACCGCCTGGTACATTCTTTCCTACTATACCCAGTAGGGATTCTAAGCATGTAAAAATGGGGTGCCTTTATTTCATTACCAACATATGCCTGAGAAGATCAAATGATGCTTCAGCATGCCTGGGTAGAGCAGTGTGATTCAATAAACTTTGTGAAAAATGTAAAAACTGGAGAGCTATATATGGTTTTTTCAGTTGCTTGAAATATAAGTAGCATAAGTGGGTCTTTCATTTGGTTAGTTTTCTTTCAGCAGCTGGGACTGAACCCAGAGACATCATAATAAACTGTATCCTCAGCCCTTTTTAATTATTTTAATTTTTTATTATTATTATTTTGAGACAGGGTCTAACTAAGTTACTCAGTCTGACTTGAACTTACAAACCTCCCGGCTCAGCCTCTCAGAAAGCTGAGTTTTTTAAAATTATGTTTAATTCTAATGAAGTAACAAAGAAACTAGACTTCTTAAATTAGAAAGTTAAGATAAAGAAAGGTCACCTGCCACTGTTTCCCTTGAGTCTTCATGAGAAAGCCGCTAACTAGATTCATCCTCCAGGCAGTCCTGTCTGTGACAGCACCTCTGTCTCAGAGCTGGCAATGCCCTGCCCTGGTCTTTCTCTCTGGCACTGTAATAGGGACAATGTCAAGCACAGAAAGTACTGGCCTTGCATGCCATATGGCTCAAAGAGCCCCTTTTAAGTCCTGGGGGCTGAGTTTCCTCAGCAGAACATCATGAGGTTTAATGTCCCTTCTGAATAGTTGGAAAACTTTCTGATTTGCTTTCTGCAAAATTATGTCACCATGAAAAAGAGGTCAAAATGGCCCAATTTCCAGTCAGCAATATGTTTATTCTTACCTGGAGATATGGAAATACATCTAATATATCACTCCAGTATTTAAATATGCTGAATGGGAAGAAAAGCTTTATGCCTAAGAGATTAGGTATTTCTCTCTCCAATTCTTGTAAGTAATACCATGTTCATACAGGTGTGAGGACATAAGCTTTTGTTTGTCTACTTACTTAGTTATTTTTCTCAATGCAAGTTGCAAAGATCATTACAACTATAATGTTTTACATCACTGTGTGTCTTCTGTATAAGGAAAACAGTATTTTGAAACATTTACACAGTTAGAAAAGGTAACACACTTTTTAGTACATTTATTAAAAAGTGTAATTCACATTTCTATTATGCTTACGTAGGATACATTTTAACAATATAAACAATAGTGAGTAATTTGATGCTATACTCCTTACAGGTTTCTACCATTTAAAAAAAATGCCTTGAAATAAAATATCATAGCAAATGAAGCCAAGATGATACATACTTTTAAAAATTTCTCATAGAAACTAACCATCTGTATGATAATCCATTGTCTGTTCTATCAAGGTGATTTATTAAGGATAATGAAGCATATGATTTAATAGCTGCCGCAAATCCTTTTTCAAGGATAGGTATAAATAATACAAAAAGATGGTCCAATAATAGCCAAATCCTAACCTAAGAACTATTCTGTATGCTGGGTCACAGGAAATTACATGGGTTCAATTAACAGCAGAGCAAAGTAGAGAGCAGCAGGCTGTGCCCCACCCAAAGCTCAGGCACACTCCTAGGAACCAGTCTGGTTAGTACTTAGTGAAACCAGTAAGCTCCACTAGCATGCTGGAAATTGAGTAGCTTTTTTTCCACGTGACAACACAAAGATCTGCAATCAGAAATAAAGAAGGTGTCAACATAAATTTTTCAAAAATGTAAAAATCTAGATCTCTGAAATTTCTCAGAGCAAATTGTAGATGGCAGCATTCTGCTCCTCCTCACAATCACTCTGTCTTGCATTCAGCACCGCTGAGTGTATGGTGGTTTAAACAATGCAAGGGGACAGCAGGTAAGTGAATAAAATAATGTCTCGAAAATTCATGCAGGAAAAACAAAACAAACAAACAAACAAAAAAACACTTCTGTGTCCCTAAATGACCCAATGTCAACATTCACTACCACTCACACTTTTGAAAAGTCTGCATGGCCAGTTGTCAAAAGATTATCCTCTTTCGTAGCAAAGCTTTCCTTAGGCCTACTTCCTATAAAGCATGAAAACAAGATCACAAAATTGTGCACACCATTTGAATATAGTATCCAACCATTAGCTCCTATTTGCAAACACACACACACTCTCCTTTCCTGGCTATCTCTGGTAACAGTCTTTACAGGTTCTTACGAAATCAGTGAGGCAAAATTCTAACAACAGGAAATAACAAGCCATCTTCATGCCAGCTGTTTGGCATGCACAGACTGCCTGGCTATGCCTTACAGGCATGGCACAGCCATTCATTGATAAGCTGGCATGGCATTTCTGTACCCAGGCCACCTGGTGTGTCCATCTAAAATAAGATTAGATACTACAAATCCTAGTGTTCAAGTAATACTGAGTTTCAGAAAACGTCCATGGTGCCACATAAACAAGGGGTCTGTGTGTGAGACATATGTCATCTTCCAAAAAAATGTACGCTTCACCAGGCATATTTACAGCCAGCATACCCCCAACACTGCAGCTCCTATTGCTCCTGTTCTTGTAAGGCTGGCTTGCCAGAACTGAGATCAATTTTTATTAGATACCATTAGTCTCTGTGAGGGCAGTCATTTGAATAACAACAGATTGGCAAGTATAAAACTAAGGCACCTGTTGTACATTTGGCAGCCTGGATGAAGCCCCTTAAAATGAAAACAAATAAGAGCTATGATCATGCCAGGCAATGGCTTTTGGTTCAATAATGACCATGTGTCAAAATTAAGTGCATCTGGGAATTCCTACCACAGCCAGATGTAAAGGCAGATTTGTCTTGGCTAGTGGCACATAAGTAGATACACACAGTCTACTCAGATCTGTGTTTGCCTTGGTTTGGTAAAGGTAAATGGAACTTAGCTCAAATACAATTACTGAAGAGCAAGTGGCAATACGATCATATAGGGGCTAAACTCACAGAGTGTAAGATGTGGGCCAAGAACTAACCCCTGATTTTTCTGGACATCCTGGTTTATCAACAGAATACTGAACCACAGTAATCTAACACTGTTTCTGTTTTGACTGAGGCCTGAAACTAGGGGCTGGAAATACCACTGGTGAATAAAACACTGACTTTGGCTTCTAGAAACTCTTACTTTTTTTTTAATGTTAAAGAGAATAAAACAAAACAAAATAAAACAGAACAAAGCAAATCAGAACAAAACAATGCAAGCAACACAGGATTTCAAGATAAGACAAATGGAAATCAACTGTGGCTACCACAATGTCTCCTGTTCATCCCAAAATGTTAAGTAAGATGACCCCAAGGCAGATACTATATGTAGAAATCATTCAGTGCTGTTTTAGCATATAGAGTAGAGTTATCTGGTCCTGGGACAGAAGGAAGTTTTGCTAGAAGAATCATCAGCTAAACTACAACCTGAAGGAAGAAAAGAGTAGAGCAAAAATGGAAAAGGAAGTGACATTCCATGTGGAAGAAGATCACGCTCAAAATTATAATAATTATAATAGAAAGAATGAGCATTGTACAACTGGAAAATAGCACATACCTTAGCATGGCTTTAACACATGTCTGTTGGAGATGGAGGGAGGGGAAGGGAAGATGAATGAGAATGGGAAAGTGGCAAGAGACATGACAGGAGAAATGACATTAAGGGTCAAGTGCCTTTTGGCTAAGTCATATTTTAAGCTTTGCACAGAATGGAAAGTTGTTAGAATACCTGGAATATTGCTATGGTTTGTGTTCTAATGCACCCCCACAAGTCCCATGCAATTATGGATGCAGCTGAATCTAGCATTTATGATTGGTTTGTTGTCTAGTGCTGGGATTGGCGATGCAAGTGCTGCACCCACCCAGGGGTGGAACCAACATACAGCATAAGGGTGGGGAAAAGGTGTATCTTTCCTCTAATGCTCTGTTCCCAGTTGCTGTTTGCAGAGGCCATGAATGCCTCTCCACCATGCCATCCTGCTTTGGAGCCAAATGAATATACACTGAAACTCCCAAAACTGTAAGAAGTAAACTTTCCCTTGCTTCACTTTGGGCATCAGGCATTTTGTCTCAACCATCAAAGAAAAATAACTAATACAAATCTTAAATTCAAGGTGGGTCTGGACAATTCTTAAAATCAGGTTCAAATAAACTTAAGTAACCACTTCTTGGGGCTGGGGATTTAGCTCTGTGGCATAAGTGTCTGCCTTGCAAGCTCGCAGTCGTGAGTTCAATCCCCGGTACCAAAAAAAAAAAAAAAAAAGAAGCCACTTCTTAAAGCAGTGCTTGAATATGCAAAGCTGCATTATTAAATTTGTCATTTTTATTTGTATGTATTGTAATTAAAAAGTATTTATTAATAAGCTAACTGTGGAAGGATCCTTCTTATGCTACCACAGAAAGTACCACATCGCGCTCCATACTTCTGAGGTAGTTTTATTCACAAGTTGAAAGCATGTAGCTAAATAGCCCAGCGTTTGCATGAAGAAGCATTTTGGAAACTGGAGCAAAGCAAGACTTAAATGTTAAGCTACTGTAAGAGCCATAAATGAAAAAAAAAATCATTTTTCATGTAACTTTATGTACCATGTCTGATGTAAAACTTCAGGGTGCCATGTTGTTGGGGAAAGGTAATTTTCCAAATCCTCAAACAAATATAACATTCTATATTTTATCATTTACAAAACTATCATTAACCAAAAATAGTTCTTGGAGACTTTACTCCACCCCCCAAAAAATAATAATAATAAAAGGAAAAGAAAATCCAGGACTGAACTTTTATAAAATAGGTTAAATAGAGAAAAGTGAGCAATGAGAAAGAGATACGGTAAAAGACAGTAAAATGGTCCACACTCTTCCACATCAAATTCAGGGGCAGGATGCTGATAAAGTGAAGATATGTATCAGCCACTTGGCCTTATTCCATTTCTTTGATAGGCGGCTGCTCTTCAGATATTCCTGCTAGATCTACATTTCCCTCTATAAAAATGCTTTTGATTCCTTACCTGTTGGGCAGCTATGAGAATGCTAGCCCTTGTGATCTTAAAAACTATTTTTGGTAGAGCTATTGTGTTTAACCACTTCTGCTCCAGGATGATGCCCAGAACTCAAACAGCTGTGTCGCTGTGAAGCATAAAGACCTAGAGCCGGAAGGCACCTGAAAACACAGGTCATCTGGTTCACCCTCTTTGGTGTTTGTTTGTTTGCTTTTTAATGTTTTCAATGCTTCAAGTTACAAGCAAAGAAAGGAAAAAAAAGAAACTCTTCAGAAATGAAAAAAGCGGCAACATACACAAAGCCTGAGATTCTTTCTGAATTTCTGGCAAGGAAACAGTATGTTATATGTCATTGAATGTACTTGTCTGGTGTACATAGGATAAATTTTAAAAATAATTATTTCAGACAAGAATGAACATGTTCAGAGTGGGTTTTAAAAATGTAGATTGCTAATATCATTTGACTTAAAATCTTGCTTCTAAGTCCCATCTCAATTGCTTGTATCCATGCAACCTCTTATAAATTATTTAACTTCTCCAGAGATCAGTTTCCCTTTCTGTAAAATTTATGCCATAAAAGTTTCCAGTTTACTTAGAGTGTTGTTTTAGAGATTAAATCTGATACTGAATGCTGGCATATAGTAAGTGCTCAGTAAACTTTAGTACCTATTGTGTATCAACCATTATCACTACACCTGTGATATCAGAACATAAAAGGAAATTTTTGCCACTAAAACATTTGTATTTCAAGGATCCTGAGCACTATCAGAGGTTTCTAATGAATAATTATTCTTCCCATTGATGATTTCCATTAAACTCAATTCAAATAACATTAGTGCAACTCATTTCAAAGGAAAGAACAAAGCACTTGAGCTGAGCATTAGAAAATGAGGGAATAATGAAGGAAATTTCAATGTATGCCAAGTTTGGGGTGCTGAGAAGAAAAAGGTGCTTCCAGAAACAGTACTGACACAGCCCAAGAGATGACCAGGACCAGACTCCTCCATGTAGCAGATAATACTATACTGAAGACCAACAGAGCACCTGGTGTCCAAGGTGACAGAAGAGCTGACTGCCATGTGAGGGTGAGGTTGCAGAAGGGCTTACACTGCTAAACTGGGTATTTAGCACTTAATTATGTCAACCTTTAAAAGTCTGCACATTAGAAAGCAAGTTTTTAGTATGAAAGAGAAGAGATGAGAAAACATGATGATCACACAGGAAGCTATATATGGAATCCTGAGCGTCCAAACACATGGTAAAGTTAGAAAGAAAGCAATGAAGTAAAAAGAAAAAAAAAACCTATAGAAATAAAATCTACAAAACTGAAGGAGGACAATAATGAAAGAAAAAAAAAAGGAGAAGAATGCTGTATTTCAAAGATTCAGGATACCAAGGATCCCTTGATAATATCAAGGGTGTCAGAAGACTGGTATGAAGAAAGCTGAAGCATACACACGTATGTGTGGCAGACAATAATTTGGGCTTACAAAATACAAGCTATTTTGTGCTTTGTATAGTAAAGACTGTTTTCCATTAATCAATCATCTAACAACCTAACAGAATTTCAGGTGTGGAATTCCAGAGAGATCTATCATTTAAGAGAAACTTATTTTGAGGGTTCTCTATGTAGAAATTGTTGGCTCTGTGTTAAGTGGCTAGGAATACTCTAGAGACACTACAGCCACAGATTTGAAGAAGCCTACAGAAAAACAATAAAGGAGGTTAGAATGGAGTGGGGTGCATAAAGGCTAAACACAAAATGAAGAAGGAATTCAATGCTGATGAAGAGTGCAAGACCCAAAGAAGAAACTCAGAAAGGTCAGTTTCCATCAGTGGGAAAGTTCCATTTGAAAATGCTCCTTGTATTTTATTCCTCTTGAGAAATACTGTAATTCCACTCCCCCGAGAAAAAACTTAAAATAATTATACGAGCAGTGAGTAGATTTATAATAGTTAAGATATTTCCAATAGATGAATATTCCCATTTGGTCAACTAGCATATACAGCTATGCATTTAAAGAATCACACTGAACTACAACCAGAGAAGTCTGAATTGGTTGCTACAGTTTTTCTCTTAAAGACCCTTTAATAATATTTCAATTATGTTACCACTGCAAGTCATCAGAACATGTTTTCCGCAGGGAGGCCAGGGTCTGTTGCAGAGTAAGAAACAATTAGTGTACACTCATTAAGGCCCTTTCACTGGGGTGGGTATCAAGAAGGGCAGTGGAGGAAAAAATTATTTTAAACATCGAAAACAAATGTCTTTTTGACCTATAATGGGACACCGGATCAGCATTTGATGTGTCTAGTCTAATTTCTCCCTGTGAAACTGGACTGGCAGATCTTAGGGAGAGACAGAAGGCAGTAAATTCCTATCCTCCATCAGTACATCTGACCCCGGAGCAAACCCCACAACTGGCTACAGGCACCCACTATCCATCATTGCTCTTGAAACCTAATCTTTCAGGAGAGGACAGCTGCACCGGGAAAGGGGCTGAGCAGCTTTCTAAGATGCTGTATGACTAAAGAAAAAGAAAAAGGAAAACAAAAAAGAAAAAGAAAAAAAAATAACTGCTTTGGGGTCCATATTTGAATTAACTGCTTTTCTATAAACATTTCTTCCCTAAACTGCAGCCCCATATCAACCATACCCAGGAATCTATTTACACATCTGTGACCTGTGAGGGAAATGCTCTGGATCAACATCCTAGGTACAATCATCTTTAGCTTTTACCGTGAAAGCTTTCTGAAATGAGCACGGTTCCGTGGCATGCTAATACGCACTGCCTTTAGAGAACACACTGAGTAGGAAAAGACTGTTCTAGAATCCGCAGTAATTACAACAAGCATACAACAGTGTGTTAATAAGTGAAGTCTATACAAGAACCCATAATCAACAGACCTGAATTTTAAATTGAGTGGTAAATTCAAGCAAATGGTTGAAGGCAATAAATCTTTATCATAGAAACTAGTGTTCCTGAACACAGGTTGTTCATTACAGGACTACGATATTCAAGGAGCTATTTTATTTAAAAACAAAATAAGACAAATTCTACTATCTATCTTCATCTCATGTACAGTTACTCCCTCCCTTTTCTAAAAGGGTGAAACTGAGGCTCTGAAATGTTTCGTCTCTCACACAAACACACACACACACACCCTACACAATCCCACAGGAGTAAATGATAGATCTGAGCCTCACATTCAGTTCTTCTTTTAGCAAATTTATGTCCTTTCCTTTGGAGCATAAGAAGAAAAGAAGCACTAGTCAATATTTTGCACAAGAAGCCCATGTACTGAAGCTTAAAACTGAAATTTCTTGTTACTTAGGTCCCACTGATTACAAATGATCATTGTATTATTTTTAAAAGTATAATTTCCTCAAGTCCCAAAACAGGACTGGGAAACATTGTTTTAAAAATACCATTCACCAATCTCAATTTAGTTAGCCACTGCTACCTTAAAGAACACTGCTCAAAGGCTGTTAGGAAAAAAAGACAATTAAGAGTTTACAAATTCAATCAGCCTCAGGAAACTGACAGATTTACTGTGGTTAAATTCAGTAAAGAGCAATGTGATAAAGGTCACCAGGCTCCTGATACTGTTATCTGAATGTCAGAGAAGAACCAAAGTAGTGTTTCTGGTTGAAAATTCAAAGAATTGGGAGAAAGCCTAGTCAGAGGACGCTGGGCGCCTATATTTTCTTGCAAATGCTGAAAGAGCCAAAGAGAGGCTTGCCCTGTAAACAGAGTCATTTGCAAAGGAAAGCAAGGCCGTGCTTGATGCTGGTGGGGAGGGGGAAACGTCTGTCTAGGTGGTCTCAACACTATCTGCCCTCTGGCGCACACCATGTGCCAGTTTCCAGGCAGAACACAAATCTTAGTTTTCCAGACTGTTATCTTCTTCATTTCACTTATTGTCTATAACACATGAGGATTTGCTTTGGCGATAGAAGACATCAAAAACTAAACGGAAAGAACAGAAAAACCTATTTTTAATATTTAAAAAGCTGTAGACTAACTGACTAGTATTGATATGGTCCAATAAATGTATCAGCATCACCAAAAAACAGTGCACAGAAAGCTACTGAATTAATTATTCTGACAGGGAAGAGGGGGGCATGAGCAATTACTTTAGTCCTTGAGTTTTTTACTGGCTTGGTCTCCCATATATACGGCAGTATATATGAATGTAATACTTAGTTTAATTTGTGAGTCCTAAAGATATTTTATAAATTTTAAGAGAAGAAAATGCAAGGGGATTGGTTCATGGAAGCATAATTTATATGAAGTAGAAAAGAGAGACACGAGCTTTAAATATAATTTTGTGCACCGCATCTTGTAAGAATGCTTTATCATTAATGCTCCAGTCTTGCGTCATTGTCAGGATGTTACTGTTTAGGTTACATTAGGTCAGAGACTGCGGTAATGTATAAGCACTTGCTCTTTGACCTTCTCAAGACTTAGGACAAAAAGACAATGTTGAACTTCTACCTCCAAAGCTATAATTTCATATAATGAACGATCATTAAGTACAAGTTACACATTATTTCAGCTATCTTTCTTTGGGGCTTAATTGTGGACAACTTATATGTGCTTTTATTTTTTAAAAAGGGAGGAAAATTTGGAAACTTACCATTGCCAAACAAATGCAAGGCAAGCATGACATTTTAGTAAGTGTTATCAACTACTGATTAGAAGTACATGAGATCAACCATACAGCAAATACAGTATGCCCAAACAAACTTCTCCTTTGGTAAAAATGTCACGGTGCTACAAAATTACAGATGTTTAAACAAGTGATGCTTGTTGGGCTGAAATTTACTGACAAATTCCCTCCACAATCTTCTTCCACATTATCATGTTTCTTCAGCTGATACGTTATATAGCAATCCTCAATCCTCAATCCTTGTAGCTTAGAGGGAACAACTCTTCTCTTCGCTCTTGCTTGGCAAATCACTGATAATATAAAACAGAAGGTTTTTCAACACTGATTTTGCATGAGGCTGCAAGCTGCCTTTGTGACAACACAAGTAAGTACCTCTCCTTAAAGATTTTGTCAAAGAAACTAAACAATACAAAGGTTAACCCACACACACACAACAAAGAAAGGTAAATTTCTGCATAACACAGTAAGAAACCAAGAGTAAAGCTGGCTTAACATGTAACTCACATATTCACACTCACTTTCTCAATCACAATATTCTGTTCCTTTAAGAAAAATGGGGGAAAAAATAGGTATTCTTTGAATAGACTGTGGGAGCTGAATAATCATATCTGCATATTTAATAATGTATCTATCTGGACTTACAACACAAATCCTAAAGGTATATTTTGTATCCACTAAGTTGACTATACTACATTAAAGGTAAACTTTGTTTTCAACATTCCTATAAACTTTAGGAGATTACAGAGGCCCAAAGAGGTATGTATAAATTTTAAAGGTATTAACCTTTAAAAAGTCTGATGCTCTCAGGATCACAGCACACAGATGCTTCAACTCTGGACTATCCACAAAGACACAAGGAAACCAAAGGGAGGCTTTACCTTTAGCTTTTTAAATTTTTAGTACTGAAGACAGAACCCAGGGTTTCCCACATGCTAGACAATCATTCTAACACTAAGATAAATCCTCAGCCCCTAAGGGAGGCTTTGAAACAAAATCACCTTGAGGAAAGCATCTTTACAGATGCAACTTTTCACATACAGTTCTACCGAACTCATTCACTGACAATCTTTTCAAATATAAAATTGTTCAATTGCTGGGTCTGACATCAAGTTTGGTCAGAAGGAAATACAATACGGAAATACTTCTGGTGTGCTTTTTTACAAATAGTCACCCTTGTTGGTTTGAAAGACTGAAAATCAACAAAAGTGCAGTGTAAGTATACTTGACCTTATTGTCTTACGCCCATGAAGACTGGCACCGCTGGGTGATTTCAGAATTTGTGACACTTGAAAATGCACACTGCATCTTCAGTCCAGGTCCCTCCAGTGCTGACTAAACAGCAGTCCCAGCCTCAGATTCTCCTTCCATACAAACTTGCACAGCACTTACAAAGCTAGTCTAATCACACCATCAATCTATGACTACACTTCCCTTCAAGTAATTCCGCTTCATTTATCTTTCAACCCTTCATTATGCAAATACTACTCTCATCAGTCCAATATGGAAAAGTTATTCATGTTTCTTGTTTATCCTTACCACACAATAACACATTGGGATCATACATGAATTTGCACAAATAACTCTTTTCTGTTTCACACTTTACATGAAAAATCATGCTTATGCCACCGTAGTGTCAGAGAAGATCAAAACTTGCTTGAAATAGCCTTCAATCAGTATCTACCATTTACAAGCAGGAGCTAATAGTGTTAAAAATAATTTTGTATAATTAAAGGATTGCCCTTTTGATTTTTTTTTAATGTCTCTCTAGGAAGAGGTTTGCATAAGCCATAGCAGGATATCTCCTGGATATAAGAACAGTTATACAGGCCCCTAGTGGCTTAGCAAATAGCAGCAGACAAGGGGATTCCAATTCTTAGTTCTCGACTTTGAGATATTTTGGTTCTAAATCAGTGTCACTCTTAAAAAGCAAGCTAAATCATTGCATTGAATACTTTAAGCAGTTTCATAGCCGTAAGTATCTTCTGTAATGCATGTATACTAACATATTTGCTGCATTTCATCACTTCACTAACTGTACAATTGCACTTACCCAAGGAGAATTTGTGTTACATAACTTCCACAATAAAATGGTTAATCCCGCTACCTCTTTACATGTCACTTCATTACAAAAGTAATATATTACTCACCTAGAGTAGAGTACATTTGAGACACTTTTCCTATTTGAATCACATTTCTACTATTCCACTATTACTAAGAGCTTTTTGTCATTGCTTGCTATTTAAAATGAAATGCAGATTTTAAAATGCCACTTTTATAGTTATATAAGTCTAAATGTATTTTCCAACAACATCCAATGATAACATTCACATTATAGTGTGCCTATTTAAAAAGATGTACAATTAATAACACCCTTTAATACTCCCATCTTCTTGCTGTCTTTTCTTCACAAAAGAAAATTCCAGGCAGGCACATTTACAGCTTTTAGCAATTTTTAACTGGACACAATCTGACAGCTGAATTCATGAAACTGACCAGCTTGTCAATTTCACACTTTGAAAGTACAATAATAGCTGATAGCATGAGGGTGAATTTAAGAAATCTGTCACAGAATTGCTAGTTCCATTGAAAAGCAAAGTACAGTACATAATTATGGGAGGTGGGAGGTAGGGAAAATTTTATTGTCCATGTAGGATATCTGTTTCAAGACTATGGACATGGAGCATGGAGAACGTATTCTCTCTTCACCATAGCTATCTGAAGCACAGGGCAGAATATGTTTTCAAAATAATGTAATATCTGCTAAGCATTTACCTGGTATCATCATATCACCTATACTCTATAATCGTTAACTTGTTATCATCTAAAGATTCTTTTAAATGAGAATGTGTTGAGCATTGTTACATCACTGTGATTTTACTCAAGTTGAAAGGCTGATGTGAAACAGAAAGAATAGTGCAAAGGGTCAGAAGTACCTAGGGTTGAACTAATTCCTTATAGCTGTAGAAAGAAACAGTTACAAAGAGCTAAAGTCCACATTTGTACCTCTGCTAAGTTCAACAGTAAATTTAACTCAAGTCATAAACAGTTACTAGTTACCAAAGGGCTCAAAATGTGTGAGCTACTCTGTGCCTTAAATCACCAACTGTGTCTTTGGGCACATGTAAAAGAAAAAAGAAACATAATAACTTTAAGAGGAAATACAGGAATGGCCCCGCAGGAATGTTTCTAGGTTCTAAGATACAAACTATAGATTAAACAGCTACAAAATTTAGCAAACAAACTAGACATTTGGTGAGTGGTATACAGGGAGGCAAACTGGAAACAATACAAGCGGATTGTGATAGTCTCCGTTTGGAAGACTGCAACTACTATTTGGAATCCTGGAACATCCAATTAATGAAAACACTTCACTTACTAATGCCTTTAAATTAATAACAATGGGGAAGCAAAGCAAGTTTTCTACTGCCTACAGTAAATCTATAGGAGACCAAAAAAAAAAAAAATCTTTGGTTTGCCCATGGCTTTCTTTTGGAATTGTTTGCTACAACTTTAACTCTTCATTATAAATGATGCACTCCCTTCCCTAGGGAAGGAGTGTGTGTGTAACTACACCAGATTCCCGCTGTAGGACTGGGGGAGCTTTGATTTTTGCCACGGGAAGATTTCCAAAACAATCCCCCTCCTCTGTGGCAGCCGTAGACTTTGGTTCCTGCTATTTCTCCTCCTCCCCGCTAGTTCAGAGAAAAGAAAGAAAAAGAAATCGCTCCTCACATACCCAGCCATCCTTAAAACAGTGATCTTTAAGTAAACAAATAAACATACAGACGGTGGCTGGGTCCTTGAGAAAGCTCGGGTCGCCCCAGCGCTCCGCGGTCTCCCCCACACCTCGCCCACCCGGGAGGGGAGAGGGGGCTGCGCGAAGGCGCCCTGGGTCCCCTAGACTCGCCCCCGCCGGGGTCTGAGGCTCCGGGCAGGAGTGCGCCGGGCAGGGGAGCACCTCTGCCCGCGAGGTGGAGGCGGGCAGCAAACTGCGCGCCCCGGCCGGCGCCGGGAAAGGGGCTCGGGGACGCACGCGGGAGGCGCCTGCAGCCGGAGCCGCGGACCCGGCGCTTCCCGGGGCAGCGAGCGGGGAGGACCCAGGGCGCGGACGGGCGGCGCGGCCACTCACCTGGTCATGTTGGCTCCCGCGCCGCCGCCAGCACTTTCCTCCGGCGCCCTCGCGCCCGCCACGGCCGCGCAGCCCGCGCCTGCCCGCGCCGCCGCCTCCGGGCGGCCAATTTAATCCCGCGGAGCGGCGGCCGTCGCCCCGGGAGCCCCCCTGCACGTCGCCGCCGCCCAGCCCGCCAGCGGCCAGCGCAGTCCAGAGCGGGGAAGCGCAGCGGAGTCCGCGAGAGAGTCCGAAGCCCCGAGCTCCAGCATCGGGGGCGCGCGCCCCCCGCCGCCGCGCAGCGTCCTCGGCCCTCAGAGCCCGCGGCCCCGCGGCGCGTCCCGCTCCCGCGCCGCCAGCTCGCCCCGCGCCCGCTGCTCCGGCCGCCGCCGCCGGGTGTCTCCGCTCCGCCGCCCGCGGCGCCGCCTCCTCCCGCGCTCGCTCCGCGCTGCTCCGCCGCTCGCGGCTGGGGGGTCCGGCCGCGTCTCCGCGCCTCCCTCCGCCTCGCCCGTTTCCTCCTTCCTGCTGCTGCTGCTGCTGCCGCTGCTGCTGCTTTTAAAGCAGATTCTTTGGCCACAAATAGCAACTCGACTGCCCCCCTCGGCGCCTCCCTCCCCTTCTTCGCTTCTTCCCCCCAAAAGTGAAGCGCACGCGAGGTAACCAGAAACTGAGGCCCGCGGGGGAAGAGGCGCGGCGGGGAGAGGGGGACCTGGCGACGCCCCGAGGGCGCCCCGGGGTCCGCGGTGGGGGCCGGCGGTGGGACGCGCAGCCCCTCGGAGCCCTCGGACCTGGCGTGAACCTGGCGGCTCCGGCGGCCAGCCAGGCGCTTTGGTGGGAAATTAAATGAAAAAGCTCAGAAAAGTAATTGGAAAGGCTTCGCTCTTTGTTTCCTGGTCTGTGTGATTTCTAAAATCCTCCTCCCCGGCTGGGGATCCCGCGGACCCACTGTGCCCCAGCGCCCGGGCTTGGTGTTTGCGCCTCGCGGGTGCCGGTGTCAGTGTGGGTGCGCCCGGGCGCGGGGCGCGGGGCGCGGGGTGCGGGGAGAGCCTGGCCGGCTGCTCCTGCTCGCGAATCCCGGAATCTGGATCGCTGACCCCCAGAGAAGGCCAGAGGGCTGGGCGAAGGAGGGAAAGGAAGGAGAGCCGGGCGAAGGAGGTACCACACACACAAGCACACATGCACACACGCACACTCACACTCTCAGAGGAGGGGGCGGGGTGACGTCACTCCCCAGCATCCATCCACCCGACCAGAAAAGACCCTCTGCTCCCAGATTCACTCCTCTCCCCCGAGAGGCACACCCGGCGCTTCTGCTCTGGGTCCGGGGGCGGGTGCACGGAAGAAAAATAAATAAATAAATGCTGGGTGCATCCTCTTCAAAGCAATGATAATAATACAGAAAGCGCGCGCGGATGACACCCGGTTTGTGTCCACCCCAGTTCACCTTGGCAGCCTCACTGGAGGATGTATGCAGGATCCACTTTGGAGGCAGATGAAGAAGGGACGTACCAAATTCAAACCTTAGTGTAACAACCAAAGCTTTGCTTTCATGCTGTTTTTGCTTTCATGGTGTTGGAAATGCCAGGTTCTTCAGTTTCTCTGAAGGACAATATAACACGGAACCCAGTTGTTGGGTTACACAGTCATTGTGCCCAGAACCCAAGAGTAGCAAAGATGCTGGGTGTTCTCACCAGCTGAGGATCTCCAGCTTATGGGAGAGCAGCTGGAAGCCACCACTGGCAACTGACTCCTCCAGTTCATTAGAAACTTGGTCAGAAAGGTTAAATAAACAAATGTCATGGCTTCCAGCCACCTCCATTGCTTGTTCTGTGTTCAGACCAGCATATGCAAAACAGTACTCCTGCAGACTCCGAGCTGTCTTCCGAAGACCAAAGGTAAGCAGAACCTCCTTAGATCCAACCTAATGCTTTGGCTTAACTCTCCAGTTTATTTCCATCATCTGTGGGCTGTGTTCCTGAAAAGCCCTTGAAGGGTTGGCCTGTACGCCTTCCCTACTCCAACCCCCCTCTCCTGCCCGCATGTCCATGTGCTCCAAAAAGAAAGCAGAGTTCAAGAGAGAGTGTCCTTAAATGAAGTTTAGTTTTCCAAAACGTTGAGGGTGAGGTAGGGGCATCCTGGCAGGACTCTCTTCCCTTTGCCTCATGAATTAGCCTCCTAGTGAAAATCAGGAAGAAATCTATTCTTGCTCAAATCCTCAAGCCAGTTTTACCCTCTAGGCTTTCTGATGACAAGAGCTGAAAGGCTAAGCCAGTACCAGGGACACTCGTTCCCTGTCCCTAAGGACAGACCTAGAAGTCTGACTCGCCCAATATAGGCTACAAGTTGACTTTCTAAGCACTGCATTGTCCCTCACAAAACTGGTGATCCTGTATTCTTCATCCAGAGCTAGATATTAAAGGAACACATGTTTGAAAACTCTGGTGCTTTTCTGCTGTGATCTTTGGTATAGAAACACGTATCTCTCTGTCTTTGGAACTGACCTCATTTAAGATGAACCCAGCTGGGAAGCCTGTCTGCTCTCTGGGACCATAGTATTGGTGAACTAATATCTTATCCCACGTGTAGTAAGGTAGACAAGATGGAGAAACTAGCGATGGTTGTTATGAAGATGAGTAATACGCAAATGAAATATCAAGCTAGAAAGTGAAGAGACAGAGGATAGTACAAGTAACTGTAAGTTGTAAGCTCTTCCCCCAACACCATAAGTTCTTGGATATTCTTATCCTTACAACAACCTGACAAAGCAAGAGGGATTTGGGAGAGTGACAAGGAGCCCGGGCTATTGTAAAATAAAAGAGACAAAATTATTCAGGGTGCTGCTGCTGCTGCTGCTGCTGCTGCTGCTGCTGCTGCTGCTGCTGAGGAAAGCAAGATAAAGCAAACAGAGTAGCCAAACTCTGCACATCTGAGAAGTGAGAGAAAGCCTGCAGCCGAATAACCCTGTATTAATATATTCGCAGCACAAAGAACGCCCGATGCTGCCCTGTCTCCTGTAACCTGGAGACTGATGCACCATTGGGAAATTTTAAGTCAAGAACATGAAAGGTGAGCTAATCACCTGTTGAAATTACCTTATTGTTATAGGTAAAGAAACTGAGTCCTTGAACTTAACTTCGCCCAACTCTTCAATAGCAGAAGAAGACATGGCCTGGTTTCTCTTATCCCACCAAAGTTTACTTGTCACCTTCAAGTTCTAAATCAAAGAAGCCTTGTGTCCAACTTAACAGTGAACAATAAATATAGAATATTTTTAAAACTATAACTACTTGAAGGAAAATGAAGCGATAGAACTAGACGTTTTCTTAGTTGCCTTCCACCTCTTAACAGTATGATGTGTAGCTCACAGGAGCTTTGCTACAGCGCAACCCCCTCTAGTGCATAATTCAGCATAGGATGAGTGTGAGAATGTCTTGGACCCCATCCAAGGGAGTTAGTTCCTAGAAGTACTGGGAAGATTTTATTCTCATTTATCATGAAGCATCCTAAAAAAAGACTAAAAATAATCATGGTGACAACAATAGTAATCAGTTGTTACACTTGCACTGTGTGCTAGGCATCATCCTAAGCCTATTATCCTATATGACTGTTTTTCAGAAAAGTACATCAGGACCTCTTTTGGGGCTGTGAATCTGGTGAGTCGTCAACAATTTCTTCAATGGAAGAAAAGAAAGAAATGTGTTGACTGAGTGGCTCGTGTTTAAGGAGAAAAAAAACTGTCTCATCTTAACAACTCACAACAGCCTTGCTAGTTAGGTATTTTTAACCCTCTTGTATATTGGAAAAACAGGTTCAGAGGGAGAAAATAATTTGTCAAGTTAATAGGTAGAAAGTATTCAAGGTACACTGTTGAACTTAAGATTTGTTTGAACACAAATTTTGTGCCTTCTATATTTATGATAAATTGTGAGCTTACATATGGAATAAATTGTTAATCATATTTTGTCTCTAGGGAGTACAGTGGTTTTTCCTAAATTCAACTACAAAGCAGTGACACCGAATAGATCCAGATGTATTTCCAAGAGAGTGAGAGTTTCATAAGTCACTGAAACATAGACCTTTTCATGTGGTGCAAATTGTGTCTAACGTACTTCATTAATTAGCTGCTATGTTAGAATTAAAACAATAACTTATAGTTTTAATGCTCAAATATTTATAATTATTAAAATGTTATTTGAAAGAGTTTTTCAAATTTAATTCATATAGTATTTCTCACTACTTGTTTTTCTCAAATATGGAGGTGGTATGTGAGAAAGATAAAAGAAATATGATAGTCTCTAAGTTAAAGTTTTTTCTTTAGAATCACAAGATACACACACATAATCAGACAACACTGTAATTTCCACCCAGACTGTGAAAACGAAAGACAATAAATCAGGTGCCATGTTAATATTTTTTATTCCTGTGGCCCTGTGCATTCTACCTCTCATATTACACATTTTGGGATATTGCTCCCATTTGTCAGATTTAAAAGCTCACGCTCAGAACCAGGAGAGGACTGAGATGAAAGTTTAATTCTGATCTTTCTAATTCTACCTCCCAAAGCTCTTCACAAACAGGTGTGATTCCAGTAGACAAGGAGATGGTATGATGTCAGGCCTGCTACATACTGTGCTCGCTTCTGCAGCACATACACTAAAACTGAGACATGCGATATTAAGTGCTTTTCTGCATGTGAAAGATATCAACTTTCTTTTTCTCTAGGGCAGCACCTCTGTGGTTAGGCAGCACTGCACCCTTTAAGAAAAGCAATCTGCATCTTTCTCTAAAGCAAGACCCTTTTCCCTGACTGGTCTCAGTTAGGCTGCCGCATTCCACCCTCACCTGCACTGTGCAGAGGACATTATGGTACGATGCTACTTTCCATTGGCTCTGCTACTGGAGATTACAGCATGCGACCGTGACAAATGGATATTCCCATTAAATTCTTTAGTAGAGTGGGGCATTCCATTAACCACTGGCACTGCCCCAACCCAAGTGAAACATTGGGTCATATATTTCTTGTGAGCAAGAAGTGAAGGAGGAAAACAAAGGATATACTTTAATTACCTTTCCAATTTTTTTGTGTTGCATGCATTATGATAGCCGTATATTACAATTATTTATAATTAATATATGACAAGCTGTCAGCTAAAATTTAACAGGTGATTTGTCAAGACGCCCTATTAAGGCATGCATTAAGCAGTGCCTTTTGGTGTTTCCTAACAACAAAATTGTGTCTTGGTTTTGTTTTTTAAATCTATGCAGTTTGTGCATAAAGGGGCTATCTTTATATATGCACCATCTTTTTAAAATATAACTATTGCTAACAAATAGGCATGTTGTGTTTCATGCAAAGTACAAATATGTCCTTGTCAATTTAAATTTTCAATGGTGACATTGTAACTGAGGAAACCCATTGCCTGATGTCTGCTTTAATCCTTCATGATTTTAAATACATTTCTATGCTGATGCCTTTGAGAGAAAGACAAAGCTGAATGGAGAGGAAAGTAACTGCAGTTACCTATGTTCTATTTAGGCTTTGTTTCTTTTGTTAGAGAATTTGAAATGAAATATTTTGAAATGCAGTAAATGATTAAGAAGTCACCAGAAAGCTAGTAATTAATCACTGAATGGAGGAAAATTCTACAGAGACCAAAAACTGATGAAGCAGGTTCCATTTTGCTGACTGGTACAAGAATGGTGCACACAATGGAAATGATTCATAGATAGTTTCTGCGAGGGGAAACAAGAATCTTTGAAAGAAGGAAAATCTGAGCTTTGGGATCTATAGAATGTCAAATTCATAGGACGTAACCTGAAAATAAAATTAAATTTTAAGCTACGATTTTTGTATTGGCTCTATGGCCAACCAAAGTTTGCACTGCTTAAGAGAATAATGCAGAAGTAAAGCAGCATTTGTTTAAAATTTCAATTGTACAAGCCTGACTCTTATTTTTCAAGACTAGGACACGCTGCAGGCTGTTAATGACTAGCAATCAACTACTGTAGAGGGTGCTGAATCTCCTTAATGAAAGAATGTGCTTCAAGATTCAATGGTTAGGAAGAGAGGAGAAAAAACAAGAACAAAACCCAAAGCACAGCAGTTTTTCAAGCCTAATAAGGCTTACATGTCTAGCAACCAAGTTCAGGTTTCACTTTTTAGCAAGAAAGCACAGATACGGAGCTGTGAAATTTACCTTTAAAGGGTCTATCAAGGTTTCAGGAAATGATTTGCAGACATTTAGAAGGGAAATAGCATAAGTTAATTTTTACATACTATCAAGAACTGTATCCCTATGGAGTTTAGGATTATAGATGACTAGTGACAAATCATTTGCTGGATTATGGACCATCGTGTCAGTTACCAGATGGCCCCTCATTTCCCTTATGCAGCACTGTCCCTAATATAGCTTTGGATGGTTCTCAGGCATTTAGGAGGAGTTAACAAAATAGTGAATGCAGAAAAGTCTATTTTCCCATCACTTTTTAAGCTTTTGCTCAAACTTTGTCTTATACATATGTGTGTGTCTTATACTTCAGTTATGTAATTTCTACTTGGTATAAATACATAATGTAATGCCTTTTCAGCTGCTCAAGAGCAGGATTCATTTCTGATTGAAACCCAAAACTCCTGTGATAGTGTTCTAAACACTGTAAGTACTTCATAAATGTTTGAGAAAAGTGAAAGAGGGAACAGGTTGAAATAAGGGAGAAAAAGGAGTGAATTGGATGCCAGTGAAATATCACTTTCTTTATAAAGCTTCCTGCAGTCCATTAAATAGAATAATTTACCATGCCTTTATGCTCTTATTCTTTTTCTTTTTATTTCCAACTTCACTAGATTTTTATTGTATATCTGTGCATCCTATCAAACTGTGAGCATCTTCACAGGTTTTAGATTACCATCAACATTTTGACTATAAGCAGATCTCAAAACATGTATGCTCAGTGAATAAACACATGACAACATGTGCCACAGAGACTGGTTAGTGTCACTGTAAGAGTGCCTCTTGCTGGTTCTGTGCTGAAAGGTATGATTTACCTACAGTTTGGTCAGAGTTAAGACTCTCCAACCACAACAAATTTCAAAATTCTGCAAAGAATAAGAGAGAATCTGAACAGGAGTGTTTGGATTCTATTCTGAGGAATCCTTGATGAGAGTATGTACAAAGTTTCATGTTCTAAAAGAGGTCAAAATAATTGATCAGTTCAGTGGGGAAAATTTTTTTCATACTTATCACTGGTACTGACGGTGTACATTCTCTCTCTACCTACCACTGCCTGCAAACATTATCTTCTATTTGATCCTATATTTCCACAAGGCATCCTGATTTTTTAAATTCATTGGCCACATCTCCAGAATCACTAGAAACACCAAGCTGGGAGAGATTTTTTAATATTTTAATATATGTGCTGCTGAACTGAGCACAACGTGAGATTTTAAAAGACAAACAAAAACTATTCCTTCCTACATAAAGGATTCCTTCAAACATGTTATTTAAGTCAGTGCTTGTTTTATAAGTGAAGCACCATTTTTGCTCAGCTGTTTTTTATGTTTTAAACAGCATGCTTTGTCTCTTTACCACCAAAAGTTTACCCCCCCCATCCCCATAAATGTCTAGTGTTTTCTGGACTACTACAGTAATAACCTTTTATATTCTTTTGCTCACGATGTTTTCCTGGTTGGTCCCAATCCATTCACCTCTATACTGCCCAATTAACTTTAATAAGTTACATGTTTATGGAATTCCCATGTTCAAGAAAACTCAATGGTTCATAATTAAGTATATAACTCATAACTCATCAGAAATGTCCTACCAGGATTCAGGACCACAAATGGAATCTGCTGTAGCCCATTTCCCCTTTCTAACTTTCACCCTCTTACTACCAGTTTCCTAAATCCTAGTATTGTCTCAAGAGAAAGGTACATTTCTCCTAATCAGCCAGACAGTTCTCCTAGGTGTTGGTTATCCATTGTCTTTAAAGGATCATCTCAATGAATATTTTTTATCCTACCCAAATAACATTTTCTTTGAAACATGATTCTTTGAGTCTTTCTTATGCTAAATAAACATTTTACTGAGGTTGGTTAAAAGATCATAGAAAACACCTCCAAGACATGTCAGTGCCTAGTTGTGTTGGTATTGATCCATTACTTATGACGGTATAATGCTATAAATAGAAGGATGTGCTGGATGGAATTGATGGGGATTTATGCAAACTTTTATGGAATCAAATTGTGCGAGGCTCTCTTCCTTTAATCACAATTTGAAAGTTCTCGTTCTGTGTTCAGGAAGAGAATAGTGTCCAAGTTAAGACCAAAATAAAGAGCAACATAGTATGGCAACTTTCAACAATTTCTTTCTTTCTTTTTTTTTTTTTTTTTTAAATTCTTAACTCAGCTTTATTTATTATGCATTCAAGGAGATAAACTGACCTGGGGAAGTGTTTGACCTCAAGAAACACAAAAGCAAATCAAGTCAGGCATTGTTTTTGCCTTCTCTTTGCAGAGGCACTAGGCATCCTCACTGCAGGATGCTCAGCATTCACATTGCTAAATTTTTCCCTCACTCAGAGGGAACCCCTGCCTGTTGAGTCCCAAGTGCTAATAAATTATCCTACCTCATATCAAGTGAAGATAAGCAGGAAAAGAATGATTATTGTATTTTTCCTTTTTAGCCCTGCATCTCCCGCCCACCCCAAAACCAGTTGTAAGACTATGAATATCAAAACTGCTCAATTTTGTCTGTGGTATGCTGAGCAGAGATGAGAATTAGTGTAAGTGCTGAAAGCTGTGGTCTTTCATTTGTGATTCAATACCATCCTGCCATTCTAAACACACCTGCCTTTTGTTAAAGTTATACTTGTTCTTCTCTTTCTCTCCCCCCGGTACTGCCTAGGGCAACTCCCCTGTCCATGTATGTTTCCAGATTGACAGATGAATAGTCTCGGTGAGAATGATTGGGTCTCAAATTTTGTGTGTCCCTTGTACATCTGTAAAATGCCCTATCTTGAGACTCCATGATGCAGCTTTGTGCACATTGAGTTCAGGAATAAAATACTTTCTATGAAATTAATTAATTTCTGTAGGAAACAAGCACATCCCAGTTTTCCACATTGTAGATATTCTATCAGGTTGTCTCTGGGAAGCATTTTTATATTCATAAAATCACAAGTCCAAATATTTGGGCTATCAGACCCCTGGAATCTCATGGTTCATAACTCTGGTGTACATTACACAATCTGTGAAACACCTTTAAAATATATGCCCAGGATCCACGGGTACTAGCTGAATCAGACTCTCTGAGAAAACAACTCTAGCATTTATACTTTTAAAAGCTCATAAGTGAATGAAATGTTTAACTAAGGTGGTATAATCTTGGTTTACAACTCTAGGGAGCACAATTTGAAAATCACTAAAGTTTTTCTTTTTCCAAATGTAGGATTCTTTGTGGAAATGCTTTCATTTTATAAGTGAAAAAGAAATGACCCCTGACTGAATACCATTTTTAAGTAGTTGTAACCACAGATGCAATGCATACTGAATTTCGTATACTCCTGTGATGTTTTTAGTATTTGTCATTCCTTAAGATTCTCATATGCCCATTCACCCCAGCACTCATTCATCAGACCTCTGTATGAGAGGTGTGTTAGCTATGCACTATCAAGTCATGCTAGAATTAGTGTTGTGAGCAAGACACCCATATTAAGGGGAATGCTTTTATCTAACTACAATACGAACACCTCCTAATGATTTTACATTCTCTGTATTCAACTGAAAGAAGTCTTGCTATCAGAACATCTTGAATTCCAGCTCTTCTCCAAATAAGTCTGTGATAGAAACCAGGAGAGAGAGAAAGAGAGAGAGAGAAGAAAAGAAGAAGAAGGAGGAGGAGGAGGAGGAGGAGGAGGAGGATAAAAAGATCAAAATCCTTTCCTTAAAAGCAAACTAGAACTAGTCTTGATACCTGCATGTTATTTTAAGCATTAAACCAGGAATAACTAAACTACTACTTCCTGATTTTTCCTAAAAAATTCGTTTTCTTGAGAATTAAATATTCTCAGCTGAACTCTTAATAGAAAATATTAACAAGCATCTGGAATGGTCTTCTCTCTCTAAAATTCCTAGCAGTGCCAAACAAACTATTTACACTTTACATGTTAAACATTAACGTGTATGGAGTATTTCTGAGAAAGCAATAACAAATCCATCTCTTCTAATGCTCCTAATAATTTTGTGAGCAGTCAAACAACCATTTCACAGATGAACCAAGACTCTGCCCCAGAATTTGAGAACCAGAAATTCAGAGCTAGTTCCTAGTCCTAGGAGTCAGAATTTTTGGCAAACTGTTCAGGTAATTCTGAAAGCCACTGAGATAACTCAATTCCAATTCATCGATTTGTTTTATTATTCTTAGAAAAATAACCCAGTGTGGCTGACTGAGCAGATTACGGCCTTTGCTTAGAGGCTTGCTGCCCTTGTCTGGGATTTGCCAGTTTCTTTGCATTATACTCTCCAAAGGGGGAAAGAGTCACAGGTAGTGTTATTTTACCTAAATCTGTAAGTTTTTAAGTTCTGTTCTGCACAGCTGATTTACTCTAACTCGTTGCTGCTCTGAAGGAAGCTGCTAGCTGCCAGCACAGGCTGGGGAGAGGCTCGTAAGCCGCATACCAACCTTCTGGCCATAACTAAGGTCCTAACAGCCTGCAGCGAGCACAGGCCTCCTTCAGCCGGCAGCTATAATTACAGGACATTTACTGGATGTTGAAGTACATACTTCTAGAACCTGCTGAGCTGTTTCAGTGAGTTTCAGCATTCAATTCTGAATGCTTCTGGTTCTAGTAGTTACATTTAGAGAGATAGAATTAGCTATCAACTATTTGGGGGTGGTATGTGTCTTTATATTCAAAGTAAAAAATAAACTCTTAGCCCCCCGTTATACTAGAACATCATATCGTAAAAGCTACCTTAGCAATAACATTTAGTGTATAATAACATGAAAAGCAACAACAAACAGACTCCTAAGCAAAACTTCTTGGAATAAAACTACACATTTCAAGGGAGGAGACGATGTTATTTTTACCTCATAATTACACCTAGTTCACACAGAGACAGGAAGGAAGAAGATTATGATTTTATGTCTGGACTGAAACACACTTGACTGGAACTGAGTATGCAAAAGGAGGAAAAATTCCATAGGAACGAAAGGAAAAGAAAGTGTGTGTCAACAACACCCATCTTCCTGACTCTCAGACTTTCCAAATTCTTTTGGTTCGCCACCCCAACCATAGAATGCCCTTGTGGGGAACAATCCCCTGGCTCTTCTGATTACCCATTTCTGGGAAATTTGTCTGTCAGAAGAAGTGAGATTCCCAGGAGTTTGGCATTTTTTCCTGCGGGTGATAGAAGGCGGTAAGGGTTAGAAGACACAGACATGAACACACGTGCTCTTAGGGAGCTCAGCACTCCGGGATGTGCTGGCCTTTTTGGCTTTGAAAGAGGCCCTGTAGGAAGAGTGAAACAACCCAGGCAGCTGACACAGTGACTAGTCTGCTTCAGGACTTCGCTCTCTGTCCTTACAGCGCCTCAAAGGGTAAAGGGTTTCGGGAAAAAGACATAAGGCAGTTTTCCATATCTTTGTACAGTCAAAAGGATAGAAAGGCTTTATGCCTCTTTTTCCTGCTAAGCAGACAAGGCAGGCATCCTTTCAGAGACCACCAAATGCTCCTTCGTTCCGTTGTTTTGTCTTATACCCTTTAAACTGTCAGATCAGTACACATGCTGCTAGGTTCGTAATTAAAGTGTTGGCAATGCCTGTTTCCTTGCTTTCAATTTCATTTGTACAAATGTTCCCATCACTCTCTTTAAAAGCCTTAGGCACATGTTCAAAACATACAACCCAAACAAATAAACTGTACCAACTAAGCCAAAGCCACCAACAACGGAAGCATCTTTACTCTTTGGGAAGCCACCCTGAAAAAGCTATGGAATCGCAATAGAGTCCCAGAATCAAAGTGCACAGAACAACAAATGGGTTTGCTTTGTTTTGTTTTCTTTTGTTTGTGAAATGCCGGGGATTGAGCCTATGGTCTCACATACGATAGACAAGCCTTCTACCACTGAGCTGTCTACCAGAAAAGTTGAAATTTTCATGTTAGGATTTTATCACCAGAGAAAGGTAGGGCATCCACATAAGTCACAGTATCAGCTACTTAAGATTCAATGAAATAAATTTTGATTTGAACGGTGCCCTTAGAATATTTACCAAGGCATGGAGTCCCTATGGAGAATTTTAGGGTAGAGTTAAAATTCAGAAGAATTTATTGCTCACAAGTGCTGAGGAAGTTTATATTTAGAGCTAAGTTCTTGATCATATCACTGATTAACTTTTCATGGCCTTTGAAAGTAAGTTTGACAGCAGACTTCCTGTCTGTCACTCACCCTAAAGCTGACATGATCATAGCAGTGGGAGCTGTTATAATAAAAGGCCATGATAAACTTTACCAAAGGGAAGGACTCCGGTGCATGGAGATATTTTATGACAAATTGATTTCCCCTTGATATAGGAAAAAAAAGGAATAGCACAATGGAATTCAAAATTTGTGAAATTTCCCCAAGGTAGTGTAGGAAGCACTGCACCAATCCACTTTATGGAGCAGTCAGGAAACGGGACACTTGGCTGTAGCCAGTCTGATTCAGGCTAGCACCACTGTATCGAGGTACCGCAGGGCAAGAATGTGTCTCCTGCAACATGGCAGCCTGTGGGAACCAGCAGTGATGCCACTGATCAACAACAAGGGCCAAAAGCTCTGGCTTCTGCTTTCCTGACAGAGCAAACTGCTCCAAGATCTCTGTAAAGTCAGTGCATCGCTCCAACAAAAAGTTCATAGCAAGTGGTACCACCTGTGCTCATGCCTTAGCCAAGTCCAGATAATTTTCTCTCCCTGGTCCCCTAAGGATGGCAAAGGGTGAGGAGCTGATGGTAAGGATGTGACGAGAAGAAGGTTCCAACACGGAGCCTGCAGGGCAAATGGATCATCCTTGTCTGTGCTGGCAGCGAGGCCAGAAAGTCTGTCTTCCCTACTCGCGAGCAACTGTGTGTGATATGATCTCCCATCTCCTGTCAAAAAGGCTCTGTCTTCAGGAAAACAGAGACCTCTCTGCTCCGTGTCCCCCTCTCACATGATTGAGTCTTCTTGTTAACAATGTTATATTATTACAGCCTTTGTAAAGTTCGGGACAAGGAGTTTGTATGAAAAACACAGTGAAGAAAACAGCTTGTTTATACCAGCTAGTATTTTGACCATAATTATACTTTTCCCCATCTTCTTGATGCATAAGGAAATTCTGAGCCAGGTAATCTGCACAAAGCACTATAGAAATGGCAGAAAATGCTACATCACTCGGGGTGTGACCTACTTTATGGGAATCTTATTGATATAACATTCTGTTCTGTTATCTCTTACTTTCAGAAAAGTCTATCATTCTTTTTTTATCTTTAATTTTAATGAAAACCATTCAGGGACAATCTCAATTTTTCAGAAAGAACAAATTTTCCAGTACAGGAGGCAGAATTTGCCAGTACAATGAGAAACCAGCCAAGTTGCTTTGGAGGAGCAAAGCAAGTACATTTCAATAAGGACCCAAACAACCCTTGGCGACCAATTAGAAAAACAAGTCGTTGCTGCATTAAGGAAACCCTCAAATACGAGTGCTGTCAGTGGAAAACAGAGTTACTCATCAACTGAAAATGTTTACTTGAAGTGAGAATTATTTTATGGAAACCACAGTGAGTTTTGGAATTACTTACAATCTGTTCAGATTGGTCACTGAGTGTGATGTAACTGTAGCAACATGCCCTGAGACTTTTCATCTGTCTGCCTCGTGGAGCAGGTGGCCAGATTCTCTTGTAAGCTGTCAGCTCCTGGAGGGCAGGGACCATCTTATTCATCTTACATCTTGCATATTACCCTGATCTTCAAAGATGGCCAATAAATACTGAATGAAAGAATCTTTATATACACGGCATTCCGACATCTGGCATAAAATAATCCACCCGCTACTTTACTGCCCCTACCTTACTGCCGTGTTTACATTTTCTTCTGAGCGATCCTTGCTGGATGTCATGCTTATAAGTGTTGTAGCTTATTATTTTTTTCCCTCCACCAAAATATAAATTCCTCAAGGGTAGGGACTGAGCAGATTTGATTTCCTGTCCACTTTCCTAGAAAACTGTGTAGTATAACAGGTCAACCTTAAATGTGTTGACTTTTGAATGAGGGAATGAATGATGGGGATGACTTGTGAATTATAAAATGAATTCTTTCTGTCTCTTTTAATTATCTTCCTTCTTTATCTAAATTGTCTATATAAGGCCTGAAAATTATATCCTGAGCTTCAATCACTAGTAACAAAAGGAGAGTAGTTGCTTCTAAAGAATGTAAGTAAGGATGGGAGAATTAGATCCTACTGGTCTAGGCACACAAGGCTACCATTTCTCCGAGACATGCGAGTGATCAGACATGGAGAGATGAAAGCAAAGCAAAATCCATTTCACTGGAGACGATCAGCCATGGACTCCATGTGAGCTGATGTGCTACCACTGTGAATAGTCAAACACACTTGTGCACCATCCTGTAGATTTTGTTCCATATATCTAGTCATTAAAGCCTAACACTGGTCTTATTCTAAGAAGAGTCCTCATGAATTTCCAGACTTGGGGGCACAACTCATCTCTAGTCAAGGTCTACTTTTAATAAAACTTTTGAACTGAGGGCAAAATTTTAATATGACAATATAATATTTATTTTCCTTAGGTGCAGTGTTTCTAAATTGTCTCTGAATGTGAATAACAGTTCACAACCAATTGTGCCTTTTCCATTTTACTACACCACCTAGTGGCTGATAAAACCAGTGGCCCCAGATTCAGTGACTTGCCAAGCCTTGCACGGTATTCCTACAAAATAGAAAAGCTTCCAAGTAGAGTCAGATACTGCTTCTTTCTTTTCAAACCAAGATAGAGCAAGAAGTTCTTTGTTCTCTGCAGATGTTTATAAGGTATGATGACACTTAGACAACCTTGTTTTTGCAATTTATCAACCTAAGCGTCACCAAAGAAATCCCAAATAAACGGCAAAGTGTCTTTGCTGCAGTTTGACCTGGGGATGATCTTTCTCAGTGGCCTTGCCGTTTTTTGTCCCTCCTCCCCACTCACGCCTCCCCTGAGACTCTCATATTCTCCACCGAGACCTCAATCCTCTGGCTGCTGCTAGCCAGGGAAAACTCGGTTACCTTGTGTTCCTAATGACTCTTATCTCTCCCCTAATTTATCACAGTGGAAATTGCTCTGGAATTGAGAGAACATAATGCTAGCTCTGTTAAGAGCTGTGTGTTATGGGCGAACCGTTAAAACACCCCAGAGTTCTTGTTTCTTTATCTGTAAAACAGAGATAATGATATTTATTTCACAGAGTTATTGTGCATGCTACATAATACCATGTACTTGTAACTGCCATGCAGAACTTGGCTCCTGAAACTTGTTTGGTAAATGTTTAGGAGACAATATCTAGATATTTGCTCTAATCTACATAGGTGATTCTAGTGAAACTTTCAAACTGTAAAAATAAAAAAAAAATGTTTTTCAAATGGATGGTAAGGGGATTCTTTCACATGAGGCAAGAGTGGTGTGGGGGATGGAAGATCGAATACTTAGGGTACTGGGGTACAGTTGAACAGTCTTCAAGTTATCCACCTACATGGATACACTGAAGATAGTCACCCATTTTTGGAATGAAGATAAAAATAATTGTCTTTTAAGGTTTGAAAGTGATAACCTGAAACAATAGAGGACCAGTCACTCATGTACTAAAACTATCTGTGGTGAATAATATAATTGTTTGTCTGATTCTTTTAGTGGTGATGAGAAAACCCTGTGGAAGTTCTAATATAATCTCAGTAAATATTACTCAAGATTAGTAACATGACTTAAGAACTGTTCATTCAGTTCATATTAACTCTAAGTGATTATGATCATTGACAACTATATTTCAACAAGTATGAGGTGAGCATCTTGGAAGGTTTTTTTTTTTTTTTTTTTGGTACTGGGTTTCGAACTCACAACTGCATGCTTGCAAGGCAGGTGCTTATGCCGGGTATGTTTTTATAAGTCTGTGTAGCAGAAACAGGAAGTTGATAGTTGTGACATAAGCTGGTCTTATTGTATAGTTACCATGTATATGTATATTAACATATTTAATAGTTAATTTTACCTCTTTTCCTTAGTTGATGCATTTCATAATTATAGAGTGACTATGCAACAAGCTTTAGATTCCAAGTGGGCTGAAATCTTGGTTCAGCCACTGGGGTGATTTTCTATACAAGTCTTGACTTCTCTAAACCCTGATTTTCCTGTAAAAGGAGGAAAAACAGACCTACATCGTATAGTTCTTATGGAACATGTGGAAAGAGAGAGACACACACACACACACACACAGAGAGAGAGAGAGAGAGAGAGAGAGAGAGAGAGAGAGAGAGAGAGAGAGAGAAAACAAACAAAAACAGACCATGGATGCTTTATGATGTTGAGCCTCTGAATTAACCAATCCTGAGATCCCATGCCTGGCTTTCTTATGAGGTAGTAAATATCCATATTGATTAAGCAACATGTTGGATTTTCTTTTATGTGGATCTTAGAGTATCTAATAAGTACATCTCCTCTTTTCAGTGCTTCAGTGAGTGAACATATATTTAAGAGAAAGGAGCATAGAACTGGTTTAACCTTGTGCATGTGCTTTTTTTCTGGTCTTTTTTAGTAGAACATTTCTGCAGTACATATTACATTGATCATGGGGAAATGTATATGTTATCATTCTTTTTTCATTTCTTTCCCTTCCCTTCCTTCCTTGCCTCCTCCCACTCTTATTCCCCTTCCTATCTACAAAAGCCCTAATTCCATTTTTCTCTTCAATTCTCTCTCTCTCTCTCTCTCTTTTTTTTTTTTTTTTGTACTGGGGATCAATCTCACAACCTTGTGCTTGCCTGGCAGGCAGTTAAGCTACTGAGCTAAATCCCCAGACTCAATTCTCTTTTTTAAAATCCCCTTTCCTTTACCTCTCTCCCTGCTCCTTCTAGCTTTTATTTTCCTTCTCATTTGAAAAAAAATTTCCCTCCTTCGTATTTTCTAGCTTTTACTTTGCTCTTTATTTATGTCTGCCAGTTTTGGTGTAATGTTCTTTACCACGTTAGTCTAAAATAAAAGAGCTTTTTAAGTGGGTGTGCATGGCTACGTGTGTTGCTAATTAAACAACTCATAAAATAGACCAGAAAAAATCCACTCAGACTAATTTTATCAGTACCACACTTGGGGTATGTATCCGGTGAGGAAAGTCATCTATGAGCTGATGATCTACTAAACGCCAGTTTGCTTTTCCCTTTCAACTCTGGAAAGAGACCAGGAATCTGTTTTCTGTGGGAAAAAATGTTATGACTCCTCAAAACACTTTCCATCTATAAACCTCCTTAGTATCACTCAGTGTAAAGTTACAGGTAATCACTGCACTGCAGTATCCTCACAACTTGGAACTTCATCATTTCCTGGCTGAAGTTTCATTATTTGCTCCTGGCAGAAATCTAGTCAACAAGACTTCATCAGTTTATAATTCTAAGTTAATATACTCTGACCATTTAAAACTAAGGAATTTACTTGCAAAAATAACTCGGCATGTTTATTGTTCTTTCAGACTGCAGTAAAACCTTACCCAGTGACCTGGTATGGTTTGCAAACAAGAAGCAGTTTTCAATGTTTGAACGAAACATACAAGTTTATTTGGGAACATCTTTAAAAGTTACAAAGTTCAAGGTCATGGTTTGATAAGTGGCCAAAGTAGACTGTGTTTTAAATGTTTCCTTTTAAACGTGTGCTACTTTGTCCCTGTCTTTACCACCTGTCTCACATTTTAATTTGAATTAGCCAAATTAGAAGAAGACACATGTTCTGGGCCCTGCTCCAAGAAGTCAGACATGAATAACCCCGGGTTAACTGCTATGTTAGAGTAATGATTCATTAACTATCACTTAATCTACCTGAACATGTAAACAACTCATTTTTAGCTAGTTTATTTTTTTTTAGAATTTTATAAGACACTGACACCTAAGGGACTTTTATAGGGGTAGTTTACTTCTCCAACTGTAAATGATTTCAAAGCAACAATAAATTAGCTTATTAAACAGATTATCATTTTAATGAGCATTTTATCTTTTGTTATTTTGATCTTTCAATTGTTCTTTTTTTCAATATTAGGTCAAAAAGTAGAAATTCACATTTCTATCCATTTACATAATAACAGAAGTTTATTGGGAAAAAATGCAAAAGAACTTTCAAAGTTCAAACTTGGTATTCTCCGAGTAATTTTTTCTGAAAATGGTAATCCTCACTGACACTGTACATCCACAAATGAGGGGCACCCATAGATGAAGTTTCCAGGGGCATTATTTCTTCCTTTGCTCCTTCCCCATGTAAACATGGCAAATAAGCCCCAACTCTCCTCGGATAAGCCACGTCTCACTTTCCTAACCATGAAGCTGAGGGCTGCTAGATGAATAAAGGCATTTGCTGACATAACTCAGCAGACCTGTTGCGCAAGGAAATGGCAAGGAAAAACAGGGTCAAGTCCTTTCTTAGCAGTTGACACTCAGTCTTCAGGGACATTTTGATGGCACCCAGCAGAATATAGTTTATATACTTAATGTACTTTACAGCCATTTTACGGGAATAATAGTTAGCCAGTGAGATACTACTGATTTCTCAGCAAGTCATCCCAAGGAAGTTTATGAAACACTCTGTATTTCCAGTAGCTGGACCATTTGTAGGAGATTGGAAAGCAATGCAGTTGGTACACAACACGCCCCTTTGTGAAATCCTTTATTCCCGGCACGGGAAATACTTGGAAGGAAAAAAGATGACTACTGTACCTATGTTGTCAACTGCTTCTGTCACCAACCAAACAAATTGGAAGGCACAGGACTAGTGTGTGGGACCAGAGAGGGGAATGGTAGACAATAAAGATGGAGGAAGAAAAATAAATGAAGAGGGGTTGGATGCATATACTTAAGACAGAAAGAGATATCCACTTCTAATTTCATTCTCTGGAATTTACAGTGCCCTTTGGGGTACACAGCACAAGAAAGAATGGCCACAGCTGTACTCATGGTAGCTGGGTAGGTGCTGACCCTATATCCTCCTTAGCAGTTCTTGGTTATATTTTTGTATTCACCAGGCTTTCCTTGCCAGTCACGCAGAACACTTACTTTAACCCGGAGAAAGGGTGAAATAGAGATCTCACTTGTGTGCATCTTGGCTTCTTTAAAACAATGCACCTTTCTATACCAAGGGAGACGCTCCAACTCTCGAGTACCTACAAGCATGCACTATGTCTTCTTTGGCCAAGAATTAGCTCAGGTAAAGGTGATCAGTTAGCCATGAGAGAGGTGGTTGATACTAATGGAGAATATACTTGAAAGCTGCATAGATGTTGCTGCTGCTGTGATTTCACAGAAACTGAATGTTACCTGGCGTGGTGTTGGATGTGATAGTGCATAGTGAATGTACAAGGAGATTGGATTGTGCTTCATTCTGCACTCAATCATCCATTTCTTCATTCACTTTCTTTAATGCAGTTGCCTATGCATCTACTGAGTGTGTCAGGCTCCTTGTAAAACTGTAGGGGTACAAAGCAGACACAGTTTGGCAGTCTACCAGCATGGAACTCATTGGCCACTGAGTCAGTCCTGGTTATTTTAGTTTTTGACATCCTTTTGTGATTAAGCTGCATTTCCTTTCCCTATCCCAATTATAAATTATAGACTCATTGAAATAGTTTAAAATTTTTGAGAGGAAGAATATCATTTAATTTTAATGACTGAAATCAGAATCTTAATCTTGGATCTTAGAGCTCCGGTTAACTGCTTTTAATTTGGCATGATAATCTTCCAGCCTTAAAGCTCATTAGACTTGCCTTCAGATTTACTCATGGGAACGTAAATGAGGAGGAGCTGGATCAAATCTGGAAGCCAAGTTTCTAGTTATCTTTATTTTGAGACTGTTCCAACTACCCTTCACTTGTTTCAACACTCAATGAAATGTGTCAACAAGAGAAGAATGACCCTTCCAAATTACAAAGAAGGAGTCCTTTTGGTCTCTCTCTTTAAGTCAAAATTTTAAGTGCAAGCATTTCCAGTACTCTCCTGTGACACTGTTTACTGGGAAAATGCATGCTGCCTGTTTCTGGGGTCTGTGCTACAGCCTGCCAAATAATGGGGGGTGGTGAGAGGTTTGCTAGGGAGAAGCAGGCAAACTGTTGGGGTGTGACTACAGTAGATTTTTTTCAGTTATAATCCTGAGAAATTCCACGGTAAACAGTGCCAGTCACTTACCTAACGATAGTTGATATAAGCTTGAATGATAGCCATGTTTGTAATTACTACATAAATAGCATATTAATACAACTGTCTAAGAGAGAAGGAGGGATTTAGATCTCTCTCACACTCTTTCTCTGAGCAAGGCTCCAGTTCTAGGTCAGGGTTCATCCCTGTTTGGTGTTATCTGTAGTAATCGCCAGCCAGCTGCTTCTCTCCCTCTCATGACGAGACGATGATGATGAGCAGTCAGCATACATGGAGCTCCTGCTCACTGCATTTAATGCCATTGTTTTTACTGAGCACAATTTCTAACTGCTCAGAGCTAACTATTACTGTTTAATCTGAAGAAGCGCATTAGAATAATGTTATTACTGCAAAGACAAGCAAATGGTCCAGGTACACTGCTTTTTTTTCCTCTGTCAACACATGGATTTTGTTCCATATCCTGAAGTCCTAACAAGAGGTGATTACTCACATGTTTCAGAGCACAAAATAAAGAGAACTATAATACTTTAATACAACTTGTTTCATTAGGCTACAATATTATTTCTGAGGTCATCTGTGATAAACACCAAGGAGTGGCAACTTGCCATGCTCCTTCATACCAATAATTGTTGTTATTCTTCATTTCTTCTCTCTGTTACTCATTCCTTTAATGTATTGATTATGCACTTGCTGTATGCGTGCCTCTGGCAGGGGGATAAAAAAGAAAGCACATAACAGTCCTTTTTCTCAGGGAGTTAAGTGTCTAATGGGAGACATTATTCCTTGAAAAGTTACATAATAACCAAAGATCTACAAATTCATATTAAAATTCAATAGAGTAGTTTGGTTTTTGAAGAAGTTCTCCACGAATGCTTTTATCAGGTAAAGAACAGACTCCCTAATATATCTACCTGGTAAAGCCAAATGCATGAGGCTTTGTTAAAGCTAGGCATGTTCTGTCTCTTGAACACAGGATTCCTTTCTTTTAAAGGATTCTGCATATGATTATGGCATAGATGTACAGATCTTCCAGTACGACACAATAGAAGAGCTTTTCCTATACCTGATGATGAACTGATTATATTCACAGTGCTGTCTTAAACCACAATCCAATGTCTATGTTATGCTAACAGTGGGAGGAAAGCACAGTGGTAAAATTGACAGGAAGGCCATTAGGGCAAAGTTCTACAAAGTCTCCCAAACCTGAATCTTAAAGACAAATAGGCTTGACCTAGAGGCAACTCTGGGATCCTGAGGCTCAGGCATCAGAGGTCAACTGGAGTGCAAATAAAAGCGGAACCAGTCTGAAAAGGTTCATGAGAGCAAGAGTCAACAAGGAAAGGTCTTCTGTTCTTCCCTATTTTGTTTCCCTTCATAGCATCTAGAAGAATGAACACTCAAAGAAGCATTATCAACTTATTGAATAAAAGTACAGGTGTCCCTTTCATTTTCTTTCTCAGCACATTTGTTGAAGTGCAAAATAAAGAGAACTATAATACTTTTACACAATTTGCTTCATTAGGCTACAATATTATTTCTGAGGTCATCTGTGATAAAAATTTATTTGATTAAATTTATTTTAGAATATCACATCTTATATTCATAGGGTTGGAAGGGATCTTAAACATGGCCCAAGCCAATCTACTTGTTTTGCGGATTAGAAAACTGCAGATCTGAATGGTGAGATAATTTGCTTAAATGCACATATTTTTAGGGGGAAATTAGAACTAAAAGCTGGGGCTTCTTTATTTTTATTTTTGCCTTTTTTTTACTTTTTTATTTTAAAAACCAAAGGTGCAATATTTCAAAAGAAAATAATAAGAGATGAACACTGGTTAATATATTGCATATTGTTTTTGAGTCAGGGTCTCGCTATGTAGTTCAGGCTGGCCTTGAACTCACTTTGTAGCCAGGCTGGTCTTGAACTCACAGAGATTCTCCTGCTTCACCCTCCTGAGTACTGGGATTACAGGTGTGCATCATCACATCCAGCAAAACTGTACCTTCTGATTCCTCTAAAGAAGATCTGCTTTGAATCTGCAGTCTTAATTACATCTGTGTCTGTTTCCTTCGTGTAATGGAAATAATAACATGTTACCAAGAACTGGAGAAAATCAGATGAGAAAATGTAGAAAAAGCACCTAGCAGAGAACCAGTCTTTATAGGTATTCAAATTTGCAGCACCTTCTTCCCCCCTTACCCAATAAAAACCCATTATGAGGGACTGTGACAAATGTATTTTAAACATGACTTCTTTTTTGGGGGGTCTGGGGATCAAAGTCATGACCTTGCATTTACCAGGCAGGAGCTTCTGCCACAGAGCTCTATCCCTGGCCTAGAACATGACTTCTGAAGTCAGCCTGAAATACCAGACACCATTAATGGAATCGATGGACATCATGCTGTCACCCTTGGGTGTAGTGGTACACACACACACACACACACACCACATTCACGCACACCACATTCACACACACAGTGTTCTCCCAAAGTGAAGACTGAACTAATATTTCAAACCTCTGATAAAGATCATAATAATGCTGGTTATATGTATTGATAATGAATACACTAACTGAGCATCTACTATGGATCCGGTTTTATGTTACTTACACTGCATACACGAATCCTAATTCTCACAACGACTTTGTAGAGCACTGTGTACACGATAGACACTGAGGGGTATAGAGGCTGTTACCCATGAGCCAGAAGTTACCATAAGGGTTTAGACAAAAGCTATGGAGAATTTTCAACTCACTAATTTTTTCCCATGTGGGTTAAATAAGAGAGGTGATTTCTTCCTGAAGATCTTTTTTAGCGTACGCGCCGGGATGCTCGCAGCAGCTGTTTCCCTCACACATTCAATGGGCAGTGTTGTTAAATTCACTTGTTAATTAAAAAGCTGAACAAAAACCATAGACGATGCACACACCTGCTGGGAGCCTGAGTAAGTATCGCTAAGGTCAGACTTCATTGGATTTAGATGTAGATGAACTCTGGCATGTGGATTATTCACTGTGTGAAAGGAGAAAGGAGAAAAACGCTAAGGTGAGAGGTCAGGAGGATCAGCTTTTTTCTTTCTCCCCTATGGTTCTGAAAAGTTCCCACTGTGGACTTTCTTTTATACAGATTACTCGTGTTCATTTTCAAAATAACTAGTGTCACCTAAATGCTCTGGTCCCGACCCATTCCCCACGGATCTTCCATCAGAGTGGAGTTCTACAGCGGGGAAAATTGGTCCCGTAATGGATATTAAAAGCCTACTAAAGCCAAAGCAAATAACTCGGGGATATATACTAAGAATTCGCACAGTTGTTTTATTTCACAGAAGAGAAAGGAGAGTAGGAAATCCCAAGACATGATGGGACTATGACGATGGATGAAAGTGAATAAATTCATAAACCAGCTTTCTGTATGGTACTTCCTTTAATTCTCATAGTAATTATTTCTAATTTTTCATCACAAGTTATCAAAGGGACAGAAGCTCGGAAAAGTGAAAACATTCCTCTAATGCCATAGTGCAGTAAGTCGTAGTGTTGCTATTCAACTAGAGGCAGCCAGTACTCTGGGAAGATGCTCTGTTTTGAGACTGTCCTGGTAGGTTAGACACTGGGCAGGACCCACCAGAAAAAGCTTTCTGGACAGGGTGGATCTTGAGCTGGAAAGATGGAGAAGGAAATAAACGCGGTTTAACTGCTTGTAACAATCTATGGCTGTCACAGAGACTCCAGAGGGTGTCCTTTGAATTTAGAGTTGGATTATGAGATTAGACCAGACATGGCTGGTGGATATTTTAGCACAGGGAGTGAACAACCTGACACTGGAAAGTCTGTTGGGCCAATGAGTAGAAGACAGCAGACTAGACTAGGTATACTGCAAATATTTGGTTCTGGAAAGAAAATACATCCAGTTGACTCCTAAAGGAAAATGGACAGTTTTTACAATATGTACAGTGAAATCTATGATACAAAAGATGAGCTTTTAAAAAAGGAAAGGGTTGCAACTTGATGTTCATTCCATTGGTTTGCCATAGCTCACCTGTGGTGGTGGTTTTGTTTTGTTTTGTGTTTGTTTTGTTTTGTTTTGGTGAACTGTTCTTTGAACTCACAATGGTTTATTGAGTGTCCACTGTGTATCTGGTTGGCTGTGGGCTCTGCAGGCGACAAAGTATACCACAACCACTGCAGCACATCTAGTCTACACAGAAGGAAAAAAAATGTTACCCATATATCCCGGTGAAGATGATGAAAACCTCATGACCACCGAGTCAATGATGGAGAATATACTATAGAAATTTAAGTGCTCTGAGAATGATATGGAATCAATTAGAGTGACTATCATAGTGCAAGTGAAGTGTTGACTGTGTTAGAATAAAATGAAAACAGACGAGCTTGTGCTTTAAGAAGAAATAGACTAGGAAATGCGGATGAGATTTATAAAGAAGATAATAGTTCCCATTTAGAGACCTTGTTCTTCTTGGCTTGTTAGATGCTTTGCTTATTCACTATCCTGTTGTACAACTCTGTTAGGAAGTTATTGTTGTCCTTGTCTTGTAGAAGAGGATGCAGGTGAACAGTCATCCTCTTGCCTGGTACAGAAAGCATTCCTGGGGCACCAGACTTTTAGCACTAAAACTGGGATGACTGGAGGAAACTAGGAATCATGATGATAAAAGCCAAGAATAGTATCTAAACTTACACATAGGGTGTGCATAAGTTGCTATTTTCTGATGTCAATATCTGTGTCTTTCATTATAAACATAGTACAGTCTTAAATATCAACCTCACTCATACCAGTTCGAACACTTTCTACTAACACAAACATGAAGATTTTATCTCCTGAACCCAAAATATACATGATCTTTCTCCTGTTAAATTTTTTATAGTTGCTGTCTTGACAACTAACATCTATCCATGTATGACCTAGAAGATGTTTGACCAACAGCATCCTTCAACACAGGAAAAACATTCATGTGGTAAGCTTTTCTGTTTTTATTACTTCAGTTATCAAAGGTAAACGGTAGGAAAGAACTCCAAAAGAGGTTGAGTTTACAGGAGACTAACATCTGGAAGAAACTGAAATGAAAAACTTAAATCCAGATGTTTTGTCTATAAGTAAAACATGCTGATATTTGGGGACATCTGGAGAGTTGATTGAACTTTTTGATATTCATACAGATGTTCAGTGTCATACAGACACAGCCATAACTACACATGGAAAGATAGGCATAATGGCATTTCACTAACTATGTAATTGCCATGGGGAACCTTTTCATAATGCTAATGGCTGTGGACAGAATGAAGACTCACCTTCTTGGCCTATGCTGTTATTGCAATTATGTTTTATAGCATATGGTAATTATGTTCCAGCACATATATTTTGACCAAGATAACCATGTCATTATGTAGATGTTATGCATTTTATAATTAGTCACTTTATCATCCTTTTTGTTTTAAGTTCTATTTGGTTAAATGCACTCAGAATGAGTATGGGGTATTTTACTTGATTCTCCTGGTTTTCTTAACTAATAAACCAAGTTATTGAAAATACATGATTCAAAACTTAAAATGATGTCACATTCTCACTAAAGATAGTCTGAAGGCTCAATTTACTTTGCAATCAGCACCCTCCCTTTGACTGTTGTGTGAAGCAGCTGCATTATCTGCATTTTGCAAAGTAAACAAACTCTGTACCGTGCAATAGTGTTTGTTGTTTGTTAATGTGCCAGTGGTTAGAAACTGCTTAAAAACTCTAATTATACATTTTCATATAATGCAGAGGCAATGTGGGGGTGTGCTTCGTTACTTGGAGATATACACTCTCAGGCAGTATTTGTATTTTGCCTGGTTCATAGCAGTTATTCAATAAATATTATATAAATGACTAAAAAATAATTCTCAGTTCTTATATTATTTGCTACTCACTGGCTGCTGGACTAAGCATTTAAACTGTATGACATTCCTCAATTACAAAATAATGCACAGGAGTGGCTTATTATTACTGCCTTACATGCGAATTAATGGAGGTGCATAAATTTCAAGCAAGTGATTTACCCAGGGTGAAATGAATCTAGCATGCACCAGAAATGACTTCTGAATCCAGGTTTGTTTAACCCCTGTTCTTAACAAATATATCTTCCTGCCTCTCCTTCAAATATCTCAAAATAAAGGTAGAGCCTTGTTGAGGCTTCCAAGATTGGCTTAAACCAACTGTCAAATGCAGATACACACTGATAATTTTATTTCTATTTTTACAAGTACCATAGTAGCAAGGTGCTAGCTCCCACATACGGATGGAAGAAGTGGACAGGTGCTATGCAAACCTCACTTGCACACATCCAAAATGATTCAGTCACTGGATGGACAAAGGTTGTTTTAAGCTAAATGAAACCTGTAAAGGAAAGTTATGTTACTGCTCTCTCCTTTTAAATCTGAACTTCTTTGTTACAGGCCTGGTCGGTTGCAAACATTGATGTGTCATAAAAAATACGTTACCTTATAAATCACATCCCTGTTGCAGGAGATTACAACATTTTTTATTGCCCATCTCAGGCTCTTGAAGCTTTGTTTCTTGAAAACCTATTGTGGTTACAAAGAGATGAGATTCTGACTTCAAAGGAAACAGTTGTGAAATCCACACTTGCAGAACACAAAGCTGCCTCTTTAAGTCTTTTCCGTGGTTGATACCTCATTCTCTTCTGCAATTTCCATTTAAAACTTCACAATACAAAACCTTCTAAGATTATCCCACCGCCAGCTTCAACAATGTGTGCAAACACATTCACCCTTTGATCTCAGGTTTTATCTTTCCTTGCTGAAACTTACTGGAAGAATCATCTCAGTTTTTAGAATTCCACAGCTTCAGGCGAATTTAACACCAAGTACATTAAGAAATTCATTTTACAGTACATAATCACAAAATTCAAATGGCTCCATTTTCAGTGAAAAATTTAGAAGGAAGAATAATTATGCGACATACTAATAGAATAATAAAGTGACACTGATTTTGTAGTTTTTGTTTAGTTTAAAAAGAATACTTATATACTACACAAAATACATGTTTTAATCTACCAACACAATACTAGCTTTCATTTGAATGGCCCTTTGTAGTCTACAGAATGCTTTTATATTAGTTATATAATGGGATGATTTGATTTTGACACTTGAAATTTTAGCCCAGATATAGTTTTCTGTTTTCTTACTACTCACTTCAAGGTAGATAAGGTTTTGGGGCACTGCACTGGCCAAAAAGAAAAAGTAACAAAATAATAGTGTTCTAGTTTCAAAGAGATTTCAGACAAATAACATAAAACAAAAAAAGATGAAAAAACATTATCTTGTACATGTGAAACCTAAATTTACAAGAAGGGCTTTTGTTTAAGAGTTTCTCAACTGTAGCACACAACAGTCTGACAATTCATTCTTCTAAGATTAAGTGCTTCACCTTGAAGATTTTTTAATGGCTGCTTCTAACTGGTACTTCACCTTAGACATAAAATACCACCTCAGAAGGATGAGTTAATGGTGTGTGCAACAAAGTTTCTACTGGGAACCTCTATAAATGAAAAACACAACCACGAAAACCATGTTGGAGGCAAAGCATGTGGTAACATGCAGAAAACAGATTTTGATGTCAGACTGTTGCATTCAAGCCAAGACTATTTCACTCTTTAACTCGAAGCACTGAGGAAGTGCATATATCCTCCTTGAGCCTTAGTTTTGTTATCTCTATAATGCAGGTGATAATATCTTTCCCTGCCAGGTTATGGTGAAGACACACTGCAATACTGAGTGTAAAACGTTTATTTTGTGATCAGAATACCAGCTGGTAGACAATGTGTTCATTTGGTGTTAGGCACATGTACTTGTTATTGTAGTTTATCAAGGCAGAAACCCAACAGGGTATAGACCATGGGATGACCTGCAGTGGAAGGAGACTTTGTAAAGGCCTTAGTCTAGGTTGTTACTAGTATTTTGGCTGGGCATTTACTATGTTGGTGATGACATTTTGTAAAACCAAAATCTGAGAGAAATGGTACAGTCAGAAGCAGATCAAAAATGAGAGAGAGAAAGAGAAATAGGGAGACTGATTTTATTGCATATTTGCCTACTCATGAATGCTCAACTCCTAGCAAGATCCCTGGCACATAGTAGGGAACATCAAAGCTAAGTGTTGAATTAGTAAACAAATGAATGAACAATTCTCACATCGAGGTGAGCCTGTTTTAATTCAGTGCCCATATTTGAACTGGATGCCTGATCAAAATGAATATACCTCAGATAATATTCTTATCAGAAATATGTAAATATCTAACCTGGCATTTATGCCTTTTATCAAGGGCTATACCAAAAGACTTCCATAGCATTTCAAAATGAAGAGGATTGAGAATAAAAGAAATAACAGGAGGGTAATCTTAACTGGGTGGATCAGAGAATTATTCCTTTTTCAGGTTGAACACTCTAAGGCATAGTAGGAGATACTACTTTCCCCCGTTTCAGGCTCCTATTTCTATGTACACAGGTCTGAGACACCATTGTGCGCTGGCAGAGACCTTGTCCACGTTTCTAAATTCATGATGTTTCTCATTACCTGTACGTAGGCTCAGAGGTCCCACAGACCATTCACTAGCTAGAAATCATCCTTTGGATGGGGACCAAATCTGTATGGTTAAAAAAAAGTCTGTGTTAAAGGTGACTTGAACCTTTGCAAAGAAAGATCTTTATTTTAATGTATGTGTTAGGCAGCTATTTTCAGAAACCCTTAAAGATCTCTATTCCTAGAGCAATCTCTCTCCCTATTTTGTGCTGAATTGTACTTCCCTTTCCTTTCAGAGAGTCTTATCTTCCATGCCGCGGTAGGCAAGGAGATTATCTATCTGCTATTTATACTGTATAGATACTTTTCCAGGAACGTTGGGCTCTGGGAGGCAAGGTGCTATTACAATGCCTATTTTCATTTGCTGTTTTCTTGTGAAAGTGAGCTAAAATGAGAGAGTGAGGAGGCCACAGTTGCCTGTCTCCATGAGGAAATGGGCGAAAGAGGCCTTTTTTCTGTCATCGAGTGGGTTCATCAGCCATATAGGATTAATGATGAGGTGAACTTTATCACTGTAAAGTGTAAGCAAATCACAGATTTTTGAAGTGAATTGTATTTAAAAATAAAGGTTAAGGTCTTTGGGAAATCAATTAGCCTCTATATTTGAAGAGAGGGAGTGTTGGTCATCCCTCTCGGCACCTATGTGCTTCGAATTAATCAATCTAAACATATATTTTTGTGGTGCTAGGAATCAAACTAGGGTGTCACTCATGCTAGGTAAGTGTTGTATCACTAAGCTACACCCCTACTCCTAACACTGTATTCCTTTCTTTCCTTTGTTTTTTGTGGACCTGAGGATTGAACTCAGGGTTTGGCTCTAGGACTTGCATCATCTACAATCCCCTTTGGTCTTCACTAAATTGCTCAGATTGAGTTCAAATTTGTGATCTCTCTGCCTCAGCCCCCCAGAGTGCTGAGATTACCAGCATACACCACTTAATATTTCTTTGTTAAAGATGAGTCTTCTTGAACACACTAGAAAAGACTGATCCTTTACAAACAAAGCTAGTACATAAAAGAGTTATCTGTTACATGCACATTAAAAAAAAATTTAAAATGAAAAAGACAATGACCACATAGAATTTCAAAACAATATAATAGAAGATTAAGAATGGTTGATGTATTGCATATTATCTTGAAAGTAGTTGCTCAGATTATAAGACATAGGCATGAAAAAATGATCAAACAATGAAAGTACATACCATTCTTTTTGATGAACCAACAGAGATTAGTAGTATAATTATATATATCCTTTTCCCTTCTTTCCTTTATTCATTCCCTCATCTCCATTGCCCTTTCCTTCCAAGCAGTCTCCTCCCCTCTCACTCTCATAATATCTATTAGATTCTAACATAAAATTAGCAACTGGTGAGTTTGGAAAACAGCAATTTTCTTCTTACTAAGGAAGCCATGCAATTGTCTGAGTTGTGCTTCATGCTACTCATGTTAGTGAGGGAGCCAGGATATAGTCATGTACTTTATTTGATGAGATTGGGCTCAATCATGTGCTAATGGTGTCTTTTACCATGAGTAAGGCCCTGGAAACACTTTGTGGTAATAGCCACAGAATTCTAGAAAGTGCTTGAGGCAAAACAAAGTCACTCTGACAGTTTAAAAGCACCTTGGGATCCAATAGCTCTGGAGTTGGGCATATTTAGGTGATCTGAACCAGTCTTTTGCTCTTATAGAAGATTTAATTTTATGTGTCCTCTTTTGAGTTGGCAACAAAACCCTTGTGATTTACCTTTACCTACTTCGCATCCCCTTGTGAAAGCTTGTTTCCTTTGTCTTACTCACTCACATCTGTCCCCTTTCTGATTTCTCACTTCTTTTTCTTTTTCAGTGTTTGGGGTTTGGAAGTAGAAGGTAAGGAATGATACCCATTCTGGGCTTCCTCTTGTTCTCTGTTAACCCCAGTTCTAAGAGCCTGAGGGTTCTGTATTTCTTGCTCTTCCACCCAGACTTCTGTTTCTCAGCTTCCAATAGGAACCTTGTTGAGATCAATGGAGGACCCAAAGAATTCAATCACATGGCTTCTCCAGGAGGACGAAGGCCATTTGTGCTAAAGTATAAGGTGAGATAGTGAAGGAAGAAAGGGGTCCTTTCTCATCACAGGATGTTAGAATTAGAAAAGAGCCCAGAGAAATACTCGCCCAACTTATTGATTCATTCCACAGATATTTACAGGAATCTGCACCAAGCACTGGGTATGCAGAAGTGTAAAATCTTCAGAATCTATCTTTAAAAGGATAAGTATAATTAGATGAAAAGATTGCAAAAGCAATTAGTTCTCAGCTTGTGATGAAGGGAAATCTTAACACACACTGAGCATGAAAAAACTCAGAGACATAAGAGCACAAAAAAATTTATTAAAAGAGAAGGGTGGGGGTCCATAGAAGAGAGATAAATTGAGCACTTGAGAATGAGTCATGGCAATTAAGATATCATTGATAATATTGGAGTCCCTTTCAGCTGACTAGGAGAAGCCAACTACAATGAGAGATGAAGAGATGAGGACAAGTCTAGCTCTTTCAAGAAGTTTGATGATGAACAAGAGAGAGCTTAGACATTTGATGAGGATGTTGACTAAAGAACAAATCTTGAGTAAAAGAGGTTGTTCTTGACAATTTGTTCGTGAATACAAATTGCAAATACAAGAGAAGATGATATTGATGGCACAAGAGAGGTTAAAACAGAAACATGGAAAGAAACATGGACAATAAACAAGATCTGAGAGATGATAAGGAGACTGGGAGAATGGAGTACCACTGCACAGACAAGCATCACACTGGGCCATAGACTCCTGTGTTAACTAGGTGGGGAGCCCAGGAGGTGAGGACCTGGTTTGTCACCTGAAAAGGTTGTACAGAGAGCGGAGAAGGGAGGTGAGTGTGAAAAAGCAAAAGGCTTATAGACATCTGGAAAGTGAAATGACCAAGAAATGACCACTGCTAGTAATCACTGTTGTGCCATCACAGTCACAGAAAGTTGACACACCCAGGCAAATCTGCAGCACACAAGCAGAAATGCGATCCTTTTAAGGGTAGCTGTGTGTGTAGAGCAGTGTGTGTAGCTTTCTGCTACCTCCTCTTTGAGATGGTGCAATTTGGTCCTATGCAAGGAAGATAAACATGTGCCTTCTGGCAGCAGTTACGCCCCAGCATGTGCACAGGAGAGCCTCTTATGCATGTGTGCATCAGAAGCATGTACCTAAGTGGTCCTCCATAGCAGATAGACCCTTTTTTTTTTTTGGTACCCAGGGATTGAACTCACAACCTTGCTCCTAACAGGCAGGCGCTGTGCCACTGAGCAATATCACTGGCCCAGAAGATAGACATTTTTTTTTTAGTGGTTTGCTATTCAGAAATCAAAATAGACTATGTATGTTTACCAAAGTGGAAAATGTATCTGTAGCCTAATGTTGGGAGAGGGAAGCAGTGGTATCGTGGAGTGTACAGTCAGATTCAAAATGCAAAATACGGAACAGATTTATATATCACAACGGATACATCTGCAACTGTAGAGAAACTGAAAAACAGTATCAGGGAGTATAAGGGAGACAGAGCTCCAAATTATTTCACCTTGTGTGTCTATCATTTTACCTGGTAAGACATATTTAATGATATGTACCTAATGAGATATCATGTGGCAATGAGAATACACAGCCTATAACTACATGCAATGGTGTGGATGAATTTCACAGTACTGAGGCTGAGCAAATGAAATCACACAACAAAGAACACATGTGGGATGACTTGGATAAAAACAAAAGCCAGTGTATCTTGATATAACTGAGGTTTTGAGGGGTGATATACAGTCAGTGAGTAACAGCCAGGCCACGTGGTCCCGGCGCGCTCGGTTTCCTCATCTGGTTTTTATTTATGCAAGCATTTTAAGCCTATGAAAAGCTATGAATTCTATATTCACTAAATGTTTACATTTCTGAATATATGCTGTAGTACAATAAAATCAGAAAAGTGGTGTTTGAGAAAATTCTGTGACATTTTAACATTTGTGTACTCTGGGTTTTGAGGTGTCTGTAGGTGTTTTGTACCTCGCTATTTCATTGTACTATTTTGTTGTGAAAAAGGAAACTTAGGCATCAACTTTCCTGCGGAATTACAGACAGGAGACTGTACAATCAACAGGGCTGCAGCAAGGGAGGAAGCCGGAGTGCACAAGAGTCTGCTGTTACAAAACTAACGGTGAAAGGTCTGCCTCCTCCTGTCTCTCCCACTCAGCCGGCCACGCACGCATAAAGCACGTTGTCACAGGATCACACTGGCTTCTTTAGAAAATGATTCTGCTTCGGCTTTTAAACCTGTGCAGTGCCCTTACTCTGTGCTAGCAACTAGACCAGTCACCAGATAGAGAATTTTGAAATCCTCTTAGCAGCTGTTGAAAGTTTTAAAGTTGAAGATTTGAGGGAGGTAAATATATTTCAGATTTCTCCAAACAAGGGAGAACAGGCCACCCCACCTCAGAGACACCGTATACACTGTGTACCAGGTAAGAGCAAAGCCTTTAGAAGAGGGCCTGCCTTCTCCCTCTTTGGCATCCTCAAATGAAACATAAGACAAATTCAACCCTACTAATGGACAATATATTGCCATTTTCTTTGTCATTTTGAAATACTGATTGTGAGTTTTATTCAGTAATAGCAAGGCTGGTTTTCTGTCTCTCAGGTAATGGAACCTTCAAAGAGTGTGGTAACTCCAGGAAAGTTCAGCAGGGCTCACCTGGCGCAGAGTTAATGAACGAGAGGAAGTGAAACGCCCTTTGTAGACTCTTATTTGCCTCACATGTGTGCAGTTCCTGGGCCACTGCACTCTCTGCAAGGCTCAGGTTATCCCAGGGTTTTAATTCACATCGCTTCAGCACATCACACTTGTTTGCAGAATTTCAAGATGACAATGAATTCTGCTGAGTGCAAGGCTCCTCTAGACTTGAGCTTACTATGCAAAGTAGGAAAGGCCTTTGAGATGTAACTTGTATCTACCCTGAAACTAAAGCACTTAAAAAAAGATGTACTGCACATTAAAGTCCAGCATATCGTGTCAGAGAAAGATTGAGCAGCCCAGCACTTATTAACTCCGAGACTCAGTATAATCCTAAAAGCCTGTTAATATTTGCTGCCCCCTGTAGTTTGCTCTTGTGAAAATCCTAAAAAAAATCTCAGAAGCTATTTAAAACTCCAGTTGTTCTTCTAAATCCTAAACACTTGTGGAATTTCATTCCCTATCTCTGTTTAATCCAGCTCCACACATCCTAGTGTTGACATGGGTGAGGCATGAGAAAACTTCTTTGAAAGGTAGTGATTTCATTGATGTGAAAAAATTGGGGGAGATGATTGCCTTTTAAACATGCGGATTATATTATACGGAGAAAGCCTACCCAAATAAATACGATTTTCTTTAAAAAGGCAAAGGAAGTATCCGTTTATTAAACTACTTTCTCACCTTCCTATTGCCTTCAGAATTGGCTGTGGGACACATTTGCCATTGTCTCCAAGCACAATAGCTTCTAATAACATTAAGCTTAAAATAATATTGTAGAACAGTACAGATTTGTGGTTTGTTCATTGGCTGAAACTAATATAGATGGCAGAAATTTTATCCAAGCTTGAAGTAGCTTTAAATAGCACATACAACACTAGGAACTTAACACTGGCTCAGTGATGAATGAAATTCTATTATGAAGAATCACAACCAACATCCAACATGTGTAAAATCTATAGATTTGCTTGCCACCATCAACAAATGCTGGGGCAGAAGGCAATACTAAAACTCTTTATATTAGCAATAGATTGATGCAGAATGAGCGATGGTCATCCCACAGTGTGTGTGAGTTGGGATGTGTCAGGTTTAACTATGATTCAGTTGGCCTGGGTGAATGAAAGTCTCAACAAAGATTCTAGAAAAATGTGATTAATTTGTACAGTGCTAAAGTTTCCCTCAGGCATATAAAACATCTCCTTTAGCTGCTTCAGAATCTACATTGTAGATTGATGTTTGTTTTCCTAAGAAAATAATCCAAAAATTGATGATTTCAATGAAATTGGTGAAAATAAAGGTTTAGAGACACTTATAGTTGTTTTGAGATCAAGAAATATAATCTAAGGCTAGCTCCAATTTTAGGTGGTTAACTCAAATGAATCAAAGAGTATCACTTTTTAAGTGTATAAAAATGAATTAAAGGAATGATTTTTAATAGAACTTTCTATACATACAGTAACATTTGCTTACAATCATTTTCCTTATGAAACTCTCATAATACAACCTTATTGTTTTATTCTGAGGCAAAATCAAGGGCCCAAATCCACCAATCAAGGAATTTTTATTACATGTCTATTGGTTTCATAGCAAGGGAGATGTAAAACCAGCAGAATGCATGGACACTCATCTCAAGGTGCATGCAGACTGACTAATGGGTCCATGCATGAAACAGACAGCATCGAAGACATTCACAGGAGAATTTTTTTCCCCTTAGAATGTTCTGGAAGGTCTATTTTAAACTCAGGGGGGATTTGGATAGGAAGACAAATGCTCCAGCTGAAGTGATCACTAAGTACTTCTGAGGTTCGAACCATGCAGCTGGAGAGGAGCTGCCTTTTGTCTTCATTACATGGATAGTGTCTACTTAAATGTGAGTGTGGAGTTTATGAAAGATTTTGGTCCTGGCCCTGGAGATCTCTGACATCCCTAAAGAGGGGCTTTGGTCATAAGCTCCTCTGCATCCTCTCCTCTGCAATACAGAAAGGTGTTTTTACTAAAAGTTTTTTGTTTTTTAAAGCTAGTGCCTATTGACTGCTTAAAATGTCGGGTTTGAAGGTATATAATACATCTTGGTCATACCCATTCCCCCATGGCCCTCCCTTCCATTTTCCTTCCCTGCCAACTTACTAGCCTCCTTTTGTCTAATAATAGTCTCCTTCCACTTTATGTCGTCTTTTTTAGATTCTGCCTGTTAGAGGGATGAGGTTCCTGTCTTACAGAAAAGTATTGCTTAACGAGACAAACCTCACAGTGCACCCGGAACTCTACAGTTACTTGAACAATGCCTTGAGGGGCCCAGATGACAGAACCTAATCAGAGGAAAGAGAATTTTCTGAGAACTGGATAGAAAAATAGGCAACCTGAGAGGGCAGACAGTGAGGAAAAGAATGGGGTGTTGACTGCCCAAGTGTGATTCTCTGTCACTGTTTTACTAGGCCATGTTTGGGTTTGGCACCCAATTCCAGTGGTTCTCAAATGTGTGCAAGGTGAGGATTAGTAATTCCTCTTTTGTCCTCATTTTGGAAACTTAGGGAAAAGCAAATGGATGATGTGGCAAAAGCGCTTTGTAAAGCATCAAACACTACCTAAATCAAGAACTCATAATCAATATTCACTCTGTGATCCTTTGGCCAATCAACTCTCTTCCGCTCTCCCACGAATCCTTCTCCATTCCTCACTTCCCACACTGCGCTCCCCAACTATAGTCAATATTCTGTGCTTCCCTTTAACTGTTATGCACATTTTATATCACATCATTTTCACTTACATAGGGTTGTGTTGTTTCTTGGTCATCTTATAAACTCTTGGGGAAAAGGGAGCTTTTTTAGATAAAAAAAAAAAATTTTAAGTCATTCTCTCAAAGCCAGGAATTCTCCTGTGTGTCACAGGAAAGGGAAAGTAAACCGAGGGTCTGGACAGGAGACAGAAAAGCCCAAGTGAGACCGACGCTGTCTCAACTAGACTGGCTTTTTTTTTTTCTCATTCTTTTGACAATTATTTATAAAATGAAGATAGAAATCTAGATTTATTTTATAATGGTTTATTGAATAACTACAATAAAATAGTAAAAATATTGTGTTGTACACACATAAAATGATGTTCAGAAACTAAAATAAATATTGGGTAAGATTTATATTTTCTACATTAAATATTTTCAATTCATTGAATGTCTAACACAGCTTTACACAAGGATAAAATCTCACTGCATTATTTTTCTCCTCATAAATGAGTTTAGCCCCCATCCCACTGATCACATGTGTTATTCAATTATAGTGAGTATGATGAGATAAAATATAGAAACTATGTGTATCAGATAAGTCACTTGTGAAGGTCATAGGAAGGAGAGAATAAAGTACTTGAGTTTACTATTTAACAAGATGTATTTGTTTTATATATAAGAAGACAATTTCATGTTCCAATCAATTCATTGGAAAGAGCAAACTGTAACTAGGAAGCCAAATCAGCAATAAAATAACACAGTGTTTTAATAAAAGTGACTTTTACAGAAATTCATTGTTTTGGATTATCTGCATCAATGATCCACCCATTAAATATCTCCCTTCATAAATTTCTGTGTCAAATCATTTTATCTTCTCTTTAGGAAAGTCAAAGAGCTAATGGAAAACCGGGGAAGAGGCAGAGGTGTTTATCTACTGAGCAGGGCATGTTGAATGGGCCGGCAGCTGCTTCATAGGGGCCTAATCCAGGCCTGCTGGAATTACATTCTGAAGCCAGGTCTCTCCGTGGTGTTTCCTTTTAACTTACAAAACTTTAAAACTCAGCTAACGTGCCCACTTCAAAGAAAATGAGTGGAACATAATAGATTCTGTGTTTCTGAAATTTAAAAATTAAATTAATGTGCTCTTGGACACTAATTTAAACCATGGCACAACTCAAGGAATAAGACTGGGTTCCCACATTTTGTTCTTGTGGAATTAAATTTCAACACACACACACACACACACACACACACTGGACAGACAGCAATTGCAGGTGACTCTTGCATGGTGACTTTAGGGTCTCAAAGCATAAATTTGCTGGAAAAAAGCTTGCAAGACAGATTGTTTCCATTTTTGCTCCCCCAATTCTGCAAGTGGTGGCTGCTTTATGGCAAGGACACAGTTGTGGGAAGGTTCTTGAGGGTTGTTTTAAGGAAAACAGCCTGTGTTTAGACTGGAATAGATGCTTGGAACCCACAAAAGTGAATGTTTCTCCTTGTTCACTCCAATTTCTTACATGTCTCAGAGGGATTGCTGACTCTCACCCAGATGCTTGTGCATGCACATTTGAGGTGTCCTTGTGGGTGTGGGCTGCCTAGTCAGCACTGTGCCTTAAAGAGTAAAATAAAAGAAATTCATCTTGTTAAAATTTAGACATTTGTGAGCAACAAGTTGGTGTAAAATTTTTAGAATAGGAACAAATTTTTCAGATTCCTACGTTGCCATCTGAAAGTAGCATAATTTTAACGAGCAAAATCTTAAAACCAATAAGTAATCACCCAAATTTCATGTTGCAAGCTGTATTATTGGTCCAAACTGTATATTTTGAAAGTTTTGTAATTACTGATTTTAGAATAATCAGTCCTGAGGTCAGGTAACTCTTTGGTTAGAGTTTGAACCGTATCACTCCACCAACTTTTAGTTATGATTGTATAGACAGATGTGAGTGGGTTGGGGTAGTAATAGTATTGCAGAAATAACTGCAGAGTATAAGTGCCATAAGGCTTTTCTGTAGAGGCTTCAAAATACTGAAAAAGACCATCATGGTTGAAGAAAAGAAACCCCATCAGCACTGCTTGTGTATTAAACAGAGGAGGAAACAGTCCTGAAGAATTTATCACTGAACTGGACCTCAGTTGTACAACAAATGGTCAGTTTAGTATAAGATATTTCAGCAACATTGTTTAGTAGCTGTACTGATATAATATTTATTTCTGGCCATGAGAGTTGGAAGTGGCAGCTTTACAGAACCCTTTGTAGAATTCTTTATAGAACTCTAATTTTTATTTTTAAGAAGGCCCTGCTGACAGAAGTACAATATAAGAAAGTGACATTGGCTCTGATATCAGCAGACTATCAGGGTAGAAAAGGTGATACGGAAGAGAGGGACAGAATTAGAGAGCAGGCAGTGGATGAATCGGGACAGATTCTGAGAGGTGGCAAGAGACAGGAGGAACAGGAACAGAGGGGCCAGAGAGGTTTTCTGTGAGCGTGATGGTTCCCTGGGACTCAACTGCTCTGCTCACATCTCAGTGGGTCCTGGGACACTGAGCAAATATTCACTTTTTCTGCCTCCTCTGATGACCTTTGATGTTATACAGAACTCAGTCACCTGAACTAGCTGGGAAAAGTTTTAAAAGACAGAGAAACAGGTTAGTGGCAAAGTTGCCTTTCCTCCTCAATGATGGTGAAAAAAGTGTTATTCATAAATATTAATAATTCTGTAAAAACAATGATACATTTGTAGAGCACAGCTAATTTTGCACATTTGCTGACTTCTACTGCCTCACAAAAGTAGCATGGTAAGTAGGGCCATACTTATCTACAGTTTACAGATGAAAAACAAATACAAAATGTTTCCTGAAATTTAATTAACTTTTCTGAGCTGCCACCAGCAAAATTTAGACTGAAACTTAGGTTTCCTGATTATTAACACCTTCTTTTTTTAATTTCTCTGGCCACTTCTAATGAGCAAGCCATACTATTATAACTTTAACTAGAAAATGCATTACTTGGAACTACTTTGCAATTGCATCATTTTATTCATTGTTTCTTGTTATTTTGTTTCCATTTTTGTCTTCTGAGACAAGGTCTCACTGTATAGTTTAGACTGGCCTTGAACTTGCTTTGTAGCCCAGCCTCAGCCTCTGGAATACTAGAATGACAGGCCTACATCACCATGCCTGACTCTCATTCATTTTTAAAATTACTGTATCTCACTCTTTCCTTTGTCTAACTTTATAGTTCCTCTTTGTCCTCTCTTCCCCCAAGTAGTCAACCGCTGGTTTTTATGCAGAGGAGACTATTAGGAAATCTTAATAGAAGGTACCAGTTCTACGGCTTCACATCATTAATTCTGGGTAAGTTGAGAAATCCTCATAATCTCAGTATTCTTGGGATATGAGGGATTCAGATCTACTCTTCTCGTTCACTTTGCTCTACACAATCATATACATGGGAAATATTCAGTACCCTTACTTGTAGCCAGCACAACAAAATGGAATTTTAAAAGTTGTAGTTCAGCTATGAGGCTTCTCCAAACTTCCTCATCCATAGGGCATAAATGGCTGCTGCCATCACTTCTTGGCCCAGATGAATGTTTAGAATACGCAGGTGTTGGCACCCGGAGACAAGTCCAGTTCCACTCCCATGGGGAAGGGAGGAGAGGTCTGGGTCCAGGGAGGGATGAAACCAGCCTGAACAGGGCTCTTGTCTCATTGTATTCTTTCTCTTTTCTGACCCTTGCTATAAAAGACCCCAAAACATCTGTACACCTTGAGATGGGCATTTGTGGCAAATGGGCTCCTTCATCTTGGACCTAGTTTTGAGTAAACTCTTTTTTTCTTTCTTACCAAAATAAATGGTCTCCTTTGGTTTGGCGAGGGTACCTAAGTGGCTAGTAACATACTCTGGATTGAGTTGTTGAATTCATTGCATATTATCATACACTATAACATATAATGTATTTGTTCATATATTATTTACTAGTATTAATCTTATTGAGTCTTCCTTCTAAGTTTCTAGGTGTGTCTGTTTGTCACATTCTTATGCTAGAATGCCTTGCTATTCAGTGTGGTTGACGGAGAAACATCACTTAGAGATTGTTAGAAATGTTTCACCTCATGACCCAGATCTATGGAGCCAGACAGTGTACTTTTAGGAGGAGACATGATGACTTGAATGCATCTTAAAGTTGGAGAAACTTTGTCATAGATCATAATCTCCCAGGAAGCAGGAGAAACTAGGTGCACTAAATCTATTCATACAGCACAAAGCAGGTGGTGGTTTAGAAATTCCTTTAAGTCTGCAAAATGCCTTTTGAAGTCATTAAAATTTGAATCCTTAAAATTACCATGTGAAAGCACATGCAACTATCATTTCTACTAAGAATTTTTTTGGAAATTAATAATAGCAAGGAAGGTATCAAGTATTATATTGTTCAGGTAGTATTTATTGTTGTTTAGTGAAGGATTCACAACTTTTAGGAGAGGGAATTAAGGGGAAAATGTTTAGAATAAGAAACCGATTTTTTCTGTGTTAAACACTGAAGATCAAATGGTAAAAAGTCTCATGTTCAGGAATCTTTATTATAGAACTTGCCTAAGGTCACACAGTTGGTAATTGATTTAGAACTCTGATTTCTAAACCTGGTATCATTTAATTATCCTGGGCAGGTGACTTGTAGACAAAGGTAACACTAGGAATGTCCCAGAAAAAGGTCCGCTAAATATTGCTGGAAAAAACACAGAGCTACCACGCCAGGGCGGGAACCATCAGCATCTCCTGAGATCCATGCCATGTTGTAACTTAGGACACTGGGAAATCAAGCAACCAGCTTGCTGCCCTGGTAGGCAGCTGAGGGCTTACTGGCATGCAGGCTGAGAATCAAACGTCCACACCCGCCCCCCTTAGCAAGTGGGAACCAGAGATCTGAGCATCTCTTGTGAGGTTGACTATATGCAATATAGCAAATAAGGGGGATTTCCTTGTACCATCTGTTTGAATACAAATATTTTTATCCCTGTTTTGCTTTGTTCTGATTAATGGATTGCTCTATTCAATATTCTGTTTTGATAAGTTCTATAATGTTCTATATTTCCTTTGATTTTGCTATACCTGATTGAAAGAACAACTATTGTGAAGAAAACGAGATATACTATTGTACCTATTACTGTTATCCTGGTAACCTGCTGTGAAGTTCGGTTCCAATTTCACTACACTGTCTCAATTGGCTTGTTCTGTCTTGTTCTACGGTATTTTACTACTTTAAAAATTAAAAAAACAAAACAAAATAAAACAAACAAACAAAAAAAACCCACAGAGCCAAAGTTTAGTCATTCATTAGCTTTATTAACCTTTCTTTAAAGTTTAACTAGTCATGCTAATGTTTATTTGTCCACATTATGTTTCTGGCTAGTGAAGGCATACATATGGAGCAGATTAATTATACTTCAATGGCTTTGAATCAAGTGGTTTGAAAAGACTTCCAACAGCAAGGATAAATATTGTAGCATAAGCAACAATTCTGATATTAAATATCCCCAAATATTTCAGAATTGTTACAACCCTCCTTCAAACAAACAAATAAACTGCTACATATTAGAGAAATATAGTGAGTCTTGTCTTTATCTTCCCGTACCAGTACAATTAGAACTTTATGACTGTACACCTTTAAAAATCTCTAGGATGTTTGATCACAATTTAAAAGTCTGATGCAAGTGAATGGGGTAAAGTCTGGAGTAATAATGTTTGACCAAAATTTGTTTTATGTTCCTTTTTTTTTTTTTTTTTTTGGTTCCAGAGATGGAACTCACAACCTCATGCTTCTCAGGTGGGTGCTTATGCCGCTGAGCTAAATCCCCAGCCTTTGTTTTATGTTCTGATTATTTATATATTTATATTACTCTAGCTTATAAAATATGATTAAAAGCAGTTTATAATTTTAAATGTTTAAAGCCCTATACATGAGCTTGTTCATTTACACGTGGTTCTATTGCTTACTTTTCCTACAGGACTTTTGTTTTGAAAAATTTCAAACCTACTGGATGCTTGCGAGGATACTACGGTGAACACTCTTAAATCTTTCACTAATTGTATTTTATAACCTATGTTTCATTGCTCCTTTTTTCCTGAATCATTTGTGAGTTGGTTCTGCAACATGATACTTTGCCCTTAATTCATCTGTTACAGCCTAAGAACTAGAATATTCTTTCATATAACCACAATTAATTATAAAACTCAGCAGATTTAACATCAGTAGTATATAATTATGTAAAATACAATACATTTTAAATCTATGATAAAGAGTTTTATAGCTGTTTATGTCCCAGTCTTGAAACCACTGAAAGGTTATTCCTTACATTTAATTGGTCATGGTAAGTATTATTTACAAATATATATATATATATATATATATATATATATGATCTTTTGATTTTTCTAAAAGAATAAATGTACTTGTATCAAAATTTCCATAGTTGATTACACATCCATGATATACATTTTCATAAAATTGAGGTAAAAACCAACTCCGCAAAATTTTTCTGATATATAAACACACACTTTTCCACTGAAATGAGCATGTTTGGACATTTTTGGTATGTTTTATATACTAAAATTGGCTGAAGATATAAACTTGAAACTTGGCAAGATTGTAAGACTCTAAAGCCAGAGTTAGAAGAAAGAACTCTTCAGATTTAAATGCCATAAATGATCAGAATTATGAGTAGGCAAAAATGAAATAGAACATTTTCTGCCTTGAAGGTCAGCCTTACCAGTCATCAACTCTGATTGGGTGGCCCAGACTCAAAATGAAGTAAATGGGCTTACTGGATCATGCAAATCAATCCGATGTTTATGATTAAAACAAATCAAGCAGTTCCAAAGTAAAGAATCCTGTAGTGATTTTAATTTGGCCATGGTTCACATTTCTGTTCCTGTTTTCGCAGATATGTATAAACTCGGCTTTCCCTTGGCCATCTTCCCGCGGGGTCGCTCTGGTTACCATCGGAAGTGCTATTCTTTCTGTATTCATTATGGCTCTCCAAAGCCACTGTCCTTCTTTTGAAGGTGCAGAAAATGTGGGGGCTCTGAAAACACTTCAGAGAATAAAGAACAAGCCCACCCTTTTTCCTTCCTGACATAATTTGTTTTGACACAGGATATTGTCTCACCCAATGGATTTAGTCACAATGACCCAAAGGAAACACATCAAGTCTGTGTTGCTAACTTATACTATACATTATCAAATATGAAAATAAATATGACTGAGGCCCTGTTTCATTTGAAATGCCAAAATATAGACTTTCCAAATTTAAAGTGTGCCTAGTTTAGATTTATATTTCATTTTCATGTGTGTAGATAAATCTGTGTATCTAGAGTTCAGAGAGACATACTGTATAAACTTCTAGAATGCAATGAATGCAACTTGAGCATGATTAATTAAGTATTTTGAAGTATTTGTGCCCTGAGTTTGGACATGTTCCTGACCAGTTGATGACTGTCATCCTTTGAAGTGCCATTAAAACATCTTTTTAAAAATTAAAATTAAAATATACAGAAATTTAAAAGTTTATGTGATAAAACACTCCCCTTTTTCTGGACCTTGGAATGACATAAATCTGTCTCATTCTATAATTGTTTAAGTTAATGTGGATGAATTGAAAACAGAATGCACTGAAGCCAGATCCTGGCTCCACCACTTTTTAGCAGTATAATGCTGGAGGCCATTGCTCTGTCTTGACATAGCTCAGTTTCCTTATCTGTAATATGCAAATAAATTATATATAGTAATGGAAATCAAAGAAGAAAATGAGACACTGCTGACCTACTAACAGTGTATAAGTGACCAATAAATAGTAGAGATTTTTATTTTTAAGTCATTTTTGCATTTTTTACTACTAAATTATTCTAAAAATATTTGATAATTATTCAAGATTTCATTCTGACTAGATTATATAAATCATAAAGAAAATAGTTTATATATATAAAAGACTTGGTAACACAGAAATTTAAAGGGTATAGTAAAGCCTATTCTCAAATAAGTACGTAACTGGACAAAAATATAAAATCATCCAACTAAAAATCAGTTACTCTTGTAAAGTTCTGAACTCAGTTAAGAAAGGAGGACTTCTGTAGCATAATTCTCAGTGTTTATCTCCTTTTATCCAGGCTCCCTTTCCCTTTCTCTAATTTATTCACATGGTAATTCTATTATTTTGGGGCTCTCTGTTAAAATCTGCTTCCATTGACTTGAGAAGAAGAAGAAGAAGAAGAAGAAGAAGAAGAAGAAGAAGAAGAAGAAGAAGAAGAAGAAGAAGAAGAAGAAGAAGAAGAAGAAGAAGAAGAAGAAGAAGAAGAAGAAGAAGAAAACACCAGAAAACCAAACCTAACAGCTTTAGGCTGTTTTGCATTACTTTAAAATATTCCGTACAGATATATTGAAAGAATAAACCCAGTTAAAGACTCACAGGAAAACAAAACATTGAATCAACAAATAAGGGCTGCAGATTAAATAACTAAAGAGAATCAGATGGAAATCTTTGTGTTGGAGGGAAAAATAGCAAAGCTAAGAAATTTACTGCATGGACTTAATAGAATTTGTGAGATAGAAGAAGGAGGAATCAGTGATCTTCAATATAAACAGAAAAATTGCAACAGACAAGAAAAAGTTTTAATAGAAACATACAGCTCTAGAAACCTGAAAAGATAGTATCTTTCTTAGAGACAGAGACAAGAGACAGAGACAGATATATTATATATATATATATATATATAGAGAGAGAGAGAGAGAGAGAGAGAGAGAGAGATTGTATATAGCATACACATATACAATATATTGTTTATTCCTAAAGGAAAAATATAGAAGAAAAGGAGCAGAAAAAATTGAGGAAATAATGACTGAAATTTTCCTAATTTGATGAAAATCCATCAATAGAATATATATATATATATATATATATATATATATATATATATATATACCAGAAGTGTGACAAACACAGGGAGAGATAACACAGTAATACAGTTGAAATATAAAGAGAAAAAGAAACACTTGAAAATAAAGAGAAAAATGATGCAACACAAGAAAGCAACAGTTCATTTTATGACTGACTTCCCCTCAGAAGCAGTGCAGCCAGAAGAGGTGAAGATGTTTTCAAACTACTAAGGTTTCTAAACTAAGAATTGAATGTTCAGAATAATTACTTCTAAAAAATAAAGGTGAAGTAAAGATATTCCAAGACTAGGGAACACTGAAACAATAAGGTTTTTTGTTTTTTGTTTTTTTTTTTTCCTTAGCAGACTTGTATTACAAGAAATACCAAAGGAATTCCATTAGGCTGAAATGAAAGGACACCAAGGCATAGCTCAAATCTATAGTTGGAAACAAAGATACTAAATTCAAATAAAATTGAAATTATTCAAAGTTCATGGATTATAATGGAATTAAATTATATATCAAAAATAAAAAGAAATTTGGGAAATATCTAAATATGCAAAGATCAGCACACTTATAAATAACCTGTGTGGCAAGTAATTAAAAAGGAAATTTAAAAACATTTTAAATGATGATAAAAATACAACACACCAAAATGTATAGGAAACAGCTCAATGCAGTGTTTGGAAGATAACACAGCTAAAAATACCTATATTAGAAAAGTAAAAAGGTCTTGAATCAAGCTTCCATCTTAAGAAACTAGAAAATTAAAACAAAAGCATGCATAAAAAAGAAAATAACAAAAATGGGGAAATTAATCAAATAGAAAATGAAAAATAATAGAGAAAATGGATGAATTTAAGCATAATTGGAAACATTAAGAAACATTAAGAAAGTCGAGAGCTTGTTGGTAAGATTCACCAAGAAAAAATGAAAGGAGATATTGTAAACAGAAAAAGGGCCATCACTACTGACTCTACAGAAATTAAAAGTCTTATAATTTGACATACTTATAGCAATTGCAAATCATATGTACTTGCATTTAATAACTATGGATAATCACATATAATGTAAAAAATATACTTATGAACTTTTTGAAAACAAATAGCACAAGTAACATAAAATAGGAAAATTTAAACAAAGATGTAAAGTGCTAAATTTGACTCAAGAAGAAAGAGAAAACTGAAAATTGATTTACTTAAAAAAGGTATAATTTGAACTGGCTAGTAAATATCTTCTTAGGAGCCAAATGCCATGATACTTGTTTCATGAACTTATTTGTTCCATATTTCTTGGGAAGATATGTATATTGGTATTTTTATGGGGAAGATTGTGGTGGTTGTGTTTGTCACTCTATGTGGAGTTCACAAATGGAAGTAAGCTTTTGCAGAATGCTTGTGAACTGAATTATTTGCAAACAGAAGCATTCGTGAAGCAATGTATTATTGTAACAGATGTTTTCATTAATAAAGTCTATCAATCCATTGCCTTTATATAAACTCAGAAAAAAAGAGATAAAACTCTAAAACTCTATGATACTAGAGAGTATTATCGTGAAACCAAAGATATCACATGAAAATAAAGTTATTAACCAATTTTTTGTTAGTACTGTATAGACATCACTTGTGGCCAAATATTAGCAATCTGAACACCTCCACAAATACATGGATTGTACAGTTTGATCAAGTGGAATTATATGCAGGAATACAAGTTTGGTTCATTTATCCAGATTTGGTTAGGGTAACAAATCTTAATGACAGGAAAAAAGGACAATTTTTTTAAACAAATCAAACACCTGTTCTAAATAAAAACTTTCAGTCAAGTAGGCAAAGGAGGATTTCTTCACCAGAAGCAGGGTGACTGCAACAAACCAGACGAAACACCAAAACCTCCTCAAAACCTTGACCCACTGTAACACTTAATGATGAAAACTGATAGACATTCTCCTAAGGATGAGCAAAGGCATCTTGTTTCTGCTTCTATTCAACAATATTCTGGAGGTTTCAGACCATATAATCAGGAAAAGAGACTAAGAAAGATAAAAAAAAAAAACAAAAAGATGGAAAAGGCAAAAATAAAACTGACTTATTTCACAAATGACAGGACCTGATGTATAGTATACCCTAAGCAAGGGAATTTACCAGCAAGATCTACTAGAATAGAACATGAATTTAAGAAGATAGTATGATATAAAATCATGTAAAAATCAGTTTTATTTTTATATATTAGCAATGAACAATCCAAAAGTGAAATTAAGTAAAAAAAATACATATATATATATATACATATAAGTAAAATGAATAAAAGATATGTAAGCCTGTGATACAGAAAATTACAACATTGCTCAAAAATATTAAAAAAAAATAACTAAATGGAGAGATGTTCTGTATTGTGGATTGGAGGATAATACTTTTATTTTGAAGAGTAAAATAAAAGATATCAGGAAATAAGAGGATAGATCTGTCTCAAATGGAAAGAGGATCAAGAGATGGAAGGAAAGAGGAAAGAAAGAGGGTAAGGGAATAAAGAAAAATTAATATGCATTAAAATATATCAGTTTCCCATGGGGAATGTAAACACCAAAAAAAAAAAAAAAAGGAGACAATACCATAAGATGTCTTCAGCTTGACCCATAGGTTCAACAGAACATCAGGTAAAAAACCAGTAGACATTTTTTATCTTTTTGCAGAAATATGAAAATGTACTTGAATGCAAAACACTTAAGAATAGCTGAAAAATTTTTGTGAAAGAGCACAATGCATGATCCAGTTTATATTTAATGAGGTTCTAGAAAGGGGATATTTATAGAGCTAGAAAGCTCACCAGTGGTTATCTGAGACCAGATTAACTGACTGAAAACAAGACCTTCTAGGGTGATGGGTGCAAAATACAGTGAACTGTATACCTATAATGGTTGACTCATATGACAATATGAGATAGATATAAAATATCTCCCTAAAAGTCACATGTGCTCAGAGGTAGGACCAGATCATGAGAGCTCTAATTATATTTGTAGATTAATGTGCTGTTGCACTATAATTTTATGGCATTTTTCAGAAGTCATGGAAATTTAGGAGGTGGGGCATAGTTGAAGGGAGTCGGTCATGGAGAGGTATCCTTGGAGATGGTATCTGTCCCTGATCCCTTCCTCTCTGGTTTTCTCACTCTCTCTGCTTCCAGGCCACTCTGAGCTGAGCAGCTTCCTTTGCAAAACTGCTGTGTTGTGACACCTCAATCCTGGACTGCCACCTCTGAAACTCGGAGCTCAAATCAATCTGGTTTTTGTTGTTGTTGTTGTTGTGTTGTTTTGTTTTTTGGTACTGGGGATCGAACTCATGACCTCATGCTTGTCAGGCAGGCACTTATGCTGCTGAGCTAAATCCCCAGTCCTAATACATCAATACATCTTTTTTTTTTTTTTAATTGTTTCTCTCTGGTATTTGGTTGCAGCTAAGAAAAGCTAACACACATGGTATGTAAATTATTCCTTAATAATGCTATTAAAAATAAAAAAAATATTTTACTAAAGAGAAAAAGGATTACTTCTAGCAATGTATATCTTCTGAAGAGTTGTAGTTATTGCTTAATTAAATAAAATGGGAATTAATTGTGGAACAAATGATCCAGGTTTACCTCTGGCCTGATGAATTTCTGTGGAGTCCTGGTCCTGTTATCATGATTAATGCTTAATTTCCTAATTGATAAAAACAGAGGTATTAATACATATGAACTATTCGAGGTTACTGTTATAAATCTCCCATGGGATGTGAAGGTGACCTGTAAGGCACAAAACACTATGCAAGTGTTAATTAAAACAATGAGGCTGCCTACTGAGCCATCAATTCTGTTTGTTTTGTTCTTGAATTTAAAGTCATGGAGGTTTTACCCCCAGTCATTTTGAAAAGCCTAATGGAATCATCTTTGAAATATACTTCCAAATTAAATACTATACAATTAAAACAAAAACCCAGAATCTTATGAACATGACTTGATCATTAAACAACATGTAGAATGACTTTACCATGTATGGTTGTAAATAATTGGCAAAGGGTTTGAGAGAAAATGCCATATATTTGTATCTTTTTGTAAAATAAGATATATTTGTTGTCTTTGGAGTCATTGCTATTCTTAGAATTCGCCCTTGCAAGCCATGTTGCTGAAGGCGTCTCTGGGGTGGATGTTCAGAAATACATCAAAGGTAAAAAATCTAAATGAAAAAATAAAGCATTTTGCAACATCAGTTTGTTAAAAAAAAACCCTCACAAATCAAGTAAAGTATATTATTTACACATGAGAGGTTCTAGTCTGTGTCTGCACACATCTGGTATCACTCCTATTTCCCTTTAATTGAAATGACAAAGTGTTATAATGAGAACCTTCTATTTAATTGGTCTATGTTGCTAAGCTTCTGCCCTGAATTTGGGAATGTGTTTAGTGAGTATGAGATTCGCAGTAAGGCACACTGTCCTATTTCCACTTTCAATTTCCTTCCCTCGTCTCCCAATCAGAAAGTCTAGAAATAAAGTTAAAAAACAAAATCATTGTTACCAATAGTCTGGAGATAAATGTACACAGATGTGAGGGCAGGCAAAAGAGGGCACTGGAAGCTGGTAGGGTAGGGTGGTTACGGCTAGTTTGAGACCTCGGAAGACTTGGGTGGGATCCCAGCCCTTTTAGGTATCACCTGCTTATTTTTTCATTCATTCAGCAGGCATTAAGACCAGTTTCACACAGCTTTGTACAAGTCTTACCGAGGAGTTGCTTTAGTCAGGAACTCAGATACTAACTAGGTAACCAGACTGATGAATGCGGACTCTAACTGAAAGTAAACGCTCTAAAGGAAAGAAGCACCCTTTACGTAGGGCCGTGCCCCGACACTTGACTTTTGGAATAGATCATTTTTAATATTGCTCTTGTCCATATGACAATTTTATTTTCAATAATACCGATATTGACAATTAATATTTTTTCTTTAATTTTAAACAAGAAAGAACAGAGTTTAAATTTGAAGGGGTTACTCAAAGTAAAACTATTTTGTGTGAACTAAAAATCCCTTCTTACCAAAGAAAAATGTTACACTTTGCTATTTTGCTGCTTGAACTATTGAGTGGAAAATTTTTTAAAAAGTCGTTTCTCAAAGAGGATTGTAGAAATGAATCAATCCGAATGACGTCTTTCATTTACGATCACTTTGCTATCCTTGCTTATTTGTTTTCAGAGTTCAGAAAAATGTGATGTGATTTGGGTTTGAGACAAATTTGTACCCGAAGAAGTAGCTCGGTCCAAGTCAGGGGCTTGGACCCTATAATTAGGAGTTCTCCAAATTGGCTTCCAGCTAGATTATGATGCTTAAGAGAAGAATACTTTAAAGACACTAATGCAGTGTACGTGAATATAAAACACGAGCATAAACACATCTATTGTTCAGAATTTCTACCAATAAAGACTTTGCTATGAAAATACATTATTTTTCCTTTTTGTAATTTTTATTAGTATATGTTTGCAATCCAGCACAATTACATTTCCCTTGGAGCCCTGGTGTAAATCACATCTTAAACATTTTCACTTGCCCTGTCCCTTGCCACCCTCTTCCTCCTCTTCCTCAGCTCCCCTTCCCATCCTCTCAGTCTACCTCCCTATTACCTATCCTTGGTCTCTTATTTAGCTCCTTAAATTATTTATATTTTGGTTTCTGCTAAGAGAAACATGCAATATTCAGCCTTGGGTGTCTGATTTATTTCACTTAGCATTCATTTTTCCACAAATGACTCAAATGCATCCTTTTTTATTGCTGACTAGAACTCCCTTATGTAAATAATTTCTTTATTGATTCACTTGTTGTTGAACCTATAGGCCACTTCTAAGATTTAGCTCTTAAGGTTGTGCTGCTATAACCATGGGTATGAATGCACTACCATAATATGATGTCTTTAACTCTTTTGGCAAGAAACTCAGATGTGTTTAGAATTGGTGATGCAAGGTACTAGTAAGAAGCAGACTAATACGTAATAGATTTTGTTATTGTTTTTAAATTCTCTGTAGACACTGAATACTTTTATAGCTTAGACTCCAGCAGACTCCTTCTGCCACGCTCTCCTGGGTACATCATAGATAAAATAGGAGCACATAGTTAACAGTGGGAACTGAAAGCATGTACCAGATCTTTCTGAAGATATATATTCAAGGGATTGTACAACATCCAGTGTGGTCAGTGTTAATAAGAAAAGGCATGATGTAAAAGCAGGTTAGAAAAATACAAATAGGAAACCATGTGGAGCTTCATGGGTCATATTTAGAATATGATCTTTTTTAAAAACAATAGAAAGACTTTGAACGTTTTATAGAAGGGAAAAAAATGTTGGTGATCAGAAGGTGTCATAATCATATCAGTATTTTGAAAAATCTACTCTACTTAGCTAAAAACTGATTGGATGGAAGCTAGCTAGTGTCAAAGAGGATTAGAGATGCCACAATACTATTATATGCAAAAGACAGGACTCTGACAGTGACACTAGAGTTAAAAGGAAGTGATTTATGATCAGACAGAGGTACAGGAAGTACGATCCAGAGTAACTAGTAATAAAATAGATTCAGTAATTGTGCTTCTGCAGAGAAACAGCTGACAGAGTATGTGCGTGTATGTGTGTGACTTCATACATAGATACAGATATTTGTCTATTAAAAGGCACTGACTTATGCAGTTGTAGAGGTCAACAAATCTCAAGATGCGAGGTAGGCAAGCTGAAGGCCCAGCAGAGCCACGGCACAGTTCTCCTCTAAATGCCATCAAGTGCAAGACCAAGGAAGAGCTGATGTTTCACTATGAGTGAAAAGGCCTGAAAAAATTGATGCTCCAGCTTGAGGCAGTCACGAAGGAGGAAATTCTTTCTTAAATACAGGAGAGGCAGCCTTTGTGTTCTAATCAGGCCTTTGACTGATTGGATAAACCCACCCTCAGAAGCAGTCAAACTACTTTATTCAGCCTAGCAATTCAATTGTGCCATCCAAAAACAACCTTCCTAGACACACCCAGAATAATGTTTAACCACATTTGTGGGAAGCTCAGTTATGGCACAGTAAAATTTACATCTAATCATCACATTGGCTATAGAGGCAAGGGAAAAGAAGGTAGGAAGATTTAACGTTCAGTTGTTGTGTTCACTTAGCTTGAGAATACTGGAAGAGGACCAGGTTTGAGATCAAAGGTCAGGAATTTTATCCTGAACTTTCTGAGTTTGTAATGACTTCATGATATCTAAATATATATATCATATATATTATAATATATCATATATTGATATCTATATCTATATCAATGAAGTCCAGAACTCAGACTATAAGGGAAGTTGGCTCAGGTAGACTAATGTGGGAGTCCATCATACATAGACATCAATGAAGACCACCAAAAATGATAGGGAAGGAAAGAAGAAGAGACTCAGAGTAGAGTAGAGGAAAAATCTCAAAGGCATTCCTGGAAATTATGGAATTTAATGGCCAAATCAGAAGTATAACCTTGCAGAAAAGTCTGAGAATCCTAGTCAGAAAAGCGGTGGGTAGGGTACATTGTGGAAAGTGGTGGCTAATGGAGCCTAGGGAAAGGGTGGGAGTTTCGGGGCCCAGAGGTGAGAGGCGCTGCTCCCTAGGGTGCATGGTCAGTGGAGGGCAAATGAGCAGAAAGGAACTGGGGATTGTGTAGAGAGCGCTTTCAGAAAGGTGTGATCATAAAAGAGTAGAGAAACAGGGTGGTAGATTACAAGATTCTTCTCGATGTAGTTATAAAATTACATTTCCTCACTAAACACAGTGAAACCAACCACCTAATATAATCCGAAAGCGGCAAGGTACTTCACATGATGCTTCATAACTAGCGTGGAATGATGCAACCTCGAATGCCTGGTATTGTTCCCTTTGGAAAGCCATTCACCATTAGTGACTTTAGTGTTTTTAAACTGGGAACAATGAGCTATAAAATACAATCTATTACATGTAATGAATTATAATAAATATTTATATACATCAATACACGCAGCAAATGATTAAACTGTTCTTGTAAAGTCTCCTGTGGTATCTAGTATCCAAAGCAAACAGTACACATAAACCCCAGGGTTCAGGCAAGTTCTGAATACAACCATGTTCTTTTTATGAGGGCTCATGGGATAAATGTTTCTCTTTTCTCTGCACAAAGAACAGACTAGTTTTTATTGTATAGGCAACAGGAATCATGTAACTGCTTCTATTTAACTAGGAGCAAGAAAGCAGAGGACTAACCTGCTACCACCCAGAAAAAGGAATTTTAGAACATATTTTGGTCTGCATACCTCATTCTTGATTTCCTTTTACTTGTTTCACTTATATTTTTTCACAGCCCAATTTTCTTGGGCAATCTGGAAAAGTCTTGTTGTGGTCCATGTATTTTTTAATATACTCTGATTTTTTTCTGACTATAGCGGGGTATACTCAAGGAACTGCATGGTGAGGATGGATGCACCGTTCAATGTGTGCCTCTATTTTTGCGCCTGTCTAAAGGAGACATTTGGTAAAATGGCGTGATTCAGACTCCAAGGTGTACTGGTAGACATCATTTGACGGGAAGGCAGAAGAGAACCAGCAGCTTTAAAGGGTGATTTGGTGAGTGTGCACATGTGCAGTCTCTCCCCCCACCCCCGCACGTGTGTGATTGTTAAATAAGCTTTTCTTGTTAAGGCTGGGAGGTGATCTTAATGAGTAAGGGACATTTAAGGGAATTTGGGGCCTCTCAGAATCAACAGCATCACAACAAGCTTTCAATTAATGGGACATCTGCTGGGAATGCAGGGGAACGTCTCCTCCAAGTCAGCTGCTAATCACAGTCACCTGCCCCAGCAGCCAGCCAGCCCTCGCGTGGGAAAGGTCGCTTATTTCCTCCGTGCTCAATCACGCGGCGTTAAGTGGCCCCTGGGGAATGTGTTAGTGCGCACCTGCTGACCTCCCCGTCTAGCAAAAGGCACTGAAATCAAACGCCTGAAACAGACAGAAAGCAGAGCCTCCCTTGGTCGAGAACGGGAAACAGAAAAACAAGACAGAAAACGCCTAAGACTGGAAGGAAATAATGAATTGTCAAGAAATCAGCATTAACTTTTGACTCTTTGTTAGCATGTTCTACTGTTCTTTAAAGAGAGGATTTAGGGGATACTTATCTTGCGGGGAAACACATCTTTTTCACCTTTTTGAGCAATAGCATTTAAATAGAATCAAATTAAATAATAGCCTGACCTGTAGAGGGTGATATTGAGCAGCTGCGAAGATATGTATATGTATATAATTTATATAATATATAACATCTATAAAATTTATATGTACTTATTACACTTGTAGTCTGTTAGAAAATGTATTACACCCTTTCCTTCTATGAATGTGTACAAAGTACTTTTCCTAACTATACAACTGTATTTGATTAGATACCTTTTGTTGGGAAGGTATATTATAAATTTGATATATTTCAGAGATAACAAAAGTATAGCACAATATTTTGGACAAGCTTTCTCTCACTTGACAGACTGTGTAACTATAGCCCCATGCACTGTTAGTTTTCTGTTTTGATTACACTTTCTTTTTTTCTCTTTATCTCTTTTTTCCCTTTCACTCTTGTTGTTCTCTTTCTTTCCTCTTGAAATCAGGCATAGTTTGTTGATAAACCTTAGGACATGTAAAAAGTTTACCCAAAAAGCAAACAAACAAAAATCCCAGTACACCATAAAGAACATAAAGTTTACCTTTGGAGATTTCTAACACAAAGGCTGGTGCATGTGGACACTTATTATCAATCATCAAATTCTTCATAATGTGCTAATGTCAAGAGAAGAGGAGAATGGCTCTCCACGAACCAAAGGTGAGGAAGAAATTTCAGTTAGATCTATGTACATTCTTTTGCCAGGACATTCTGCTTCTATTTGTTGTTTGCTTCTCGGGTTTGCCTTGCTTGTTTAGACATATACTTGCTGTATTCAAGTTTTCATTTTGGAAAACTGGCTTCATAAGACCTCCTGATTAGTGAACGCATGATTTACACTAAGACTTTGTATCAGACACACATCCTGCCTCCTCCAGATTTTCATGAATAGATGTTATTTTAGGTACAATCACATTGACAGTGTGTTATAATCATATGCACAGATAATGATAATAAGACTATATTTCCCTTAAATATTAAGAATGCAACTTATTTGAAATGGGAAAAAAATTGAAAATATCTAATTTGGCCACATTTTTGCAGTTTAATCAAAATGATTAATAACCAAACCCAGTTCTTTCTCTAAGCACTCATACACAATTGATACATTATAACAAGAAGGTACTAAAACATGCTACCACAGAGTCTGGAATTCCCTACAAGCCCCTGTTTTCTGATGGAACTGATTGGAAAAGAGATCTCCGGGGCATCTATTAATCATTGTTGAGTTTGACTAACTGAAGGTTCTGATTGGCTGCTCAGGAATGGTCTGTTAAGGAAACTAGAAACTTGTGAAAGCAAAGTGTTGTTTTTCTTTTTCCTTCACTGAAATATCTACTGGTTAAAGATAGAAGGTGCTTCAAGTTAAAAGAAAAGAGAAACAAATCTAAAGAAATAAATGTGTAGATTCATCAGCTGAGATATTATTTCATAAGCACTAGTAATACTAGTGGCTTTTTACAACAATGAAAAAAAAACCTAATGGGAGAAAATTAACTTGTAATACAATGTCATTTGATATGAGAATATATAGCCTTTGCTAGTATGTAACAGCATGGATTATATTTACCTATGTACAGTTTTCCTCAAATTGTCATATAATATTAGTGTCTGCCAAAGGAGTTTGAAACTGTCAATATCCATCTGAAAAGTAAGGGCAAAATCTCAGCTAATAGTAACATAATTTTAACCACTGATTAGCGTTTCTCATTATAGCTACTTAATAATGTTAATAATACAATGTTAATAATTTTCCACACCTAGTTCTCTAGATGGTCAGTTTTACATTCTTCTTACCTGACAAAGGGTTATTTTCTGCTGAGTAGGAACTAGGACCTTTAAGCTAGGAATAAGCTGGGAATGCAGAAATACTGCATTTAATGTTCAAGTGATGGCAGTAACTCCCTGCCATTCCCTCCACCCTTGTTTATATTCCTCCTAAAAAGGCAGACGTGATGTCTTATTCTCAAAATGGCCTGTGGTCCCTGAGCTGATGCATGCTCGGACTCTGCTTCTTCAGTCTCCGTGATGGACAAACCTATGGTTTATTCCAGGAATGTGTGGGATTTGAGCACAGCAATCTTAGTCTACTGCGTGCTTGAACTGAAGAGATGTTTGGTACACACTGGCACAGAGAGGGGGAAATACTGCCAGGGAGGCATAGAGAGATTGGGATAAGAAACTACGAAGTCTACATGAAGAAAGGATCTGACTTTGTATTTCTGAACCACATTTCAGCCCCCTGTATGGTGCCTCGTATGGCCTTGCTGTGCTTTCTATAGTTTTGGGTAGACATGCACTTGGTTGTTTTGAAGAAACTTTTCTTTACTGAAGCTCCTTAAGTCTATGTGAGGCCTGCATCCAGTGATCCATCTTCAGATATTTAAGAAGTCTGAAGTTAAAATGAACTTATTTTCTTGCTCTTTACTATTTAACTTAGTTTAACTTTTAGATATTTCCTCTGGTTTAGATGCAAAATGTTCCCCTGAGTGCTATGATTTAGATATGAAATGTTCTCCTATTGGAGCTTGGTTGCTGATGGGCTTTGTGAAGTGAATGGATCAGGGAGGCACCAAATTCCTCAGTGGAGCAGTCCATTGTGTGATCATGATTTGTTGCATAAATTGGGAGATTGAAACAGGAGGGGAGCTGAGTTAAAGAGAGTGGACCAATGGGACTTGACCTTGCAGATTATGTCTAGTCCCTGGCCCTTTATCTTGGGTGCATCTCTTCACTTTCTTTTTCTTCACTTTCTTTCTCCCAGCTTTCCTCATCCACACCCTCCACCATGATATTTCTGCCTTATTAGAGGACTAAGAGCGATGGACCCAGTGACCATGGATGGAATCCTCTGCAATTGTGAGCCAAAAAAATCTTTCCTCCTTTGCTGATGTTAGATATGTAGTCATAGTGACCAAAAATAGCTAACATAATACTCATCATAGCTATATTTCTGTAGATAAAAATGACTTTGGTAGTCATTGTTTAGTTGCTGCTTATTCTACATAAGATGTATTTTGAGGGTTATCTCTTAGAAAAGTAACAGCAGACCTCTTTTTGTTGCTATAGAATAAGCCAGCCCTCTTCCTCTTCATGTGTATATGTGTGTAAACAAGCGTGCACATGCGTGTGTGGGGAAGGGTGGTGGTATTGTGTTCATGGAGAAAAAGAAGAAAGCATTTGGAAGGAAGAATGGGAATGCTCCTTCAGAAAATACGCAACCTAAAATTTTCTTTTATGTCTTAAAACATGAAGATCTAACAAATTTCCTTGGGAGCTGGGTGTGATGGCACACATCTATAGTCTCAGCACTTGGGAGGCTGAGGCAGTAGGATCACAGTGAGTTTGAGACCAGCCTGGGCTATATACAGAGTTCAAGTGTAGCCTGAGCTATATAGCAAGACTTTCTTTAAAAAAAAAAAAACCAAGAAAACAAAAATATTTCCTGGGATGTCTGATGCCATCATTGCCATAGTAGGAAGTAATTATACAATTGCAAATAGGAACAAAATATTAAATATGCTAGAAACATAGGTACTGGATTCTATTCTAGGTAGTAGTTCTCTGCTAAAGTCTGACCTTATACATGTGCATGTGTATGCACACACACACACACACACACGACGATCCTTGTTCAATGAATGCTCTGCATATAGCCCTATCAGGTTTACTTGAGAGGTTCTTTAAAAATGCAGATTTTCATCACCTTTTTGTGGACCGACAGAAACTGAGCACGCAGGCGTAGGCTCACTGACCTGTATTTTAAAATATTTATCCCTTGAAATTTTGATAAAATGTACTCGTCATGCTTGGAGTCATTATTTTATGCATTCAGTGTGTCAGGTCTGGTAAATTTAAATAGTGCAGAGCAAACTGGAACAGAAAAGAGTGAGATGTGGATTTAACACTGGGTAAAGCAAGAGATGAGTCACGATTGGAGCAATATAGGGGGAGGTTGACCAAGAACCAAGTCAGGTACAAGCCTAGTCTGTCTTCACCCTGGGGAAGGTACTATGTCAGGGAGAAGGGGTTAGTGCTTAACATCAGATTCATACTGTTACCTGGCAGGTAACTCATGTATAATTTACTGTCTCCAAATCTCATGTTAATACCTATTCAAAAGTATGCATTCTGCGCTTCCGTGTTTTTCTCAATTAACCCTCTTCTCTTTGTTTTCTCTATGAAGTCCAGTGATAATATATAGTTTTGTTATTGTTACAAAATCTTTCAAAAATGGGTGGGCTTAATCACTTTTACCAATTGTGAGGCTTTTAGAAGACACTAATCCATGGTACATTCCTTATACAGTTATCCCTGAATAAGTAATATTCATTTTTATGTTAAAAACATAAAACCTTATACATAGACATCCATATACAGATTCCCAATACAAAAATGGTTACTTTTTGTTCATACCATATACTTTCGATAAATATAAAAATAGAAGGTTGAGATGGAAGTTAAAAAGTTTAATAACAGTTAGAATACCATTCAGTGTTCTGTATCCCTATATTATCATTGCTACTCATCTGAATAAAAACTCATTGAGGGGTCTAACAGGCAAGGGAGAGAGTTTAATTTAGAAAGGTCACTTCTGTGCAGTTGTTTAACTTCGACATAATCTCTTACTGTTATGTATAGTTAGGTATAGGCTTAAAAATAACAGCATCGTTTATCAGTCTTAAGTCTCTCAGGAACAATCAGGAAATACAGGCAAGTTCTCCAAATGCTGCCTTCTTTTTGGTGACTGCTCGTGGACACTGTATCTGCTGAGGAGTAAGAATGGGAAGAGTGTGGTTCTATGTGTCAGGTGGAGAGAACACATCATGTAGTTACTTTGAAATAGCGTAGGGAATCATTGGCCATTTTTTTTTTTTTTTTTTGGACAGCTCTCTGTCTGTATGTAGTTCAGGCTGGGTTTGAACTTTTGCTTCCAGAGTGCTGGGATGCTTGCACCACCACACTCAGCTCCTACATGATTTTTTTTAAAAAATTTTATTTAAAGAGAAAAAAAAAAGCAAAACAGAAAAAGGGGTAGAAACAATACAGAATTTCAGAAAAAAAAAGCAGTAAGAAATCACTAGTTGATAAATTACATAATGTCGTCTTAGACCTAGTTGTTAAAGTTACACAATTAAAGCATACAAAGTGGACATTCAAACAGTGAGACTGCAAAGAAGTTCAGTGATCCAGTAACAACTTAGCAACATGGTTATCAATCCTACACACTTAAACATACATGCAGCCATATCCTCTAGAGGACTTTCTTTTCCTCTTTTTACTTTTTAAGTCCATTATTTGCTTAGTTATATCCTGTTTCAGGTTGCTCAGTACCTTGCTGACTTGTTTCATTGTTGTTACTTACTTTTTAATCACCTTATATAATTGTTGCCTTGTTTTTGAGTTTCTCCTCATCCATCATCCATGGATCAGCTTTGGTGGAGTTGGGAGATTTTTGGAGGTATTTTGTTACTTTCTTATCTACTTTTTTTTTTTTTGAAGGTAGCAAAATACAGCAGAACAAGACAAAACAAACCCATGCAACCACACTGCAATGAAACTACCACAGAACCTCAAAGAAGGTCACCAGGACACAAGCAATGGGCTCAATAGTACAGCCCATTTTGTTCACATTAGCTGTTCTTTCAATCAAATGGAGGAAAATGGAAGGAAATATCGAAGAATATTGAATCAAGCAGTACCATTAATCAAAACTGAGCAAAACAGTGATAAAAAATATTTGCCTTCAAAGAGATGGTAGAAGGAAATCCCTCTTACTTGCCACGCTGTATACATTCATCCTCCAAAAAGATACTCAGACCGCCGGTGCCTACTTGCTAATGGGGGCGGGAAGGGGGGGAAATGGATCAATGTCTGATTCTTAGCTCATACACCGGCAGGGCCCCAGCTGCTTACCAGGGCGGCCAGTAGGCTCCCTGTTCTCCAGCACCCAAAGTTCCAACATGATGCAGAGTGCAGGAATCGCTGATAGTTCCCACCCCAGTGCGCCGGCGGCTTGCCAGGCCCCCAGCTGCTTACCAGGGCGGCGAGTAGGCCGCCTATTCTCCAGTGCCCAAAGTTCCAACATGATGCTCCTAGGTGATTTTTAACTCTTGTGATTTTGAGCAAAGCATTGTAAAAACTGAAAGATACAGTTTATATTTGTGTCCTCTGAATATTTTAATTAAAAAATCTTATGATTTTCTTAGCTAAAAAGACTGAATTGTTTTGCAAGCCATTATCATTTACAAAAAGAAGACAGTTATTTTCTAAATTTGGAACAGAAGAAATATTTTCATTTTATTATTATGTCTACTATTTGACTTCATAAGGCACAGTCCCAGGGGCCTGAGTTACCATTAAATCCAGTACTTTCACATCAGTCTTAGGATTTAGTGCCTCTGAGAAAGGAGTTCTTTAACTAAGTCTACAGTCTGTGAAAGGATCAACACTGGCAAACTATCAAGCCAAAACAAATCTGATTTTTCACTACTGTAAAATAATGTCCTTGATTGGTTTTTCCCCAACAAGCATTGTTTCAATCACTTTTTTTTTTTTAACTCTTAATAGTTGCTCAGCTCTGCTTTTTGCAAGGGTGAGGATAAAATAAAGTGGTTTTTAATGGGATAAAAAGAGGAACCCTTCCGCGAAGACTTGCAAGGTGTCAAATTCCCTGGGAGGTCCTTGGGATACCTTGTGCCAGTTTGTTGAATTTAAGTTTGGTTTGAGAGGCCAGCAGTCCTTGTACAGACCTGGAAATGAAAGCAGTACTGCAGGCTCGACCCTCGCCTCTTCTCTTCTCTTCTTTACCCCTCACCTCCCTTAGACACTTGGCTTCACTGAAAGTTTTCCAGCACAAGTAAACTCAGAGACGCCTCCCTTCCACTTGCAGAACTCATCTGGTCTGTGGAAGGAAACTGCAAATGAATCTCCACAGCTCCTAGCTTCCTCATCTGTGCTCCCACCAATTCTGGCAATTCAGTAGGGCTTGGGTGAGTCAGCCATGCAGATGTGAACTAGGATAGAGCATATATTTGTTGGAATGTTTCTGTGATTTGCTTTTTTGGAAATGTGGTGGTGTTTAGCATTCATGAAATTTCAAAAAGCTGGTTCATTTGAAAGTGCCTCGGGAGCTGTTCTTCATGACAAGGTTGCTGTGCGTTTATGTTGTTCAAGATTACAGTGAACAGGAGCACCATGACTTGTTGGCTCCAGTGAGTTTTCTTCCTAAAAATATTTTAAGAACTCTTGATGTTCAAGCAGTAAAACTGAAGCAATTCTTCCTCTTTGTCTTTTTATGACCATTTGAATGTTGGTGTTCTCCCAGATTTCTGTCCTTTGTCTGATTTTCTTTTTTCGCTGCATTTCCTTTGTGTAATTGAATCTGCTCCCTGAGCCTAATTACTCCCTACTTGATGACGTAGCCAATGACTCGAACCCCAGTCTGAACATTTTTCCTGAGACTCACATTCATACATGTGATTAGTGCTTGGTCAACTTGCTCCATGAAAAGATGCTTTTGTAGGCAGAGTTAGTGCAAGTTGGCTCCATGGCAGAAGGCATTGGGAAAGGTACATCCTCTTCTCTCTCGTTTCCCAGGTTAGAAATAAAATACAATAATCAGAAAAGTAGAGAGTGCATAAATTCAGTTATAATGTCCAAAAACAAAAGACCCAACTCTGTTTTTCCTGATAAGGCAAAATAGCCAATGAAACAGATCAACAAAGTGAAAGGAAATCCTGTCACTACTGAGTGTAGGCAATTTGTGTGCTCCAAGATCTTTCTCACTTCTACACATGTATGCAGAGACTCAGCATGACATACACGGTGTTTAGACTAACAGTTTAGATACCATTGTCAAGTGTCTCATCATTGAACACTTCTAGGTGCCACAAGCTGTTCTTTCTGCCCCTAAAGTTTTCTCGTATCCCTGCAGAACCACTGCATTTAGGTCAAGGAGAACTTCACTCTAGTATCCCTCAATTTGTTCAATGTACTACTGCAATAGTATTCTAACTGATCACTAGTATGCAAATTTACCAATATTGAATCTATTTTCCATACTGTAGTTATGCCAATGATGCTAAGATTCAGAATCTACTAGTAATTACAGTGGAGCATTGGTTCATAAATTTAATTTAGTTGACAATTTTGGACAAGCTGGCTACATATATATTTCTGTGGGAAAGATAGCTGGACTTGTGTTTTTCACCTGATGCAAAGTTTGGAGACAAAAACAAAATTTCGGCAAATGCTTTTGTGTGTGAACCAGTTTTTTTTGCAAACAAAAGTGTTCATGAACTGAGACACCACTGTGTTTTCTTTCAAAACAAACCCAACTAACTTAGCCTGACCTGAAATAGATATAAGCCCTACTACTTGGAATAGATGAGAGTGCTACCTCTTGCCCTGCCCCATCTCAAAATTTCTAGCTATTCCCAAGCTGTTGGTCATTCCCTTAGGATAATGTGGTTTCTTTCCTTGTGCAGCCTTTGCTTAACAGATTTTCTTTTGACTTTGTCTCTGCTGCAAAAGTCTCACCAAATCAGCTTTTACTTGTTTTTCAGAAGTTATTTTAAATGTTGCCACCTCTTCCTCAATCAACTCAATCTATTGATTGCCCAATACATGCTATGTATCTTGTGCTTAACTCAATAAAACTAACAATAGTAAAATCTAACATTTGTTGGGTGATTACTGAGTCCTAGATAGTGTTATAAAATTTTTGTCAACCTTATCTCTCAGAGTTTCTAACTACATATAGTAAATATCTGTCAACTTGATAGGTTCTCATGTGAGATCTTGAACTATTAAAAAGTAAACTTCTTTTTTCAGTAAAGTCTTACTGGATTTTCTTATTTTCAGAAATTAATGGTGCCTTGTTCATTAAATGATTTAGTCTTCTATAAGACTGTGGCAAAATGTTCTCCTTGGAAGTTTTCCCGGTTCTTTTGTCTCACTAGTTTTTAACATCTCTTATGTCTGAATTCTACCTGGTCGTGTCTTCCTTGCTCGTGTGATATATTTTCACATATATCACATGGCTGCCATTGATGTAGACCATGTAGTTACTGAGTGATGGCACAGCCTTCTTAACATCCTGCCTGAAAATACTTCTCAGCAGCTTCCAAAATCTTCTTAATTCAAGTTTTAAAGTTGGTTCAAGCTTGTAGCATAATCCATAATAGCTACATCATTGGAGCAGCCTATGTGTCCATCAATAGATAAATAGGTAAAGAAAATATGATGTTTATATATAATGGGGTACTATGCTTGTATAAGGAAAGATAAAGTTGATTCATCTGTAGGAAAATAGATGTACCATGAGACCATAATGTTACATGCAATAAATCAGATACACAAACTTAAATATCACCTTGTTTCTCTGATACAAGAAATTCAATGTATAAATGAAGAGCAAAGTAAAAGATAGATAATCAAAAGTAGGGAGATAGATCTTTCTCAAATGAAGGGGGTTCAAGAAATGGAGGGAAGGGACAGAAAAGGGGATGAAAAAAGGAACTGAGTTGTGTTAAGTACCTGTTCCAGCACCACACAAGGTATGCAAACATGTAGTACAAACACATACTAATAAAATTTTTAAAACAATTAAAATCATCGAAAGATATTATTACACTAAAAGGCAGAAAACACCACTTGGGCCAGGGAATAACGATGAATCAGTTCAGATTTCTTTATTCTGGAGTTTGAATTTTTTAGCTCAAAGATGGCTTAAAAGTCATGCTATTTAAACCCCGTCTCTCATTCACCTGAGGAGTTTGAGGTCCAGAGGGTAAACGATTTGTTCACAGTCACAGAGCAAGTTAATAGCAATGTCTGGATTAGCTCCTAATAAAATAGAAAGGAAGCAACATTCTAATTTATCAGTGCATGAGACTGTACTATACAGTACCTTTTCCCTTGAAAGATATACTTCAATACGAACGGGTCTTTTTCATAAAAAGACCCTAGAGTAACATGCAGATGATCATTTATCCTTCTGCTATATCAGTTTTAAACTTTTGTTCCGAATGACTTCAGAGGGATGATCTGTAGTTTATCTGAGAGCATTTTATCATGGGTACCAACAACACGATCCTTAAGTTCACAAGGAAATGAATGAATCGAATCCATTCTCTAATGCATGGGACTGATTTCCAGTGAGCTAATGGGTAACTGATACAGTTATTCTAACGTAATATATTTTTAACAAGTGAATACATAGTGCTTTAATGTTTCTAACTGCAGGGGTACTTGGCTCAGAGCCATCAGCTGCTACAATGCTTTTTAGTGTTTCAGACAAATCTAGTTTTGCATTTGATACATTTGACATCAGAATATTCCAGGGAGCACAGGAAGATAAAAGCTTAAGTTGGTAGCATTTTGGCCATCTGTAAGAATAAAAACTGTGATGGAAGCTTATATCTTAATTTGCCTTTCCATTAATGGTTGAAGCTTTAAGGACCATAAAATAGTAAATCACAAACTGAGGATTCCATTCAGCAAATGATCCACATAGGTGGTCATACATAGGGTCTTAGTATTTCATTTTGGATTGGGAAAGGAAGTAAATGTTTGGGTCCTGAAGTTTTAAACAGAAAACTTAAGGAAGGTGAATAATTGCATCCTCAAGACACTCTTGGCCCCAGTCACCAGCTAGACTCTCTCTTAACATTAAGAGTCCTTTCCTCCATTGGAGTGTAATTGACAGAAAAATTGTATGTATTTAAGGTGTTCTGTGTGATATTTTACAATTATAATAACTAAGTAATTAACATATACATCTATTACCTCACATAGTTACCTTCATTGTGGCAAGAATATTAAAATCTATTCTTCCAATTATATCATATTTAATTATTAATTATAGTTACTATGCTGTACATCAGATCTCTAGAATTAATTTTCCTTGTGTAAGTGGTACTTTCCCCCCTTTCCCTTAGCCTATTGCTAGCAACCACTATTTTACCCTCTGCTTCTATGAGTACAAATTTTTTTGGTCTCATATATAAGAGAATTATACAGTATTTTGGTTTGTTGGGTTTCACTTATTTCACTTAGCATCATGTCCTCCAGTTTCATCCAGGATTTTTTTTTCATGACAAGATTTTCTTCTTTAATGAGACTGTGTGTCTATTTATTTATCTATCTGAAATTTTCTTAATCCATTCATGTTTTGGTGGAGAATTAGAATGAGTCCATATCTTGGCTATTGTGAAAAACAGAGCAATGAACAAGGGATATATTGGAATGGAGGAACTGAAATCATCTCTGCAGAGGATGTGATCTTATCTATCAAATATTCGATAGACTCCAACAAAAACCTGTGAAACTGAGTCAGTAAAATTGCAACATCAACACATGGAATTTCTATACACTAAAACATTAGCTGAAAAAGAAATTAAGAGAACAGTTCTATTTACAATGGTATCTCAAAAGTAAAAAGAAAATGAATCAAAACAAGCAAACCTTAAGAATAAATTGATCCAAGGTGATAAAATATCTATATACTGGAAACTATAAAAAATTGGTGGTGCCTATCTTTAAAGTAACACCCATTAACAATTTAACATATTGGGAAATAACAGATTCTTAAAATGTTGTCCAAGGAGAAGTCTGGCTATTATTCTTTTTCGTGTCCTCATAATCTCACTGAATAAATTCTGAAGAAGGCTAAGGAATGAGTGTTTCATTCACATAACCAGTTCTACCATCACTGGCAACCCTGAGGAGAAGGTATCTCACAGTACCCTCTTGGTTTCCCTTTGAAAAAAAACCTTGGCAATAGGAAATTACAGGAGCCTTGCTGCTGTAGGAGATGAGAAGCTGGAAAAAGATATTTTCCTAAAGGTATTCCAAACAACAGAAAAGTAAATCTTCCTCTGAGTAATTCATTCCCTTACCATAATCACTCTTTTCCTTCATGTCACCATTTTGAATACTACTATTATGAGGTGAATACTGAACATATTTTCAAGATTTTGATACAGCTTCCTTGGGGGCCAGGATACCTCTGGCTCCCTGAATTGACATTTTCTTCAGAAATGTCCAAAGAGTTGTTTGTTGCTCCCGCTGAGTCTCACCTGTTATTTTGTATGACAGAAGTCTTTTTCAAATCAATTTACAGATGTTTGACAGAAAGAGAACCTCATATACATTCTGTGCTACCCAGTCTTAATTGTAGAAGACAAGAATTTAATGTTTGGTATATGTTGCCATTGTAAATCACTTAGCCTTTCTTATTTTAGGACTTTTTTTGGAAACAAGATCTCTCTATGTAGTTCGGGCTGGTTTTGAACTCACTGTGTGGCCCCTGGTTGGGCTAGAACTCATTGTAATGTTCCTGCCTCAGCCTTCTGAGTGCTGGGATTGTAGGTGTGCACTACCACACCAGCTGCCACTGTTTTTACTAGTTCATTTGTAAATCAGCCTTGGTTTAGATATTTAGAATATTCAACGCAGTACTTACATGGAGTAGAAACCACTACAACTGACATATGGAATAGAAACAACCACTTGAAGCCTCAAATGGAAGTGTTATCTAGGTTTGTCTGGGATAATACATTCAAAACTGTATGACGTCACTGGTTTAATTACATACGTCTGTTCTACCACTTACTGACTCAGTTTTGTTGTTAGAATTCAACTAAAGTCAATTTATTGCTAGATATTCAAGGTATAAAGGTCCACATGAATTTAATGGAATGAAAAATGAATAATAGTGCATAGCATTTTGGATTTTATTTGCTGTTCATTCATAGCAACTCATGTGATAATAGTTGTTTTTTGGTTTGTTTTTGACTAGGAGGAAAGAAGTAATTACTTGGCTAGATGACTGATTTCTGATGGCATATATTCCTTCTCATGTCTCAGAATACAAACTTTAGTCCTCCCACATCATCATAATCTATGAACTACCCAAGAAAAGTATTGATTATCTATATAGGGTTAAATAACATCTTCTTTGAAAGCCCTTAAACACTGAGACAGCTTCTGTAGCATTAATATCATCCCCTTATAAACACAGGAGGTGTGAAAACATAGCATTAAACAATCAAGTACAAAAACAATCAAGCAAGTACAAAAACATGTATGGAATTTACACTTTGCCACAATTTGAATATAATGAAAATAAGCAGAGGTTACATTTCCAGTTACCTATGATCTGCATTAATGGGAGTTTTAGTCCATCCAGAAAGACAGTGCTTGGCGACTACCATTGATCAAGTCCAGCATGTTTGTTATGCTTTCCCATCCTATCTTCTGCATCCAGTGGTACTGTGCTTTTCACACTCCTCAGCCCTTAAAAAGGCCTGTGGCCTTGCTGCTCCGTAGTTCTGCCTGCAGCTTGGAATATGCTTCTCTAACTTTGACTCTTCGACCCTCGCCCAGGAGTCAGACTGCAATGAACTTTGCGGGTCCTCTACCTTCTCTCAAAAGCTCACAGTTAAATAACTGTTGTTTTAGTCACTTTCCTCCTCACTAGGACAAAATTCCTGATACCTGCAGTTTGAAGAGGAGAGGTTTATTTGGGCTCATGTTCATTCCATAGTTGGCTGACTCCAAGGTAGGACGGCCTGGTGTAGGTGCATGATGGAGGAGGAATAGCTGCTTAGCTCCTGGCAGCCAGGAAACAGAGAGTGAAGGGAGGAGACGGGGAGGGAGAGAATCCTTCCAGGCCACAGCCACAGAGATATCAACCAACCATAGCCTGCCTACACACAGCAAGTCCACATTAGCCCTAAAATTCAGCTACCTTCTGAAAGCCTTGCATGTGAGGATATAAGGGTCTTGGGGGCAACCAGATATCAACCAAAAATAACAATTATGTTTTTGTTTTTGTTTTCTTTGTTCATTTTTGTGGAATAGTCAGATAGAAAAACTGAAGGGCGGAACATGTTGTGGCTACCTTATACTATAAACTTATTCTCTGGTTCAAACGGCAAGTGCGGACCTAAATGTACATTTTCACTAAAAACAAGATCAATGTGTGATGTGTTTTCATACATTTTTCTGGGTTCCCACATTTACCAATTTTTGTAATAGGCACAGAGAACAAATGCAACCCAGGCTTAATCCAACAGACCAAGTTTTATACGGTCCTCATCAAGTTATGTTTAGAGGAAAACCAATAGAAACGAACAATTTTAATACGAAATACAGACATCCTCAGTTATCCCCAGGGGGACATGTATTAGGACACCCCTTAAACAAATTCATCAATTCTGAGTTCCTTTAAGTTAATTGGTGGGAACCTGTACACATCTTCCTATACATTTTAAACCATCTCTAGATTGCTTATAATAGCTAATATAATAGAAATGCCATATAAATAGCTGTAATACTGCATTATTTATGGAACAATGATGACAGAGACAATCCTTATATATTCAGTATGGGTGAAAAATTTTTCAAACATTTTCTGTCTGTGGTTGCTTGATAGCATGGATACAGAGGATCAACTGTTGCAAAAGGACCATGGTAGCCAAGAAGAAACTGCAAAGGACAAGCTGAAAACATAGCACAATCTAAGCCAGTGTTGGTGATGGTAAGATGCAGGAGCACAGGGATTGTACACAACAAAAATATGGTGAAGGTTAAATTTAAAGATTTATAGTAAAATATACATTGCTGTTAATCTTCCTCAACTCCTCCTCCTTACTCCAAGCACAATTATGCCATCATTCATTCTTGTCACTTTCACAAGCACATATAGAAGACTTTTTTTTTTTTAAATTTAGTAACTGATGTACTTTACTTTTTTCATTTTTATTTTTATTAATACATGTTTGCAGTGCATACATGTACTTTATTTCATTCCCTTTCCTTCTCCTCCATCTATCTCTTTTCTCTTTTTTGAAAAAGAGCTATCTCCTGTTTTCCAATTATCTTTCATTTTGCTCTTATTTTTTTTACTCTTTTATATATATATCTTTTTTGCTTTTCATATAAGAGAAGTTCTGTGATATTTAAACTTGTGTATCTTCAGAGGGGCGATTGAAATATGGTGAAGGGTACTGTTGTGTGTCTTCCAAAGGAAAGGAAGAGTCATAAAAATATTCTGATGTGTCCTCATTCACTTTTTGACCAAATCTGGCATCATATTACTTCTGGCTCTTTACCAAAGTAAAAATGACCACAAAAGGTAAATGTTCTGAATTGATTCAAGACACTGAGGCAACTGCAACAGCACAACTAAAGACATTCATAAAAGATAACTTCCAGAACTTGTTTCAGGAAGAGGCAAGAACTATGGAAGAAGTGTGTTTAAAGCAAGAACAAATATTTTAAGAGGAATTAATGGCAATATTTTTGGTGGTGCTGGGATTCAAACCCATGGTATCATGCATACTAGACAAGCACTTTAGCACTGAGTTATGTTCCCAGCCCTACAAATAAAAACAAAATAAAACAAAACAAAGCAAAAAAAAATTGCAGAAACCCCTGCTTTATAGATATTGAAAATGCATGATCCAGAGGATTTGGTGATTGGATTTTACATGTGAAAAAGAGAGAGGAAAAGAGGCTTCCAAAGGGAAGCAGGGAAGAGGAAAAGAGAAGGAGCAAATTAAAAGTACAGCTGGGATTGCTGAGCTGAGTGTCAGTGTTATTTACTAAAATACATAAGACAGAAGTGTAACATATATTAAAATCCCATTAAAAACGTAACAGCAGCACAGCCTAAATCTACTTCCATTTGTCTTGATGATTTATAAATATCCTTGAATATGTAAAAATATGTGATTTGATTCATACTTTGGGCATATACCTATCATGGTATAACACATATAGTATTTAGGTCTATGCTGCTTCATAATTGCTGGTAGATAAAATGCCACTATTCAATCTGATTGCTTTAAGCAAAGGGCAAAATGAAGATTGCTGATGACCTTTCTTAGAGAACAATTTTTTTTCAGTACACTCAGCATCTAAAAATAATAGTAAATCAGTACTGATACTCCGAGATTCTGTCCTTTGCCGAAGACAGTGTCTTGGATAAATTTTTCGCAAAGTAAATTTGAGCTAAGCTTGCCTAAGCTTTCAGTAAAGACATTAGCTTAGTTAGCATATTAATTAAGACAAGTTCAAATGCCCTCTTCCCTTTATTGCTGTGCAATAATTACAGGCTCAACATTGGTCCAGTGCAGCTGTGTTACGTAGAAGCTGTCCATCTGAGGTCAGTGACACTCAGAGTTCTGCCCCCCAATCCCTGAAGTATATTTAAGCTTTCCGGCCAATGGACATTTTATTTATATTTTAGACTATGTAATTGAATTTTGAATGTACAGTATGTGATTAAGGGTTAGAAGACTGCAAGGTCTTTCAGAATCCCTTAATGAGAATAATAATGTTGTTATTATCCAAGCTGATGATTTAAGGCCATCGTTTGCCACCAGAACTTTGCCTCATTCTCTTAGAATAGAGATACTTTCCATTACTGCTTCTGATATTTATTTGAACAGCCAGTTTAAGTTCTGTGCTCTAAACTGCGTGCAGGGAAGAAAATATCTAGAATATTTTTCAAGGCTCAGGAGTGACTCCAAAGTCTTTTTGCATTGAAGCAGGGAATAAATATACAAATATACGGGCAGTTAAGGAGACAAATAGGTAGATACATTTTCTTAATTTTATTTTGAAAAACATTCTGTAACATTTACTGTGATTCTGTCCTGTATTGGGACATTTTTTTACCTATATCAAGCATTATGAAAACAAATTTATAGAATAAGTACAGATAATATTTATATTACTGCTTACTCTCTTAATACATAACACACATAGACACACCTCTGAATTTATTCCTAAGTGTGCTTTGCACTGCAAATCTCTCCAAATATAATTTAAAAAGCAATCTGAAAAAGAATATCTCCAACAACTTTTTGTATTGCAAAGCATTTAGGAAGACAGTTAATAATATTTTCATCTTTATTTTAAAATGCTTAACCATTTGAATGGGTTAAGCAGGAACTAAAGCAGATTAATGTGATAAATACTGATAATATAGACTCTGAAATTCACCTACTGGAGTACTCATGATAGTCTTTCTAAATGATTCATTTGGCCTTTTGTGTCTTGTTTTGTGTTTAAGAAACAACTAAAGTTTTGTTTAAGAAAATTAAATTAGCATGCTTAACTTTGGCCTTTTTAAATTCAGTTACCTTTTTAAAACATTTTAAAAGCATAAAGTGAAAAGTACTAGTGTTTTAAATGTAGATTAATTCTATATTTAATAAATTATAACAAACTTTAAAGAGGAATATTGGTTTTCTTGTCAAGCAAAGGTTTTCAGATGGTAGAATGCCCATGTGCAGATCATAGTTCACCAAGAGCTGGGACTTTGAATTCAAGCTTGTCTTTGTGACTTAGTGGTGATATATTACTTTGATTTTTCTAGATTCTTTCCCCACATGACTAAATGGACTCAGGTTCTTCGCAGATCTTTTAAATAGGTTACACCTAATACTTCAGTATCTTCCTATTATGGTTTGTGTCTAGATGTCCCCTCAACACCTCACAAGATCAGAAGGATTGTTTTCTGGAGGTGGCTGAGTCTAGAGTGTATGATTGATTCATAGTGCAATGCTGAGATTAAGGATGCTGGGATTAAGGATGCGAGCTCTACAGTTGCCCTCCAGTGGGTAGCCTGCACACAATACAAGGGACAGAAAGAGGCTTGTCTTTCTCTCATTGCTTTTGCTGTCTTCTCTGCTATCCTGCCTTGGATATAGCTGATTATGGACTTAAACCTCTATACACTGTGAGCTAAAAACACTTTCCCCTTTTAATTTTGGATGTTGTGTAATTTATCTCAGCAACAGGAGAAAAGATAACTAAGACGCTGACCTTGAGTAAGGATCTTGACTTCCTACCAGGAATTTCACGTAATGGCTGACTTGCTGGTTAAAGCGCTTTTAAAAATCTTTCCTAGGCCAATACTTCCCTGAAGTAAATTTTACCTTATTTCCTCTTTCAGGACTGTGCATTAGAGAAACCTTACTTTGTCTTTTAAAAAAAATTATTGCAAACAAAGAAGAAGAAAAGAAGAAGGAAGAGAAGGAAGTGGAAGAGAAGAAGGAGGAGATGGAGAAGAAGGAGAAGAAAAAGAACAAGAGGAGGAGGAGGAAGATGGTGGTGATGATGGCTTCAAGACTAACTACACTGGAGTGACTCACATATTCCTGGATTCACCATGTCTTATGTCTGCACTGCAATGGTTATAGGAATCATTTTGAAGTAAGGAAACAAGTGAATGCTTATAGGTAAAAGGAATGGCTTCCAGCCTGACAGTTTGACATGACCTTGGCAAGCAGTAGTCACTCATCAGTGACGCTGAGAAATCCAACTTCAGATTTTCATCTCCACATTTCACCTGACCCTCTGTCAGGCCAGGTAAATGACCTGTATATTCCTTTTGCTGACAAAGTCCTCTGTTATTCTGAAAAAATGTAAAAAACCAAATAAAAAAACCCTAAATTTATCTGTTCAATGTTGACAAATCAGTGAGAAAGCATTTGTTAAAAATTTCAATACACAACAAAAAGAATGTTTGTGCAACTACTTTCAGGCTATGAATGAAATTATGTACATATATGTATTTTATTTTGTATGTAACTCTACATTATATCTTTGCATAATTGTAAAGTTATTTATATATATATATATTTTTTTTTTTTTGTAAAGTAACATTTTCTTAGAAAAAATGTATTTGTGTCCTAACTTTGCTAATTTTAGCTGTAAGAACCTGGGTAAATAACCTAACCTCACTCAATGTATCAGTTTCCTTTCCCCCAAAATGGGGACAGTAATCTCTTGAGTTTTATTACGGGACATGAGTTTAAACACACACTTGTAAATCCGAGTCACTAAATAGTTAAAAGTAATATTATATTTGGCAAAATATGTAAAATTAAAAAAGTTAAGAGAAAGATAGCTGTTATAGTAAGTGAAATAGATTGTACAAAAACTCCAGTAAAAACAGAAATTTAAAAAAGAGCTCTAAGTTAACCAGTCAATATGAAACAGGTAATAAAAGTCTTAAGTCAACCTGCTGGCATCATTTTGATTGTCAGCTGAAATTAGAATCTTCTAATTTACCTATTACCAGAAAGTATCTTAACAATATATTATTTCCTGCAGTGAGTAGACATAAACTCTTTTATTAATTGGTGTAAGGAGGTGCAACTCACCACTTGCTCCCCCTCTCTCTGTATCTTTTATGCAAAGAAGTGTTATTATTATCTTGGTTGGTGACATGCCCATTAGAACTGAATCAGCAACCCCAACCCTACTCCTTTATTTAATCTAGAACAAAGGGGCCAACGATATACATGGGAGGAAAAACAGCCTCTTTAATAAATGGTGTTGGGAAAACTGTCTATCCACATATAGACAATTGAGTCTACACCTGTATCTCTCACCACATATCAAACTAAAATCAAAATGAATCAAAGATCTCAGTGTTAAAACAGAAAGATCCAACTGGTAGAAAATAAAATAGGTAAAATTCTTGATATCATAGGTATAAATAAGTTTTTTATGAACAGAAATTTGGTTTCACAGGAAATGTAACTAGTATCAACAAATGGGATTGTATCAAGTTAAAGAGCTTCTGCAGAAGAAACAGATAATAAACTTAAAAGACAATGTACAGATGGGAGAAATTTTGTCAGCTGTTTCTTAGACAGAGGACTAATATCCCCAATGTCCAAAGAACTCGATATTTTTAGGTCCCTCAAAATAAAAGAGCCAGTGCAAAAATGGATGGACACTTCACAGAAGAAGTGAAAATGTCCAAGAAATATAGGAAGTAATGCTTAGTATCACGAGCCATACAAAATGCAAATTAGAACAACATTGAGAATCCTTCTTACTCCAGAAAGAATGGCCAACATCTAGAAATCAAATAATAACAAATGCTGTTAAGGCTGAAGGAAAAAGGAACCTTTTTACATTGTTGGGAATGTAAATTATCATAACTGCTATGAAAATCAGTATGATGATGCCTCAAAAATCTAAAACAAGAAATTCCCTTTAACTCAGCTATTCCCCTCCTAGGCACCTTCCTGAAAGAGTTAAAGACATCATATTACAGTGATAAATGCATACTCATGTTCATAGCTGCATGGTTCATCAAGCTAAAGTCTTGAAAGTGGCCTACAAGTTCATCAACAGATGAATGGAAAAATAAATTGTGGCATTACACATGGTGGAGTATTACTTTGCCAATAAATGGTAAACTTGGACCATGTGTAGGAAAATGCATGCACCTTATGATGCGTGATAACTATGATTTTAATGACTGTGATGTTAAATGAAATAAATCAGACACACAAACTTAAACATTACAAGTAGAGTATAAATTAAGAGCAAAATAAGAGATGAGTAAAGTAATAGGAAGTAGGGAGCTAGAGTTTTTCCCAAAGTGGAAAGGGATCAAGGGCAAGGAGGAAGGGAGAGGAAAGGGAAGCGAGGGATGAAAAAAGACATTAAGATGTGTCTTGTACACGTGCCAACTCCACAGGACTGCAAATGTCACGTATTGCACACTTACAGAATAAAACAAAAGAAAAAGGAAGGCGATCAAGAAATGGAGGTGTGTGAGGAGAGGAAATGGGGACGGAGGAGAGACATTAAATATGTTATATACCTGTACCGCTTCCCCGCAAGGAATGTAGGCATTATGCACTGCACACATACACTAATAAGCAAAGAAGAAAAAGCAGTGAACCTGGTGCTGAGGAAAGGGGAAAGCTAAACAAGCCCCCTCCGCAGCCTGGCCTGGCGGCTGCTGCTGAAGTTAGACACTTCGTGAATGTGGCAAGGAACACGTCCTACCCAGAGAGAAATGAAAACAACAGCAGCTAGTGATTAACAAGGAGGACAGGCAGGAAACCCAGTCACGATTAGTAAAATACCTCTAAGTTCATTAAACCTGACAACATAGAAAACTCAAAACAAATTTATAAAAAAAAAAAAAAGGGAAATAAACATGGAACTCAGCAGGCTCGCGTGACTCTGATTCCCTTCTGAGGCTTGTTCTCGTTCGTCTTGTGTATATTTGAACTCTACTCGCCAGCATTATTGTAAGTAATTCCTCAAAGACAGCTTCATTCCTTCACTGAAGAGTGCAGCCTGCATCAGAGCCGTCTCCAGGTCTTGGTGGATTTTGCTTTTCCTTCTCTCCCATGCCCTGTACAGTGTTTAAATTCTTTCTCTCCTCTTCATTTCTGCTGCTGTTGTCACTTCATTACTTCACGCCTGGCCATCCATAAAAACCCATCCCGAATTCTCCAGTGTTCCTAAAAACATGGTTGTTATCATGATGCGCTTGTGAAAAAACAGAATCAACTGCTCATGGGCAACTGATTCAGAACCATATTCCACCCGTGGGTACTTAAGACCTTTATTGGATTGCTCCATGCTGTCTGTCTACTTTCATCTCACCTGAAATTACCTTTATTTGTATCCACTCACCTGGGACCTTGCATTTGGATACACTGTTCTACCCATTGGGAATGTACCTGCCTTCCCTTTAACTAAACCAAATCCTCTATTTCCTTATGTCCTTGTTAATCCAATCCCTCCATGAAACCTGTCCTAAATTAGCCAGTGAACAATTACAGACTCCTATTAAATCATATTAAAATTCTTAATTCCTGTAACATATATTTCTTATCACCTCGAAATAAAATATTTCCCAAACTTGGTCCACTGGAAAAATTCCTTGTAAGCCAAATTTACTTTATAGAAAAACATGAGATATCAATTTAATTCACTCATATAAAACTAAGAATATCCTTGCAAGAAAATTTATATAAATATCTATTAGACAATATAAAATAGTGACATTCAAGAAAAACATAACCTGCTGTTAACACCATCAGATAGCTATTCATAATTTTTTCGCATCAATACTTGCTTGTTTTTTTGTACCCTCTTTTTTAGTGTCAGTTTGTGCTTACTAGGAGAAAACTGATAGCACTCATCATGTCTTGAGATAACTAAATCAAAGAAAAAGCTTAAAATAGAAAAAAAAAATTTTCCCCAGACAGACATTTGGAGGGTTCTGTTGAGTCACTGGGTCCGCGGGGAAGTGAATTGAACTGCATGAGCTTCAGTTTATTTATGAGGGTAATATGATGTAGATAATATGCTGGGCTTGGAAAATGATTAAATGATGTAATATTATGGAAACTCCTTATCATTTTATAGACATGGCGACTATAGCCGATGGCCTTCAGAAGAGAGGTGAAGACCTCCATTTGCTGCTCTTCTGTCACCAAGAAACTAGAATGCAGCTAGTTGGTGATAGTTCCTTACCTGGTTGCAAGTCAAAGGACCAGGTTGCGTACATTGTGTTTCTCTCCCTTCTTTTACAGTCAGAGGTTCTGGCAGCAGAGGGAAGGAACATCCTCTCCAGGGTCTCCTCAGGCTGCGTCTTGTTCAGTTTCCCTATTACCCTGTCTCTCTCTTTCCACATCTATATCATTACATTTTTATCTTGATTCTTCTCTCAGTCTTTCTCAGTCGCCGTTGATCTTTGTCTCTCTGTCTCTCTGTCTGCCTCCTTTATATGTGCCTCTTCCCATTCTACCTTCCTGTTTTCTGTCTCTAAGAAATAAACTAATCGGTAGATTACACACGCTGACAGTGGCGAAAATAACTTGTGATTTTAAATGTACAATTATTTTTGCTGTTACGTTTTACTGAAAAATTGCTTTCTTTTATTGACATGAAGACAGCATCAATGCAACTGTTTGGTCCATAGTTGAATTTGCATGTAAAGCCAGAGTAGAAAAAAAAAATAGGAAAATGCAACTGGATTAGTCATTAAGTAATAATTGCTTTCACTTACATAATGCCTTTGAAAATGTCCCTAGAAGCATGCTAACTCTTAAAACCATGCACCAGATTTCAAATGCCAAATATCTTGCTAATGTGATGTTGAGGTTACAAATTTAAACACATCGAGGTTAGTAAATGTAAGAGGTACGCTTCTCATTATAACATTATCTTGCCCACAACAGCATGCTTTCCTCCTTATTATTGTCTATTGAAGAATTCAACTGCTCCTGAGAATAGGACATCTATCTAAATATTTAGCATGACAAATGTAAACACTGTGGGATTATTGTCTTCTATGTGTTGATATTTTGAACTACAGAGTGAAGTTGGTGTAATTTGAATTTTATTTTTACCTAGAATCCCAAACTAAATGAAAATGCTGATCTGCTATGAAAATAGGAATTTGATCTGTCCCTTATCCCAATTCAAGGAAGTATAGTGATATGGAAGGGAGGGCAACACGGGGTCTCGCATTTCCTGATTGCTTACCAGGTTTGAGATATTGTGTTAGGAGCTTTTGCCCGTGTTAACTCATCAACCCTCATAATATCCTGAAGAGTAGGCACTGAAATGTCTATTGCAGCCAGGGGCTTGTGAGGAAAACAATACAGAGCACATAATTTATAGCAGTATTGTATAATGGTCACACAAGGGGTCAAATACAAAGTGCAGGAAATCTGTCCCCACACTAAAGACTTAGAGAATCTAGCCTAGGGCTTGGATCCCACAGCAGTGCCCTGTACGAGTCCAGCTGAAGACCTAGAACCCATAACAATGTCTCATATGAGTCCAATTGAAGGCCTAGAGCCTACAACAAAGACTCATGCAAGTCTGTTTTATGAACCTGCGCTGCAAAGGTCCAAAGGTCAGTGGTGGAAGCTAGAAAGTCTATCCCAGCAGGGTGAACCATTTCTGCTAGAAGGTTGAGAGTTCTGCACTGGAGCCAAGAAGCAATGCTCATAAGCAGGCCAAGGGTTCCCCTGAAAAGTACCACAGCTATCCTCAGCCACAAGGAGGTCCTGAGCTCCTTCAGGGATGAGAACAGCTGAGTTCATATCAGGAAGCCAGTGTTACAAGCATCTCCTGGTGATCGAACAGCACATCGTCTTCCCTGCTGGAGCCAGGAAGTGATGCTCAAAGTAAGGACCAGAGCTTCCCCAAAGTGAACCACAGCCATTCTCAGTGACAAGGTCCTAAGCTTCTCCATGACGGGTATCACTCATGTGTGACTCTTCCAGGCTCAACGTGGTGCCTGCCCAACATGTTGTTGGTCCCTAAATGACAGCATGTCCCTCAAATACTAACTTCCCTGTTCTTCCAAGCCCCAAATCAACTTCCCACTTTTCTTTTGCACTTGTACCAAAAGGTCTTCTAATCTTCTCCCAATACAATGCTCTACCCACTCACGTAGTCTCCATCTCCCGTCTAATTTCATAAAAGCCATTCCCCCTGCATCTCCTCTTTTGAGGGTCCACATGATCTCCTACAGCTCTCCCATATGGGCAATAAAAGCTTTTTCTTATCTCTCTCTGCATCTCCCAACTGTGCCAAAAAAATCTAGCTTTCCAATGATAACAGCCCAGTTCATATCAGGGAAGCCAGCATGACAAGTTCCTCCAGGAGATACAATAACTCCAAACAATAACAAGATTTAGGAGACCACACAATACTATTCCTTCTTTCCAGGTTTCCTTTTTATGCTGGCAACAGTCCTCAGGTATGGCATCTACACGCAGCATCACGCCGATTGAGTTCAGCTGGTGTGTAAATTGACCACCAGTGTTTAACCCATCTCAGCAATTGAGATGGTAGAGCTTAAAAAGATTAAAAGACTTGGCCAGCAAAAAACTACTAACGGGTTGCACATCTAAGTTTGAGACTTTAATGTTGTACCACTTTTCTGACTATCTGGGGCAGGGAAAGAAACCTACTAAGCATCTCTACCTACTTGCTGTCAGCTACTCAAATTTGGGTCTTACATTAGAAATTATGCATGGTTAGGGGATAGATTGTAGAGAACAGGCAAGGGCAAAATGTTAAGTACAAAGTTAAATTTCTCTAACATATTCCTCACAACTGACATCCAACATTTTAATTTAAGAACATATGGAGAAGGGTATGTGAGTCCAGTGGAGGAGAAAGCTGTCAGGCAAGACCATCTGGTTAAATGCTCCAACTCAGTCACCTTCTTGAACAAAGAAGTAAGCCTGATGCAGTTTATCAAAAAGGCGCACCTGGTACTGGGCAGGAAGGTTTTGTTTTATTACAGACAAAGCTGTCTTTGTAATGGAAACATGTTTTCAGTTGTTGTGATGTCATATGCCACGATATCACACATCCAGTATTCTGTATGCAATAAAGGATTAATTTTTCCAATTGGTAGAACTTTGTAGAATTTTTCCACTTATTCAAAATTACTAAGACTTAAAATCACCCTTTTCTTTTTTTAAGTTAGAAGGTATCTCAAAGAGATTTCTGTCCCACTTTGAAGGTTTTACAGATGTGACATTCAAGGTCCGTGTGGGCGAGGTGGTTAAATATGTAAATGGTGGAGCCAATACTTGATCCCAGGACTGCATACTGTACTTGTTCAAATCTTTTGCCAGTTTCTAATCACTGAGTCAATATTTTGGAAGGATGTTTTAAGGTTCTAGCTTGTTTTGCAATATATCTTAAGAAAGTCTGCTTTGTTGAATTCCATTTGGGATGGACTGTAGCAAGTCACTATTTTGAAGATTATATTTTGGAGTACTAATAGGTGAAGATTCTTCTTCAGTGTGGACAATATCTGTTTTATTTTAAGGCTAAAGGTATTTGTGGCTGTATGAAGCCACTTACTTAGTGTATGCATTTGTAGGGCGTGTGTGCAGTATACGTGCCTGCCTATGTGAGTATGTGTATCAGAGAGGGGAGAGGGAAGGGAGGGAGAGACAGAGGGAGCTTGTAGACATCAACTACCGGAAATGCTTCCTCACTTGCCGGGTACCTCTTTGTATCGTGTGGGTCACTCCTTTATGGCTTCTCTGCTGCATCCTTCTCTTTTTGTAATGGTCTGAACACAGGACAGTGTTTGGGCTCAGTCCTCATTCTGTGGCAGTTCGCCTTTTTTCCTTGACCCTTTGGTTATCTTATTAAATCCCAATATAATGTACAGGCTGTTACTTCACATTTATAACTTCAAACACTGAACTTTTTATTATAATACAGATTTATGTAGCTGACTATTCATATTTTATATACATATGTAGGTGTATACACACATACAGGAAATATATATATATATATATATGGGACATAATATATATACATGTAGGAAATATATATATATATATATGAGAAAGAGTTTTCTCTTGCTTGACTATAACTGTTTACCTTAATATTATGACCTGCTTCCTCTATTAAAATATGAACCTCATGAAGGCAGGGATCCTCCATGCTTGGTTTACTTCTATAGACCAAGTATCCACTGCTAACAATGACTTATTGAAGGAACAAAATAATAATTAACATTTTTCTTATATTCAATTTCAAGAAACTCTGAACACAAAGTTAAAATTTCTGTGTATTAATATAAAGAACTATAATTAAATTATTACATTTTATTTGTACCATCCTATAAGAGTGTAGAATGTAATTTCTCTGGATTAAATCTCACAGTCAATGTTTTCTGTCTTTACTGACCATGTTAACTAAACACAATACAAATTTTGGGCTGAAATCAATGAATATTAGGAATTGAAGCTTTTTAAAATTCAAAATTGCTTCAAAATATCTAAATGGTGATAATGAGGGTCCTATAATCCAGTAAACTGCTGGAAAAATGACTTAATAGTTGCAGGTAAGCAATCAATTGATTTCAATGAAAAGAGAATCTTTATGGAATGAAAAAAGTCTTTTTCATTTGGTTCTTAATGATGTTGATGAATTAAGATTTTCTTACAAGACTTAGAATTCAATGTGAAAGTGATTCTACAGCAAAAAATTAAATAAATGAATAAGAATGTAGTGATAGTAAAAGAACTGAAGAAAAATGACCATCCATCAATATGATGATCTGGTTCCCAAGACTCATGTAAGCAACGAATGTATAAACAAAGAGGATTCAACTCAACTTTCACTGATTTCAGGCCAAAGCAGCACAGAGCATGTGTTCAAGTGCATCCCTGCCACTCCATGCTCACGTACCCAGAAGCCTATGGATGCCCACTTCTTCATTCTAATATTTTGAAATATAGGGCAACAAATCATATTGTAACATAGAAATTTTTCTCAGACTCAGTGTACATTTTTTGTCTAGTGTTACAAAGGTGCGGGAGGCAGTAGGGCTTCCAGCAGGGGTGCCTCAGCAGTGCCCTGCAGCACATGTGTGTAAATGTGTGAGCCAGATGTGGTAGCTCCAGAAGGGTCTGTTCCTGAGGAAGCGCTGCTAAAGCTGAGGAGTGAAAAATGCCTGGGCAAAGAACAAGAGTGGCAGGCGTGGGCTGTGGGGAGCTATTGCAGACGGGAAAAAGATGAATTTTAATACTAACATATTACTTAATATGCAAAGAAGCCCTTAGTACAAGTCTTGATTTTCTTGCTTTTTGCCTTCTTGGGCATTTGGTTAACTACTCTTAGTTTCTTTGCTAGCTTCACAATGAAGATAAAAGAGGAACCGTAAAGACAACATAAATACAAACAATGTATGTAAATATCATTAATAAGCTGTGTAAAAAGTTCATTTTATGTTAAAGAACCCTACTGAAATTGGTTCTTAGTATAGATGCAAAGTAATTACTTCTCAGATTCATTTTCTGTAGTGTTGTGAAAAGCTTACATTCGGTGAGGGTTATTATACTCTAAAAAATAATGAAAAATTAGGCAACATCTACACAAAGAGCAATAAGGTGATGGAGAAGAACCCTGGTGTAAGGCTCAAGGAGTCTGCATTATTTGGTCTGGCAAAGAGATGGTTGAAGAAGGCTATAACTCTCTTAAAATATGTAGAGCTATTATTAGGAAAATGTAGGCCAGCTGTTCTTCAGCTCCACTGAGGTCAGCATATGAAAAAGTTGGCTGCGCTTGTTTAAACATTTGAGAGAAAGCCTTGAAAGCAAAGGTTACTTATGGATTCCTGAAGACAGGAGATAGGCTGCCTTCCTGGCAGATCTCGAGATACCATTTGCTTGGAGGACAGATACAGTTCTACTCTGAGGGACTGCTTTGTACTCAGAGGTAGGTGCTCTTAGATTCAATTATTCTAGTGTCACAGTCATTGATCATTGGTAAAGGACAAGGGCTACTCATTTGGAAGACAATCACCAGCATAAATGCTCTGCTCTCAGGGAAAAGGAAATGCCCTTTGCTGAGTTCTCTCTATGGCTGCTCTAGGTGATAAACTCCCTCTGAGCCTCTCACAGGACCATGCGGCCTCTCAGAGGCTATTTCTGGGTTTTTCTTTTTTATTGTCTTTCATAGAAGCTTATTTTCAAGATACAGAGCAAAAAAAAATACAAGAAGTCTTTTACATTCTTCATCATATTTTGAAACATCGGAATTTGAAGTGGAAAATATATGCTTTTTAATACAAAAAGGTCTTTCACTCGCATCTAACTTCTGTAACATATATAGTGCTAACTCATTAAATCGTTTCAAATGTAGCTGTCCTTTGCTGAAGAAAAAAGAAACTCATGCTTTAGACCTACTTATAGCATTAATTTACATTTCTGTGCATATATACACACCTATTTTACATTAAATCTGTCTCTACACTATTTATATTTATACCCATTTGCTGAGTCCAAATATAGCTGACCATTTTTGAAATCCACCAAGTACTCACTGGAAAGAATTCTTAAAAAAAGTTATACTTGGTAAGAGTTTGCAACAATGCTGAATTATGGTAGAAATCCTATACAAATACTCAATCTTTCCAACAGTAATAAATTACAATGTAAGAAACATAAGGTGCTGACCTCCCAGTGTGAACAAAGAGTGTGGCGATGTGAGTGATGGGGATAAAGCTCTTGATTAGAAACACTTTTCTTGAAGAATAAAGCATTTATGCAGTGAAAGTGCCATGAATAAAGTCTAACACCTCCTGATGTTTATCCATATAAAGCACAAGATGATTTTGCTCCAAGGGAAGAAAAATAAAAGCACTATATTTTGGACTGATGCTCAAAGTTATAAATGTTTAATGCATCTGATTACTACAATTTTATGGTATCTTTTTTTCCTCTAAAGAAAGGAAGACATAATCTTTTCTTTTTTTTTTTTTAAAACAAAGAAGGAACAAATGAACAATCCTTGAAGTGAGAAAGTGTTTGTAATTTTAGAATATAGAAAGGACTAGTGGGTTATGTGCAAATTCCTTTGAAAATAACAGCACACTGTTTGAGTTGGGTTGTATTTTTAAAAGTCAGAATCAAGGATTGGTGCTATGTTATGTTCCACATTATGCTTCACAATCCGGGAGCAGCTATCAGGCTCCTGAGCTCCCCAACCACGACAAAAGCAAAACATTTCTCTCATTGTGTCCCGTCTCCCTCCCTTTAAAACAGTCCTGATAAAATGCATCCTGCAGTAAGGAGAGGAGTTTCATCGAAGCTAAACCTATCACGGTGCGCCTTAGTGGACCTTAATGGTTCATGCACTTTGTTTTTTAAAAATACCAATATTCAGGTAATTCAAGGCCACGCATTTGGTGGGCCCCAAACATTATTTTTTTTAAATGTTTGTGTTAATTCTAATGTGAAACTACCCTTCGGAACTGTTCTGACATCCACTTGTATGTGTCTGCATCATTAAGTCAGGAAGGGTCACTCAGTCGTATAAGCTGACAGTTCAGGCCCTGCTGTCCTTTAACTTCCTGGTTCTTTCTTATTTCTGTGCCATGACTGTGCCCTTTGCTTCCCCCATAATCAGTCAAATCCTTCATCTGACATACCTGAAGTATAACAATTGTCTCTAGTTTTGACTCCCCTGGTTGAGTCTTATCACAGATAAACATTGTTTTTAGACATAGTCTTTAACCTTTTATTGTCTCAATTTCTCCAATGTTTGTACTCCTCAAGGAAAATGATCTAATTTTTTAAAAAGGCATTGGAAGCCACACGAAAATTGACAAGTGTCCGTCTATAACACAGTAGAGATCCCCCATTCCTACTAGCCTTGTGTCTTTCGCATTTCCTGAGCACCATCCTCTACCATACTTTCTTCAGTGTCTGCTTCTGTTCTGTGTGTAAAGTGGTAATTCTCTCTAAGTCCAAAGAAAACCCTGTTATCTCTATTCTCAGCTCAACCATTTCTTCCTGAATTATGTCTCAGCTGTGCAAGAACTCTTGCATCACGTCACTATCTTTACCACTTGTTTATTGGCAAAGCACGATTTGAATTCATCATGTCATTCTTTGTATATTTGCTCAGTTTTGCTCCCGGTGCCCTTGTAAACTCTTACAAACAAGACATATATGGTATCTATTGTTCTCAGCACCTGGCATAGCGTCTCACACGTAGTAGGTGCTCAATACTCACTTGTTAAAGAAATGTAAAGTGATTAAATGGCACAGAGCTTACATGATCTCATATCCTAGTGTCCAAATGCTGAGTATGCAAAGTGCTGGGAAGTGCTGTCTGAATTCCAGTGCCAGAATTATATTTATGAAGACATATGGAGGACAAAGCAGAAAGGAATGCTACAGTCTGGGAAGATATATATTTATATATATATATATTTCAAAAAAGACCATTTTTAATTTTAGCATGCATTTAGATCTCCAGAAGATCACACACACTCACGCATCCAAACACAGGCACGGCACACGCACACACATGAAAAGTAAAACTTTAGCATGAAGAATCATCCACTTTAAATGCCACAGAATGTACTACTAATTAATTGTTCTTTATATGGAGCTTTAATCTTTGAACTGAATCTTTAATGAAGCACCCCAACTGACCAATCAGGAATCCTCCATCCTAATGTTAAATATGGTCCCTAGAATTTACTATGGTAACAGAAGAAAGTTATTTATCTTGTGATCCCCTGTACCTGCTTTGCTTCCCCTATGTCTTGCTGGCTACTCCTGCCTCGGACTAAACAGGAAGATGTGGACCCTTAGGTGTTTCCTACTCTTCTCCCTCATAAGGATTGTTTCCACTTTCCTTGTAGAATTAACCTTGATTTTAATAAGGCGTCTGATTGAATTTTGATTTTTTTGACCTTTCTTTTTAAATCAAAAAGCAGGAGAGTAAAATTGATGCAGTTTTGAGAAGATGACTATTGTGGGATTTGTGCATTCACCTCTGGTCATTTAGAATCAGCAATGAGAGGCTACAAGTCCAGGCCCAGAAACTCTGTCATACTAATCCATTACTCATATTAAGATCTACTCAAGATTCAGATCCCAATGTAATGAAGTTTTTCAAGTCACAGAAAGTATTTAAGAAGCATGACTAGGTTCAATCCAATAAGGTATGAAAGGAAGGAAGTCCAGTTTTCCACAACAGAGAGCCATAGAAGAGAAAGTCTCTCCTACTCTCTTGGAGATCTGTTTAGAGAAGAATTAGCCATGCCTCATGTATTGCCCTTTGCTTTACTGTACATTACAGATATTGTGATTTTACGAATTGAGGAACTGTGGTCACCCTATGTTGAATAAGTTTGTGAGGTGCTAGTTTTTCCAGCAGCACATACTCATTTCTTTTGTTTGTGCTATATTTTGGGACTTCTCAGAATGTCTGAAGCTTTTTCACTGTTACTATAAATGTCACGATGATCTATGAGTTGTGATCCTTGATGCTACTATAATAATTATTTTGGGGCATGAGGAATTGATAAATATCAGGTATGTTCTGACTGCACCAATAACCACCATTGTCTAATCTTGCTCTCTCTTTTTCAGGGCAGAGGTCCCTATTCTTTGTGACCCAGAAATATTGGAATTAGGCCAGTCAATAGCCTTATAATGATATCCACATGATCAAGTGAAGGAAGAGTCACCAGTTCCTCACCTTGAAACGAAAACTGGAAATGATTAAGTATAGCAAGGAAGGCATGTTGAATGCCAAGACAGGCTGAATGAATGCAGGCCTTTTGTACCATGTAGTTGTGAATGCAAAAGAAACATTAAAAACAGGAGAAAATTAAAAGCACTGCTCCAGAAAACACATGAATGATAAGGAAGTCTTAATGCTGATATGAAGAAGTTTCAGTGTAGGTGAAAGATTAAATCTGCTGTGACAGTCTCTTAAGCCAATACCTAACCCACAGCAAAGGTCCAGCATTCTTCAGTTCTATCAAGCAACAGAGGTAAAGAAGCTTCCAAATAATAATTAGAGGTTAGCAGAAGTTAGTTCTTGAATTTTAGGAAGGAAGCCATCATCATCACTTTAAAGTAAAGTGACATAGCCACTGCTGAAGGAGAAGCTGCTTCAACTTATCTAGAAGATACAGCTAAGATCATTAGTGAAGATAGCCACGCTAAATAACAGGCTTTTAATGAGGACAAAATAGCCTTGTATGGAAAAAGTTGCTGTTAAGGAATTTCATAGCTAAAGAGGAGAAGTTAAAGTCTGGCTTCAAAACTTGAAAGGACAAACCGATTAGTTTTAGGGACCAATACAACTTATGATTTTAATTGAAAGCCACTGGTCACTTACCATTGTGAAAACTCTGGGATATTTAAGAATTATATTAAATCTACTCTCTCAGTTCTACATAAATGGAATAACTAAGCCTGGGGAACATCATGTCACTTTACAACATGTTTATTAAATATTTTAGTCCTAGTGTTGAGACCTACTGCTCAGAAGAAAGATTCCTTTCAAAATTTTACTGGTTATTGACCATTCACCTAGTTACCCAAGAGCTTTGAATGAGAAATATAATGAAATTAATCTTGTTTTCGACCTGGTCAACACAACATGCATTCTGCAGTCTACACAGTGAGGAGTATTTAAATCCTTTAAATATTGTTATTTAAAAAAAAAACGAAGGTGGGAATGTATCTCAGTGTTAGAGCATTTACCTAGGAAGCATGAGTGGCCAGGTTTGATCCCAAGCTTGGCCAGAAAAAAAAAATTCAGAAAAACATTCCATATAAGGCTCCAACTGCCATAGTTATTGATTCATCTGATGTATCAGGTCAAAATAAACTGAAATTCAGGTATGGAACGGATTCACCATTGTAGGTGTCCTTGAGAACATTTGTAACTCATGAGAGGTTACTGTTAGGGCTTCAGAAAATGTTGATGGTAATTCTTATGTGTGACTTTGAGGGGTTCAAGACTTCAGTGCCGGAAGTAAGTGCAGAAATGGTGCAAATAGCAAGAGTGTTTGAATTAGAAGTGGAGCATGTGGATGTGACCGAATGCTGTGAGCTTAGGATAAAACTTTAATAGCTGAGCACTTGCTTCCTATGGATGAGCAAAGAAAGTGGTTTTTTTTTTTTTTATTTCATGAGGAATATACTCCTCGTGAAAATGCTGTAAGCATCGTGAAAATGACAACAAAAGATTTAGAACATTTATAAAGCAGCAGAGTTTGAGAGGACTGACTCCAATTTAAAGAGAAATTTAACTGTAGGTAAAATGTCATTGAACAACGTCACATGTTAAAGATAAATCTTTCATACAAGGAAGATTCACTGTGGGGAACTTTCACTGTTGTCTTTCATTATCCCCTGATCAGTTGGCAGCCGTCAGCATTGAACAAGACTCTCCATTGGCAAAAAGGTGAGTATTTTCCAAAGGCTTGGGTGTTCATTAGCAGTTTTTAGCCTAAAATACACTTTAATTAAGATATATACATTACTATTAAAACATAATTCTATCACATATATAATAGACTATAGTATATTGTAGGCAAAAATTTTGTATGCAGTGAAAAAAAACAAGAAATTCACATGATTTACTTTATTGCAATGATAATTTCATTGTAGTGATCCGGAATCAAACCATCAATGTCTCTGAGGAGGTATGCCTATCATCTTAATTGTTACCAACAGTTATTCCAGGTACACAAGGGAATATGGCTGAGATTGAGGCTAGTACCATGCCTACTGTCTGACAGGTAAGATGGAAATGATATGGATTAGCTACTACATCAGATTCTTCCAACAACCCACTTGTCTTTTTGTTTTTAGTCAATAAATTTTATTAGTTTGAGTGGCGTTTCTTAATACTTAATATCTTTTGCACCTATGGGATATGAGGATAATAGCAATTGAGATCCAAAGGAAGGGCTCCTCAGATTTCTATTGTCAAACAGGGTCATAAAACCAAGACACATTTGCTTTAAAATGGTCTTGTTTTGATAATGGTTATCGACACTACTCTTGCTTTAGCACAGGGATGCCTTTGCGATTAATTTATAAAATATTCAGTGAGCGTTTTCATCATGGGCAAGATACAATGAAAACTGCCCGAAGGTGAACATTGGCAAAGCCCTTGCCGAGTGTTGAGAGTGGTGGGAAAGAAAGCAGGACGATGCCCAGACAGAGCGGGAAGCCAACTTCCAGTGAGGGCTTAGGAAAGATCCCTGAGAAACATGCTTTTACCTCAAAATCTGATACATGAGTAGAGGAGAAGAAGACAGTAGAAACATAAGGAAATACTTTGTCATGTCTTGAACAAAAGTGGGATTTAGTATTTTGAAACCAGAAGAGTTCAAATGGAAAAAGAAGATATAGTAATAAATCAACCTCGAGTGTCTTAGTAGGCATTTGGGGTTTCATTCAAATTCTTGAAACATCGTAAGTACAAATATTGATGTAAATATCGGAAGGTTAACATTATTGCATTCATCTGCATTTGAGGTTGTTGTATAAAGTTGGAACTTATATAAACAGGAAGATGGGAATTAATGTGAATAAAAGACTATTGAATATATCCATGAAAAGGAAACCATATTTCCCATCAATTCCTCCACTATGCCAGATAGATAAGGTTTCATGGTCTTGAAAACTCTTGAGTGCTTTAGAATATTCAAAACAAATACTTCCCTGTGTGGCATGTCAGTGGACCAGCTTAAATATTTTTGGATTTATAAAAATAGCTAAGTAAAAGTTTGGTGAGAATATTACTCCAATAGGACTTACTGAGCATCTCCATGAGGTGATTAATGTATATCACCTTCTTTTTTCTCTTTTGTGATATCATTCACATGTCCATTAAGGAACTTTGTATAATAGTCAACTTTATAAGAATTTTTCATACTGCTTCAGGATATTTCCTTTCAGTTCCAAACCATCTTGAAATTACTGTGTTCCATGGGGAATGTTGTGTACTTCTCTAAGCCTCAGTTTCATTCTTTGTAAGTCAGAGAAAATGCTAGTTCCATAACATGAGTTTGCTCTTGGGGACAAATGAGATAACAATTATACTCACCATGCCTAGAATGTAGCAAGCACTCAAAACTATCAGCGATTTACTATTAGCTGTCATTATTAATAATCTATAATGCAGGTAGAAATATCAGCTCAAATGGAACAAGAAGATACAGGACAAGTCAAGGGGAAGCTCTACCTAAGAACCCCAGTGTATTCAGAAAGTGTTGCCAAGGACAGGAACGAATCCTAGGGCGCTGGGTTTTGAGAAAGCACTGGGATCGATAAAAGTAATCCAGGAAATTTCTGTCATGGAATCTGAAATCCAGGGTTCAAAATGTAGGTGAAAGACAGAGGAAGATGCCAGGTATTGACTCTTGAAATAGTAAGGAAAGTGTTCTATCTGGACTAGCCACATTGTAAAGATATGTCAACTCTGAGGTATTAAGTAACTCAGACTTGGGAGAATTAAAGGCCTGACAGAGACCCTGGCTAAAGTCCAAATATCCACCTTCTAGTTTCATCTTTACACCCAGAAACTATTATTCTGGGAAAATTTTATGTCATATTGATGATTCTATTTTCTGATTAATAGAATAAAGATAATTATATTTGCTTTGCCCACATTGCAGCATTGTTGGGATGATTCAAAGAAGTAATGCATTAAAATGTACTTAGAAAATTCCAAAGTACTATATAGAATCATTCATAAATTCATTCAGGAATATTTACTGAATCTTTATCCTATTCCAGGGGTTGTAGTATAAAGATTAAGAAAAAAAGATTCTATGTATTGCTTTAAGGCCCTAAAAATCTAATAGCGAGTCAAATATCAACAACCTATCAACAATTAAGTACATAATTTATGATATAAAGTGATATCAACTTTCAAGAAAAGCAGGCATAAGGCTCAGTAAAACTAAATATGGAAGGCTCAGTGTGCCTGAGAGAATTAGCAAAGATAAGAGACCACAGAGGAGGCAGAGGATGAGTTTATGTTTGGTAGATCGCTGGAAGCTTTTCAGGTGGACTGAGTGTGTTTGTGTGTGTTTGTGTGTGTGTGTATGTGTGTGTAGGGGGGGAGTGACGCATGTGTGTGTGGAGGGGGGAGTGATGCTTTTTCCAAGGACAAAGGGTAGAATGTACACAAAGCACAGTGGTATCTTTGTGGATTGAATTAGACACTAAATTGTAGGTAAAAGAAGCCCAAGTCTGCTTGAGGTCTTCCATTTTTCAGCATAGTCCACGTGGTCATTTCAGTTCCAGAACATATTAGGAAAGGATGGATCTTGATCCTGGATTACTCCTTTCATTTGGCCTGGTCTTGTCATTCTTTCACTTACATCAGAGTTAGCTTTGCACCAACAAATGTCCCTGCTTCTGACAGTCCACAGCAAGCATGGCTTCTGCTCTTTCATGAACAACAATTGGTACATTCATCAGGGTGACCTTCTGCACCAGGACAAGTGTATTAACTCAGCAAGCATTGTGGCTGATTTTGCCCTTTCTTCCCCATAGCTGGACAGCTTTCATTGCCTGCTAGGCTACTTAACCCTTCTAAGCAGAAATATTCTGATGAAGAAGCCCAACTGTTAGTATAATTTTGCTGATGTAAGACATCTGTATATGACTTCATGGTATCTGGCAGTGTTTGAAATGTACGGGAATCGAGAACATCAGTTTCAAACCCTGTAAATACACCATGTGACATTTTAGGAAATGTTCAGTTACTATGACAGCACCAAAGCTTCAAAAAAGATGAAAAAAAAAAGAAATGTGTATACGCTGGGGAAATAATTCTTGAATATACATGTGATGTATGTGTGGAAAGAAATCCATTCAGTGCTATATCTCGTGATGCAATTTTAAGCCATTTTGCTTTTATGTCAAGATGGGTTTCATAAAGTACCTTTTACACTGGAGAATAAAAACCAGCTGTCTCCTGGTTCTCTTCCACGTAGCATACACTGATTCAGCGCTTAGTAAATGCTAACTATCTTGTGGACAATGAGCATAAAGAGAGGAGAGATTCCTTCAAGGAAGGTAAGATGCAAGTGAAACGTACAACATCACATTTCCTTTGAAGAACCTCTCCTGCGGGCTCCATAAAGTGGTCGGTCTGGGTGCTCTGCTGTGCTGTGATCACCCTCACAATCTGAGAAGGTGCATAGTTCAGAGTTATTCATATGTGCCACTTTAGAACTTTTTAAAAGAATCCAAATATGCTGGCGAAAGTCTATCACGATAGGTTACCACAAAAATTTCCGCATGGCTTTGTAAGGTGGAAAGATGGCTCTCTAGATGTTTGGATGTGACAAGCAACAAGAAGTTGGGGAAGAGAGCAGGGACAGCTGAAGGAAAGCATAGGAGAGAGAGAGAGAGAACAGGTCTTATAATACTATTTAAGCCTTATATCAAGTATAGCTGTAGCCTATTTATTTTCTCATTTATTTATACATTCATTTAACTGATATGTAAAGTTGTAGAGTTGCCATCTTTGTATCATAAAATATCAAAACAGCTGATCTGAGAAAGGGTACAAACAAAGATCTCACTCTTCTTTATGAGACATTTAGTTATGCCATAGAAATCAATAAATACCTGTTACATATTACGGTTCAGGCCACCAAAGGTAGAACTCTGCAAAACTGGTACAATCTGTTTTTAAATAAATAAATGATGTGGCATCATCTGGTGAAAGGAGTATTCTGTGACTAGGCAATTCTACTTGTAGGAATTGATGTGTGAGCATATTAAGTTATATACTCAAAAGATTTCCTACCGTCATCATTTGCAATAGACCCAAGCTAGGAATAAGAAATAGTCACTGAACAAAACAGCATTGCAATTTGACAGTCACAATGTTAAGCGATGGAAGCTAGGTGTACAAAAATGCATAAAATATCATCCTATTCGTTTACAGCATAAAAAGTGCAACTGAAATACATTGTTTGGGAATACTTGGTTAAATAGAAAAGAAAGGCAAGGGAATGATGATTGGAATTGTTGAAAGGCTGTATTTACTTCGTGGAGAGTTTGAGTGCTTTTGAAATCAGGAGGTTTTGGGGATACTGATAAAGTACAATTTTTGAAGTAAGCAGTGATATACTGTATATGAGAGTTCATAGCATAGCAATTCATAGAATCATACTTATACATGTTTATGTATCTTTTTAATGTATATTTCATAAAAGGAATACATAAAACATGGGGATGGGATCTAGAGACAGAGTAAGATGGGAAGGAGGTGGAGGGAGGTGGTAGTGAAAAGATTAAAATTTGATTTGTATATATTCCAACTCCCCAGGATGAATATATTATGTATCACAAACATACTAATAAAAAGAGGACTATATATAAATATGTACTATGTAAAAATATATAATATACACTATAAGTGTACATAACAACAATATATTACAACTAAGTAGATTCAGTTCAGGGTTTCAAGAAAGATTCTATTCAGAAAATCTATCATGGTAATTTCCATAAAAAATTATTGCACAGGAAAAAACTTATTTACAACTCATGCAAACTCAATAGCTCCTAAAAATGATTCTTTAAATTATCATAGCCATACATGACTTCTTGAAACCCAAGAAATCTAAAAACCTTGATGGTTTGTGTGCCAAATAACCTTCTGTCAACATTATACACAGTGGGAAGACTTCACTTTCCCATCAAGGAAGGCAGCAAAATGATTCTCACAAGTGCTTAATGGAAAACTGAAGGTTTTGTCTAATACTATAATTAAGTAAAAGTACTAACAGATAAAAAGATTTGGGTATGAGCAGGTAAGAATGTTCTTTTGGTGGATGACATGAATATCCATTTAGAAAAGTTAACCCAATCAAATGCAGAGTAGTATATGTGTTTTCTTCTAGATACAAGATCAATGTATAAAAACAAATGGTATTTTTTTAACACCAACATTAGCCAAAGTGAAAATGTAATAGTAACAAAAAATACAAAATGTCTGTGGCTTTAAATGACAGTGAATAATCAAAACTTCAATGGAGAAAAATTTTATCATTAAGACAAAGCATAGAAAAGATCAAATAAAAAAAGAAACATTTTGTGTTGTTATTTTGGATGACTAAAAAGAAAAATTATTTTCCCTGAAAATTAGTAGATTGATTCCAGGTAACCAGAAGCAAAATTTCATCTGAATAAGTTTTAGACTTCAATATAATAATTTTAAAGTTTACTTTGAAGAATAAAGACAAACAAATAGCTGATTCTACTTTGAAAATAGAAAAGCAAAAAGAAGAGATTTACTCTCTCATATAAGATAAAAACCATTGCAAGAAACCAGTACAGTTTTAGCTCAGGATCAATGAAGATGAAATGGTGAACTTACTAACAAATCTGAAAAGCCAGTAACAAAACAGCATAAAAAAATCAATAAGAAATTAGCGGGTTGTTTACCACATGGTTTCGAGAAAATTGATTCACAATATACAGAAAAATAAAATCTGAATCCTTACTGAAATGTACACATTAGTATATTTATCATCATGGCAACAGGTACACAATGCTTAGTATGAAGATTGGCATTTTTCCTTCTTTTTAAAGGCATTTTTCTAAGTTTTAAAAATTTTTAAAAATTTTACAGTTTTAATTACAATCCTGTTGGGTTTGTTAGTGGTATAAAACCCATTTTATAATGTGTCAGTTGTCTAAATTCACTCAATTAGTAAGGGGCCAATATTGTGAATTTGAAGTGGATGATTTCAATATCTTTGTTTTAGTACTATGCTGTACATATAAAACTATAAATTACACAGTAAACCTTCATGCTTTAGATATGGAGAAGAGTTTTTTTCAAACAAAATCCCCAAAGCAAACTTAGGCTCTAAACCAGAATTTTATAAAATAGAAACTATTTCAATCTTTTACCTACTGAACATTGAATAGAAAATTTAATTTTCAATGACAGAGTTTCAGAGTTAGATTATTAAGCAATTTTTGCTGACCAATAAGAAAGACATAGCAACTCCATTAGAAAACAATCCAAAGATAAAGGAAGCTCTTCAATAAGCAGGAGGGAAGAAATTCTCCTCTCCATCCTTCTCTTTCCTCTAAAATCTTGTAATCAGAATATGATGTCCAAATGCTTGTAGTTATAGAAGTGGAAATTAAAAAACTGACATCATTTTTTACTCATTGTATCGAGAAAAGTGAGAAAGCTGAGTCGTGCCAAGTGCTGGCAGTGATTCAGCAGCTCTCATTTAATTCTTTAGACAATGTAGATAGTGACAGAATTTCTGTAGAGCGATCTGGCAGTGCTGTGGTCATTTCAGAATGTGCATAGACTATGATCAGCACAAAGCCACTCCTGAGCATATAATTCCAGGGGAATTCTTTCTCAAATGCAAGGCTTCATATGCATAGATGTTCACTGGTGGGTTGTTTTGAAGAATTAGAGGTGATCTACTGATAGGTGACCTTGGTAGTTTCATGCCACTGAAGGCCATAAATGAGATAGAAGTAAGAGATAATGTTGAGATCAAAATTCTTGAAATTAAAAAAAATGCTAAATAAAAATAGTAAGAAATAGAATAAATTTCACCAGAAGGTATACAAATGAAATGTACTAGAACGCTTATGGGAGGAGAGAGAAGTGGGAATGTAGGATGGAAAGAAAAGAGAATAAGTAAATGGATGCATGGGTGAATAAAATGAAAGCACTGATAGTTGGTTATCAGACTGAGGAGTCTAACCAAGCTATGCCTCTGTTCCTGAGGTCATGGAAAGGAGACAAAAGCAGTAAGAAAACAAGGCCACGTGGATTCAGACTTTATGGAGTTTACCGATATCTGTCTCTAAGACAGGAAACAGATATCCAACTACTAATAACAGCACTGTTCTTTACTGCCTTTGAGAAGTCCTATGGAAGATAGGAATGTATCATAAGGTCTAAGAGGAAATGAGCATGTTATTAGTAATCAAGACTGAAGATACTAAATAGATACTTGTGAAATACAGAAATCAGACCACGAGTAGATCACCCCTGATTCCTGCAGTTTCAAAACTAAGGAGCGTTGGAGTTGTCATGTGTTTAACATTTAACTAGAAAATATAGACTCATTAATTATTTAAAATAACTTAATATATATTATGAAGCAGTTTGAGAACAAGTGTATTTATTTAAGGAATTACATGGCAATCATTTAAAAAATAATCATCAAACGTAAGAATTTATGAATTCCATAAAACAAAGCAAAGAAACAAGGATGAAATATTCCGTGAGAAAATGACACTGGCCTAGGTTCAGCCATAAAAGATTCCGATAGAGTGAGACAAATGCAACTGTAACAAAAGAAGATATTCAGTAATTAAATAATCAAAGATGCAATAAGGAAAACAGTTAATCTGAAAACATATATTTAAACTGAAGAAAGACCTGAGTGAAGAAAGACCTGAGTGTACAACAAAACTACACAGAATCAAGCAAAGATGTGTTTAAAATTTTTAAGCTAGTAGGGTTTTTAAAAAACTTATAAATATATTTGCAGAAATTCTCATTACCATGAAAGATATATATGTCATGCTATCACTTTTCTTCTGTAACTTTAAAATGTAAGAAAACTATGCATCAAATTTTTAGACTTAGAGATTTTCAAATACAGTAAAATACAGTTTTTAACACACATTGTACCCCAAGTGATTTCTATTGAGCCTAGTTATTGTGATATATAAAAGCAAACTTTATGAGATATAAATTGACTCTGGAAGCATATCTTTACTAGAAATCATTATTCAAAGACATACTTCAGCTGGCCAAGTTATAAATAAAGATAATCAATGACTGAGAAAAATGGGAAAAAAGTCTCTCTACTGAAAATCAAGATAGAACAGTAGTTAAGCACACTGATTTTAGTGTTGTCTGAGTTATTAGCCTGGCTCCTATAATTATGTGATTCCTTTGCATCTCATTGTAAAACATATCCATGAAATGAGAAGAAAAAATATTGAGCATTTTATAGAGTTACTGTGAACATGAAATGAATTATGTTTGTAGTGTTTAGGAGAGGGTCTGATACATAGCAAAAGTTCAGTGAATGTGATCTGTAATTATATGTTTAGATTGTAACAGCAAGCTAGCAAAATTTTTGTCTTTGTCCAATTTTCTTGGAACAATTATCTAAGCTAATTATGCTAATGAATGATAGACATAGAAGTCAAACAATAATAATTTGAATAATAGCTAAATATTGAGTGTCAATGACCTGGCAAGAATTTTACATATACTATTTCAATTAATCTTCATAATACATATCCAAAGGAAGTACTATTATTAATGTTAAATAACTCTTCATAGCTACAAAGATTGTAAAGTGATGGAGCTAGGATCTGAACACTGCCCCTGCTAGCTCAACAATAGTTCATCAAGGTTAATTATTTTGTCTCACACAAGATTTCAGACAAACCCTACAAGCTCATTCCATACCTCTTTTTCTTGAAATACTTTTACAAAATTACAATTATGTAAGTAGTATGCAATGCAGTGGCAAGCTAGATTAGCAGGAAAAGACATTTCAATGGCCTACCATGAGACAATCCAATCTAGGACATAGATTTGATGGCATCATCTCAACAATGACCAACAGACATGACACACACTTCTATGACAGCATTTTCAACAGGCATTCTTGACATGTCTGTCTGTCTGTCTCTTTTCTGTCTCTCAGTAGACAAACACAGTGCCTGATGCTCAATAAATTCATGTGTAATTGATACTACAATTTTAGTTGAGGACCATTGGCTAAAATTTCCTAAATAAATAGCCAATAACTAAAGAACACAAATAGTATTTGAGTGAATACAAAAATACAATGAATAAAAAGTGAACATATTCTAATTTAAAGGATTTTCCTGCCAAAACTAATAAGGAGGACATTTGAGAAACTCAGATGCCTTAGAACATACTGTGTATTAGGAAGAATTAATATAGAAGGGAGAAAAAATGGGAAAAGATGAAAGACGGTAAGACTAAAAGAATAGAAGAAAATAAATGAATATTCATTAAGGACCGACTGCTAGCCAATAACTGATGTTAACAGACACTATTTTATTTAAATTCTTAAAACAAAATGGATACAAAGATTTCCATTTTATAAATAAAAAAACTGAGACCAAGACAAGTTGAAAACTTCCTAGTGATGCTTAGAATCAGGTAAACACTTCTGCATTGTTTTGTATGTTTTTCAAGGGGCTTTAATAAACGAATCTATTAATATTTTCTATCTTCAGGCATAAACACGTACATTAACTGAAGTGGCAATAACATTCAACTGAAAACCACATTTCTATTCTAATTGATTTTGGATGGATTGGTATTTAAAGGACTAGTAGATGAAGTTTGAGTTTCTACTTGCATGTGCAAGTGTTTTACTTTTCATTGACTATTCCTAGAGAGACAAAATTATTCATAGATGGAAGATACTACTGGGACGTGTATGTATCATGCTTCTAATTAAACTGTCTTTAAAAAAAATTTCAAGTTCCAATACTCCACGGATTTGGAAGTATACTATTTTGAATCTGCCAGTTTGCCCAGATTAAAGGGGTTATTTCTAGCAAGGCACCTGTTGCCATAAATTGGGAACAGCCATTATCCTTCAATGAATTATCTGGATGGAACATGTATGTTGTTCAGATTTATAAATTATTTGACCTTTTACTGAGTTGATGCCACATATAACCAACAATAGAATTTACATATATACATTAGAATTATATGGAAAGAATGCTGTCCTGCTTTGGAATGAAAGGCAGAAAGAATAATGGAGGAGAGAGTATTTGCCACATGGAATTTACAAAATGAAGCTCAGAAAGCGGAAAGTACCTGACTTTAGAGATTTACAAAAGCTACCATTGGACTATAGAGTACAGATTCCAAAAATATACAACACTTTGAAACCAAAACACATTCAATTACTTAGAGATGACTTTGAATGACATTCACTTGAATCTACTGAGACTGCCAGCCTTCTTTTTCTAGTGTGATTACTTTCAGTTACAGATTCTTGTGAAGCTGAAAATCTGAGCTTTGACAATAAATCCAGTCTTGTTACTCATTTCTTATGTATTCATTTAAAAGATTAAAGCAGTTCAATTACCTATGTATAAGCACTAGATCGGCCCCAAATATTTCAGATTCAAAAATTATTTTTCAAATTTAGTTTTAGATGACTTTTGAAGGCTTTTACAACTAATGAAATTATTATGAAATATTTGGAAATTCTTCAAAAGTGTTCCTAAAGGAAGAGAGAATAAATATAGTAGATATTAATATCATGATGCAAAAATCTAATGCAAAGGAACATCAGGTTTTAGAAATTTTATCAACATTCTCTAGGATATTAAAATTATTCCAGAAAATTCTCTTGAACAAATTGAGTGTTAAATTTTCCTAAACAAAAGGAATCTTTTATTTAAAGAAAATGACTTTGACATTCCATTAACAATGAACAACATGATCATAAATACATGTAGCTCTAAATCTCTGCCTTGAATAACAGATTAAATATTCCAAGGTTAATTTTCTTCTTTATAGCTATTTCTCAAAGCCAGTCTCTGGAGACTGAAGTTATAGATTTACAAATCATGCAGGGGAAAGGGTATTTCTAAACAGGAAATAAAAGAGATGATGAACTGATAACATACATTTTTGCAGGTCAAATTTCCATTGTACAGATTTGTATGAAAACAATGGGTATAAAACTGACAGTGAGACCAACCTTGGTGTTATGAGTGTGGGTTTCCTAGGAATCATGGCTGAGAGGGCTCCATAGTCTTTTAGCAGCATGCTGATTTATTAGTCTACAGTAACTTGCAATTCTTTTATTTTCAAAAGCTCTGTGATTTCAGGCTATTGATCTAATATTTGAACTTCTTGTCACTTAAATCAGTTTATTAATTTTTTTTGGGTCCTCATTGAGTACTCTTCCATGATAGATACTTAACAAAAGAGTTCAACATTGGAGATAAAGAAGAAACTAATATTATGGACCCTATTGCTTACCATTAATGAGATTATACATATTTTTAAAGAAAAAAATAGAAACAGATATTCAAAATAGGTTAGTAGGACAGTTACAGTAATTAATACACTGTGTATTGTTGTCTTCAAAGTAGTTTTTCAGAGTAGAAGATAGGCATGCTATCTTGATCAAACAATATTAGCAGAATCCTTTCTTTTCAATGAACTAAGAGAAACTACCTGTGTAACTATCGTAACACTCTTGCATACACCTATATATATTTTTCTTCTCCCCTTTCTGTCTTTCCCCTATCTCAGTTTGTCTTTTCTTTTGAATAGTTTCTTTTCAGTTCACAATATCTATTGTACGCTTTGGATCCTATGTACTGATTTCGTTTCTCACTCTAGTGAGTCCATATAATTGTCTTGGTTACTTTTCTCTTGTTGCCGAGACAAAATACCCAACACCCAAAATGAAGGAAGGAAAGGTTTATTTAGCTCACAGTTTGTGGAGGTTTCAGTCCATAATCAGCTGGCTCCAAGGCAGGGTGGCATGGTGCTAGGGCAACACTTCAAGGCAGCAGCCAGCAAAAGCAGCCAGAGCAAAAGGCAGGCAAGAGCAGCCTCTTTCCCTCCCTTATGTTGTATATAGGACACCTCCCCCATACCACCCCAGGGCAGGTATAGCACTCACAAAATCTCTGCACCCTCTTCTTTCACAAGATGATATCTACAAAGTGAGGATCCTATCTCACAGCTCATTCTCTTAGTTAAACTTCTAAACCTCTCAAGTTGACACAATGTGTCAAATACAACAACAATGTTTATACATATTGGTCTAATTTATTTCACTTACGAGTATGGTATCCTGTTGCATTGATTTACCTATGAAACTCTCCAATTTATCCTTCTTTATGGCTGAATAGTACACCTTTATATTAAAAAACCCACATTTTTATCCATTCTTTGTGGAATGAGATGAAATCTCACTTTTGTTTTAATTTGCATGTCTCAAATTACCAATGATGTTGAACATTTTTTTCATATATTTACACGTAATTTGTATTTCTTCATATGAAACGTGTTTATTCATCTCAGATGTGCATTTTTGGATTTGGTCTTTGAATTTGGGGGTCTGATTGTTTCCAATTCTTTATATGTTCTAGATATAAGTCTTTTGTGGGACATCTGGCTATAATTTTTTCTCACTCTGTAGGTTTTCTTTTTACTATGTTGGTGATTTCTTTTATTGTGCAAAAGCTTTTTCATGAGGTGAGAGCCCATTTGTTGATTCTTCGTAATACGTCATTTGCAGTCTGAGCTTTGTTCATGAAGTCTCTGCCTACAACTATGTCCTTGAGATTTCTACCTATTTTCTCTTCCAGTAAACTTAGTGTTTTTATTTTAACATTTAGATAACTGATCCATCTTGACTTTGGTTTCAAGCATGGTGATAGACGTGGGTCCAATTTTAATCTTTGGCATGTGGAAAGCCAGTTTTTCCAATACCATTTATTAAAGAGGCTATCTTTATTAAAGTGAATGTGTTTTACCCTTTTGTCAAAGATAAGGTGCCTGCATGTGTTTTGGGTTGCATTTGCATCTTCTATTCTGTTCTGCTGATCCTCTGGCCTGTTTTTTTTTTTTTCCCAATACCATGCTGATTTTGTCATGGTAGCTTTGTACTATAATTTCAGGTCTGGGATTTTGATGACCCCTGAATTACCTTTGTTGCCCAGAATAGCTTTTGGTATTCTAGGTCATTTCTGGTTCCAAATGAATTTAGAAATAAATGTGCTAAAAAAGGACATACAACTGAGCCTACTTAACTACATTGCTGATCTTTGTTATTCTCTTCCTTAGCTGTAAGGTTTTATTTTCTTTTTGTCATATGAAGAATTAAACCCAGGGCATCTCACATGCCAGGTAAGTGCTCTATTTCTGAGCTACATAACCCTTTTAATTTTACTTTTTTTTTACACAGAAATTTACTAAGTTGTATAGGCTGGCCTGGAACCTTCCTGTTTCCACCTCCTGAGTAGCTGGAATTAGAGGCATGTGTACTTATAAGCTTATTTTTTAAAGACTAAAAGATAAGGACTACGATTTGACCTAATATAATTATTTGACATTTGGGGGTAATATGGAATCTCAGTGTTGTTTTAATGTGCATTTCTTTCAGGGTCAGCAACACTGAGCATTGCTTCATGCATTTCTTGATCATTTTGTGAAGAATGTATTCACTTCACTTGCCCATGTTGTCATTGGATCTTTTATTTTGGGGGTTTATTTTTTTTTGAGTTCTTTATATATTTTAGATATTAGTGCTCTGAGGAATAGCTAACAATTTTTTCCCATTCTCTAGATGGTCTTTCACTATGTTGGTTGCTTCTTTTTCTGTGCAAAAGGATATAATCCTATGTGTTGATTCTAGTTACATTTCCTGTGCAACCAGGTCTACACCTATTATTTCAAGAGCTCAAGTTACAGTAGTACCTTGGTTCATGAATTTAATTCTATCCATGCTTAGTGCAGAAATTTTGAATACATTAGTTCTGCCTATCCAGAAGCAAGAGATATCTTTCCATTTCCTAAAGACCAGTTATATTTTCTTTTCATGGGTTTTTGTTGTAGAGAACTTTCACTTCCTCGGTTAGGTTAATTTGTAAGTATTTGATTTTCTCGATGCTTTTTAAAAAGTATTTTGTCAGAATTTCTCAGCTGGCTCATTATTGGTGCATAAGAATGTTATTAATTTGTGTGTTTATTTTGTATCGTGCTATGTGGCTGAATTTGGTTACTAATTCTAGGAGATTTTTGGTAAAATTTCTTGGATTATCTAGGTAGAGGATCATTTCATCTGCCAATAAAGATACTTTGATCTTTTTTTCCTATTCATATCCCTTTTATTTATTTTTCTTGCTTAATTGCTCTTGCTAATGTTTTGAGTTCAATATTGAACAGTGGTAGTGGTAGTGGACTATCTATCTTGTTCTTGAGTTTAGAGAGAAAGTTCTTAGTTTTAATTCATTTAATATGGTGTTGCCAGTAGGTTTGTCACAAGTGATTTCTATCAGATTGATATAAGGTTCTTTTGTATCTATTTTCTTCTGTGGTTTTTATCATGAAAAGATACTGAATTTTTGTCCAAGACTTTTTCTGCATCAATTGATATGATCATGTGACTGTTACTATTGCACCTCTTCACGGGACATATCACACTTACTGCTTTGCATATGTTGAGCCATTCTTGTATCATTAGGATAAAGCCTACTTGGTTGTGATATATGATCTTTTTGGTGATTCTCTATGTTCTGTTTATCAGTATCTTATTGAGGCTTTTTACATTTATATTCATTAAAGAGATTGATCTATAATTTCTTCTTTTGTTTAATCAGTGTCTGTGTTTGGAATCAGGATAACTTCCAGCGATAACTTTGGGAGTTCTCCTCCCTTCTCAGTTTCATTAGTAATGTGTAACATTGGTGGTAGATCTTTCTCAAGCTATTGTAGAATTTAGCAGTGAATTCATCCAGATCAGGGCTTTCCTTAATTCACAGGTTTTTATTACTATTTCAATTTCATTGCCTGTTACTAAATCACTCAGTGTTTTTAAATTTTCTTGCTTTGGTTTTGTTATTTTATATGTATGTAATAATGCATCCATTTCTTCTGACTTCTCCAACTTATCAGTGTATACGATTAAAAAGTAGTTGGTAGTCATCTTTATTTGCAGAATATATCAACCTGGGTTAAAAATTATTTTCTTTTGCAGCTTGAAAGACCTCCCTGCAAGCTCTCCTGGCCTTCAAAATTTGTGTTAAGAGATCTGCTGTAATCATAATGTGTTTTTCCTTATAAGTGGTTCTTTGATTTTCTCTGATCTCTTTGAAGATTCTTTTTCTGTGTTGTATTTCTGAGATTTTGACAACGATATATCACAGGGAGGTTCTTTGCTGTTTGTGGCTATTTTGGGCTCTATATGCCTCATTTATCTGTATGTTAAACTCATATCTTTTATTTGGAAATTTTAATTTTATTATTAGTATTCCAGTAAAGGAGTTTTTAAATGTCTTTTGTGCTATATTCTGATTTTTCACCAAGTCCAATTAATATTATATTAGTGTTCTTTTTGTCATCTACTAGTTGCTGGATCCATTTTTAAAGCTCTCTTATTGTTTTTACTTCTAGAATGGCTTCCAATGCACTCAACCTAGGTCATTCTTATTAGCAAGTTCATGATTTCCTTTTTCTACATTAGTAGTTTATATTAAGCAATTACCATATATTTATCTTATAAATATAATCAGATATTATTCATTTTCCTCATAATTTTCACAATATTCAGAACCACATATTCAGAAGCACCTTTTCATTACTGTTCACATGTAAATCACCAAGAAGCAAAGATGTTTTCAGCCACGATGTGCCTTCTAGAAGAGAATGTGGCATTCCTGGACAGGGGCACACTGTAAGGCTGACCTTTCAGACTGGTTAAGTGGATCATCAATTAACCTCACTTATATGAGATGAATCATTTTCTATTGTGCTATAAAGTCCTATGGCAAATGTCTAGTTGATGTGATAATTTCTCTCATTTTGTTAGTTTTTTCTTTCATCTGTTTTCATTATGAGCTTAGTATCTTGGTGACTTTTCACCATACTAATAATACTGTGATTCATAGTAATTAGAATGAACAAAATTAACCTAACTGGCTGCAGATAAAAATGACATTTTTTGGTACCAGGGGTCAAACTCAGAACCTCACACTGTAGGCAGGTGCTTATGCCACCAACCTAAGTCCCTAACTTGACCTTCTTTATATAATGAAAATTTTATTAAGCTATTTTTGCCTTAAGATAAACTGTTGCAAATAAAATGATAATGGTTTAAGTAAGTGGAAAACAATCTTATGATGCCAGTAGAAAATTTTCTTATTATTTCCCCCTCTTTGGTCTGGGGAATTATGATATTTCCCTGAAGAAACATGAAGAATCTCCTCCACTCAAATTGTTATTTTTCATTACCTCTGCCTCTTACAGTGATTCTGTTTTGTTTAGGAAATATGTTTATTTTACAATTCCTTCTTTTCATTTTTTACCCCAATTGTAAAAGCTAGGTATTATTTTTTTACATGTGGAAACAGAGTCATTGAAATTAACTTACAACTTTAGTAAGTGGTATGTCTGCATCTCAAACTCGGATCCAAAGAACAACATTTAAAAAATAATGAATCTCTTTCATTGTAAGTATTCTTTAAAATAATGGCACTTCATCTATGGCCATACCACCCTGAATGTGCCTGATCTTGTCTAAAATAATGGTACTTTACTATACAATAAGTTCAATACGTGTATTTGCTACTTAACGTAGAACATTGATCAAAATCACCTACTTGTGTTTGAAAAGTTCCTTTTATAAGCACTAATTGCAACAATGTCATAAAAACAAAATAGCACAATAAAAACATAATCACTTATTAAGGTAAAATTACTCATTTACCAAACTAATATCACAAAATTCACAATTTTAAACTACAATTGGAAGGATTTAAGGAGACCTGAGTCATAAAATGTGTCTTCACAGAAAAGTTAAAGAGCAGAAATAAGTAAGTTCCTTAAAAAGAAATAAATTCAGTGAATATTTAACAAGAAGAACCTCCCATTTCTATAGCAGTCCCTCTCCAAATGCATGAACCTAAAAAAATCATTTAGGTTATGTGAAGTTTAACACAAAATGATAAAGTATCCTACTGATAGAAATTGAAACCTAAATTACGAGCTGTTCTGAAACATAACAATAAATTCCTTGGAATGAGAAGACGTCTAGAAGCACAAGCAAGTAAAATAGTGGTAAAATCCATCTTTCCTCTGGCTTCTCGGGAACATTAGGCTAATTCTGAAAATAAATCCAGGCAGCTGGTGAGTTCACCTCTCGCTCTTGTCACCAAGTCACCTGCAGCCTTGAGCCTAACTGTTTTCTTTCTCCTTGGTCTTAGTCCTTTCTCTAGTGGCCTTGTATTTATGGTTCATTTGGGGAATTTATCTATGGTAGGAATGTGCATTTGGAAATCATTCATTTTACAAAAGCTTAGAAGCAGGGGTCATATATTATATAAACCCTTTGACTCTTTTAACATGGATTCTTTTTCTCCTGTGAGTTACAATAAGTCACTCATTTGATGGTTTAGTGTTTTCCACATTATTTATTCAGGATTCATTTTATTCGGGCTTTGGAAATGATGGAATCAAGTTGGATAAAGATTTACTTTTCATCCATTTAATTCTAAGGTTTCCTGTAAGCTTAATAGACCGAAGGAAACAAACAAACAAAAATAAAGAAGGGAAAAGCTCACATGCTTATAAGTATACATAGTATACATATATATGTGTGTATGTATATATACACAAGATAGATAACTATACTACTAATCTCTGTAAGTTTATCAAAAAGAACAGTTTGTGCTCTCATTGTTTTTTTTCATGCTTAAATCTTGTAAATTGAACTACTTCTAAAATAACAGTGTGTGACATATTAACTCGTGTTAATTTCCTACTTCTTTTGAAATTCTGTATCATTTCTATCTTTTGTTTGCTTTTTTTTTTTAAAGAAAAGACAAAAGAGAAGGTAAAAAGAAAAAGAACCTCTCTGTTGAGGTTTTTATGGTGAGATCAGAAATGCAAATAGGAAACAGGAGCATAATCGTTTTTAAAAGGTTAGGTCTGGGAAACATTTTATTTAGACTTTTAAAAGTTAGTTGAAGAACTGGGCAGCCATGCTGGGCAGCCAGGCGAGGTGGTCCACACCAGGAATCCTAGCACTCAGGAAACTGAGGCAGTAGGACTGTGTGGGATTGAGGCCAGTCTGGGCTCCATAGTGAGTTTCAGGACAATCTGAACCACCTAGCAAGATCCTGTCTCAAAACAAAAACAAAAACAAAAACAAAAAGCAGAAGTGAGCAATGCTTCTGGGAGTAATGACATCTGGGAAGTGAGTTGGGCCAGGCTGAGGAATGTGGGCTGGGCCCCCCTGATCTGTGGCTTGTGCTATGAACCCGGGTGTACACCTATTCTTGTAATGTCACATTTCCTATGCCCTTCACGTTTGGGGCTGTGGGATACCACCTGGAACAGTTTATCAGGGAAAGGGTTCTTCCATGTGGAGGAGGAAGAGAGTATCTCAGAGTGCCAGGAGAATCACAGGCTGGATAAGATGATAGGCAAGGAGCACAGGCAGTGGTGACCCTTAAGGACAAGCTGGAATTTAGCCCTAAAGCTTTCCTGACCAGCAGCTGCCCAAAGAATTAATGGAAAACACAAGGCCCTATAGTCAGTAGGGTCATGACGGGACTGCCATGATGCTGACTCAGTCCTAGAACATACATCTCCTCTGCTTTGTTCTTTTTTCTGGCTGCCTCTGGGACCCACAGCCACACAAGTGCTGGCTGCTGTTCCATGCAGGGAGACAGAGGCGCTGTTGAGGGGCTAGCAAAAGGCAAGACTGAATGCATTGAGCTGTCATTTGGGTAGGAGGAGTATGATAAATGAACATGGGCTTGCTGGGGAGGTAGTTTGGCTTCCAGTGGGACTGGCTGGGACTTGGGGTGCTCCCATTAGGATGGATAATCACACGTAGTTCCAGTTTGCACTGGGAAGAATTCAGCTAGCTACCTGGTTCCCTTGACTAGTTTGCCCCCTCCTTCCTGTTGATGCTTCCTGAAATCCTGGTGTCAGCTCAGGCACCAGAGAAGGGAAGCACAGGCTGTTGATGTTATGGCAGAAGAAACGTGTTGCGGAAAACAGTCGCCACTCAAGTCCCACTGTCGTCACTGCAGTGGAAACCACAAGGCATCCGAGAACCAAACTGACTGACTCCTATCTTCTACATGGCCTTTGGGATAGGACAAAAACAATGTTTAAGGAGTCTTGGGGCTGTGGAAATTTTGAGTGGTTCTGTGAATCCTGGTGACCCTGGTCCCAAGAGTTTGTTTATCGTAAGAGACAACAGGTCTAAAATGTCTAAAGCACGCATGTGTTTATCCCCAACATTTTCCTATAGTGCAAGTAATATATCATTTTAAAGAAAATTCAGTAGAGATTAGAAGAAGGCCACTCACACTCCCAGTGCTGTAATACAATTACTGTTAAAAATTTGTCGTCTTTTCACCTACCTTCCTGGGTAGTTTTTAAAGATAATCACAACATTGTAGTTTAAATTTTATATTGCTTTTTCAAATATTATTTCTTAAAATTATTTTTCATCTCATCACATAGTAATAATTGTTTTTAATATCGGCTAAAGAATATAAGAAAAATTCATTTTTATCAGCTGTAAAACCAGAAAAACTACCTCACTAAGGATATACTCAGCATATATATATATAAATGTAAATTATTGTTGCTAAATAATATTTTGTGGTAGATGATTGGACTAGATGATTAGATGTTTTATTCACTATGTTAAAAATATTTTTCATCTGTTTCAGTGAATTTGCAATTTATTTTGAAATTCAGATACTCACCCTTTAAGAAATCATTGAGTAGCTGACCAACATAGACTGATTATTATCACAAACAGCAATCACAGGTGGACTCTGTGTGTTCAAAGCCCATGGTTTATTCAAATAATTTAATTTTCTAGAAATCCTAAATATAGCAGGAATAATAAATTGTTAAGGTTATATAGGATTTAGTTAGAATACATTTCCTGCCGGTCTGTCTACAGACTTAATTATCTTATTAAAAAAAGATTTTCATAATAGCAATTACAGTTTATATGATGAAATTTCCTGCTTGTTAGCAATATACAAGTATCTATAACTTGATGTCAATGAAATTATTGAATTCATATTTTACACTGCGAAGAGAAAATTATGTTCACATGCATCCGAAACCTCATGAAACTATCACCTAGTAAAAAAAAAAAAAATCTCCTCTTTTCCATTAACCAAGACATACAACCCTGCTCTGCTCTTCCCTTCATCCCTTTGTCTCTGCTGCCTCCATCGTATAGTAGCTATAGCAACTTTTTCATGGTGGCTGATCTACGATGTAAAACCAACTTTCTGAATATGTTAGCAACAGCTTGGCAGGATCCTTACAGTTCATCTGCGCATGGACTGTGGTACAGTAATGACTTCAAACTGAGCTGTTCAATTTACCTAGATTTACACTGTGGGCTATATGTTGTTTATTTTACTGTAGATGTCTTTCAGTCTGTACGAATTCTCCAAGAGAAATCCAAACATGACTGATTTTTGGTGATTCATATCTGTACTGTGGTTTTATTTTAAGTTTAAATAAATAATATTTTGCACTCATGAAAGAGATGTAGAATCATTATAGAAATCAAAAACGGTAAAGAAGAAATCTGGCTGCTTATACTAAAAATAAAAAGATAATGGTTACTTTTTATTTTGCATAATTTTTCTTTCTATGTTAAACACAGACACACACACACGAACACACACGCACACAGGCTGGGCTGCAGGGCAGAGGTAAAGCACCTGCTTAGGATGTGTGCGAACCCGTTATTCCTGTTCTGCACCAGAGGAAGCATGACTGACAGCGCATTTTGCAAAGGAATGAGAAAATGAGACCAAAGGTATTTTAATATATAAATGAAGTGATTAACCTACCATTGGTCTTGCACAGTTATATTACGCTGTTGAAATAAAGAAGTATTGGGGCTAATTAGCATGTTTTCTTTCTCTACTATTGAATGTTTCTGTGACATCTATTAGAGATATTTTTCTTTAGAAAAACTGTAAGAAATCCTGGCTTTCATTATCAAAACTATGGGTGGTATCTTTGATGAGTGTTCATTATTTGGGGTTAGATAATAAAATGTCTAATTTAATGACTAAAATTTATTGGTGTGACCTGGAATTTTACCCTACTGGAGATAAAAGCAGGTTTTTGCAGTTCCTCTCATGAGTTTCAATTTCAAAAACGAAGTCTTTTGCATTAATTGACATAGAAACTGCTTACCAGTGTAATCTATCCACTTGCATTAACATTATAAAAATTGTTATTCAGGATCTCCCTCGATGTCTTAGTTACTTTTCTCTTGTTGCTGAGACAGAATACTGGACAAACTCAGAGAAGGAAAGGTTTACTGTAGCTCACAGTGTGTAGAGGTTTCCATTCATAGTTGGCTGGTTCCCAGGCAGGGTGGCATGGCAGAGAGGCATTACAGAGAAGCAGCTCATGGTGGGCAGAAGGCAGCAATGCATCAAAGTAGCAACGAAGCAGCAAGTGACCAACAGCAAGCAAATAGCAGCAAGTGACAACAGCCTTCTTTCTGTCCCTGATACCCTATGCAGGCTACCGGGGTGCACTCATACTCAGGATGCAGATCTTTAGTGCTAACATTGCACCATGGCTCAGTACCAGCATCACACATTCTATAACCAGTCACCCCAAAAAGCCCCATCCATGACCACATGAAGCCTTAGCAAGGGGACAACTAGATATCACTCATAACTGTTTTATGGAAATAATTGTGATCCTTTCTTTGTGTCTCTTTCATTCCAGTTTGTTTTGTCTGTTTTTGTGCCCCTAATTGGAAAATTTAATGTATGCTTCTCTTGAACACAAAAAGACACCAACATTTTTTCCTATACAGAATTGTTCCAAGAAATGAAGTCAGTCCTTAGAGACATCAATTCAGAAGAAAATTGGCAGGAATTCGTGGAAATTACTACATCCAGATTGAAAGTGGAATAGTTGGATTCAGTTTCTTCTTCGGTACAAGAATATTAATACGAGTTTCTTGAATAATGCCCTGATGAATTTCATAATTAATATTAGTGGACATAATAAATCAGACTCTAGCTTTCAAGTTGTCACATCTAAGATTTTTCATCTGTAAAATCATGTGACTAAATCACACTCTATGACTCTAACAGGTTGCAAAGGAATGATAGATATTTAAGTTGTAGAAAGAAAGCTCACTCTTAGAAAAAGAAGCATCTCCTGTCTACAGTATGGATTTCTTTGGTATTTCTTGCAAAGACAGATGAAGTATTGAGAATTAAGAGATATAATGCCAAAACCCATGGGTCTCTGAAATGAGAAACATTAAGAAAAATGTTAAAAGCTCTAAAAGTGAAAGAAACTCACCAAAGAGTGTACTTCTACATTTTAAATTGCAGCATTTACTTAGCCAATTCTTTGTATAACAGGTAAAAAATAAAACAGCTTACCTGAAAATAAACTTCACAGAATTGTACTAGTTTAGGTAGCATTCATTCAGAATTTGAGATTCATTTAGACACACTCGGACTTATCCTTTCCTATTATTTCTAAAGAGTGTATCTGTTAAGCAAACCTAACTGTGCAAAACGTCTTAAAGAATCTCCAATCTTGTTTCTGTACCTGAAGAGTACAGTGCACATGGACAACCCCTTGTCAGTTTCAGTTGGCTGTGGTCCTTTACTACCTACTGAAGGAGAAGAGAGAAAAAGCACACAGAAGCAACAGCACAGCCCAGAAATGTTCGGTGTTGAATGATCCTGCCTCTGTTAGAAACAGTGCTTTATTATTCATCTGAGAGAAAAGGTCCTCAGTTTACAGATTACATGCTGCTGCTTACACCTAAAATGTAATCCAGAGATTAAGGATGCGAGCTCATCACCAATCTCCATAACATTGTATGGCCCATAGTAGGTGCTCAGTAACTATCGGAAGGAAATGCATACATATCAGGAATTGCTGAACTGCTCTCCATTTGAATTTATTCATGTTTATTGAGAATTTGCTTAGCAGCAGATTTGTGTGAGACACTGATGGGCCTATGCATTTCTAGTTCACATATATAGAAGTTAGATGAGAAGCGTAAGTGACAGAAGTTTGGTTTACGTTATTCCAAAAAACGAGTAGGTAACACACTTTTTCATTTTTTTTTCTTCCTACTCGAAAGACTTTGAGTAACTCATTAGTGCTGTGCAATATGCTTGTTTGGCTAATTTTAATTAGAAGGTAATTTTGCCCTGTCCATCAGATCAACAGTATTTTTAAATAGCTAATTATATAATTGCTAATTTGTAATAAAGATTTTGGAAATCTGCCTATGTGTCTTATTTCAGAGAAATAATTAAATACATTCCTCAATGCCTAATTTGTTTGAATACTTTTAAAGAAATTAATAATTAACTAGGACTGAGCACTAAACTTTAAAGTTACTTTCCTAACAGACATTTCCGCGGCAATCTGGAGTTGTGCTGCTCAGAATGGTAGGAGAAAGCCAGCAAGAATGTTCTGTGAGAGGGTTTGAGAGATAATGTGGGAGGCGCATTTATAGTTCAAATTGTCCCACAACCCACCTTTCCTTCCTTTTTATAAACAGTCTTGTGTTTACAGAAATCCAATGTCTGATGATACTATTATGACTACAAATGTGTTGACTGAAATATTTCTAACCCAAAATGGCAGTAAAAAGAAGCACTGTGAAATGTCAGGCGTCAACATATCAAATTATCATAAGGACAAGAAAATTGACAAAATGTCCTTATTTCAAGGAAAGACCTTTTCACACTGGCTTTTCCATACCTTTACTTATTTTATTGTCTCTCATTCATTTGACAATACAGAAGAGTGGGACATATGTTTGTCAAGAGTGCCTTTGTATCTTGGTGTGGAAGCCAGGATGGGAGCCTGCTGAACACAGGAAACTTCCCAGTGGGCAGATTGCTCTGAAACTCTTTCTTTAGAGGAGCTTCCACTGGAAGACCTTTAGTTACTCTATGTTTACTTCTAATCAACATCAGAGTTTTGGTTATTTAACACAGTGGATGTTAGACATGACTTCTTGTGGGTGGTGACATGAGGAGAGTTCAGATTGTCTGTATTAATAGGAATAATGGCCACCCTGGGCCTCAAACAAACAGGGATAATGATTTAATCAGTCCCAGGCTTGACATCTTTCAAATTTCTCCCCCCCCCCCTCATTTTTGGGAGATAGGTAATGTCTTTCTGTGCTGTCTAGGCTCTCATCAAATTCACAATTCTCTTACCTCAGCCTTCCAAGAACTGGGACTAAAGGATGCCATGGCTTTCACAACATTGCTGGGGTTTTAGACTTCTGCATCAGTCCTTTGTTTAAATACTCATCAGAGGATTTGGTTATTGACTAGAAAGTTAGCTAGGTTTTGCCATGTTTCAAATGAAACTTTAATGCAGGACGCATCTGTCAGACATCTGACAGATGGCCTGAAAAAATAGAGATCCGAGATGTCATCAACTTTCTGGACCATTTCGTGGTTGTTTTCAAGTGTGTCTAACTAGAAGGGCTTGTTGCTGAGACTGGTGTTTGTGGGTTATAAGTTGATTTCATGGTAGTATAATCTATGTTAGGACATATGGCTTCTTTATTCTGAAACTGTTGGAAGTTATTGCGTGCCTGTCAAAGATGGCTGCAAATGGACAAAGGGTCTTAGACTCTTGCCTCCATCATCAATCAGAAGAAATGTTGTGTTTTATGCCTTATATACAAGTAGATAAAGATACTTATTTTCATAAATATGCAACACCAGCCAAAAGTTTGGTCTGGTGAACCTGGCTGGGAGGGTTGCAGTCCTTGTCTGTAGACCATAAACTCTTTCCCCAGAGAAGCTGCTGAATGTTTTCTTGTTTCTAAGTCTTCACTGGTAAAATGGTTTCAGTAACAATGTTTATCTCATAGTATCATTTTGAAAATTTAATGGATTAATGTATGTAAAGAATTTGCTTTAGAGCAAATTGTATGCAGCAAATTACAGCTATTTTGATCACAAGTGAATACATGAAAACTGAATCTGTGTCCTACTTAATTCAGGTAGCGTTTTCCCCCATGAACACTAAGTTTTGTTGACCTTGAATAAATTTGATACAACTAAGTACAAAAAAATTTATTTGAGATGAATCAGATTTTTCATCTGGAAAAACATAGATTCAAACAATCTGGAAAATGTGCCTACACTTTTGCAAAATGGTGGCTATGTGGATACTGTGAGCCACAGTGGGTTGGGAGTTACATCACTTGCTAGGAATTTTGATTGGTGCTGGCAACAGTGAATCAACCTTGTAAGAGACAGATCACGTGTGGTCTCTGGATAGTGTGGATGGCAGGGTCCTCTGCACAGAAAGTCAGTGGAGCCAAACTGTACTCAGAGAACCACTTCTCTGTGGTGGGGATGTCAGCAGCCCAGCTCACAGGTTCAGCTACCTCAAAGGACAAAGTGTTCCCTTCTTCTCATCTGTTTTCTTTGACAGTGTTTATTTTTTATCTGGTTATAATATGTACATGATGTGAGCCACACAGATCAAACAACCAAATTTATGGATTGTAATAATTGATTTTGGATAGAAATTTTGCAAAAATTTTCAGGGAGAAAAATCAACTAAGCTAATTTTTATTTTTTCTGCTTAAGCAAAAGAAATCGTCAATTCTCAAATTTTCTAGGATATTTGAGTTTCAATAAATTCTACTACTCTTTTTATTTTTTCAATTGGTTGTACAGGGCTGGGGAGGTAGGGGTGGTAATACTCCTCCTCCTCCTCTTCTTCCTCTTCCTCTTCTTATTCTTTTTGTTCTTGTTCCTCCTCCTCTTCCTCCTCTTCTCTTCCTTCTCCTTCTCCTCCTTCTCCTTCTCCTCCTTCTCCTTCTCCTTCTTCAGCAAAGAAATTTTTCTGTATTTATTAAATATTTACTGAATGCTTTTGTCTGTTACACGCTTAGTGACCCAAAGAGGTATACAACAACTAATTTACAATATCAAGCAGAAGCACCAAAATGTAAGCATGAGCAAATGTTGATAAACTTCTAGTTGTAGCTGAATATGGTGACATACACTTGCAATCTCAGCAATCTGGAAGACCGAGGTAGGAGGATCACAAATTTGAGCCCAGCCTGGCTAATTTAGTGACTGAATTAAGCCCTGTCTAAAACTTTAAAAAAATTTAAAAAGGCTGGGGAAATCACTCAGTGCAAAGGGCATGGGTTCAGTTTCTGGTACTACACACAAATACATACACTATTCTAATTACAATAAATGTGGTGTTTTGATAAATCCTAAAGACAACCATAGAAGGGAGTAATCATTGTACCTCCCAGGTTTTATAAATAAAAACTGCAACCCGATGCAAACAATTAGGAATTCAGGAAAGTTTTATGTACAAAGTAGGATTTGAGTAATATTTTGGAGAATGCTGCATACAGTATTCAGAGAGATGCTCTGTAGGAAGAGATGGGGAGGGACTTTAATGAACCTGAAGGTCTCTAACCTAACAGTTCCTCTCCCTTTGTCTCAGGCTTCTTCAAAAAATCAATTTACCTATTGTTTTACATAGTTTCTTCATTGTTTAACTTCACAGAAATTCTACCAAATAGGATATCCTTGGAAGCGGTAACATAATCAGCTTCTCACTTTCTGATGTGAATTCCTTAGTGCTTTAACCGCCATGGCCATGTCTGTGGATAGTTCCTTCAACCATGCCCAGCTCAGTGGTGACAAGTGGTACATGCAAATGAAAATAGGGTCCTTTTATGTGGTTTATTTAATCAAATGATTTTTTTAATCTCGTGGGTTACTGAGATCAATAAGACAATTACTCAAATAAAGGAGGAAAACAGAACAGGGAATTTGAGAGCATGAAGTAATTAGGGACCTAGAGAGCTTCAGATGGGCTATCAACTTTGAGTATTTGCAGCAAGGGAAGGATAGGTAAGAAGGGTGTCCATTTCATCAAGATTGAGAAAAGATTTTGTCAAGAATGAGAGAACAAGACAGACATGGTGATGAACAGATACTGAATACAAATAGAATTGTTAGTCTATGTGTACCGAGAGATGTAATAAGGGAAGACAAGCAAAAGATGCGAAGGCACGAGTGGAGGGTTCGTGTTGAGAAATGTTGAAAGATAAATTGGAGAAGATATTATTGGTCTGTGCAAAACTGTGGAACATCACACTCAAGGATTTGGATTTTATCTTCCGTGCAATTAAAACTATATTGGTTGCATATCCCACTGCTTGAAACTGAGCTAAAGGGAAAATCTTACAGATATCTTGAAAATAGGGAGTAGTTGATGCAATTTTCATTTCTACCTTTCTCCCTTCTGTATGATTAGGTAAAGCAAGGCAGGAAGACCTAGAAGACATGGGAAAAAGAAACATATCCAACAAAACCAGGAAGATGCAACGGCAGAGATATTATATGAAGATGAATGAATTGCATGATTAAAAAAGAAAACTCACCTTTTTTAAAAGTGAAAGTTAAGAGAAAACGAAATGCAACATTTTAGGAAAAACTGAATATGTACTAGAAATTAGATAATTATGCAATTGCTATTTTATTGGCTGTGATAATGGCAGTATGTTAATTCTGATTTGTTAGAGATGCACATTTACATACTTATAACAAGTGAAATGATGTCTGAAATATACTGTAAGGGGTCACAACGCCATTACTCTTCAAACTGGTATTGAGAATAAAATATCGGCAACATATGAATAACTTCATACTTGCTGTTGGGACTTGATTTTCATCATTATCAGTTCTTATGGGATGTTGGAAAAATTTTAGGAGGTCAAGTACTCTGCACTTTGTTTTATTTATTTTACAGCAGTAGATTGAATCCAGTGGGTGCTCCACCACTGGACCATATCCCCATTTCTTTTAAAAATACTTTGTTTTGAGATAGGATCTTGCTAAGTTATTCAGGTTGTTCTTATACTTAATAGCTTCTGGACTCAGCCTCTTGAGTAGCAGAGATTATAGGAATGTACCATTTTGTCTGGTAGTATTCTTATTTTTATACATAAAGATCCATGGAGCTCTTATAGAATCTTACACTCTCCTCATACTTACAGAGTGTTAAAGAGAGTGAGTTCATATACTTTAATTCCTAGAACACACACATGGACTTGAAATTGGATTTTTCTAACACAGAGCATGACAGTGGCTTCTGATTCCTCACAAACTGGAAGAGCAGAACGATTTCACAGAAGGTTTGGGTTTTTCAGTGATATATTCTGTTTTGTACAAAGTCTTTTTAGGACACACAATACATTCAACCTTACATTCAAGCTTTATTTTACAGTGCTGTGAAATAGAAAAGGCCATTTTCATGGGGGGCAGGGAACCTGAGTAATACTTGGAAAGGTTTCAAAAAAGCAAAACCCTTGTCTTATCAAATGTATACATCTAGGTGTGTATCTACTGTGTCTATATTCATTAATAAACAACCAAAATGAGACAGTATTACATACCAGGATAGTCAAAACTTTAAAAAGGGAAATAAGGACCTCCCTGGGTACTGCGAATGGTACAGAATGACTGGAAGCAAATAACTGGAACTGTCAAATATTATTAACAGAAATTCAATGAAAATTCAAAATAGCGCAGCTACTTTGGAAAGAAGTTTTACAGTTTCTCTCAAAAAATTGTAGATTAGTACATGGTTGCAGTGCAACATGTGTACAGTCCTTGCGTGGAGTTGGCCTGTGGATAACATATCCCAGGTCCTTCTCTCAACCCCTTCCCCTCTCTCTTAATCTCTTTATCTCCTTCCTATTTGAGATTTATCTCTTCAACATGAAAATAATCTAAATATCTTTCCACTGGAGGATGAAAAAATTAAGTATGACATGTCAACAATGACATCCAATTAGGTAATAAAAACAAAAACTACTAATGCAGTAAGTCCCCAACATATTTGAGTTGTTAACGCTCACAAGTGTACTGTGTAAGTCTTGTTTGTCACCTTACTCATAAATCCGACTTACAGACAATGCTCCCAGAACAGAACTCACTCATAATTTGGGGACTTTTGTATATAAATAATTATTTCTGTATCTCAAGTGGTTTTTTAAAAAAAAATTTCTAGTGTTGAGAGATCAGATTTAAGGCCTTACACATGCTAAACAAGAATTCTACCACTGAGACATATCTCAAGTCATCTGACACATTTCACTAAGTGAAAGACATCAGTGTCAAAGAGTTACACAATATATGCTTACATGTATATGGCATTCTGGAAAAAAGCAAATCATAGATAGGGATAGCAAAGAAAAAAATAACCTGTGGTTGCCAGGGGACAGGTGGAGGGATGCATTAATTACAAAGTGGAATGGGGAACCTTTGGAGAAGTCTCCATTTTATTTGGGGTGCTATGGCAAAATATCTCAGACTGGATAATTTATAAACACCAAAGTTTATTGCTCATGGTATGTCTGGAAGTCTAAGATTGTGCTATTAACAGGTTGGTGTCTTGTGAGCACCTATTTTTCATAGATGGTATATTCCAGCCATGTCTTCATCACAGCGTGAGCAAACAGACTGCTCAAACATACTTAATAAAGGCATTTATTTTCTTAGGCAAACAGAAAAAGCCTTCATGATTTAATCACTCTCCAAAATAACCACCTCCTAATACCATCACTTCAGGGGTTACATTTCAACATACAAGTTTTGGTGGTGGGAATGTTCAGAACACGGTGGGGTATGAAGCAACTTTTTAATATCTTAATTGTGGTAGTAGTCATATGATTCCATGTGTTTGTTAATATTCAAAATGAATACTTTTTTTAAAAAAGGGTAGGTTTTGCATACATATGTGATAAAAAGTGTGCTTTTAAATTTAAAAATGCACCATAGTAAAAGAAATATGGCCACTTATCCCCTTGAAATACTCCCCCGGGCTTTCTACATACTGATCCCATGGCTTTACAGTTTCTGAAGCAGACTGATTCAAAGCATCTATGGAAAACTCTGTCAAATAAAACACCATGGTGGCCACGTGGCCCAGGAGAGGACCAAGACACCACGGTGTTTCGTGGACCCTGGGTACAGTAGTCTGCTTGGGTTCCCTGCAGGAACAGTGTCCAAACAGGGATTTGGAAGAAACCTCCATTCTCAGGGACATGGAAAATTCTATCTGGAAATTTTGTGGAAGCTAAGAAAACTGTCCCGGGTGGCTTGAGCATGTTGTCTCGATCCCAGTGTTGCCCTGAAATTTTTACCCCAGATTCAAGCAGGCTGGGATTTGAAGAGCTAGATGTCATGACCCACAAGTAGGGGCACAAAAGCAGAAGCAGCACAGCTTGGACGGTAGTTTCACTTCATCCTGAGGCAAGAGCAGCATGGGGAAATCTAGTGACATCAACCTCAGCACATAGGAGTTATCATTTTCTTGTTTCTAGATTGCAGAGAGCAGCAGGTGGATTACCTATTTAGTGCAGATCATGGAAAAGCCCCATACCTGGGGAGAAAAGGTCATATTGGAGCAAGTCATCAGGTACAAGGAGAAACAGTGGATCAGGCCAGCAGCACTAACCCCAAGAAAGCCTACAGTTACTGTAAAACGTACAAACAGCGAGAGATTTTACTCTGAAAGTGACTCTTTCTGCACAGCAGGCTAGAGTTGGAGAAGAAATCCAGTGCAGCATCCACCATATATGAGTAACTTTGATGAGAATCCATTTAGGGAACAAGTTAATGGTTTAAGACTCAGCCAATGGAACAATTACAGAACAACTTCACTTCACAGTCTCTTCTAGTGTCTCTGAGGGAGACAGCCACAAGAAACGGTCATGCAGCAAGTACAGGCTACATACAGACATCCTGAGAAACAGTCTCAGACCAGGAATGACATGGGGATGGGGGGGACCCTTGGTGGTGAGAAACCAGACCAGTGTGTGTGGCTTTCATAGGGGCTGAGTCTGATGCACTGGCATTAAATCCAATGGTCTGCTTGACTCCCGCCTTGCTGCCTCCGTCAGGCACAGCCATCGGTGGTCTGGCTGCTTTCTCCATCCACCGGGGCGGGTGGCTTAGGTGGCTGTGACAGCCCTGGGTGTCCTGATGGAGGGTTGTGGGAGTGGGATGGGATGGGGGAGGCACCTTGCAAACCCGTGGACTGTAAAAGGAGGCAGAGAAAACTGTGACTTGCTGGATTCCAAGACTGCAGCTCCTAGAAAGAAACCGCTCGTTTGAAAATACAGAGAAATATTGTGGGCCCTCTTTCTTTCTTTCCTTTTTTGTTAGGCTTTTTTTGTTGTTTGTGTTTCTTTCCTCTTTCTTTCTTTCTTTCTTTCTTTCTTTCTTTCTTTCTTTCTTTCTTTCTTTCTTTCTTTCTTTCTGTACTTTTCTCTGATTCCTTTCAGTGGCTTCCTTTTACATTTTCCCCTCTGATTTATATTTTTTGTTTATTTTCTTAAATGTTCTTTTATCTAATCCCATTAATTTCATTGTATACATTAATAGGACCCTTTATCTCACTTTTCTGGATCTCATCTGTGCTAAGTTTTAAAAAATTGTTACTTCTTTTGTTCTCCTGTTTCCCACACCTTCTAATTTCACTAGTATAACTTCTATGCTTTATTAATCTTTATATAATATGTGTATAAACTTTATATAATTCTGGTATGAGTGTTGAAATTTTTCTATCATCAGTGGGCATATAGTCACTACATTTAGTAGATATTTACTTTATTTCAATTCAGACCCTGGGCTTGCCTTAGTAAAAATGCGAACATTAATTTCTTTTCTGTGGTTAAGTGTGGTAGGTTATAGGTTCATATGATATTTCAATATCCAGTTTTCCTTTTGTTACTGTTATTGTTTCTGATATTATTGCTACTTCCAGAGTGGGATGGCTGTTGCTATTAACTGGTTTTCTCCGTATGCCAAAGCTAGATTACCTTTGGTCACTAACAACTCCATTGTCCATTTCGGGAGAAATGGGTGCTGGGCCAATTACTCGGTGTCCTCCTCTCCCAAAGTAACTAAGATCACTGAATCTCGGGCCAGAAGCCAATGTCTATGAGTCGCCAGTGCCTAGAATGAATCACTAAAAAGCAGACACTAACTAAATAGATCTCCATATAAGCAACAAGGACTTCTTGCTATAATAAAGCACAAAACCAAACATAAGAGTAAAAACAAAGCAAAAATAAAGACAAATGAACACCAGTAGAAACATAAGAAGACAAGGAAACAAAAATCACTGAAAACTCTCAACTCTACCAAAATACGAACTATAGGACATTGAAAGGGAAGAAATGAAAAATCACAGAGTTGAATTATTATACATGATAAGAGGAGATAAAAATAAACAGATCGATAAGTGTTTGGTGAGCTCATAAAACACAAGTAAACAGATAATGAACTTAATAAATAAAATATCAGTGACTTTATAGAGGACACTAAAAAAAAAGCTAACTGAGCTAAGCAAAACTATACAAAATATGAATGACCAGTTTAGCAAAGAATAAGAGCTCATGGAAATGTATCCAACAGGTTAACAAGCCTATTGAAAGCATGGGCAGCCAGAGTGAGGGCAGAGTGCTAGAACTAGAAGACAGGGCTGATCTCAGTGACCAGTTACTCAGAGAAACCTTAAAGACAACACGATAACATGAAAAATGGATCCAACACCTCCTAGCTGACATAAGCAAAACTGTTCTGAGATTAATTGAAATTAGTGAAAGATCAGAAGACAGCACAAATAATATAAAATCTATTTATAGAACTAATAGAAAAAAATTTAAAATATGGAGAAAAGTTTAATATACAGATAGTTGAGGCACATGGAAATCCAAATAACTATGATCAGAAAACAATCTCTCCACAACACATCATAATCAGAATCCCAGAATTCCATCACAAGGACAGAATCTGAAATGCTATTAAAGAAAAGCAATGATCCACTTATACGGGTAAGTACAATCACAGCAGACTTCTCAACACAAAGCTTAAAGGACAGTAGAGCTTGGAGCGAAGCGTTGTAAGCCCCGAAAAAGAAAAAAAAAATACAATTTGGAATGCAAAACTATCTCTTAAAATTGATGGAGGAATAAGGTCTTTCTGCATCAAAGAGTACTCCAAAGAAGATTCAAGGATATTCCAGAAAGAGATAATGAAGTTGGTGATGCCAAATTATCTAATAGATTATACCAGGCAGGATAAGCAGTTAAACAGAAGGGAAAAAGAGAATCAATAACAGAAAAACAATGGAATGACAAAAATAAGTTACTCTTGAAAGTCAATAACTTTCAGTAATAATTCTAGATGTAAATGGTCTCTATCTCCATTAAAAAAGGATAGATTGCCAGAATTGATAAAGAAGCAAAACCCAATGATAAATGATATGCAAGAAGTCCATTTAATCCAAAAAGAAATTCATGGACTAAAAATCAAAGCATGGATTACAATACTCCATCCAATGGGAGCCCAAAAACAAGCAGGAGCTTGAGTGTCTACATTGTGTGCTTTAATTTTGTAACTTGAATAATTATTTCTAAAAGAACAATATTTAATTTGTCAACTAGTGATTTCTTACTGTTTATCTTCTTTTCTTGAAATTCTGTAATATTTCTACTTTCTCTGTTTTTTTTTCTTTAAATAAAAAAAAGCAGGAGAAGCTATCCTATTTTCAGACAAAGTAGATTTCAACACAAAAATTGATGAAAAGAGTCAAAAAAGGTCATTAAACTTCGGTTAAGGGAACAATTCAATGAAAAGAGATAATAATTATAAATATGTATGGATCAAAAGCCAGTGTACCCAAATTTATAAAACAAACACTACTGGTCATCAATGATCAGAAAAACATCAATGTAATTATAGTAGGGGATGTTAATACTTTTGTTCTGAATAGACAGATCAGCCAGACAAAACTCAACAAAGAAATATCAGAGTTGAACCAAACCTTCAAACAAAGGGAAATGCTCTGAGAGGACAAAATATACATTCTTTTCAGCAGCACATTTCCCCCAAATAGACCACAAACTAGCCCACAAAGTATCCTTAAGTAAACGGAAAAGAATTAAAATATTCCATGCATATTATCAGATCATAGTGCAGTAAAACTAGAAATTAATGTGGAAAGCTGCCACTGAAATTACACAAATGCTTGGAAATTAAACAATATACTCTTGGATAATCAGTGGGTCATGGAACAGAAATCAAGGCAGAAATTAGATGATTACTAGAATTATGCCAGTACAACGTATCAGAACTTATGTGACACCATGAAAACACTGCCAAGATGGCAGTTAGAGCTGTGAATGCACACAGCAGAAAAAAGAGAATCATAACAAGTATATGACCTAATGATGCAACTCATGCTCCTAGAAAAACAAGAACGAAATCCAAATCTAAAGCTAACACGAGGAAGAAAGTCATAAAGATCAGAACCAAAAGTAATGAAATTGACATGTAAAACATCAGAGTTGTTTTTTTGAAGGGATAAACAGAATTTGCAAACTCTCAGTCAACATTACAAAGACAAGGAACTAAAAGAAATGAATCAATGCAATTAGAAATGAAAAAGATGAAATCAAAACAGACACTGCCAAAATCCAGGAGATTATTAGTAAATACTTTGAAAACCTTTACTCCAAAATCTTGGAGGATTCAGAAGAGTAGAGAGATTTCTAGATACATATGAATCACCAAACTCAGCAAAGATATAAAAACCTAGAAATATCCAATAACAGACAGCAAAACTGAAGCAGTAACAAAAAACTGACCACCTAAGAGAAGCACAGGTTGGGTGTGATGGTTCAGGCCTGTAGGCCCAATAGTTGGCAGGCTGTGGGGGACCTCTATGAGTTTGAGGCCAGCCTGACTAAAAGTCTTGAAGTCACTATGTACCCCAGGCTGGCCTCGACATACTGAGACCTTTCTCAAAAGAAAATAAAAATTACAGGACCCATGATGAGTTCTACAAGAACACTGATGAATACTATGCTAAAATAAGAACATCAGGGAAAATCTAACATCAATATTTCAACTCTTTCATGAAATTAAAAGAGGGGTGTTTCCAAAATGATTCCTCGAAGTTAGCATTACTGTGATTCCAAGACCTGACAAGGACTTAACCAAAAAAGGAAAATTACAGATTACTCTAATAAACATGGATTGAAAGAATCTCAACAAGATACTGGCAAACAAAATACGACAAATCATCAAAATGATCATGCATCATGACCAAGTAGACTTCACTGCAGGGATGCAAGAATGCTTCAACATTTGCATATTGATAAATGTAATACATCACATAAACAGAAGTAAGGCTAGAATAACATGAGCATGTCAATAGATGCAGAAAAAGCCTTTGACAAGACCTAACATCCATTCATAATTAAAAACCCTGATGCCAGGCAAGGCGGTGCTGTATTCCCAACTTGTGGGAGGCTGAGGCAGGAAGATTGCTGCAAGTTTGAGGCCATTCTGGGCTACATAGTGACATCAAGGCCAGCCAAAACTGCATAGTGAAACCTTATCTCAAAAAGACAAAACAAAAACAAAAAAAACACCAAAAAAGATATAGAAGAATGTTATTTCAATCTAATAAAAGACTTTTAAGATAAATATACAGTCACAATCATATTAAATGGAAGAAATCAGGGTTACCTCTGAAATCAGGAGCGAGAGAAGGATGAACACTCTTACCATTCTATTCAACACACTACTCAAAATATTAACCAGGGCGATCAGGCAAGCGAAAGCAATACAAAGGCTACGCATAGGAACGGAATAAGCCAAATTATCAATACTTGCAGAAACATGATCCTCTAGATTAGAAGGGCTAACGTTTATCTCATTCTCAGAAGAGCCAATTAAGCATGTAGCAGGATATAAAGTCAACACAAACATCAATACACCAAAAAATGAACCCACTGACAAAGAAATTAAGAAAACAATACCATTTTCAGTAATATCAAAAAAATTAAATACTTAAGAATTAGCCTAACCAAGGAAGTCAAAAGGCCTTTACAATGAAATCTAAGATACTCAGAAAAATGAGATAGAAAAGGACATTAGAGAATGAAACAATATGCCATTCTTGGGTAGGCAGAACTAATACTGCCAAAAAGGCTGTATTTTAAAAATTGATATGCAGATTTAACCCAATTTCAACTAAAATATCAATAGCATTTCAAAAAGAACTAGTGCAAACAATCATAAAATTGATATGAAACCAGAAGAGACTAGAAAAGCAAAAGTAATTTTGAGAAATAAGAGCAAAGCAGGAGGCATCACAATCACAGATTTTAAGTTATATAATCAAGCCACAGTTATTAAAAACAGCTTGTACTGACAGAAAAAAACCATATATATCACCGTGCATTAAAACATAAAAATGGATTAGAAAATTTGAATATTAAAACATAAACACTTAATCTGCTGGAAGATGAAATAGATAAAATGCTGGAAAATATAGCTGGCTGTAGGCAAGGACTTTCTGAACAGAATCCAAATTGCACATGAAACAACATCAAGGATCAAATGGGATTATATTAAATTAAAAAGCTTCTGCACAGCAAAGCAAACAACCAGTAGAGTGAAGAGGAAACCCAGAGAATGGGAAGAAATTTTGCCAGCTATTCCTCAGACAGAGGATTAATACCTAAAATATATGATAAACTCCAAAAGGATTAGACTCCTCTAAAATAAAAGACCCAATTGAAAAATGGGCAACTGAAATGAATATACACTTTGAAAAAGAAGAAGAAGAAGAAGAAGAAGAAGAAGAAGAAGAAGAAGAAGAAGAAGAAGAAGAAGAAGAGGAGGAGGAGGAGGAGGAGGA